>CM051240.1:168973451-169570951 GCA_027917425.1 Gastrophryne carolinensis | reverse complement strand
TAGAGGCACAGCATAGTACATACCTGTATGGGACAGCAGCAGCAGCAGCATCATAGAACGGGTAAAAGGGGGCAGTTTACTTCCTGCATGATGGGGCACCTCCTGACCTTCTGGTGCGGTTGCAATCTCTGCACCCCCTTAAGTTACACCCCTGGGTGCTGACAAACCATACCTACCACCTAGGAGGTACATGAGATATTTAAATACCGTATTAGATTAAAAAAGGTTAGGAGCCACTTGGGAGAGCTTTATTAACTTGATGGCACCGATGGTCCGAGCTAAACTACATAATACCTTTAGAGATACTGATTGGTACCTTAGAAGAATGATCGGGGGTGACCCGCCAATCACACTGGGGTAGTGGGAGTGGCTTCCCCCACGACTCGCCCGACTAACCGGTGCCAGAATATTACTTGATATTCAAGAGTCAACTCATTGACACTCCCCCGTTTGGCCTACTGAGAGGATGATGGAGGGGAGAGGTTGGCGATGTTCATATTGATGTATATATTGGACCAGTCTGACTGTAATAATCAAGATTTGCTGGCTATTCTGTTATGCTTTTTATGATCTGTATAACTGTGATATACCTGTCCTCAATAAAAAATGTAAAAATTAAAAAAAAAGGTTAGGAACCCCTGCTTTAGATGTATGTTTTAGGCCACTGGTTCCTAGCCAGTGGAACGCAAACCATGGGTGGTACACAACACCCTGTCAAGTTCTACTTGGCAAGGCTGCAGACTGACCCGTACCCCAACCTGATCTGCTGCCATCTAACCTTTACCCCAATCTGATTTGCTCAGTAAGAAGAGCCTGAAATAAAAAATGTGATAAAAACAATTTATGCTCATTTTAAGTGTTATGCAATTTTAAAGTCTTTTTGTGTATGTTTACCATGGACTTAGGTAATTGACTGTCTATATAGACCAGTCAGGTGGTACCTGGAATAGTAATTAGTTATGGTGGACCATCAATTGGCAATCACTTAGTTGAACTCTGTTTCTCTAATGATGCGCTTGCCAACAAGCAGTCAAATATATTCCTAGCATGGCTGTAAAATAATGTATACTAGGGGAAATGTTTCCACATATTTGTGTGTCTGTGTGAGGGGGGTGGGAGGGTCCAAACCAATTCCCTTGCACATATTTATTGTTGCACAGTGCTGAAATGGGATACTTAGAAATGTAAAGGCGCATAAAGAAATACAATATAACCGAGAAATAGGAGGAGGAAGGAATATTAATTTGACAGCTCAAAAGTGTTTGATCACTACTATTGCCCACCCATAACCAGCACAGCTTTCCTTGCTGTCTTCTTATTCACACCTTGTCAATCTTATTTTAACCCTCTAAATGTCCTAGAAATAGAAAAAAACATGAAACTAAATCTGCCTCCATTAGCAGGGGCAGCTCAGGGCACACAGTGCAGAGTGCTGGGTCCTAGCACACGGAGTGAGGGGCCAGTCTGGTCAGCAGTCTGCTCAACCAAACCTAAAAGCTCAGTTTTATCAAAAGGACAACGCACAACAAAGCAGGTGAACGATCAGTCCTCATTCAAAAGTGGACCTAAACCCTGGTGTAGACCCTTGCTCCTGGCTTTCAGGGATAGCCTGATTCACCTTCTTGCACCATTAGTGAGCCCATCAGGGGACGGGAAACAGCTACACACACCTATGGCAGCTGCACCTCTTCCTGGTGGTGTTCATGCTGTTGTAGGCACTGTTAGCCCCCCCCCCAGTCAGGTTGCAGAAACCCACATATATATATAAGTGAAAAAAAAACACAAAACATAAATATCCCAAAATCGGCACACCCCCTCCATTGCATTGAATGGAGTAGGTGTGTGCAGGGGGTGGAAACAAGACACGAAGGATGCTGGCACTGGCAGATGGAATCCCTGGCTCCCTGCCCTTGAGAAGGATGAAGATGCTGGCACTGGACAGAGGAGCTGTGGGGAAAAACCAGACCTTCAAGGAGGAGCTGGGGGGGGGGGGCAAAATGTATAAACTGTTTTTTGTTTTTGCTTGAACAATCATGTTAAAGCAGAACAAAACCCAGGGCGGCCGCTGGCCTCCCCCCACCACCCCAGATTGTCTGTATCATCTTTTCCCGGTCCAGTGGTGCAAGTGTGGGCTATCGTCCAATCAGAGCCGCTTGTCATGCCTGTGTCATTACGCAACTGCCTCTGATTGTTTACAGGGCCCACTCACGCGCTCCCGCCCCAGCCATTCAGATTTAATTCAGGCTTTAACCTATCTGAATGGCTGGGATTAGAGCACCAGCAAATAGAGCTTTTTTCTAACTTAACAGTGTGCCCCTTGCACCCATCAGTCTAAGATTGTCTAATGGCGTACGCCATGCTTTACTGCAATGTGCAGCTGTTTCCTGCTCTCCATCACACAGAACTCCATGCCTAATTTGGGGGTTCCTAGGAATGCTAATCAGGAATCTGGATTCTTCAGAAACAGACCTAAAGCCAGGTCTGATGTTAGTTTAAGCTTCTCAGCAGTGGCAGCTGTAGTGATTGTACAGTAATGGGCTTTAAATATGATTGGGAGATTGATTTATGTGCTGTTTTATCTGTAATGTAGTAAACACATGTCCACATGCATTACTGGCAAGTGTCAAGTTCAAAGTCCCGGCATTTTATGAAAATGTAACATAAGTTTGTGGACTTGATGGTGTCAAGAGTCTAATACAATGTTTAGTGAAATATTTCTGTAATGCAAGAGGTATAAACAAGCATATACATTTAACCCATTCAACTATATATATATATATATATATATATATATATATATATACCGCAGCGAGTCCCAATCATGTCCGAATAACATTAGCTAGAACAGTGGTGTCAAATGAATTCAATCAGGTTTTTATGCCCAGGACAGCCACAAAATATTTTGCCCAGGGGCCGGAAACTGAATTATTCTGCCCAGGACAGCTGTTTAATTATGTTGCCCAGGACAGTTGCAGAATTATTTTGCCCAGGACAGCTGCAGAATTATTTTGCCCAGGACAGCTGCAGAATTATTTTGCCCAGGACAGCTGCAGAATTATTTTGCCCAGGCACAGCTGCAGAATTATTTTGCCCAGGACAGCTGCAGAATTATTTTGCCCAGGACAGCTGCAGAATTATTTTGCCCAGGACAGCTGCAGAATTATTTTGCCCAGGCACAGCTGCAGAATTATTTTGCCCAGGACAGCTGCAGAATTATTTTGCCCAGGCACAGCTGCAGAATTATTTTGCCCAGGACAGCTGCAGAATTATTTTGCCCAGGACAGCTGCAGAATTATTTTGCCCAAGACAGCTGCAGAATTATTTTGCCCAGGCACAGCTGCAGAATTATTTTGCCCAGGCACAGCTGCAGAATTATTTTGCCCAGGACAGCTGCAGAATTATTTTGCCCAGGACAGCTGCAGAAATATTTTGCCCAGGACAGCTGCAGAATTATTCTGCCCAGGACAGCTGTTTAATTATGTTGCCCAGGACAGCTGCAGAATTATTTTGCCCGGTATAGATGCAGAATTACTTTACCCCTTACAACCACACAATCATCATAACTAGCAATAACCCCTGCAGTAGCTGTAGCACCCTATCTGATGGTTGAGGTGGGAGATAATTGTACAGAGGCACTGAATAGTTGCAGACACTGCTCACTGAGACACTGCTCTCTTCTCTCCCAGAATGTTACAAAGATGTGTGCCAGCCTCTTTTGGGGGGCAGCATCTGGCCCCCGGGCCTTGAGTTTGACACATGTGAGCTAGAGACGGTAGTGTATCCATGCTGGCATTTGTAATATATAATATAAAATATAATATATATCTCAAAATATGGCTTCTAAGGAAGAAGCCATTTATGAGGATTATTTGGAGTGTGAGTCACACGGTGGGCCTAGCTGGGAGATAAATGTGACAGTTGTTCTCTGCTTTGCTTGTAGGCTGATAACAAGCACATTTGGTGATCAGCACTAAAAGCTGCTTTCTTTAGCATAAAGTGATTTTTTTTCACATCATTGCAAATGAAGGGTTACATTATTTTTTTTTCACAAGTTAAAGGAACATTCCAAGGCAAAGGGTCGCATTTAGCCTGCTTTCTTGCCTTCTGCCCCATGCTGGCTATCAGGGGCTGCATCTTTCATCCAGCTTTCATTCAGCCAGCTTTATAGTTCTCAATAACTCCCAGTGAACTTTGTTCCTTTTGCAAGTCAAATTATTTAGGGGAACCTTAAAAATGAGTTAGCAGAAAGAAGCACATTCTATAGGGTTTATCTGGAAATGCAAAATGCAGGCTGCAAAAATGAAAGATGCCGCCCCTGACAGCCAACATGGGGCGGCAGGCAGAAAGCAGGCTAAATGCGACCCTTTGCCTTGGAATGTCCCTTTAACTTATGAAAAGGGTGGGAAGCAGAAGAGAGTAGGGCATATACTCCAATGTGGTTTCTGCATTTAATCTGGGTTATCAGGTGGATGAATTATTAGTTCAAGATTTTGTGTTAGGATTAAATTCTATTAAACTTGTGATTGAGTACGTTGCAGTTTACAAGAAACAGTGTTCATATGCACCCCCCCAGGGTAATTCATTGCTGCGCATAAAAATTCATTTACTTCTTTGCAACTTCTGCTGTGGTCAGTTTTCCCTCCTCAGTGGCGTCCTGTGGAGCTGCAGGTAGCCTGCACAGAGGAAGTCCTGCTCGGTTTCCCGAACTTTGCATTTTGGGTTATGTTGGTTAAGTTGAGGCAGCAGTAGGGTTGGGATGTTTGGGAAGAAGTCACCTTGTTTCCCCAAGATGGATGCGACCAGGAGAAAATCTGAGTTGGCGTTTCCGCTTTGAGTAGGTGCAGGAGTAAATCACAATCACAATGACTGGGAGATAGCCATACCCGGATACACATTGTACAGAAAAAAACAGATTAAATAGAAAGGGCGGCAGAGTAGCCATTTCAAGACTACTCTTCAATCAACAATAATTCAGCATAAACATAATGAACTATAAACTATCTGGGCTACCATGCAGACATTTGTCCCCCTGGACAATCTAATGATTTAGATAACCTGTTAATAGATGAAATCAGTAAAATGGCAGAGAAGGGGGACACTGTAATTATGGGTGACTTCAACATGCCTGGTGTGGACTGGAATATCTCAAGTACATCGACATGCAAGAGCAGGAATATATTAGAGGCCCTTAATGGAGCATCTCTAAAACAACTTGTCACGTCACCAACTAGAGGAGATAACATTCTGGACTTAGTTCTGACCAATAGGGATCTGGTGTCTGAGATCAGGGTAGAAGACATTTTGGGTTCCAGTGACCATCAATGCTTATGGTTCAGGATAAAAACATTGTGCAATCACACACCAGAACCAAAGTGCTAAACTTTAGGAAGACAAACTTCAAGGAAATGGCGGAGTATGTAGAAAGAAAATTAGGTGAGTGGAACAGAGTAGCCCAGTGGTCACTAATAAAAATTGCCATCTTAAAGGCAACTAAGCAATATGTGAAACAAACTAGCAAGAATAAAAGGAAGAAGAAACTGCTGTAGTTTACTAAGGAAGTCGGCACTATGGTAAAAGAAAAGAAGTCTGCCTGTAAGAAGTATAAAGGAAGTGGAAGTGTAGGTGACAGAAAGGCGTATACAATTAAACAGAGGGAAGCAAAACTGATTATAAATGCTTCTAAAGGGCAAAATGAGGACGAAATCTGTGAAGATCTTTTTCCGATATATTGACGACAGAAAGAAGAAAAACAGGGCAGTCTCAAAAAGCTAGGACTCAATCCTTGGATAGTTCAGTGGATTTCCAGTTGGCTGCAGTATCAGTATCAGAGAGTTGTTAATGGCGTTCAATCTGAACAAAGGCGAGTTACAAGTGGTGTGCCGCAAGGCTCTGTCCTGGGCCCCATTCTTTTTATTTTGTTTGTAAGTGACATAGGAGAAGGCTTGGTAGGAATAGTTTGCCTGTTTGCTGATGATACAAAGGTTAGTAATAAGGTGGATATTCCGGGAGGTGTCTGCAACATGGAAAATGATTTAGCTTTACTGGATAAATGGTCGAAACTGTGGAAAATAGAGTTTAATGTCTCTAAATGTAAAATCATGCACTTGGGTAGAAGGAATCCCTGCTCTGAGCACCGTATGGGCAGTACTGTGTTAGCCAGGACCTCAGAGGAAAGAGATTTAGGGATACTAATTACTGAAAGCTGAAATATGAGTGGACAGTGTAGCCAGGCAGTAGGAAAAGGAAGCAGGATGATCGGCTGCATAGCTCGAGACATCACCAGTAGGACTTAAACTTAAAACATCTTAGTAGATGCTTGGAACAAACTTCCAGCAGAGGTAGTTGAAAAATCAACAGTCAGTGAATTTAAACATGCCTGGGATAAGCACACATCTATCCTAAGATAAAGAGAACATACAGTATACACATAAGGGCAGACTAGATGGACCATATGGTCCTTTTCTGCCGTCAACCTTCTGTGTTTCCAAATGGAAGTGCTGCAATGATTCAGTATCCTACATGCAGATGGGGCGAATGGGTTTTAGGGAATTTTCAACTGTGCAGCGCTGCTGGCCCCGTTTTAATGATCAAAACTGACTACATTAAAATATGATAAGCGTTATTTAAATTTACCTGAAAACTTGCATCTGTCTTATGACATGCTGAGAGTTACAAAGGTACAAACCCTATGATTTGCACTTCTGCTGGCTTTGCTCTCTTCCCCAGGGGAATTTAGGACGCCCCACTGCATGAAGCCCCCCCCCCTCCCCGGAACATGGATATGCATACATCTCCTGCGAATCCCACAGCCAATTTGTGGGCTGTCCTCCAATCATTGTGCGGTATAGAAATATTATGGAAAATATGGAAGTGTGTGCCTCCACATCAGCAGTTCAGATAGGACCAGCGTGGGAGTGCAAAGTAGCTGGAGCAATGCCAGTGTGATCTGGGGGGTTTGACGCAGTGGGACATCCCATATCAGGATGCCCCAGGGCAAGGAACAAGATCCAGGAGAGTCAAAATCCCAGGTTTTGTTCTTGGGTCGTTTCACAGGTACATGCTTTGGTTAGACTATGGGTATAAACAGTCACCTAGGCAATAATAGAGCAGCAAGCAGCTCACCTGATTTTGACTATCCGGGGTATTGGTCCTTTCCCCCGGGGCTGTGTGACCCCCCCCCCTCAGGTCGCCCAGACTAACTCACCTCTTCCCGGTCCTATGACATATGCGTGCCCACTTGTCTAATCAGCACGCTTAAATCCACTGACACCACAACTTCTAAGACGAGTGGCTCTGAGCGCATTGACGGCCGCCTCCCCCGCTACCCTCTAACAGGAGCATTCACAAATGCCTGGTGTGGGCATGTGCCCCCTGCTAGAGAGATAGATGGAATGTGGCCGCTGTCTCGCGCATGCGCCGTTGGACCGAGAGAAAAGGTAAGTGTATGGGTGACCTGGGGGGGTTTCACACAGCATCGCCATAGGTTTTGGTGTACTTTAAGAATGGACTTCTTCTTTTGCTCTTGTGCAATTCTCACAGTTTCTGCATAACCCCGAAAAGCCAGCAGCTTATTAGTTTAATGTTTTTAGTACTTTAAGCATTCTGCTTACACTGGCCACTTGCTGTTCCACATAAGCCCTTCCATGCCCCAACATTTACAATTAGCTTTGAGCTGTAGAGAGTGGTGTGTATGGCATGTTGCTGCTGCTCCAGATATCCTAGCAGTAGAGCAAAAGAAGAAGAAATATTCAGCTGTCAAGAATATTGTCCAAAAATCTGGCTGCCTATATCCAAAGAACCCTTTATTATCCTCCTAAGGAGCATATGGACAATTCATCAAATGTAACACTCAGAAACACTTGGGTCATCAGAAACAGGAACTTTTACAGAGAAGCTATAGGTGTAACTTGGACCGAAAGGTGGTGTCATGCAAAATGTGGTCCTTCTGTTTTTTTCTGTCAAATGTGCTACAGGCAGGAAATAGAAATACATTTCTACAATAGGGTCATGGGGTAAAATGTTGCCCCATGCATGATTTCAGCGACTGAAGAAACTAGTTAAAGAGAGCGGTGTCCACTTTTGAGGACTTTCCCAACAGACCTCAGATCAGGGAACATACGGAACATGAAAATCCCCTGCTTACCTTGACCCAGTCATCTGGCGGTGTATCTGAAGCCAGGCCTGGAGCCCTAATTCCAGGTTAAAACTGGACACTTGTGTACGAGCTCTGTTGAGGTGCCAATAGAGAATAGTGGGTGGCCCTGTACACGGCATGCACCTACCTCCAGGAACTAATTTAAAAACTGATCTTGATTAATGTGTGTTTGTTGGAAGTTCTCTGATTCAGTGGTCAACCACGAGACTGGGCTATACTTTAAATTCTAGGACTAGGGCAATTGATTCAAATACATTTTAACCATTATCAAAGGGACTGTAAGCCCAACAGCAATAATAAGGCAGCAAGCAGCTCACCTGATGGATGTCCCATGTGCCTCTCCATTTCCTGCATTGCTGGGTGGAAGCCATAGCAGGGCTCCAAATTAGCCATTCTTTTCAATTTCATTCCTTCAGGACCACGCAAAAAAGTGTTCTAAAAGCCACTCTTGTTCCTTGGTGCTCTCAGAACAAATGACCATAGCAAGCTACAATGGTCCCACAGCTGTCTCTGACAACAGCAATGCATGCTCATGACTTGAGCGGCGCCATGACTTGCCCTTTCCAGCTCAAACGTGACCCCAAAATTGAAGCGAAGAAAGAGGCTTCACTTAGAAAACACACAGTATTTACATGTATCTGGAGATTTAAGTGTCCATTTTTAATCTTGGCTACTAAAAAATTAGAGTTTTGCCTATAGCACTCCACTGCACTTAGCAGACTATATTCTGGGATAGTCAGGTTTGAATAATCAAACAATCTCATTAAAAAAATAAGCTTGGAAACAAAAGCCAGACTGTCCGGAAAACTGTGGTTACAAATTCAGTTTTTATCTACTCTAATCCAGGCCTGGAAACGCTAGGAAAGATTTCTTCCAGACATTTGCTTTATCATACGCTTATCCTTAGTTACAAGCTCCATTCTCATGCAGGGCTATAAATCGCCACTGGGAAATTCTCAGCTGTCAGAAGAGATTGGCCGCTCTCCAGTGTGTAGCGTGGCACAGTGACAGACACTTACCTCCACTGAGGAATATGAGCAGGAGTGTTTAATAGTCTTAATGAGTTCATCTATCTAAACAATTGCTACATGGTGATATCCCCGGCAACACTGTCACTTCTGTGCCCAACTAGGTTTGCTATGTGGAATGTGCACATGATAGGAATGTGTTTTTTTTATTTAATTATTAAAACCCAGGATTTTAACTATCCTGGGTTTTGGTCCCACGATCGGGTTCCCCTCTGTGTGAAACCCCCCAGGTCGCCTGAACCAATTAGCAATGCTCGGATCCACATGAGCTCCTTTGTCAAGGAGCTTGTCTAATCTCCGCACGCTGGCAGCTGCATCCCCCGCTTCCCTTTAACAGGGGCCGTGCCGGCGCTGGCCATTCACAAACGTCCTGCTAAAGGGATAGGGGGGATGCAGCCGCTGCCCACACATGAGCCGTTGGACCGAGGACAAAGGCGAGTTTTCGGGCCACCTGGGGGGTTTTACACACCAGGGCACTCCCGATCATGGTGCCTTGTGGGAGCGAGTATGCCTGCCCTGGAGTCTCATATAATCCAGATTTTCAGCACAGACCTAAGACTGCAGCCTATTAGAATCTGGTTCAAAGAGGTCCAGAACCCACCCTGGGGTCTAAGGGATCAAGAAATAAATTCTCTTTTGGGGCAGAACCTGTTGTGTACATAAAAAAGAATCCCCACAATATTAAACGGCTCCATGAGCTCACATTTTACAGACCACTATGCTGCAAAGGGAAGTAAGACTTCCCAGTTGCAGGTGACTGTTGGAATGTATTCCATACTGAAGGTTGTCCAAGTCTGTGGCCCTGTTATAACCTACACCATTTAAAATGGAACAAAACCTAAGAATATGACTTTCCTGGGTTGTTCCATGGCCCAGGCGCATCCGGGATTGGGATACCCTATTGTGTGTAACCTCTTCCAGGAGCCCATGCACGGGCTCTCGTCCAATCAGAGCCATTTGCCATGTTTACTTTATTCAGCAAACGGCTCTCATTGACTTTAATGGGGAAGCGGCCCCATCCTATGTGGTGCGGGCACTCCGGCCCTAGTCTATCTGAATGGCTGGGGCGGGAGCATTTGCACAGACTGAGGATGCAGGGGGTGCAGCAGCTTGCACTCCCCATTTAAAACAATCAGAGCCGCTTGACAAATGACATAGTCAAGGCAAACCGTTCTGATTGGACGAGAGCCCGCGCATGTGCTGTTGGACTGGGAAAAGGTCCATGAATACTGGCGCCCCGGGGGGTTTCACACAGCAGAACATCACTTCTCGGGATGCCCCAGGGAAAGGCCAGCAGTCGGCCCTGGAATCTTTTAAAAATGTTCTTTTACATGTTGCATGTAAGACCCAAATCCAAATGATGACTTGTGACTGGTGTACCACAACCTGATCTTTAGTCTAAATTATCTGTAGCCTAACTGTCCAGGCAAAGCACAAAAACTAACTACACATACCTGACAGTCCCCAGGCTCGATTCCTTGTAGTCCTGAGGGCTGAGCTGGTCTGGTTGCAGAGGGCTCAGCTCTAAAGCTATGCACACACGTACCAGCCCTATGTGAATTTAAACTGGACCTTCACCCTGTATAAGAGCATTTCTTATATGTTTCCCACACCCTGTACATACAGATTGCTCACATTAAAAATCATCCTACCTGCATCTACTGCATTTTCTGAGCCTTTTAAAATCCAAGATGGCAGCACATGGAGTCTCAGGCTGCCTGCAGACAGGAAGTGTCTTCTGACTGTGCCACTCTGCATTCTGGGATTGCTGTCCTTATTTTGACCCCAGCTCTGCTCTGTCTGTGCAAAGCACAGCTATAACCCGCTCCCTATACTTTTAACCCTCCTCTCCTCTCAGTATGTGATGCTTCAGAGGCGACATGGCGGTGCCTGTATACTGAGTCCTGAACAGAGTTGCAGCCCAGTGGGGGAAATATAATAAGTAAGCGACAAATTGAAAATTAAAGTATTTTAATTTAAGATACTGGGGAATAGTTTTTTAAGGGTTTAGGCTTTTCATTAAATGGAGCTCTGCATGTAAACATGCTTTGATGGCAGTTACAATATACTGTAGCAAACTCATTACATTTGGCTGACAGAAGGTAGCACATTTTCCACTTAAATCGGACCTATCTTGTATGTATTCTCAGTGTGCCACACACCCCGCTTCCCCTTTAATTCTTACTCCACCAGCAGGTTGCGACGTTGCAGGGAGAAGTCTTGAAAACGAGCCCCTTCCGGCCTATATATACCTGGGACCTCCCACTTAACACCAGTTTTTTCTCTCTGCATGAAGCGACAAGACAGAAGAAAGAAATCCCTTTTGGTCTATTTCTGCCCAGTTCTATTACGTTGTTTATGCCTAGTTAAACGGAAGCCTCCCAGCCTAGGCTGCTGGCTGGGCAAAGGTAGATGGCACTTTAGGTGCCTAGGAGCTTATCTCCTCCGCTGTGGGGCAATGCGGCTATCCGGCATGGTGATCCGGATTTGGGATGCCCCTGTCCCGATGTTCCCTTTAGGTCAACTTCTACCGCTCGGTCCCTTCTCCCTTCGCTAAATGGGGGGGGGGGGTGCGTGTTGCATGAGGTGCTTTACTTAGTGTTATGTGTGGAAGTGCTTTGGCAGGGCAGCGCTGCGGTGGCGGCGCGTGGCTTGGGCTGCTGGGGCCTTTCCCCAAATTTCCCCCCTTTTTTTGCTGTGTCCGGGCCCGCCCTTCACTTCCCCTGTCTCATTAGAGACAGGTGTGCTGAAGCCGGTGGGGGAAGAGGTCCAGTGCGGCTTGAGCTGTAGAGGTAAACGGTCCCCACCATCGCGCACGTGGGCCCGTCCTTGTACTTTGTTATTGCCTGCCATGTATAGCGTTTTTTCCTTGTATGGGTCAAATGCCTGTTTTTGGGTATGTGTGTGTGTATGTGTGGTTATATGTATATATATATATATATATATATATGTGCATATATATATGTTTAAACTATTCATATATGTTTGCCTTGTTGGTTATGTATGAATGTGGTGCATTCTGGCTGGGGGACTGACTGTGGTCTCTTTTCCCCCACAGATTGTGGGATCCCCTCACTGCAGTGGCTCTCCCGGTCTGTTTTACCTGGCTAGTCTTAGTCTCTAAATTGGGATTTTCCTAGGCTTAAAAAAAAATAAAAAATCCTCCCACTTCCGGGACTTTAATTACAAAGGGGCATCCCGGGTTGCTTAATGCGTAAAACCCTGGGTTGTTGCGAATACCACAAATTCACCATATGGAGGCTTCCAACATTACCGGAAATGGCTCTTCGGGGCTATCCAGGCTGTGTGGGGGTTGTGGGGTTCCACTCCCAGGCGATGATGTCATATTATGCGTTCCATTTGCAAGGCAGAACATTGCGCGCCAGTCCGTTGCTCCGGCTTCGGGCTCCTCGCAACTTCCGTCATCTCCTATCCCCCCCCAACCTATTCCGGACCCCGTGTGACTTTGTCAAAAATGGGGATTCGCATTCCGGGGTGCATGCGCGGTTAGCCAACCTCGAGAAAATAATTTCCACTTCAGTGGCTCAGAAGGCTACGGCAAAGCGGAAGCACCTTTCTCCGGCAGTGCCTGCTTCGGAGGGTGAGGTACCTGAATTTTTGGATTGGTCCGATTGTCCCCCTGATGAGGAGGGGGAACTCCTTGAGGAGTCGGATGAGCCTGCAGACCAGCTATTGTTTGACACTGCTGGTGATCAGGCTGTGGGGGTGTCCATTGGCACTCCTTCCATTTTGGCTCAAATGTTTAAAGTTTTGGCCTTGGATCCGCCTGCGGTGGTCCCTCTGCCAAGGGGTGAGTTGTTTGACGTACCCCAGCCGCGTTTGGTGTTTCCCAGGCAACAGCACTTTAAGAAGCTTGTCCTTAAGGTATGAGAACAACCCGCGCGCCTGGTTGGAACTCCTCCTAATTGGGATAAGTGTTATCCCTTTCCGGAGGACTTGGTGAAGCTTTGGTCAGTGCCCCCCGACGTCGATACCCCTGTGTTAGGGCTGACTGGCTCGGCTGCGTTGCACTTTTCTGACACCACTACCATTAAGGATGGTGAGGATCGTCGGATTGATCAATTGGCTAGCCATGGTTTTATCAGTGCCCGGTCGACACTACTTCCAATTTGTGCTTCTGCTGGCAGTTAGATCCATTATTAGGGGTCTGCACGCAGATCTTGATCCCGCTTGGGATATGTTTAGTTCTCTCAAGCAGTGTGAGTCGTTTGTTTCTTTTGTCCTGACCGCTCAGGACGATGCTCTTGCGACGAGTAGCAGGACAGCGGCATTGCTGGTGGCTATTCGTCGGTCTATATGGCTGCGCCAGTGGACGGCGGACCTTAACTCTAAAAGGGCGCTTACAGCGCTACCTTTCTTAGGTTTACGCCTTTTTGGCGAGAAATTGGATGCTGTTACCAAGGATGGTAAGTTGCCTCAATTCAAGAAGCCTCGTCGCTCCTTTCGGGGTGCGAGTTCCTTTAGTCCCTCCTTTCGAGGAGCCAGAGCGGGCAGAGGGGCTTCCCTTCCCGTTACCGGGGGTGTAGGTTGGTCCCGGGGAAGAGGTCGTGGCCGTCCCGGTCAGTCCTGGGGCGCCAAGCCCAAACCTACTGCTAAGCCCGCTCAGCAATGAGGGGCTGCCCTCACCTGTGCGGGTGGGGGGACGATTGCGACACTTCTCCCTGGTTTAAGGCCGCGAGATTCTGGACACATGGATCTGGGAGGGGGTATCGCCCGGTAACAAACCGGAGTTCGAGTCTCGCCCTCCTTCATGGTTTTTCCTGGAAATGGCGGGCATCCGGCCGGTGCCGCGCTTAGAGGTGGGCCTTGGTTTTTGCTCCATTCTCTTCGCAGCCCCCAAGAAGGACGGGTCGGCTTGCCCCGTCCTGCATCTGAAGTTTTTCAACCTTCCCAGGTCCTCCCTTGCTCAGGCCAGGGTGGTGTCCTTTCTGGGAATGCGGTCAGATTCCGGTCAACACAGGGTGTTTCTCACTCAGTCCAAAATTTGTCTGATTCAGGAGTTGGCTTGGGTCCTTCTTTCCAACCCTCGGCCGTCTGTTCTGGAGCTGAGAGCCTTCCGTCTGGTTCTTGCTCTTTTGTCTCATCAGGGTCTGGGCCTTCTGGTTCAGCTTCGCTCGGACAATCAAACAGCGGTTGCTTACATCAGTCATCAGGGAGGGACTTGCAGTCTGGGTGCCCTCAGAGTGGTGTCCCTGATCCTGACCTGGGCGAAGGCACATGTTCCTTGTCTCTCGGCAGTCTGCAGTCCGCTCCGGTGGGGGACACCGGAGGTGGTCCTGTTTCCCTTTCGTCACAATTGCAGGCTCCCGATCTTTGTGTCGCTCTCCCAGGATCCTCTGGCTCTGGCGGTGGAAGCCATATCCCTGAGCTGGGGGGACCCGGGGTTTCTGTACCTGTTTCCTCCGATACCCATGCTAGGCTGGGTGGTACGGAAGCTGGTTCTGGAAAGGTGCACACTTCTGCAGATGTGTGTGACCGAGCTCCCTGTTTTTAACCTAGTTTAGAGACAGATTGTAGGCTGGTCAGCAAGCTAACTGGTTTGAGTGCTGTGGCCCCTTTAAGACTTTTGTATTCTAATTGCCCTGCTAATGTGCACCTCCCTGGTTAGTTATAAAATGGTCTGAGCGGCTGCCACCCCCCTTTTGTTTCATTTGAATTTGTGCAAGCACATGGAGTGTGGGGTCTAGGCTGTATTGCAAGGTCTTTGACCCTTCCACCCCATGGCTTGCACTTGAGGTTTAGGGCAACCTCAGGTAAGCCTGCTCCCAATTTATCTATTGCATTGTATGTCCCAAATTGGGCTCTTAGAGACTAGAATTAGTACTAGAGTTAGGACTGCACCTCACAGGGGCACCTTGGCGCTGGTGGTGCAGCTTAAGCATACTTCTGCAGATGTGTGTGACCGAGCTCCCTGTTTTTAACCTAGTTTAGAGACAGATTGTAGGCTGGTCAGCAAGCTAACTGGTTTGAGTGCTGTGGCCCCTTTAAGACTTCTGGAAAGGGTGTCCGCCATTCTCGTGGCCCCAAGATGGCCAAGACGAGTATGGTGCGCAGACATCGTTTGGCTGACAGTGAATCAGCTCATTCTGCCTCTTCGGCCCGATCTGCTCACTCAGGGTCGGCTGTCTTACCCCAATTTACCAGCTCTGGGTTTGACGGCTTGGCTGCTGAAACCTCCATCTTGAAGGAGGAGGGTCTGTCTGACTCAGTTATTAAAACTCTGATCGGTGCCCGAAAGAGGTCTTCTTCTATCACCTACTATAGGACTTGGAAAGCCTATATCGCTTGGTGTGAGGTTAGATCTTTGCCTTGTAGGGTCTTTTCGGTCTCCAGGATTCTGGAGTTTTTACAATCAGGGCTGGACTCTGGTCTTCAGCTGAGTACTCTGAAAGGGCAGGTTTCTGCCTTATCTATCTTTTTTCAGAAGCGTTTTGCGCTTCATCCTTTAGTTAAAACTTTTTTCCAGGGGGTTACGCATGTGCGGCCTCCCAGGAAACCATTACTCCCTGTTTGGGACTTGAATTTGGTTCTTTCTGCTCTTCAGGCTCCTCCCTTTGAGCCTTTGCAAGATATTGCTTTGTCTACCCTGACTCAGAAGATTGTCTTCTTGGTAGCTATCACTTCGGTTCGGCGTGTCTCGGAGATGGCGGCCTTGTCTATTCAGCCGCCCTACTTTTAGAGGCATCAGGACAAAGTGGTCTTTCGGTTCAAACCGGACTTTGTTGTTTCTACTTTTCATTTGAATCAGGATATTGTTCTTCCCTCCCTGTGTCCTAAGCCTAAGAATGACAAGGAGAGGGTTTTGCATTGTTTGGATGTAGTACGCTGTGTTAAGTACTATTTGATTATTACTTCTCCTTTTCGTAAAACTGATGCCTTTTTTGTTGTGCCCTGTGGGCCTAGGAAGGGTTTGGCGCCGGCCAAATCTTCCATTAGCAAATGGATACGTCAGGCCATTATTGCGGCCTATTCTGCTAAGGGGAAAGTTCCCCCTTTTCGTATCACTGCTCATTCTACTCGCGCCGTTGGAGCGTCTTGGGCTTTTCAGCACCAAGCTTCTGTTGAACAAGTTTGTAAGGCCACTACTTGGTCTTCTGTTCATACTTTTTCTAAGTTTTACAAGGTTGATGTGCGGGCCTCAGCGGATTCTGTGTTTGGCCGCAAAGTTCTGCAGACTGCAGTCATTTAAGTTATGTTTCACTTTGCCTTCGGATAACCATCCCTTGTGGACACTGCTTTTGGATGTCCCGATCGTAAGAATTAAAGGGGAAGCAGGGTGTGTGGCACACTGTGAATAATACCATTTTGTGAGTACTCACCTGAAAAATGGATATTGTCAGTGTGCCACACACCCCGCTTCACCCGCCCTTTTTTGGTATCCTGGATCCTTTATATGGTGAAGCTTTTCTTTATTTTGAATACCTGGTACCTTGTCTTTCTGCTTTTTAAATCACTGGTGTTAAGTGGGAGGTCCCAGGTATATATAGGCCGGAAGGGGCTCGTTTTCAAGACTTCTCCCTGCAACGTCACCACCTGCTGGTGGAGTAAGAATTAAAGGGGAAGCGGGGTGTGTGGCACACTGACAATATCCATTTTTCAGGTGAGTACTCACAAAATGGTATTTCCCCCACCCTGTGCAAACAGATTGCTCACATTAAAAATCACCCCACCTGCATCTATTGCATTTTCTGAGCGTTTTAACGTCCAAGATGGCAGCACATGGAATGTCTTCTGACTGCAAACAGGAAGTGTCTGCTGACTGTGTTGCTCTGCATTCTGAGATTGCTGTCCTTTTCCTGACCCCAGCTTCAGAGTCCCGAACAGAGTTTCAGCCCAGTGGGGGAAAAGAATAATAAGTGAGTAAAAACTTAAAATATATTAATTTTAGATGCTGGGGAATAGTTTTTTTAAGGGTTTGGGCTTTTCATTAAATGATGCTGAAGGTCTGGTTCAAAGCCAAGGGCTAGGCAAACCTATTTTACTTTATACGTTTTGGATAGAGTTGGGGCCGGGCACCTTTAGATTTGGTTGACTAGCAAGAATTTAATGTTGAAATGACTTTTTGCCTCCAGTGACCAAACAGCAGACTCTCTTCTAATGTATAGATGCTATCTTCTGCTGTGTGTCGTCAGGATGCACTTTGTTCAGTTTACTTGAAACAGGATCTTGGAGTATTGGCTAGACTGAAAGCTTTTATGATAATCTGCACAGAATAGCTTCTTCATGTATCCTGCAGATCCAGTGCTACACTATGTATTGATTAACCTGAACATGTCTGAGCATGCTGCATCAGGACTCTAGTCTTTTATCTCTATGTACCCTAAAACATGGATATTTGGTTTGATCTTCTCCTATCTGATCCATGAATTGAGGCAGATTAGGCCCTAAATTGTTATTCAACTATTAACAGGCATTTTAATCAAATATGCATGCCATTATGCCTAAACTGACCAGATGTCCCACTTTTGATATGGCAGTCCCAGATTGAGGCATTATGTCCCACTACCTGCCTAAAAACTCCAGGGACACTTAAATGTTCCACTTCGCTGACATTAGTTGGAAGACTGTCCCACTGAATCAAGGACCTCTGGTCAGTTTACAACTGAGACCCAGCTAAAGTGGAATGTATTGGTTGGCTGAGCATTAGGTCAATCCCAAATGTCCTTTAGGAACCAAAGATCTCTAAGTTGTGCTTTAAAGGAGCACTATCGTGAAAAATGGCCCAGTGATAAACTTATAAACACTTATATACCCAGCATCAAAAAAATAATATAATAAACATTCTTTTAATGGAAGGAAAAGGACATCCAGGGTGACAGGCTCTGTCACCCCGGATAGACTAAACCTGTCACCCCTGAAATTTTATTCCTACCATGAGAGAATAAACCACAAGCTTGGCTGGAGTTTTATTCAGATCGTTTGTATAAATTACCCTGCCTCTAATTAGCCGATTTGTTTATATGTATTTTTAATATTACAAAATCTTGCCATAGTACCCCTTTAAGCATATGTTTGGGGGATGATATTTGTTCCTCAAAAGCCCATGGATAAGCCACACTCACAAACCGCCATTGTGTGATGGATTATGTATAGGGATGAGCGAATCGGTTCTAACGAACCTGAATTCGCTCCGAATTTCAGGGAAAATTCGATTCAGCACGAACCCGAATCTTTAGTGGTTTTTGCTGACCGAATTTTCCCTGAAATAAAAAAAAAAATGGTGGGAGCGGGGAGACCGGCTGCGCTGTCAGCGGGCGGCGGAAGCCGGCTTCCGCCGGCAGCTCAACCGGCCTCCCCGCTCCCACCATGCCGCCATTTTTTTTTTCCATTTCAGGGCTTGGTGGGAGCGGGGAGGCCGGCTGCGCTGTCAGCGGGCGGTGGAAGCCGGCTTCCGCCGCCCGCTGACAGCGCAGCCGGCCTCCCCGCTCCCACCAGAGATGAGCGATTCGTTAAAGTTCGATTCGGACGAACCCGAATTTCTTTGAGAAATTCGGCGAATCGCCTGAATCTAATTTTTGAGAAGTTCGCTCATCTCTAATTATTTACAATGTATCTCGGCTCTCTATACACTTTCTACTTTCTACACTTAACGCTCATGTGCTAAAATATCGTCATCACATCTAAATAGGTACGCAAAGCCTATTTGATCAAATGAGCTAAATGTCCAATGGCAGGGTTTTTACTTAAATGATCATTTAGAATATAACCATTGCAAGGACAAATTTCCAAGAATTCTGACAAAATAATATGATGGAATGGATGATGTACAATGCAAAGTGGAGAGAGAACACCTGGAGATCTTTCCTACTCCAATACATCCAATAACATGCTACAGAAATCCATTTACTCCTAAAACCTAAGGTTCCTATCTAAGACCATCTTTAATCGGAATGTCACGAGTTTAGTGTAATATAGATTGTGTTGGACTTTCAGACCTTATTTGAATATTAGTTTTGGGCTGCTTCTTGACTAAACTTTTTGTGTGGAGTAACTGCAACAGAAACCTAGAAACTGTACCAATCCTTTGGTCCTGACTTACCTACAATCTATTTAGTAAACCAATAAGTAGTTTGTTATTACTTATTTCAAAGGGACTGTAAGCCCAATGGCAAAAATAAAACAACAAGCAGCTCACCTGCTGTCCGTCCTATGTGCCTCTCCTGCATTTCCACCAGGGCTCCTCCACAAAAAGGCGGTCCAATAGCTACTTTGTCCCTTGGAGCTCTTAGTATAAGCCTGGCAAGTCACAGTGGTCTCACAGCTGTCTCTGGCTACAGCAGGTCATGCTCAAGACTCCTAAAGCTTCACCATCACACACTCTTTCCAGCTCAGCAACGGCCCAGCAATTAAAGCAAAGATGTTTACATATAAACAAAGATGTTGACATGGTTAATAGGAAGTTACTGTGTGCTTGG
This sequence comes from Gastrophryne carolinensis, assembly GCA_027917425.1. Lineage (NCBI taxonomy): Eukaryota > Metazoa > Chordata > Amphibia > Anura > Microhylidae > Gastrophryne > Gastrophryne carolinensis. The sequence goes on along the minus strand of CM051240.1, from coordinate 169,551,332 downwards.
CTTTTAAAGTAGATTTTCAATATCATTGGCCTTGTTTCTCCTGATTTGGGATGCCCTGCTGTTTGAACCCCCCAGTTCACCCCAAAGACTCTCATATGCACAGGCTCTTGTCCAATCTGTGCCATATGTAATGAACAGCATACAGCCCTGTTTAGACACAGAGCTTGGTACATAGGAGCAGGTGCATCCCCAGTCTCCCTGCGGTGTGCGGCATGCTACAGCTACAAGAAGGCCATGGATGTGGGCACAGCATGGCTTGGGAGCCTCGGAAAAGGTAAGTGAATACTGTGCGATCGGGGGCTCACACACTGTGGCGTCCTGGTTTGGTATACCCCAAGGTTACTTAATCGTCCATCCCTGAAGTCTTTTAGATAACGGGTGGTTGGTTCACTTTGTCTGATTTTTACTAACATCAATGACAACAGTGTTTTACATTTTGCTCTAAACCTTTACACATGGTTACCAGTACGTTATCTCTAGGTTATTTGCTCTAACATTGTCAGTCCTTGAGCCTGCTTACGTGTACACTTGAAAAGCCTCACATGAATCGTCTGTCCGAGGGCAGCTGCTCAGATGTCCGCATCCCCAGAGACCTTTACTAAGACAGAAGGAAATGATGCCCTATTGATTTAGGAGATCCGGTCCAGCTGCAGCGCACTCTCACCATCCTTTCTTCCTGCATATCTCCTCTTCCCTATTATTGTGTGGGCCGAGAACCATTGAGTGAAAACCTACTGCTATCCAATCCCAGAGGACACAAAAATAAAATGTGCCTGTCTTTTCCTAGGGGCGGGTGGATAGAAAATGCACAGCTTTCACTTTAGCCCATTCTGTTGTGATGTTTGACCACAGCTGCAGGACACTTTCTATTTTGATTAAAATGGCTCTGCATTTACTTTGGCAACATACAAATGCAAATGAATAAAAAGGGAAAATGCGCCCTGCATAATTCATTTCTTTGTTTAAGCTTTTTCTGTTGGTAAACAGCCCTTAAAGTTATACTAAAGGGAAGCCCAATTGTTGTCCCATCTTGGGCTACACGTTGCACTGTCCCAGACTTTGATCTGTTTTCAAAAAGACCCTGTAGTTCCTAAGTTGTTTGTAAAAGTATTGGAGCATCCCAGGGTCGGTATCGGCTAACAAAAAGGGGTTACTGAGGCACTTGCTCACGGCGGCCAGGTCGGTGATCCCCAGGCATTGGCGCACCAGTGTTGCCCCTTCCCTGCTGGAATGGTATGGGGAGGTGGAGAATATCAAGAGGATGGAGGAACTGACTCTGAAAAGGATTGAGGATGGCACCCAGAGGTTCCTCAAGACATGGACGCTATGGGAGGTGTCACGGGTCTCACCTGAATTTCAGGCGCTCCTAGACTGTGTGTAGAACTGGGGGGGGGGGGGGGCTTGGCTTACTGTCGGTGGGCTGTAATCTGATAGGACCGGGAGGGAGGGGTGCGGGTGTGGGACGCCGGGCCTCGGGGTTCTCTTTTCTTCTCTCTCACCCCCCTTTTTCTCCTCTAATCGCTCTCTCTGCTCTCTTTTTCTTCTCTGTTTCTCTTTACAATTTCTCCACTTCTTCGGATCACCGGAGGGAATAGACACGGCTGCTTCACACTGGAAAAAGCCAATCGGGGGTGGCCCATGGGAGGAGGGAAGGTCGCCCCTACGGACGGTGACCCGATGTGCAGCGATAGGTTGTTGCTAGGCGCTGGTTATGGATCTTTCTTGTTTAACTCAGCTTGTGCCCCAAGTGGGGGTACGCGTTGTGATCGGAACCCCCCAGGCTGATTGAGATTGTGATGCTTTGTATTTGCTTGCTGTGTCATCTCCACCCTGTGATCCTCTGTGTTTTGTCTCTACTTACTGTTCTTTACAAAATGTTAAAATTCAATAAAGATATATTGAAGTAAAAGTATTGGAGCATTATAGATTCGTATAAAAATGAGGAGAAACAGTGGGTGTGGCAACAGCAATGTGATGTAAGCACACTGTGTGCTTTACAAGTATCATAGTAAAAAAAAAGTGCATTGTTGTGCCTCTAGTTATTACTGCCAGCAACTAGTGTGACCAGACAAAGGGGGTGAGAGATGCTGCAGGCTATGAGCGTCTGCAGCCTACCAGCACACAGTGTGACGCGGGAGGAGGAAGGCAGGAAACATTTTTCCTAATGAAATATTCACCTTGAATAATTGGTGTAAGCAGGCTGTTTCTCACACATTGACCATGTAACATTGGCATCTAACAACTTCACAAGTTTTAAATGTTTCCCTTAACAAATACTGCTCAGAGACAGGGGGGGCTGGCCATAGGGAGACCCGGGACAATGCCGGTGGGCCGCAGAGCTTTGCAGCTAGTTGGGCTACTGCTTTTAACACCCACATTCAATCCCTGCCCCCTTTCTCTCCCTCTCAGGCCCCTGTACCCAGCTCCACTGTACCTAGAAGCAAGGAACCCCTGCCCCCCAATGCTATAGCCCCAGCATCATGGGGGCATAGCAGGAATGACTCAGGGGCTGGTAAGATCCAGGGCTGATTTTTGGCCCAGTCCGCCACTGTTCAGAGATGATTGTGGCTTAGAGACTATTGCACCATTTATTTCCATAAGGAGACATTTCACATGGGCTGAAAATCTTTTTTTTTGCTGGCTATATTTATTATATACTAATCATTTGTCAAATGTTGTGGCAGAGTGGCCCAGTGCAGCAGGTAGGGTAATAAGCTGTTAACAAAAAAAACAATCCCGGCATAAGCATGACCAGAATAAATTATAGAGGAGTACAGAAACTCATGGTAAGGTATTTCCCAATCTTGAAGCCTCTGTCAGGCAATGGGAAGAAGAATACATTTGGGGTATACATTAATAGAGGTTGGAGTAAGAGAGGAGAGGATTGTTACTAAATTGGTATCCTCTATCCAAGGCAGTTGTACGCCACTTTACCATGTGGTGCCTTGGAATGTAAAGGTCCTGGTTCAAGAAAATGAGAAGAGTAACTAATGGGGAACAGGGATAAAGGTTGGGGTAAAGAGATGAGTAGGAGTTTTCCCTGCACTAGTGAATTCCTACCTGGACAGCCATTTTTCTTCCCAGGGGGTCCTGGTCCAAGAAAATTAGAAGACTGAACTAGTGGAGGTATAGGAGCAAAGCTGGGGTTGAAAACAAAGGAAGGGATAACCAGGAGCCTTCTACCTATTTGTAAGTTGCACGTACCTCAGCAGATGCCTCTACTGTATATATGCTGTGGGTTGTTCCACAAGCTGCAATATATTGAAATCCACATAATTTGCTGTCCCCGCTGTCCATTTGTCGTAGAGTCCGTTTTCCCTTGGTGGTGAACCATTTAAGAATAACAGCTTTCCTAAGGGACCCTACAGGTTCCATAAATTATGAAAAAATTAGTCCTGCGCTCTGGTCACAGGTCATCAGTACCATCCAACCGAACCTCAACCAAGGCACTTGTAATGTACATCTTTGAGAAATGTTGTGATGACATGCAGGGCTTGCTCCTGGTTTGTGGGGGCCCTTGGGCAAGAGAGTCTTAGTGGGCCCCAAAGTAGTAAGTCACCTTTCAGCTCCACTGTCACAAATCATCTTCTGCTGCTGATCGCCCTCCAGTCCTTGTCAGTTGTCGCCTAGTTCTTGCCACCTTCTAAGCTTCCATCAATTGGCCTCCATTCCATGCCACCATCTCCATTGTTGCTAATCATCCCCTGTTGCTGAGGCCAGCCATGAGTAGGTCTGCACACAGCACCTGGCATTTGGTGGTTCGGGTCCACTGTAAAATAATACCGTGGTCAAGTGTGAGCCTGAGTGGGCCCCCGAAGATGCCAGGGCAATTGCCAGGTCTGCCCTGTGCTGGCGCCGGCCCTGGTGACAAGACAAGTGATTGTTGGCTTCAGGCTATGGCTATGTCTGGAAAGCCTGTATCTCAATGACACACACTTTGAAACCAGCAAAGCCTCTGGCACTTCAGCCCAAAGCCATTTGAATCATTTGATTCTGACAGAGGGTTGGGGAGAAGAGTGTGTAAAAGCAAGTTCTTGCTTCTCACAGGTGTCCTACTATGGCAGGGGTACTCAACCACTTCTTGTAAAGGTCCATTTACAGGCATCTGGTGAGAGGCAAAGGTCCGGACGGGGTGCTGTCGGGGGGGTGGATAGTTAGAAATCAGCGCACTGGCGGCGGGTTGGGGGTGGATTATACCTTGCAATGCCACTTCCTGCACATGCAGTACTTCATATTGCAATCCTAAGTGTCAGGGAGTCATGAGACACTATCAGGGAGACAAACTACATCGCCAATCCTGTCAGGGCAGGGGTCCAGAAATCTGGCACAGAGGTCCGCATTCGGACCCCGGTCCGCCAATTGAGTACCGCTGTACTATGGGATCCCTATACATGTTGGGGGCGATGGACACAGCACTTGCTGGTGGCATATTCTGAATTCAGCCCTATTTACTAGTGAGCTTATATCCAGTTGTCAAATAATAGTTACTATTTGCTCACCCAATAGTAAAGATTAGTTGTATAGATTTGTTTGCTAGCATATATACCCTATAAAACACCTATTAATCTTCCTTGTTGGTAGCTCAGCAGGTTTATCCTTTTGCACAATAGATATTTAGTGTTTGTTTTAGTAATCCTTTCCCATGCTGTATTTCTGTCATTTAATTTCCCTGAATCACACATTTCTGCTTGTTAAACTGACTCTGGGAAGTAATAAAGCGAGGGCAGTGTGGGTCTAGAAATCCCTTCATCCCGGCACTGGCTCAACCAAATCCGCTTAGTCTGCTTATAGGCTCTCAGGATGCCGCTTTGCTCCCTGAATAATTGCGAGGTGATACAAGGTTCCACATAAAAATAAAATAAAAAAGCACATGCAGCACTATAACTGCAACGCAGAAAAGTAAAGAGCCTGATAAAAAGCAAAATAATCACCTGACAGCTTCTTGCATCACTCTGGACCTTGCCTCATGTAATCTTCCTGCTCTGCAGAAGTGGGTTCTCTTATTTTTAAAATGAACTAAAAACTGACTTTAGGTCCATTTTGAAATCTATGGGCTTGATTCAATAAACATAGATTCAAAAATAGTTTTGTTTGGAAAATTGGATCACATGCGAAAATATGTTAGTAACTTCAGTAATTCAACAAAGCTGACTAATTAAATTTGTCCAGTCGAATATGCTAGAAAATGTGGGGGGAAAATGTCTGCTTCTATGCAAAAATGGCTTTAGTAAGTGAAAATTTCTGGAAAATTGGCTCAGATTATCCAGCTGAAAATGGAAAATCTCTGAAAGCTTCTCTGGTGCTGAGAGGCCTTTGAAAATGGAACCTTCAGCATCATTTAATGAAAAGTCCCCTTAAACTATTCCCCAGCTTCTACGTTTTTAGTCACTTACTTTTTATTCTTTCCTCCGCTGGGCTCCAACTCTGTTCAGGACTCTAGGATACGGGTGCCACCATCTTGCCTCAGAAGAATCACATACAGAGGAGAGGAGACAGAAGTTCAGGGAGCTGGTTATAGAGTAGAGGTGGGGTCAAGCAAATGGCAGCAATCCCAGAATGCAGAGCGGCGCAGTCAGAAGACATGTCCTGTTTGCAGGCAGCCTGAGACATGTGCTGCCATCTTGGATATTTAAAGGCTCAGAAAAGACACTAGGTGCAGGTAGGGTGATTTTTAATGTGGGCAATGTGTATGTACAGGGTGGGGGAACAAATAAGATGTGTGTATTTGTTTTTTTGTATTTGTTTTCTACATTACACACAGCTTCAGAATGATCAGGTGATGTCTCCATGTGAATTTGTGTCAATTGTTTTTTAACGCACTTGTGCAACTAGTCACTTTGCTATATATGCATTTAGTAATATTTTAAGGGCAACTGGACATGCTGTTTTCTTCTGCTTCACACGTTTTGGTATTCATCCCGCTATTAGGAAAGGCAACTGGATGACTTGTGAAACATATTGAAGTAAAAACAAAAACTATTCCAGTTGCCTAGATTTATTCCTACAGATATAAAGTATGAGTTAACTTTATTTTTTTTTAACTGTTTCAAATACAATGAAAAACAATCATGGCCCTTAGATAACCAGACTGGTGCACCTGGCATAGTAAGCCCAAAGTCAAAAAGCCAAACAGCCTGCCATCTTACCAGCCCCATGGCCTTTGGCTAAGGTTTAGCACTCTTCCCAGGGTGTCAGCCTTATTTTTTTTGTTAATACACATGTTTTGTTATTTCTCCCACTGTATGTATGTGTGAAGTCAACATTGCTTATTGGGAAAGGCACATCGATGACTAAAAAAAACAGCTATTGCAATTGCGTAGATTTATTCTTGCAGAACTACTAGAGTTAACTTTTTAATTATTTTTTACTGTTTCAATTAAAATTAAAACAAATCATGGCCCCTCTTTCACTAGCCCCATTAGCCTTTGGCCCAGGTTTGGTTCTCTGCCTGGGGTGTCGGCAGTAATATTTAAAGTGAAAACAGTCATAAAAAAAAAAAATAAAAGTTAATTCCACGTCTTTTACTGATAAAAAACATGATGGCTATTCTTAACTTGTTTTCTATGTTAAAAAGCATAACGGAATGTGCTGAATATTTTTTACACCATTTCAAGGCAGCTGTAAATAATTCGTTCAAAAGAGTCAAAACATTGCTGAATCACTCTAATGTTTTACAACAGAAAATTTCAGTTGTATTTTGGACACTTTAGACATTTTTTTGTGAAAAAAAATGTGGAGAAAACGAAGCTTGTTTTTTCTTTGCTGAATCACAATAATTTGAAAAAGTTAAAACTTTTGTATATTTTCTCAAAAAACAGACTTTCTGGTTACAGGCTTTGTTGAATCGTGGCATATGCGATTCACCACGCACTGCACGAATATGAAACTACTCAATATGCAGCTAAAATCTTTTGGTAACTGTTGCCTGCTCCATCTTCTTTACATTCAAGACTCCCTAACAAGTTGGGAGGTGCCCCCCTTTCCCGTGGGGTTCTTAAAGTGGACCAAAACCCACCCACTAGCTCCCCTCCGATCAGGGTGCCCCGCTGTGTGAAACCCCCCAGGTCGCCCGAAAACTCACCTTCGTTCCAGGGCCAACCGCGCATGCGCGAGCAGCGGCCTCATCCCAGCTATCCCTTTAGCAGGGCGCGTGCTTGCAGCAAGCATTTGTGAATGGTCAGTGCGGGTACGCTCCCTGTTAAAGGGTAGCCGGGGATGCGGCCGCCAGCGCACTGATTGGACCATAGGGCTGTGCATGTGCCGCAGGAACGGGGAAGGGTATGTGAGATCTGGCAACCTAGGGGGTTTCATACAGCGGGGCAACCCCCCGATTGGGGTGCCAGGAGGGCAAAGACCAAACTCCAGGATAGTAAGATTCCACTTTTAGCTCCTGGTAGATGTACTTTTTTGTGAAAAAAATCCTTAAAGTAATATTTTAGGCAAACACAATTCTTAGACCATTGTGTCGGACTTCGTTTGGCACTGTCCTTTTAAATTAAAGAAGTAATGGCCAAGATATCAAGGTTTACAGTTTTACCTTATGATTTCTCATTTGAAGCATATGGACAAATCAGCATAATTCGTAAGATCTGTAAGTGCCCGAGATCCTGCTTTAGACACAGGCGTTCTCAACACCCTGGCTTTGTTTTTAGCAATGGCGTGGTCTGAACTAGTTTCTCAAGCTAGTATTGGTGGCCCTAATTGACAGGGTGGGGCTAGAAAGGCAGATAAGGAACTAAATTTCCTCATTCAGAGCGCCAAGCTGAGAGGAGGCACAGTGCTGGGGGAATGCTCGGCAAGGTAAGCTGCTTTTTTATTTTATTTAACCTTTTGCCTGAAAAATCCCTTTAAACAATCAACTAAACCCACTTGCAATAGGGGATTTTTTGGATGTACACCACGTGTCTTGTATGTTATGTAAATGCTGTTGTGGTCCAGACTCAAAGAGGTAAGCTTCCAGTAATGATGGCGGTTTCCACGGGCTGCTTTTTGTTCCTGTGTTTACCTGATGCCCAGGTGATCCGTTGTGTTTGTGTGCATTTAAGGACACCTCATCGTTTATCAGCCGGATCCAGGCCCGGCTTATACACACAGGATAAAGAGCAGCAAACTTTGCAGGTTGCCAAGCACCGTCCACTTACAACTTCCCTGCTTGCAAAGAAAAAATATGCATAAGTGCCACCCATTTAAATGAACTTTGCTGCTCTTGCATCTGATCTTGTTTTTTTTGTGTACAGTATAGATCATTATTCATACTATGTCAAAGCATATATACACCCTTGTTACATTTGCCCCTGTTTTCCTGCCACATTCGTGATATGGAGGCAGGAAGCCACAGCAAACACTGTGCAGCAGATGCGGCCTCCTACTTTTGGTGCCACATGAACAGCAGTTTCCAGTCCTGTATTGAACAGTCGAAAAAGGGACATCTCTTCTAGGGTGTAGATCTGCAGACCCTGGTCACACGATTTAAAGCGGCCCAAAACCCACCAAACTTCTTTAAACACATTTGGCCAAAGCCCCTGACGATGCTCTCTTCTTAGGGTGTAGAACTAGAAATGGATATTTTCGCTTTTTAAATCGTCCTTGAACACTGATTTTTCTTGCTGTCCCCTCTATGTGGGATGGCAGACGATCAGTCATTGCATAGATGTGGCTATGATGTCATTGCCACACACAACAGAGGCAATGAATGGAGGAGGTGGAGCTTTCCAGCGAAAGCAGGCGCCATTATCTGGGATTAGGGTGAAGCAGGAGCCGTAAAAATTAGCAAAAGGTGCTCTTCATGGAGGAACAATTCAGGGGATGCTAGTTAAAAATGTGGGTTTTGGTCCAGAAAATATTTGGACCCACCTGGCTTCCATTGACCTGGTAACTGTGCAGTCTATTGTAAAAAGTATTATTTTTGGACAGTACTGGTATTAATTAATACAGTGCAGCCAGTAGTACCCATGAAGTGAGCCAAGGGTCACAGTTATTTAAATATCAACCAGCCAATGAGGATAAGGGGGGGGGGGGGGTTATGGCCGGGCAAGCGCAGATTCCTAACTGAAGGTGCTGTATGGTCTAGTCAAAAAATAGCATCAAGCCCCAGATCAAAGTCCCTTGTCATTGCCACACCTATGCAATGACTGACACCTGACATCTTACAGAGATGGACAGCAAAAAATAAAGTGTTCCGGGGCGATTCAAAAGGTGAAAATATCTAGTTCTACACCCTAAGAATGGAGTATCGGCATGGGCTTTGGACAAATGTATTTCGCAAGTTCAGTGTGTTTTGATCCGCTTTAAATGGATATTGCTCTGGTTTGTAACAAAACAGGTCACTTGCTATATACTGTGTCTTTGGACTGTTCTCTATACAGATTTTTTGTCACCATCATATGCCCCAAAAAAAGTTATTCTGCTAAAGTAGAAGTAAATAGTAGAAGTTAAATGCTGAATAGCCTGTGTCTGATTATGCGCCACAGGCCAGATGCGATGGACTGGAAACTCCTAAATCGGCAAAGACCAGCTGACAGTGGGCAGCTTTGCTGCGTTCTTAAGAGGTGTTTTCTCAGTACACAGAACAGGTCCTGTACTTTGCCTCCCTCCATGTGATAGCAGTGCCGGCCGGGCTTTTCACACTACACGGTCTCTGTCACATGCTGTTTGATTTGGCTGCTTCGCAAGATGTTTGAGTGTAGAGATATTTACACAGCCATCAAGCACCTGGTCAGATAGTACATGCCAACACGGCCTGGACATATGTGAATATATATATATATATATATATATAATCCTTCAATGATGCTTTAATAATTCAATAATCACTTATTACTTGTAAATGACATATATATATATATATATTCTCTCTCTCTCTCACTATTTGGTCATCACTTTCTAGTCCGTATCTCTTCAATGTTCAGGGCGATTTTATTGCAGAGACCATTAATAAGAAAAAAGCAATAGACTTTATTTTAAAGCCTCTTTTCTAAGCCTTGAAATGTCAAAATGTGCTGAGTGCTGTGGAGAGACTCCAGGGTATGTCATTAAGTAGTGTTGTCTTCCCAGACTTCTAAACCTGCAGAACATCACTAATGAACTTTGAGTTGAATGGCTTTATTCCACCTAAGGAAAGGCCTTGCTGGGCAGCTGTCACCAGAGGTTCTGCTCACATATAGTCACGCTCTGTTAACTCCTTCCCAGGGAATGCTGGGTAATTCAAAGAGAGCGCTTCACAAAGCCAGCGCCCCCCTATAGTGTTATCAGCTCTTATTTGTTCATCTAAGCAGTTTTATCTTTGGATGTACTTAAACCTCCCTTTTCAAATAAAAAAATACTTAGATTACCTTACAGTGTAGTGAATGCTGTTCCCAAGAATAAGCACTGTAATAAAACAAAGGTACAGTTTATTATCATTATTATACATAATATACTGTATCTAACAGGAGGTGTGCAGTTTTCCTTCACTCATCATACAGTGCTCTGTTAAGAAGAGGTGAGTATCTCCCAAATTCAGGGCATCCTGGGCATTAGGCATTAGAACTGATCTGAGTTTCTGTGAGTTTAGGTCTTAAAGCTCCAAAGATCCAATGTAACAACTAAACCCATGACTTCCTCTCCCTTTCTCCTGAACAGACCCTCATGCCTACTTTTGGCTAAAGAAAAATGATCCTTTATACCACAGAGGTTTTTTTTATAAAGCTCTGTCCAACAGCGGATCCAGCAACAGCTGCACAAATGTTACAGACTCACCTCCATCAACTGGGATTGTGCAGCCTTTTCTGGGTCTATTGATGGACCTGTGTAATTGGCAATAGGCCTGTTTCCTATTCTATGTCAACAGGGGAATATGGTGGTGGTGGGGGGGTTAGTGAGTCTGAGGGCCACGTGCAGTAACCACTTTACTAATGATGGCAAAAATGTATACTTTGTGTTTCTAATGTTTGAGTTAAATTGTCCAAATCAATATAAAATGATGATCCTTTTCTGTTTTCAGGCCCATGTGATCTTCTTTCCAGGCAGAGTTGAAGGAACCACCTGGCGAAACAGTGCCTTGGGGTTGGCTGCCCCATGCACATTGATGGTACCATGGCTAGTCCGCACAAGCCCTTAAGTTGGTCATCTTCTCCCAACCTCATTGTTGACGCAATTCGGGAGGATAAAGAATATATTGTGGGCTTTGCTGATCCAGCTACGACTAGTCACCTTCAGCTTTCAGAGGTCCAGGATAAGTGTGACAGCATAGACAATGCCACAAGTCCAATAACAGCAGCCGCCCTAACTTCTGTCAGTGAGGACTCAAGGGACCAGTTTGAGAACAGTGTTTTACAGCTGAGAGACCAAGATGAAGCCGAGAATAGTGTACCTCAGGGCAGCAGCCACTCAGGAGATGGAGGCAGTAATAGTGGCCCAGAAGACATTAAGATACACTTTAGTCGCTCGGGAAGTGGCAATGGTGGCTTTCTGGAAGGACTTTTTGGATGCCTTCGGCCTGTATGGAATATGATAGGCAAGGCTTATTCTACTGATTATAAGTTACAACAGCAAGGTAAGGAATTGTTTATCAGTGTTTCACATAAGATTGTTAAACCAGTGTTTGCTGCTTTATGTTTGAATGATTTTAGAGCATCTGCCTGTCCAATTTTGGTTGTTCATAAACCTTAAATATTAAAAGTAGGTGAGAATTGGAAGTGCCATTTCTAAGTGGGGTCAGAGGAGGATCGTGAGTTGATTTTTTGTTTTAATGCCTGAATTGAGCTTGGCACAGGGGGAGAGAGGGGTGGGCAACCAGTTGCTTTTTATTAGACCTTTCTCTTTAAGCAGACCTGAAGCCAAAATGGCACGCAGGTCTGTTTTATCACACATTCCCCTGGCATCCTGAAATGGGAGGGCCATCTGCAGAATAACCCATTAAAATGCCTAAAAACTGAGGAGCAAATACCCACCCTTTTGGGTTCCTGGCCCATCAACAGCAGGTACATACATTGCCACTGGTGATCATGTGGCAGCTTGGATCAAATCAGATGTTAAGTTTGTTTCTGAGTATTATATTGCTTTTACGCTGGATGGGCATTCCAAATCGGGATGCCTGGGTTGGAGATGGGGGATTCAGCAGCCACGAGGGGTACTGTGTGGTGAGGTCTGCCTTAAACGATTCATTCTATGTAAGCTGTTTTGGCCACAGCTCCACAGAAGCAAAGTTAAGTGGTTTTGAGTTTATGTCAGTCACATAGTGTGACTGTCGACGAGTAGCTCCACTTTCTTGCCATTGCAGCTACTGAGTTTTGCTAGTTTCCTCTAGGTTTGTTCCACCGGATACCACATATAGGTGAAAGGCAAACTGTAACCCTTGACCAGGCTTCTTCCCTCCATGCAGTTTTGTGTTACAGGTCCCTAGCCTTTCCTGAGGCCATTTGGGTGCAGCATTCTCACAGGACAACCTCCAGACAGTGTTTTACCAACCACATTTACTCACTACCTCCCCATTTCTCCCTATATATATGTATAGCTGTATCCAGGATCTCTCAAAGAGAGGCACGCACCTAAACAGACTACATTTGTTTCTTTTTAATTGCAAAAGATCTACTGTATATAAAAGCACATGTGCCCCATAACAGTCCTGGTAAAATGTCTGTGCTTGGGCATCATAAAATGATGCCAGCCTAGATTGATTTCCATGTGCTGTTTTGGTCAATGTAGTACAGGAGACGGTTTGCATTAAGGCTGGAACACATAAACATAGACTATCCAGCGGCTATTCTAACCTTCCTCCAGTTGCTCGTTCCCCTAATATGACAGCTTGACCTACTTTGTCCATGAAGGAGCCACTGGCTATTGGATGCCACTAAAATGGGCCAAGCTGAGGTAAGGCCATGGTATGGGCACTTCATTCTTTGTGTAGATTTGCTTAGGACTTTGGGGGGAGTTAAAGGGATTATTGCTGTCATTTGACAGTGACTGATATTCCCTTTGGAATCATTCTGTCTTCTCTGTGTTCTGTCATTAGAGGAACAGCTGTATTATGATGTTTTTATACAATAAAAATGTTTACGGACAAAGAAAACCGCACCATGGCCTAGGAAAAGTGTGTCAACAAAGCCTGTAAACTTCTCTTCAGTAGCCGGCTGCAGGCTCATAATTGCGCCTCACATATTTGTGTTTTGTCTTTTTGGAGAGATGCCGTTGAGTGTTTTTGTGTCTTTCTGGATCGTGCAGAGCAGATGGCTGACCCCCTCCCCTTTCACTGGCTATTGTGTGAAACAGCAGGGCTCGGATTATAGCGCTTATTGTCTGTTATTGAGCGAGGGGCCTGTGTGTCAGCCTGTGTCCATGTCACACAGTCATGAGGAGGGTCAGGCCGGCCTGGAAAGGTGGCAGTAAGGTCTGAGGGGACACAAAGCCCATAATATCTTCTTCCAGTGTCTAGGCTTTGTGCTTGCAATCACTATTGTTGCCCGAAGATGTGCAGTTGCAAAAACAGCACATTTAATGCATATTTGTTAGAAAAAGAGAAAATAAAGAACAAAAGAATAGAAGGAATGACAGAAAAAAATAAAAAAAGGGAAAGAAAGAAAAGGAATGACTAGAAAGGAAAGAGTAGATGGAAAGAAATATACAAAATAAATGGAAAGAAACAAACAAACAAATAGAATGAGCAAGAGATACAACTATAGAAAAAATGAATGACAGAAACAAAGAAAGTATAAACGTTATAACAGAAAAAAGAGAGAGAAAGAGAGGATAGAAGGGCTGACAGAATAAAAAGAAATAAATAATGAAATAGTAGAAGGAATGGCAGAAAAAATGAAAGCAGGAAAGAAAAAAGGAATGGCAGAATGAAGAGATGAAAGTGAGAGACAAAGAATAAATATAAAATTGCAAAAGAGAAGGGCTGACAGACATAATAGAAGGTAAGAGGAAAGAAGGAAAAGGAATTGTAGAAAGAACAGATAAAAGAAACAAAGAATAGCAAGAAAGAAAGAAAATAAAACAATGAATAGAAGGACTGACCAAAAGAAAGGCTCTCCCAATGGCCAATTTGCCCGTGGCTGACAGTCCTTAGCCCTGTGCCCTGCATAGGAGCTGGCCAGGGTAAAGGGAATAAGTTGGGCCCAAGCAGGGAACCATGGTATGCTATGCCCGGCCACTTGACACACAACCTCACCTCCCGCCCGCCTTCTTGCAGTCCTCCTGCCCGCTCTCCTTATTGGTTACCCGTTTGTTTATCCCCAGCCCACCCGCTCACACGTTCGCTCACATCCCCCCCATCCGCCGTTGGTTAATTCAGCCAGAAATGCCAGGGATGTGGCCCATGCAGGCCCCATGGTATTGCTTGCGAGCCAAGTATGCTGGCAATTCAGGGACGTTTCTCGCAGTATTGGGATATCCTGGGCATAGGGAATCAGCCGGCTCTGGAGTCTTTTAGACTTCAGGGACGTAAAATATGGGTTTTGGTCTACTTTAAAGCAGGCTGGCAGTCAAAAATTACTACTGCTCCACACGGCCCAATATCATGACTGATACCGGACCCCTCATGGTTGATCACATGAGGCAGTGAACCGGCAGCCAATGGCTAGGGTACACTTATGCATCTTATGCGAACCCTGCTGGCTGTCAGCAACCATGTGGGGTAAGTAAGCCGGGGGTGAGGAAGCGCAGAAGTGTTTGGGGGGTGAAGAGTCCTGTAGTCTCACACCTGGGTGCCTTCCATCCTAAAGCCCACCATGAGCCCCAGGTGCAGGGGCATCGGCACTTCCAGGGTACACCCAGTGCTGACGCCTGCCCTGCTCTGGTGGGACAGTCTGTCTGTTATTGGGCAGAGGGATGCTGGAGATTCCACTGTGGGATTTCTGTAAAGGTAAGATTCAGGTGACCTGGGGGGGTCACATTTTGGGTCATCCTGATTGAAAACAGAGAGGGAGATTTAAAGTGTTTAAAAGTTTATCTTTCAGTACCTTACCTTTCATTCAGTGGCTGGAGTACTGTGATTCCTCCTCTGTCTGTCTCCTTAGTGAGGAAAATCACTTCCTCATTCAGCTTTCAGTCCCCACTCCGCTGACCTGGTCCATCAATCAACCTTCATTGGACCAAGAACGAAAACACCCCCAGACGTCCTGATTGGCTGCCTCTCTCTGCAGCTCTGAAACCCCACCCTCCTCCCCCCTCTCACACACATCACAGTGTGCTTACATCACATCACTGTTGCCACACCCACTGTTTCTCTTAATTTTTTTCTTTGCATCTCTAATGCTTTAATACTTTTACAAAGAACTATAGGGTCTTTTTGAAAATGGATTGAAGTTTAGGACAGTGCAACGTGTAGCCCGAGACAATGAAACAACAAACTTCGTAGCCTTTAGCATAACTTTTATGTAAACCTTGAGTGTTAGAACCAGATGTGGGTAATGAATAGTCTCCATCAGGCGCAGACTCCCCGCTAAGCCTAGCCCCTGTTGTACTTCCCATCTGGTCAAAAACTGCACTGCACAGCTATAGCATTGGTCTATATATATATAGGCTATAGCATTGTAGGAACAGGTCACGTTCAGGGTGGATATGGCTACTTTTTAATCTATGGTACTAAGGTTTAATGGCAGGGGATATGACCATCTACAGACATGATGTTGAGCCCTTTAGCATTGCAGAGGCAAAACCTAGTTTACAAGTTTCTTGGTTGGGGGGTACATTGGGGCCAGTGCATCAGGGGTAAATTCCGGCGACGGCTCTGGGTGATGTGGGCTGTCTGCTAGGGGTACACCTAGCTCAGTTGGCCCCAAAGCAATGCCACCCACTGGGAATTCACCCCTGAATGAAGGGAGGTCTGTCCAATAGGGTGGGCGTAGGTCTGCTTCAAAGTGCACCTATACTCAGAGGGAAGTTATTTTACTAAAGCCTTTGCCCACTATTGATAAAAAGACATAGAGATAAACAAGAAGCAGTATGATGTCCGAATGGCAGCCCTATGCTAATTAGTTCAGTTAAAACTAAACTGTCACATAATGACAGGTTGAAATGCTCCTCAATGCTGTGTGTTCTGTAACTAAATGTATCGTTGCTGGGGAGCAGGTATGCCAGGGAGCAATATGGCTGAATGCATCCTTTTGTTATGAATATTGGACAAAGGCTTTAGTAAAAGAAGAAACACAGGCTGTTTTGGCGTGCCAGGCTGGGGATGGAAGGTGACAACATAATCTTCCCTCTGAGTATAGGTGCACTTTAATAGATACTTAAAGTGGACCATCACCCTCCGGTGATCGGCCCGGGAATCTATAAGATTCCCGGGCCGATCACCTCCCTCCCCGCGGGACATCCGAGATCGGGATGTCCCGCGGGGTGAAACCCCCCAAATCCCCTCGCCTCTTCCCGCTCCCAGCGCCGACGGACAAGAGATTTGACAGGCGCTGACAAGCGGCTCCCCCGCCACCGCCTCCCTCGCGCCCCTCTAGACGTGCGCGCGCCCGCGCCGGCCGTGAATGGCCGGTGCGGGCGCGCGCGTCAAGAGTGACGCGCGGGAGGCGGCGGCGGGGGAGCCGCTTGTCAGCGCCTGGGAGCGGGGAGAGGCGAGTTTTTCGGGTGATCGGGGGGGTTTCACACAGCGGGGCACCCCGATCGGGGGTGCCCCACTGAAGTGGACCAAGACCCAGGATAGTCAAAATCCTGGGTGTTGGTCCACTTTAAGCTTTGCTTTTGAGCATGGTTTACCATTCTCAAATTATAATATAAAGATATCTTACCAAGTCTCATTGTTAATAAGACACCTTTTAAACCATTACTTTGGAGTCCAGCAATTTACTATTGCATTAACAACTGAATGTTCTTAAGGGGCCAATCCATTAATGGAAATGTTTGGTAGCAGTCACCATTATGGTGGAAGCTGTAATGCAACCACAATGGAAACTGAAAGGTTCACTTGGAAAAGCACTTAACATTAAGGCAGTTTTACAGTTTTTCTTTTATAAAAGGGGACATTGGAACAATCAACTTTGTGGCGGAAAAGACCCTGCATTAAGTCTTTCCTAGTTCACCTCTTCTTGCAAAAATTCAGTTCACAACCACTATAGCCATCCAGTTAGAATTTCAATTACCGGTAATTATTTTGCTTCAATCCATTTTCTCTTTCTTTTCATTTTAAAGTAAAAAGTAAAAATAAATCTTTAACTGCTCACATTAATGGTGATTTCACCGAACCTTTGCATGCCACTGTATGCGCTGTGCTTTAGCTAAAGTAATAAACATTTAGAAAAAAAAAATACAGCAGCTTACCTTGCCAAGTGTTCTGCAGCGCTGTACCTCCTCTTAGCTCAGCACCCTGTATGAGGACATATACTTCCTCATCTGCCCCTGCATCACCACCCTGCCGATGTGGACCACCAATACAAGCTCGAGGAGCTAGTCCAGACCACACCCCCCTCTGTATTGATGGCTTGAATGGCACTCTCTAATTAGAGCTTTGTTCCCATACTTATAGACATCCTAAAGCATTTTTATTTAGGCATTGTAATACAAATCTTAAACAGGAAACAAAGGGATCCTCAATAATGATGTTATAATTATTTGCACCCCCTGTTTCTGGGGCATCCTGATTTGAGATGACTCTCTGTCTCAAGATAGGTAAGAAACAAACCATTTGGTTTTAATACTTACAGCTCCAGGTTCCTGCTGGGGGACATGTTGGAAGCATTTGCCAGGGTGCATGATGGTGATCTTGTTCCATGTGCGATAGTAATTTTATCCTTACTTCTATGTTTCTATAAATCCAGCTTCTTTCTGTCCCTCAGATACCTGGGAAGTCCCATTTGAGGAAATTTCTGAGTTGCAGTGGCTGGGCAGCGGTGCACAGGGAGCCGTGTTTCTGGGGAAGTTCAGAGGAGAAGAAGTCGCCATCAAGAAAGTGAGAGAGCAGAAGGAAACGGATATTAAGCACCTAAGGAAGTTAAAGCACCCCAACATCATTGGATTTAAGTATGTACCATCATGGCTGCTTTGTACTTGAGTAATTTAAAGAGGAACATCTGACCAAAAATAGAAAGGGGCCGAAATCCCCCCCCCATCGGCCCCACTTACCTTTTGGATGTCGCCACTGCCTGCTGCGGCGTCATCCAGTTGATTCAGGGCCCGATCCTCTGCCCACCACCGGCTTAGCCGTCTGTAAACGACAGTACGGCTTTAGCCGTGCTCTTCAAAGTCTGCGGGATTTCGGGCGGCTCCATTGCATCTCATTCATGGGCATTGCATAGGCGCAAGATTGGGGCCGCGCACAGTGCCTGATGGGATGCAAGATGGCGCCGCCCGTTGGAAGGTCGTCCGGAATCCAAGGGACCCAGAAGATGGATGCCCTGGGGAGGTAAGTAAACATTGCCCAAAGGTAAAATCGGAGGGGGGGGGCAGTAGATTGGTGGGGTTTGGGGGGTTTAACCCTTCCCGATGGTCCTCTTTAAAGAGGAACAACACACTCAATTATGACCTTTTGGGTTGTTCCTGTGTGTGTGTTTCCCCTACAGGTCGCCCTATACACTGTCGCTCCCTTGGCGCAGACTCAGATGAGAACGAGCACTCTGATTGGCTGAGTGGTCTGCTCAGCCAATCAGTACACTTGCTTTTTTTGCGCTGGGCATTGTGGAAAAACGGGCAATACTTACCTAAAAGTCTTAAAGGGGCCACAGCACTCAAACCAGTTAGATTGCTGACCAACCTACAATCTGTCTCTAAACTAGGTTAAAAACAGGGGGCTCGGTCACAATACTTACCTAAAAGCCTGCAGGTTCAATCCCAGATCTGTGGGCTGAGCCGATCCAGTTGCAGCACAATCAGACCTGCAGCTGACTGCACCCCTGCTACCAACCCCCAACATGCACCTTAGTGCCTACTGCTGATAGGCTGCTTAGTGGTGTACTATTACATGATGTGTACCCTGCAGCCAGTCAACAAAGAAACCTGCTTTTTTATGGCTAGAGAGAAGAAACCAGACCAGATTCACCCACAGGACTCTGTCAGATCAAGCCTGCAGGCTGTTAGGTAGCGCTTGTTAGCTATGGAAAATGGGAGCAGCTCTCCGGTTTCAGACATCGGCTCTCTCTAAGTAAAGCCACACCAACTATTCTGAGCTAAGAAAACAGCTTGGTCAGTGTGGCTGTGGCCTTTCAGTAAGGAGCCCTGCCTATAACCGGAGACTGGGTCCCATGACATAGGCACACACGTCATGCCGTCTGGTACAGAGGAAGCCCGGAAGCAGGATTTTAAAATGCCGCTTTCAGGGAGAGAGGGTATTAGTTTTTTTTATTTTATCTCAGTCCCTCAACCTCAATCCCTAATTAAATGTGCAGCAGGGTTGTCATTTATAACTAAATTAAATTCAACAAATTGTATTTTGAGTTTATGTGTTATATATTATGTGTTAGGTGATATACCAAAATCTACAATGTCAGTCACACTAGCAGGGCTGGCCTTTGGGGTGTGCGAGGTGTGCCATCACACAGGGCGCCATGTTCAGGGGGGAGCTGTGCAGCTGTACCCACCCCCTCAGTGCCCTAACCTGCCCCCCTCCAGCTTGATGTCATTTGGAGCTGCTTGGGGTGTATAGTTGGTTGGGTCAGAAGCCATGCTCGCCTCTGCTCTGCCCTATAAATGGGCCAAACCAGCTGACTTACTGTGTGAAACCCCCTGGGATCGCCGGATTGCAAGCAATCCCATGGCACATACACAGGCTTTCATCCAGTCAGCACTCTATGCTGTATATATCCCAATGGCTGTAGGCAACCATGTGGGGCAGTACGCTGATAGTGAGGAAGCGCAGAACTGTGGTGGGGTGCCATCCTGTAGTCATGGCAAGGGAAGCAATTTAGGTTAATTAGGTTCGGTTGTAGCACACTATAATGAGTAGTTTCAAAAAGATGAGAGAGAGTACAAGGACCATAGAAATCTGGGTTCAACCACCTCAATGGTGTCCTCTGCTTATTGGACACTGGTACATGAGATAAAAATAAAGGCAGTGAGGTAATGAACACCATAAACAAGGTTATGCACGATAGCTCATGATTTTAATGCTTATGAAACGTGAAATACAAACGTGTAAGCTATATACAATGAGACATATACCCCTCGATTCAAAGAGCAAAAGTTAATTGATTTCGGATCGAGAATCGTAAGTTTGGGTGGGTGTTAGTCATTTTTTCCTGTTTTTTTGGCCATTTCCGACTCGCACGAGCCTACGTACGAATGCGTATATGCTCTTACGATCATCGCAAGTTCGTTCCTAAATTTTAGGATCAAAACGTAAAACTTAGGATCAAATCCTAAAACTTAGGATGAAAACGTAAAACTTAGGATAATCGGATGTGTTTAGGTGTGATTCAGAGAACAGTTTTCAAACCTCTAAATACGTTTTAAAAGAAAGCCACTGCCGACACCTTTTAGCAGTCGGATTGCTGTTCTTGAACAGGTTTTTTGGCTATGTGGAGGAGTCTGCGCGTCTTGAGCTCCAATGAACTGCATGTATCAGCATGGCCGAGGCCATAAATTGTATGGCAATGCATACCTGATTCATGTATGCCTTATAAAAGCATTTTAATGTGGACCTTAATTAGTCCTTTGCATGTAAACCTTTATTTTGCAATATATTTGCGTTAATTTAAGAAACTTATGTCCTTTGGTATTTATTTTTAAATTGATGTACTAGAATAATATTTTTAGATTGCATTTATTGGTGTAGTTGTTTACCTTTGCTTTGTTTAATTATTTAAGCACATCTTTGGTCAGATGCATCACACTTACTGAGGAGAGGAGAGCGGGATAAAGTGCAGGATGTGGGTTACTGCTGTATTTTGCACAGACACAGCAGAGCTGGGGGCACGGAAAGGTCAGAAATCAAAGAATGCAGAGCAACACAGTCACAAGGCCCTTTCTGTTTGCAGGCTGCCCGGGAATACCTGAGCCGCCATCTTGGCTGTTTCTAGACTCATAACATGCAGAAGTTGCTGGGTGTTTTTTAATTTTTGAGAGCAATCTGTATGGAGAGGGTGTGGGTAACCACACACAAAATTTTAAGTTGTACCATTTGAAGCCAAAATATTAAAATTAAATCCACAAGTAAAAAATTCAAGTTAAGTAAAAATTAAACAAAGTAAGATTTACTTATGCAAATGCATTCATTAATGGTTGGTTACTACAAAATGAATGAAATAAAGAAAATTAAAAAACCAAATATTTAGAATGCACTTTAATGAGGTAAGTTTGTAGTGCGCAGCCGCAAGATCAGAAGGATTTACGTCCAGACAAAAAAGGAAAAAGGGCAAAACCAATGTTGCAACCTGAGAAATGAAACGGAAAATTCAGGATGGAAACTGACATAGGTCTGATTCGCGAACTGCCATACGAACGGACGTACATTTTAGGATAGAAACGTATTTGCTTATAGAATCACTCGCAAGTTCATACAAACGCACGAGCGGACGGGAAAAATAGGATGATCGGCACCAAAATCCAAGCTGTTACATGTTTCTTTGAATCGACCCTATAGGCTCTATGACGACCAAGTATATCTGCAGCATGAAGAAGGCATCATACACATAGGGCAAGTAACAGATAACAGAACTGAATATAACAGCAGACAATCATAGAGGTAAAGATAGCCCTATTAGTGCTGTCCTTCAGACATAAAGCAACAAAGTATCAGAGCATAATATGCACAACAAGATAAACAGGAAAGTCAGTTCTAATGCTTACAGGCTGACCGCAGGTCGTGAGAATCCCTCAACGTTTCGATCTGCTATGAGACCTTTGTCAAGAGGAAAGTGCAGTGAGGGAAGCAATTTACTAAACTTTCTTTTTTTGACTGGAGGAAGAGGAAGTCCTGTGCACTGAGTATGGGTAGACTGGAGGATGCACAGTGGGGCTTCCCAAATCAGGATGCCCCGTGCTGCAAAGAATCAAATTCATGTTTTGACATATACTGGGGACACCGAGGTTAGCAAGTTGACGGTAACACTAACTAATCAGTTGCCTTTTGTAATACTCTCTCAACAGATGTATGAGCTTGGCTTCTCCTTTATAAAACCACTATGTTCAGTGATCTTTTTTTATATAGGATAGACCGGCTGAGCAAAACCCTCTAAAAGACTCCAGGGATGGATGATTCCCTCTTTTTCAGGTTCACCCAGTATACTTACTAATCCCAAAGCACATGCAGCTCCCCCCTCCTCCTTACCCACCACAAATATTTAAAAATGTCTGGTGTGGGTAAATGCATCAGCTGTGGGAAGCTAGGGATGCGGCCCGCTGGGGAGGTGAGTATAGTAGGCAAACCAGAGGATGTTACACAGTGAGGCATCCCATATGGTAAGGCCCCAGGGATAGAGGAAATTGGCTGATGTTCCTCTAAAGGACAAGTGTGGCACAAACTGAACTAAACTAAATCCTGGAATGGGCAGCTATTTTCATAATCGCAGGTTTTCTTCAGACTTTAAACGTGTC
The DNA here is from genome assembly GCA_027917425.1 of Gastrophryne carolinensis. Lineage (NCBI taxonomy): Eukaryota > Metazoa > Chordata > Amphibia > Anura > Microhylidae > Gastrophryne > Gastrophryne carolinensis. The sequence goes on along the minus strand of CM051240.1, from coordinate 169,528,880 downwards.
CCTCTTTTGTGTGTTGTAAACATTTGAATCCGTGCCAGAGTTTTGTGAAGCATACAGTGAGCAGTGTGCGGCTCTGCCAGTTCATTTAAGGTGAGAGCTGCTGGATTGTTCCGGAGATGCTGTATGAGGATGCGCACTGCACCATCGTGCTGCTCAATCCAGGACAAGCTCATCTCCACCGGCCTCAAACTCTATTGGTCACACGCTAATAGATTTCCAGGTTTACTCCTACTAGCACATGCTATGTTCTGCATAGGCAATATTCTATTATAAATATTAACATACAATGTGATGGGTATAAAAAAACTCAATAAAGAATACGATTGCTTTGTGTCCGGGTCTTGGTGCAATCCGCCCACCTGCTGCCCAGCTCCTCTATTGCAGTGAATGTAGTTGGGCATTCTCCATGACTTTGGGGGGATGGCACATCTCTCATTTTGTTATTGAATGTTGTGTAGATGCCTACCATTGTGTACTGTGGTGTACCTCTATTGTGCAGGTCAGTGGCGGCCCTATAGGAATTGGTGGCAATTGGAGGATCTGGTGAATGGAGGCAGAAGGAGCATAGGCATCTGAGGGGGTGGTGACAGGGAGTTCCATAATCACAGGTGGCAGCAGAACAGGTACCTGGCGGCCAGAGACAATGGCAGAAGGATCCAGCAACCGAAAAGGTGGCTTAAGTGTATGCCCGAGGCGACAGTGGGTATAGGGGCAGAGCTAAGACCGGCAATGGACTGGGAAACACCAGTATTGCCTATAGACATATATGGGCTGTATTGCAGGCATCATGTCCCATAATGTGGCACAAGGCAGCACATACAGTAGACGTGAAAGAGCTTTTATTGAGAACAGTTCACTTCCTGTATTCACGAATGGAGCATTACTATTCCAGTGCAATGCAAACACCTAGATGTGAAAGGGGCCTTAATGTTTATGTGTCATATGTATAAATCAGCATTTTTAGATGTTCAGTGTTATATTGTTTACAATGTCATTTAGGGAACATGTAGACTTGCAGACGCTTTTTTCCTGATGACCATTCTTTTCTTTCTCCTCAGAGGTGTTTGTACCCAGGCTCCTTGTTACTGTATTATCATGGAGTATTGTGCCCATGGGCAGCTTTATGAGGTACTCCGGGCTGGGCGGAAGGTCACTCCTAGGCTCTTGGTGGACTGGTCAACTGGAATCGCTAGTGGCATGAACTACCTCCACCTGCACAAGATCCTCCATAGGGATCTTAAGTCACCCAAGTGAGTAAACCATTGTGTTACCATATATCATGGGTCAGATAACAAAGCAATAAAATGCATTAAAAGGGTAAGTCCACTTTCAATGGCATTTTTGAAAGTGTGTATGACTCAAAGTGGACCAAAACCCAGTATTTTGACTATCCTGGGTTTCGGTTCTTTGCCCCAGGGCACCCTGATCGGGGACACCCCGCTGTGTGAAACGCAGGTCGCCTGAACAAACTTAACTCTCCCCGTTCCTACATGCACAGCCTCTTGTCCAATCAGCGTGCTTGGACCTCTCCCGCCCCTTCTTCTAAGTCTTCATCTAAGGCAAACGGATCAGAGCGCACTGGCAGCCGCGTCCCCCACTACCCTCTAACAGGGAGCGTGCCTGCGCTGGCCTTTCACAAATGCAGTCATGCATCCTGCTGAAGGCATAGCAGGGATGGTAGGAGGTTCCTGGGCGACCTGGGGAGTTTCACACAGTGGGGCATCACAATTTTGGATGCCCCTGGGGAAGGGGGGGAATCAAGTGGCCCTCTTAAAGATTGGGTTTTGGGGGGGAATCTTAAAGATTGGGTTTTGATCCACTTTAAATGTGCTGAGCTAATCTAGCATTTTAATTTTTTTCTGATGTTAGCAGATGTGTGACACTACCAGACACAGAGCTGCCAATGATGGTTTTGTTCTGCTTTATATGTGCAGTATGGCAGCAGATGTCATACCACACACTAAACTCTGGAAGTAATGTACAGTACTCCTTGTAATAACCACGTGCGGGGTTGGGGGAAAAACACAGGCACTCCAACAGCCACTGGGCCTCCTACATCAATGTCTGAATCCTGATGTATCACTTTTGTCTTTGTAGTGTCCTCGTTACTCACACAGACACAGTGAAGATCTCTGACTTTGGAACATCTAAAGAGCTTAGTGACAAAAGCACCAAGATGTCCTTTGCCGGCACTGTGGCATGGATGGCTCCTGAAGTCATCCGCAATGAGCCTGTCTCCGAGAAAGTGGACATCTGGTTAGTATGAACTGTAAAGCTGATCTGTAATGATTGACTATATATTGGTAATTATACTGGGGTTGTGTAAAAATACCATGACACTGTATGACAGATAAGGCAGCCATATCTTAATACAAAGTTCATAGGGATGACTGTATATAATATGAGCGTGTAAAGGACACTAAGAAATATAATGCAACTGATAGTGCAGCACAACAAATATTCAAGGTTAAGGGGATGTTCCAGACTGTTTATTAACCCTTGGAGCATTGCTAGCCCAATCTGTTTAATCACTGTAGCGAGGATGTAGGCAGTGGCGGCCAAAAATCAGCCCTAGATTTTACCAGCCCGAGACATCCCTGCTGAGGCCCCCCCAACCATGATGCTTAGGCTATAGCATTGGGGGCTGAGGTTCCTTGGCTTGTGGGTACAGGGGGCTGAGAGGGTGATTAAGGGGGCAGGGATTGAAGATGGGTGTTAAAAGCAGCAGCCCAACTGGCGCCAGAGAAAAAGAGGAATCCCATGCAGCAGCCCAACAAGCCTACAGAGAAAAAGAGGAATCCCATGTTTTTTTTTTATTTTACATTATAAGACAGCTTTAGGCTCTGAATGTACTTTACTAGGGCATTTGTTAACATGTAGTCGATGTTCGGACAGGTCCTTTGGGGTGTTAATGTGGGAGCTGTTGACTGGAGAGATCCCATACAAGGATGTGGACTCATCCGCTATTATCTGGGGCGTCGGGAGCAACAGCCTTCATCTTCCAGTTCCCTCTACTTGTCCTGATGGCTTCAAAATTCTCATGAAGCAGACATGGTAAGCTTTCCGGTAATTTTACAGTATATTAGTACATAAATTGATGCTAGAAGCTGCCACTGGGGCAAGTGGCAAAGAATGGGGGCAGCACTGAAACAATATCAGTACTAGGTGCACTGCCCTGTGGGGTGTACCCCAGAATGATACACACACTATACTGTGGAGTGGCCTCCCCCCACTCCCAAATTTTGAGCCCCACAGAGACTGACTCTTGCACTCAAACAGTTAAGGTCTGATAAATTTTATTGTACATACTTTTAAAAACCACACAAATTAAAAACAAAGTAACCCTGCCATAAGAATTAGCGCCACCAGGGGGAGCCCAAACTCCTATTAAATTCCTAACAACTCTATGATGTTATTAACCCATATAATTGCATAACCTCTATACAGCATGTATTAATGTACAGAAACGAAAGTGACAGTGCTTTTCAAAGTGCATACATCTCAAATAAATACCATCAAAACATACAAGTTGATAATGCAAGATATCCAAAAAACGCCAGTACAACGTTAAAGTGCAACAGTGCCAAACATGAACAACAAAAATGCTTACTAGTATGTGCAATGAGCTGCCCCCCCCGGGCTGCAACCAACGCGTTTCGAGCCTTGCCAGGCTCTTGCTCACGGCCAGTGGTGGATAATATATCCCGTCGGGTCACCCGATTGCACATACTAGTAAGCAAGAGTGCAAGAGTCAGTCTCTGTGGGGCTCAAAATTTGGGAGTGGGGGGAGGCGACTCCACAGTATAGTGTGTATATTAGTACATAACATTAACTATGCTGTATTTTAGCCAAGCTATTGGATGACTTCATTAAAAGTATTTCCCCAGACACAGCATTTGCAAGGTCCTATTTTCCCTTTTTTTGCGTAACTAGCTACGTGAATAGTGGTAAAATGTGAAAAAGGTGTGTTCCAATAAGTCTGCATGCAACTGTAGCATGTTTTTAGACTTTAGAGAGACATTAAACTTCCATCAGATAATGCAATATGTAAACAGCTTTATGACATCTATGACAGATTTCCAACATCGCTTCTCATGTGCATTTATCTACATCAAACCGTAAAGGTTAGGTAGCGCTGTCCCGGCAATTAAACAAAACAAAGCTCATTTATCTGCCAGCCCGCAGGCTTGATCCACAAAGCTGAGCTATTCTAGGAGCAGCGCAATCAGCTATGAAGCAGAGTTTGCGCTCCTGCCTGGTCCCTGGTGTATATCAGATCATCATCCATTGGCTCATATGGATGCTTGTGATAGGTGATAGCCCCTTGCTGCCATTCAGCTGCTCCCTAATGATCAATAGTAGGGAACTGTGGAATCAGGCCTGCAAACTTTTTGTTTATCCTTTATTTGGCATGACAGGGATTATAAAGTGGACCAACCTCCCCCCATGGTCCCTGAACCCTGCACACAATATAGTTCTCTGCTAGGAAGTTTGCATCTGAGGGTTGACACGAAGGAGAAAGGAGGGATTGTTAGCAGTTAGCTGAAGGGGAGGAATACACCTAAAGATCCACAATACACAATCTTAAAGGGGTCATTTTGAAAGTTTTACCATGGCCCTCATAGACCCCTTATCTGAACATCATAGAAAATCTGTGGATAGAACTCCAAAAAAGCAGTGTATGCAAGACAAGCCAGCAATGCCATAGAACTGTAAGCTGTTATTCCCCCTTTCTATATGGTAATTATCTCAGCTGATCTTTGCAGCACCTTCATTTTAATTATTGTCTTTTTATGCACATAGACTGTAATTATACATCTTCTTTTCATAAATTGCATTAGCATTAGCTGGCACAGAATGCATACATAAACATTTTATACAGCAAATGTTAATTACACATAATGGTGTGCATGGTAAGCTATTGATTAGTGATTGCCATTTCCAGTGTTAGCTATATTTATGAATGGATAATCATAAGGGAATTAGTTTATATTTATTTGGAAACACATTTCATGTAATGTAATTTTCACTTTAAAGCACTGGAATCCTGCAGTGGCCTTTAGAGTTTGATAGCCGTGTGTGTGTTATATTCAGCGTATGCAGACCTGTCCAGCAAATCCGATTCATGAACCGGGGGGGGGGGGGGTGGATTCTTCCTGGGCTTTATATTGGATTTTTTTGAACTGCAAAGGGGGGGTTGAGTTTGCTCCAAGAACGTTTATATTGCACATTTGCCACTGCATTCCACCGCACCCCTGATGGCTAAATTTGCCTAAGCAGTGTATCTGAAAGACAAAACAGGTTGTGTTGTGTACCCTCAGCTGTGTGAACAGCAGGGAGAGGTCCAGGACTAAACAGAGGACTACCAAGATGAAAGGTAAAATTCATAACGCTAGGATAAATTTGATGTTGGGTCTACTTTAATAAAACCCACCAGTGACGTAAAATTAAATTAGCCATCTCCCCATCCCCACTTTTAGTCCTTTACCTGAGAGTAGAAATAAAAAAAAATAGTTTCATGGTAATCTCCACTTTCCCCAGGCATCCTTCAGGATGGCTTAGCCGCCTATCTCCTCTCCCTAAGTATTAAAGCCACGCCCCTTTCCCTCAGCCCTCAGTGGGTGCACATGACACCACTTCCGGGTCGGGGAGCGATGTCATCCAAAGGTGCAATATTAATGTGAGGTTATAGCACACCAAATCGAATAATAAGAAAATGAGTTAAAGTATATTTCTGCATGGGGTTCAAACCACTCTAAGCTGCATCCGCCCAATATGCAGTAAACAATACATAAAGACCAAATTGTAGGAGGAATGAACACCCAAGAAATGTTAATTGCAATAAACAAAAGTGATTTAATGATGTGAAAACATGATTCAGACATAGACATGACGTATATACATAATAATAGCAAATGACCGCTAGGTGGCGCTGTTGTGTGAATTCTCACAATTCTGGTTCTGTTGCCCATCAAGATAAGGCAGAGAAAGCAATGTCCAATAAATGAAGTAAAGGTAGCATAATCAAGGGCTAAACAGATCCATCAAAATCCCATTTGCAATGCAAGTAGTAAGAGACACATAGGTCAAAAAGGCTTACAGGCAGGATACAGGTAGGAACAACAGCTGGAACTTCTCTCAACGTTTCGACAGTAATGTCTTCATCAGGAGATGCGGTATCAAAAAGGGGGCAATCAAACCTTAAATAGTGTAAGGACCCAGCGCGCTAGATGGCGCCAAACACAGGCTGCGCACATTATGGCGTAGCCTGATGACGTCATTGAAGGTGATTACAGGAAGTCCCGACCGTCCTCAGACCCGGCGGCAATATTTGCCATCGGGCCAGAGGGACGGCGCGCGGGGCTCCACGCAATGCCCATAGCGGAGTTAGGAGTGAAAAAGAGAAATGTACAGCAAAGTTTGTAAACCACAGTTTCCGAGGTTAGGGCTACATGGTGCCTGATCTATGGGCGCAGCTAGAGTGTGCAAGTCCAGAGCGGGGTTACAGGAAAATGGTGCCTGTTAGCTCTGGGAGATGTATCCAATATGGCGGCCACAAATCTCGTGAGATCCAAGATGGCGGCTGCAACTCTCGTAGGCTAGATCCTTACTATTGGTTGAAATCTAACCAGTAAAATGGCTGGTGCCCAAAATGGCGCCCAAAAGCTGGAAGAAGGAGACAGCTATGGCAGTATTTTTAAAGGGCAACGGCAGCATTTTAGCTACTATGGTTGGTGGTGATTCACAGGACTCCATAAGTGTTGTACCCCGGGGTGGTTGTTGGTGCAGGGTCGGGGGAAGGGAGAAGCCCATGTCCCTAGGTAATGGCCTTATGATGTGTTGCCTTTCAGCTTAAGGATGGAAAGGAGAAATATGCCAAGCCTAAAGAGTCTAAGGAAAACAAGTATTTTAAGGTGCCTAGGCCGTCTAAGGACAGGGCCCTACCTAAATCATGCCAACATTGCCAGATGCCCTACCCAACAACTTGAACAATCATTTATGTAGGTGTTGTCTCCAGAATGTGGTGAAGCCCGATTTCAGTTTTTTTTTGCCGTGCCAGAAAGGGGGTATGGATAGCACATTTGCTTCATACAAGTCCAAATTGGACCAGTTTTTGCCTGCCCTCTTGCCTCCCACCCCAGCTAATCTGGAGCACAGGGCTGCTCAGGTCAAGAGTCCAGAGGTCAAGGGTCCAGAAGCAAGTGGGACCTCCAGGGAGATCCCAGGTTTTCCTCCCAAGGCTAGAGCATTGGATGAAGAAGAAGGGTTAGCTTCTTCAGAGAAATCTATTCACTTCTGCCTCACAGAACAATTGGCTAAGATAGAGACAGCTGGCAGTTCTACATTCAGCTTTGCGGTAGAAGACACGCCTGATCTAATTCAGGTCATCAATTCCACTCTAAAAATTGAGACCCCAGCACCGCCTATGTCCCTTAAGGATTATTTATATCAGGGCTCTCAGGATCCTAAAACACCTAGGTTTTTTTCCATGCCTCAATTAAGTAAATGATTTTAAGGGCGTGGAAGAACCCAGAAGCTAGGTTCCTCTTCCCAAAATCATTAAAACACAGGTTCCCTTTTGAGGAAGCAGACATAACACCTTGAGCTAAGGCACCCAGGGATGATGTTCCCTGCCTCAAAAAGGTCTCACCTGTCTTTTGAAGACAAGATATGGCAGGAGAGACCAGGTGTCTAAGTCACACTTTTGTGGACTTCCCTTCAAGGGTAATCTCCTTTTTGGCAAGGTATCCAGCAGAGGGGAACAAGAACTCTCCAGACTGACCTCATCCCTGTTGGAGAGCCTTGAGGGAATGCCAGGTCCATCCATGCAATCCACATTAAATGCAGACATCTTGAACAGAGTAAGAATAGACCAGGGAGAATGGGTACTACATCAGCAGGTGTCTGCCCTGATAATGACTCAGTGGGGGCAACTAGACACAGATTTGTTTACCAACAACCAGAATTCCAAGTGCCGGAAATATTTGTCCCTTGAGGGATCTGGTGGCTTTGGGTCTGGATGCATTCAGCAATCATTGTGGAGAATTCAGCCTCTGTTATGCATTCCCCCGGTAAGGCTGTTACCTTTAGTCCTAAGAAAAAACAAGAGCAAGCCAGGGTTTTCCTGATTGCGCCACATTGGCCCAGGAGACCATGGTTTTCCCTTCTGTCCCGTATGTCAGTGGTGCCCCCATGGCTTTTACCAGAAATTCCAGATATCATTTACCAGGGCCCAATTGTCTATCCACAGGTCCAGTCCTTAAAATTAGGAAGGAGTATGAATGGGGCTTACTAAGGAAAGAGGGGTTATTACATAAAGTTATTTCCACCTTGTTGGAAAGCAGAAAGATAGTGACACAAAGGATCTACTGTAATGTGTGAAAAAGATACCGATCCCTCACCTTGACTCGGTCCTTAAAAACAGAAGAGGTAACTTCGGTTTTAGAATTTCTACAGGAAGGTTACCCTTAAAGAGGAACATCGGACCTAAAATAAAAAGGGGCCAATTCCCTCCCCCCCATTGCCCTACTTATCTTTTGAATGTCATCCGGCTGCTTTAAAGCTCGATTCTCACCCCGCCGCCCACTTAGCCATTGTTAACTGACAAGCTATCCTCTTCAATGTCCAATGGCAATCTTGCAGCCTGATGGGATGCAAGAGTCTCCTCTGCAAAGTCTCGCAAGATTTTGGCCGGCTCCATTGCATCCCATTTATGAGCACTGCGCAGGCATGAGATGGGGGAGGGGGAGACGTGTGCACTGCCTGATGGGATGCAAGATGGCGCTGCCCTTCGGGAGGTCGCCTGAGATCCTAGGGAACCAGAAGATGGCTCCCCCAGCGAGGTGACTAAATACTGTCCAATTTTTAAACCGGAGGGGGGGAACAGTCTGGTGAGGTTTGGGGGAGGTTTTAACCTCCCCTGAAGTTCCTCTTTAAGGGTCAGACTTCAGGCCTTTCAGTCTTTGGAGGAGCATCTTAGAGGCAATCCGTTGGTGGATAGATTTTTCATAGCCGCTTTTAGGAAACAATCCTTTAAAGCCAAAATGTTTTCCAGCTGGGATTTGTCATTAGTCCTTCAAGGCCTAACGTTGCCCCCTTTTGAACCCCTTAAGGACGCAACCTTAAAGATGCTATTCTTAAAGGTTACTTATTAAATAACCCTATTAGAAATTATTTTAAGACCAGATCTCTTATATTACCTAAAATGACCTCTACAGGTCACAGGAGGTCATGTTGCAGGCAGTAGAGCCATACTCAGTCAGTTCAGGAGGACAGGTCCTCAGAGCTCCTAGATGCCAGAAAGCTGGATCTCCTGTATTTACAGATTACAGCAGAATGAAGAAAGTCGGATCATTTATTGGTCTCCTTTATGGGTAAGATCAAGGGGTAGCAGGCATCAGAGATCAGAGATGCTCTGGCCTAGCAAGCAATGGGTGCCCCGCCCCCCCCTTAGGTATTAGAGCCCATTCCACCAGGCCAGTGTCAGCTTCTTGGGCTTATAATGGCAGCATCTCATTGGAGGAAATATGTAAGGTCGCCACCTGGTCTTCACCACACACCTTCCTGAGGCACTACAAGGACTTGTGGAATCCCGACCAGCAGAGGTAGGGTGCTGTGTGTTTGCTTGTCTTCTGTGGCTAAACTGTCCTGGAGGATCATGCCTGGAAAAAAACCCAGTTAGTCTTACCAGTAATGGTATTTCCAATAGTCCTCCAGGACAGCGTCCTACTCCCCACCCCAATTTTCATGTCTATTCTGGCTCGGTTACACGAGTGTTACTTCTTGCATGTCTTTTTCTGGGACTCGGATTTATTCCTGTATGATGGCCTAAAAACACTGAGGACCGAGGGGAAGGGGCGGGGCTTTAATACTTTGTCAGTTTGTGTGAATAAAAACATGTGAATAAATATGTTTTAGGACTTACTATGTGGATTGACATGGCATTTTACTACCTATATTCCTGTATAATGATGGCCAGATCAATACTCCCCTTACTCCTGGCCTGGCAGGTCTCATGGTGTCTAGTATGAGCCAAGGTCAGCCCCTCGTCTTGGACATGACCAAGGGGATAGGGGCACGGCTGCTGACTCCTCACATACATCAGAAGGCAGCAGCAGATGATTCTGGCAACAAGATAACTATTGACAGTTTACCAGTTAATTTTTTTAAAGGACACTGGCTGCTGTAGAAGAGTTCCAATATACTCTAATGCAACGCATTACTGAGCAGTTTTTGTTCTTCATTTTTCAGGCAAAGCAAGCCCAGAAACCGTCCATCATTCAGACAGATCCTTATGCATCTCGATATTGCTTCTGCTGATGTCCTGGCCACAGCCCAAGAGACGTATTTTAAGTCACAGGTATCTCACTTTATCTCCTGTAAGATGCCCAAAAAAGAAAACTGTTTCTCTATGTTTAACAAAGTAAAGCGGACCTATGGACAAAAAATATTTTAGATTTGGGATGCCTACGCAGTTAGTCCTAACTGGAATCTGTGTTCATGCGCTTTAACTGCTCACATTAATGTATGGGACGAGTTAGCTCTTGTTTACACAACTCCGGCCTCTGTTAGGATTCAGCAGGGTATCTAAATGCCTAATGCCTCATTAGAGATTCTTGATCGCTTTAAAAATAACATTACTTCTCATTTATTGTACTAATTTATAGATAAAGACTTTTTTCTCAGACCTACACCCTTCCTAGTAAGGGTGTTGGTTTGCATAAGGCATAATGACCCCCCTCCCTTCTGCACCTAGCCACCAGGGGTGAACTGGGGTTAAAAAATGGCCTAGGGCTTTTGTGGTCACACCGGCCCTTCTGCAGTTTGTCCGGCCCACTATCCACGTCCCCATAACAGGCAATGTGCAGAATCGCCTCATAACTTGCTGTGGGGCAGAATCCCCCCATAACATGCTGTGAGGAAGAATGCCCCCATAACATGCTGTGAGGAAGAATGCCCCCATAACATGCTGTGAGGAAGAATCACCTCATTACATGCCGTGAGGCAGAATCCCCCTCCCATAACAGGCACTGTGCAGAATCACCTCATAACATGCTGTGTGGTAGAATCCCCCCATAACATGCTGTGAGGAAGAATGCCCCCATAACATGCTGTGAGGAAGAATCACCTCATTACATGCCGTGAGGCAGAATCCCCCTCCCATAACAGGCACTGTGCAGAATCACCTCATAACATGCTGTGTGGTAGAATCCCCCCATAACATGCTGTGAGGAAGAATGCCCCATAACATGCTGTGAGGAAGAATGCCCCCATAACATGCTGTGTGGTAGAATCCCCCCATAACATGCTGTGAGACAGAATCTCCCCATAATGGCTTGTGAGACTACCCCCCCATAACAGGCTGTGAGACAGAACCCCCAATAACAGGGTGAGAGACAGAATTCCCCCAAAACAGGCTGTGAGACAGAACCCCCCAATAACAGGCTGTGAGACAAACCCCGACCCCCCCGCCCCCCATAACAGGCTGTGGCGCAGACAGACAGGACCGGATTATGAAGGAAGCAAGGGGCACACACCCCGGGGGCCTCCACCACTTGACCTGCAAACAAGGCCTCCACCAACCTTTGGGTTATGGTCTGGTCCAGGAGGCTTTTCAGTCTTTGGTCTGACAGGCCAGCAACAAAGCTATCTGTGGCAGTTGGGGCTCCCCGCGCCTGGGGAAGCTTTTTTTTTGTTCTTGCAAACCTGCAGCCGAAGTCACCACAGGGCAGGACGGAAAGTCTAGAGCAGCAAAGCCGCCATCAGTAACTCTGCAGTGATGGGTGGGTGCAGAGCTGTCAATCAATGGCCGCTCACTGTACATAAGTCATTAAGTTCAGCCGCTGGCAGCTCAATGCAGGGAACTGTTTTTTGCGGGACCAGCTGGGCGACTACACTACTCCCCCACCCAGAATGGCAAAGCAGGAGTTCCTGAGCAGCATGCACCCACACAACAGTGGCACAAGGGACTCGACCTGACATTCCGGTAAGTAGGTCAGGTGCCAGACAACCGCCAGTCACTTACTTGGCTGGACTATTATTTTAAAGGAGAAAAAATACTGTACCTGGGGCCTCCACTAGATTTTGTGTTCACAACAGGCCGTGAGGCAGAATCCCCCCATAACAGGCTGAGTGGCAGAATCCCCCCAAGAACCAGCTGAGTGGCAGAATCCTCCCACTTCCAACCCCCCTCCTGCCCCTACTCACCTCACTGTCCTGCTGCCGATGGGCGCAAGAGACCGCCGCAACTGGGAGCCGGCGACCGCTGCCGAGGCAGGCCACCCACTGCACTGGGCCCTGTGATATGGCCTATGATGTCTAGCCGTCAACACAGAAACAGCATGAGAGTTCCGGAAGGGCTGGGACTCTCATGCTGAAGCTGTGCGCTGCCCCAAGGTCAAAGCGAGGCCATCACTTGGCTCACACTGGCCAACCGCCCTCTAGTTTAATGCAACTCTGGCTTCTAGCTGCAGGCTGGGTGAATGGGAGCCACTGCAAGAAGCCAGGGTCAACAATAAACTAGGGAATCGGCAACCAGCCAGTTCAGGGGGTGGCAGCCTACCGGGCATTGTCCTGGTATGCCCTATGTCCAGTCCGCCCCTACTAGCTACTCGGCTATACTCAGCCACACAGCTATACTCATCTGGCTCAGGCAGGGTTTCTGTGAAACTCCAAAAGATGACACTGGCAGCTGCAATATTGCTTCTCACAGACAGAGACCTGCCCCGGATAACTTGTTTAGAAAAATTTTGTTGGTGGGTAAACTCACTCTGCCCCTGATGCTATGAAGACCATATTATACATTTTCTTAGGACAGGGGTTCCCAGCCAGTGGACAAGCAGCAGACTGACCTGTACCCCAGCCTGATGTTCTACAATCTATATATTACCCAAACCTGATGTGCTGCTCCAAACCTTGTTGAAAATTATTACGTGCATTTTAAATGAAGTTTTTTGTGTGTTTTTACACCATATTCAGTGAAAACAGAAAGTGATTCTTGATGGAAAAAGGTTGGGAACCCCTGTCTTAGAACACACACACAGACTGATTCAACATCTTGAGAATCTCCCCCCCCCCCCCTCCTTTTTTTCAGAATTGCACTGTATTGCACTAAGGATAAAAAATCATTATAAAAATGTTTTTCTCATAGAAAAATGTGAGAAAAAAATTTCTCTGTGCTGAATCAGCCCTATAGTGAGAACTGATGCCATGATGATAGAGTTGTGGTCAGCCTGTTAGAGGGCGCACATCTATCTAGTCCCTCGCTGCCCCAGGTGAGTCCACTGACTTGTTGAGTGATGCAGAGAATACAAGAGCTGATGCTGCTTCTTCGTGGTGCACATGACTCAGACATTTTCAGCTCTGTCTATAAATAGGCCTTTCTTATGCTCTGATGACGACTGAAGTGGATACAGCATTCGTGAGCATATTATGCTCCTCTCGTATTGTCTGCATCCTCTGAAAGGGCCTTAATAGCTTTTCTAGGGCTGGAGTGCTTTCGTTTCCTGCAGCTTCCCATCTTTGGCTTATTCTTTTACAGCTTTATTCATCCAGCTCCTTAAAATATCTAAGGATGTTCGGCTGCCCATAGTCGCATCCTTTGTATGTCTTTTGTCTCTGTGTACATTAATTTTTCAGTAGAATAGTTCAATATGTCCCCGTTACATGGGATTGGCAGATGCACTACAGGACTTATATCAATTCACTATACTATTCAGACCAGAGGCTTTGTTTGTAGAAACCTGATGCTTATAATGTACAACGGTCATCAAATCGGACTCTGAAGTTGCAGCTCACTCTCTTCCCTGCCTACTGAATTGAATGTTGGGGGATGCCAAAGATGGTCAAGTCTGGGTGGGTAAGTGGGCTCTAGGCACTGGGATTAGGTAGCAGAGGGAACTGTAGGGATTAGGAAAAGAGACACCAAAACAGAGTTGCAAGCCAGTATGTGTTAGGCTTAATTTAAGGGGGGGCTAAAGAGAGCAAAAAACCCTCTACTTAGGTAAAGGAAGAGTGAAGCTTTCCTAAAACGTCTTTTTCGTCAATGCACTGCAGTTCAAACTATATAGTCCAGGGGTTTACAACCTCTTTTCATCAAGTACCTGGGTGGTATGTTAGGGTTGTCAGTCACCAACAAACTTGTTAAAAAACGCAATTTAAAGTGCATGAAATGCTAATAAATTGTCACATAAATAGTTTGTATCACCATTTAGAGCAGTTTTGTACTTACTGAGTAAAGTATAGATGGCAGCAGATGGGGTTGGCTACAGGCCAGTGTGCAGCCTCTCTAAGTACCACCTGAAAGGCTCTGAAGTATCACTATTTGGGAACCCGTGATCTAGTCTATTTACTGTTTATTGTAGTTACTTCATAATAGTAATTTCATGATTTTCCTTTTTATTTTTTGCCTTGGGTGCTTTTTAGGCTGAGTGGAGGGAGGAGGTAAAAAAGCATTTTGAGAAGATTAAGAGCGAGGGGACTTGTATCCACCGCCTTGATGAAGAGCTGATCCGTAGGCGAAGAGAAGAACTTCGGTGAGACCTTCTACGTACTGTAGCCATGTGTATTTCATGAGTAAGCATATATTAGGTACACCTATTATCAGATGGGCCCTCCCGAAACAGCAGAACATACATAAACATCAAGACATACAGTAGTTGCTATTTCTGCTTGTGAAAAATTGTACCTTGTGGTCCGCCTGACATCACTGCAACTCCGGAATCACACAGTATGGTCTTTGTGCTTATTCAAATGTATGACATTCCGTACCCCATAGAGGGTACGGGAGGGCAGCTTGGCAGGCTTGTACATGCCCCCCCCCAGTCCACATGGACTTGAGGTGACACGGGGAGAGAGAGAGACTGTGGTCTACATGACCGCTGTTAGTCTGAGGTGCTCTTTCACCATGAACATAGCCCGGCCAGCTTGGTAGGACTGCCACCAGCTTCTCGTTTGACATAGCCCCAGTTTGTTATTGGGGTTATATTGGGCCAGAAGCCAGCCCTGATAACATTTAGTCTTCTGCTGAGAACACAAATGTGTGGATTAGTGGATTGAGATAAAAAATCTGAGATTAAGGTGTTTTAATCGCCTTAAGGATGCACTAGACAAACAATATACATATAGTGAATAGATATATATGATCAGATAGGCAAATAAAGTTAATGGTAACAATTATAATTTAGCAGATAAAGTTAGTATAAGGTAACATTAGATGGGAGACGTGTAGGGTTCCCAGTTCCTGGCTTCTTCCAGCGCGATATCCGGTGTGATCTCCCTCAGAAGTAGTCGGCTGGCCTTTGCCTTGCTTGAACATTTAAACTCCTGGTTGTTCAGTTCAGTCCCCCTCTTCCCTGGGGTGAGCCTAATATCAATATAGATCATACATTACCAGCCTGCCAGATGGGTTGGTGTCCTGGCTAGCTACGAAAAATGTGAACCTTATCAGTATAGTTCTCCTGGGCTTAGGGGCCTCCTGCTGAAGCTGCACATTTTAAATGAGGTTGATTGTTAATGTGGCCCAATCACCCCAGATACTGGTACTGGGTGAGCCTCTCAGATCATCCACAAGAGCCTTACCTTTCCCTGGGCCCTCACCACGTCCTCAACATCACTGCAGCTGTGTGCACTCCTGCCCCAACCATTCATATAGGCCACAGCTCCCTATGTCGACATGCCGTTCAAAAGGCTTTATGCCATGCATTAGTATGTACGGTGTGAAGCGCTGAGGGAACACCTAATGGCTTCTATCCTTTTTCCCACTCTATCCAATACTAAAAGTTTTGGCTGGAGTTGAGCTTGAAGATGCTTTGGAATAAGTATAGCATATAAAATAGTTCACTTTACAGAAACTTACTATGGTTGCTGGCTGTTATTTTTCCAATAGACATGCGCTGGATATCCGTGAACACTATGAACGCAAGCTGGAGAGAGCCAATAACCTCTACATGGAGCTCAGTGCTATCATGCTGCAGTTAGAAGTTCGGGAAAAGGACTTAATCAGGTACGGCAATATGTTTAGTAAGTTTCTTGTCGCTCATAATATACAGTGTACGTGTATACACAATTGATGGTGAGTGATTTCATATTATGACCACAACTGATCTTCTGGTCTTCAGTGTATATACTGGGCACTTCATCCTAGTAATGTATTGTCTGTTCATTTATGTCATTGTAACTGAACTGCCTATCTGTAGATTTTATAGCAGATACCAAAAGCAGGACAGACAGAAAACATGGAATCATGTGTGAACTGTCATTTTCATACTTTCAACTTGTTATTTCACTAGAACCTTTTTCTCGATTTTTGCTTGTTGCCATAGCTGTATAGCGGACCAAAAGTCATATTTGATATTTGGTCTGCTCACTAAGATTTGCCGACCCTGCCACCCACGAGAACCTGCACTTAACAAGCCTTCATACAATGATGTATTCCATTTTGACACTGGCATCCCCTGCTGTGCAAGACACTGCTCACTGGACTATTGAGGGGGAGAAGGGATACCCCTGTGTTGCATGCTGGATCACGGCTTGGTAAATGCAGCTCAATCGGGGGGTAAATAGTTATTCCAACCACAGGGCATCCCAAATTGGGAGGGAATCATTGTGCCTGCATCAAAGGCTCATAAAACCCTAACTGATGAACTGCCCCCTGAGACAATGCACATAACATAAGAATATGGTGACCATACAAGGGTAAACAAAAGCATGTACACACATATTGTATGTGTTTCTATTATTTTCCAAGTCTACAGCACGTCCTGTTTTTACAAATATTCTTTACGCTTTGGATATCCGCCACAAGGTGGCGCAGTGGACTGCAGAAGAGACTTGTGGCATCTCCCGGCCCTATAAAGGGACAGGAACCTCCCACAAATTCCCAGTTTCCTTCTGCAGTCTGGGCTGCGAAGATAGAAGATGGCTCTCTATATTACGCAGGCGAGCGGGGCTTACCAGCCTGCGGCCTGCTGGACTGCAATCCCTGTCCCTACAAGGGTAGGCGGTTCAGGCTTATGGTGAGCCTTGTGGGATGCCCCTTCCTGCCTTATTGTGGGCTTTTCCCTGCCCCCCCCCCTCCTCCCTAGCTAAGCATGCCTTGGGTGCGCCTACCGTTGCTCTTCCCCGCCTCGCTCTCTCCCTGGGGAGCTCTTCGGGGGGGGGGGGGGGGGGGAGATGGTGTGGTTGCACATTGTATTTTATCTGTTTTTTACTTGTATTGTCTGCGCTCGCCGCCGCGCAGTTTTGTACAGCACTCCGCGGCTGGCGGCGACATTCGCCTCATGTGTTGCTGCAATGTCATTGGCGCTGGGGGGGTCACGTGGAGCACGATTTGCGCTCTTCGGGGGGGCGGCTCCCGCGGATGACGCTTTTTGCATCATACCTCCGCCGCCCGCCCCTAAAGGTCCTTGCGGGCGCCATTTTGTTTGAAGTTTGTCTTCTCCTGACCTGCAGTACTGCGGCGCGCTGCTGGTCTGCCTGGTTGTGCGATCGGCACCCCTTCGGGGTTGTGTTGTGCTCTTGTCACCACATTATGGGAATGTTATGTGTGGTTTTCTTATGTCTTTCAGGCGGGATTAATGTGACTGTGGTTTCTCCCGGCCCTCTTCCGCTTTGCATCTCCCACCTTCCCTAGCGGGTTTTGGAGCATCCCGGGTGGCTCTTGTTAGCCTTAACCCTATACTGGCCAGTGTGCCCACTTTAATCACCATATGGAGGCTTCCGAGGATAATGTGCTTGGCGGCGTGTGGGGTATCCCCTGTGAGTGACGGTGTCAGGGTATGTGTGCCCTGCGCCCAGAAGGTACTAGCGCTGCAGTCTGGGTTGCCTGCTACGCTGCCCAGCTCTGCGCCCCCTTCTACATCACCTACCCCCCCCACGCCTGCATTTGATCCCTCGTGAGGGACATGCCTGGCAAGAAGCGGCATTTAACTCCTGCTGTATACCTTTTTCCTGAGGAGGATGAGGGACAGTTTTCTTTCCCTGGCCTGCCCTAGAAGAGGGGGAACGTTTCTCTGATTCTGAGTCCTCTGAGGAGCAGCAGGAGGTTTATGGTGGTACTGGGTCTCCTTTTGGAGAAGACCCATGGCCTCCTGAGGATTCAGACAGGCTGTTGTCTCACATTTTTGAAGTACTGTGTATTACACCTCCTGTCCCGGCTGAAAGGCAGCAGGGTGAGCTTTTTCACACTGTTAAACAACGCTTGGAGTTCCCTGAGCAGATCCACTTCAGTAATTTGGTGCTCAAAGAGTGGGAACATCCTAGCAGATTGCCCGCGGTGCCTAAGAGTTGGGACAGGAGGTATCCATTTCCTGCTGATGTGGTTAAGCGCTGGTCGTATCCCCCCGAGGTGGATGCTCCCGTGCTTGGGTTGTCCTATACCTCGGTCATGCATTCCCCTGACACTTCTACTCTGAGGGATGGTGAGGACCGGCGTGTTGATCAGCTGACCTGTCACGCATTTGCTTGTGCAGGGACAGTACTGCGCCCTGTGTGCGCTTCTGCCATCACGGGTCTTGCTTTTAAAGGGTTACTCAAGTGCCTTCTGGATAATGCCTTGGATGCCAATAGGGGGGAGGAGTATAGATCCCTCCTGCTTTGCTATGAATTTGTGGCATTTATTCTTTCTGCTATGGATGATGCGGTCAGCATGTGTGGTAAGACTTCTACCCTTTTGGTGGCTATACGCCGCTCTGTTTGGCTGCGTCAGTGGGCGGCTGATAATGCTGCTAAGAAGGCTCTCACTGGCTTCCCCTTTACTGGGCTACGGCTCTTTGGGGAGCGTCTGGATCTGTTTGCCAAGGATGGTAGGCTGCCTCAACGCAGGAGGCAGCCGCGGCCCTTTCGGGGGGCTGGTTCTTCCCTCCCCTCCTTTCGTGCTCCCAGGTCCGGTCGGGGTGCACCATTTGCGGGGGGCACGTAGAGACCCTTGGGGCCGGGGTAGAGGCCGTGGTCACCCCGGTCTCTCATGGTGTCCCAAGTCCAAATCCCAAGCCCCCTCAGGCATGAGGAGGCGCCCTCACCCATCCGGCTCTTTGCTCACGTCTGAGACCGGTGGATTTAGGAGGTGGTGTCCTCCGGGTACAAGATAGAGTTTGCAGCTTCAGAGTTTGCAGATTCATCAGATCCCGGATGGTTCAAAATCCCTTGTCAGCTCAGGGCCTGCGGCTTGCGGTCCAAAGCCTTTTGGATTTGGGGGTCATTTGCCTGATGCCTTTCCAGAAAAGGGGCAGAGGTTTCTATTCCAATCTGTTCACTGTTCCCAAAAAGGATGGGTCCCTGAGGCCCATCCTGGATTTGAAGCGTCTCAACAAATTTGTCAGATTCAAGCATTTTCGCATGGAGACTCTGCGCTCGGCGGTCAGTACCTTGCGCCCGGCTACTTCATGACTTCTGTGGACATCAAAGATGCTTACCTTCATTTTCCTATCTTTCCAGGTCATCAGAGATTTCTCAGGTTTGCTCTGGAGGATCAGCACTACCAATTTGTGGCCTTACCTTTCGGTCTTACCTCAGCCCCTCGGGTCTTCACCAAGGTGCTGGCGGGGGTGATGGCTCTGTTGAGATCTCAGGGCATTCGCATCCTTCCTTATCTGGACGACATTCCGATTGCATCTCAGTCCTTCCATCAAGCCGAGCTGGATACCCAGATGGTGGTCTCCACGCTCGAGTCCTTCGGTTGGGTGATCAACTACTCCAAGTCTTCTCTGTCTCCGTCCTTGGTGACGTCCTTTCTGGGCATGACTCTGGATACATCTCAGGTCAAGGTTTTTCTGCCTCAGCAGAAGGTGGAGGGCCTGCAGATGCAGGCACGGTCTCTGATTTCTTGTCCTCATCCCTCCATTCGGCAGGGGATGCAGCTGGTGTCATGCTTCGAGGCGGTTCTCTATGCTCAGTTTCACATGTTACCTCTTCAGTTGCACCTCTTGTCAGTTTGGGATCGGGACCCTGTGTCCCTGGATCAGACCTTTGTTCTGTCCCCTCTGGTCAGTCAGTCCCTCTTTTGGTGGCTGGACTCAAGGAATCTCCTAGTGGGCAGGACCTTTCTCCCTCCTTGCTGGGAGACTGTCACCACAGATGCCAGTCTGACAGGTTGGGGGGGCTTTTGGAAGTCTCTGAAGTTCCAGGGTCAGTGGTCCCCTCAGGAGGCCCATGTTCCCATCAACATTCTGGAACTGCGGGCGATAAGGTTGGTTCTTTTCCAGTTGAAGCCGCACCTTTGGGGTCGGGCTGTTCAGATCCACTCGGACAACCGGACAGCGGTTGCCTACATCAATCATCAGGGAGGGACTCGGAGCAAGCAAGCCCTCAAAGAAGTGTCCCTGATACTGTCCTGGGCGGAGGAGAATGTTCCCTGCATATCGGCAGTTTACATCCCGGGAGTGGAGAACCTGGGGGCAGACTCCCTGAGCAGGGGGACTTCTCGGCTGGGGGAGTGGTCCCTCAGCGTAAGGGTGTTTCACTCTCTGTGCCACCGCTGGGGTCTGCCGGATGTGGACCTGTTTGCTTCACGTCACAATCACAAACTTCCATTCTTTGTCTCTCTGTCTCAACGTCCTCTGGCCTTTGCCACGGATGCGCTGGCAATGCCTTGGAAGGGGTTTCAGCTCCTCTATGTGTTCCCTCCGTTTCCTCTGTTGGGCAGGGTGCTGCGCAAGGTAGCCCAGGAAGGGGTGCCAACCATTCTGGTGGCCCCCTGTTGGCCAAGAAGGGTGTGGTTCGCAGACATCGTGCAGTTGGCAGTAGATCAGTACGTCCTGCCCAAGGATCCAGATCTGCTCACTCAGGGGCAGCTGTGCCATCCCAATTTACAAACGTCCATTTTGACTCTCAAGGTAGCCTTTTTGGTGGCTATTACTTCTGTCAGGCGTGTTTCTGAGTTGGCAACGCTCTCCATTAAACCTCTTATTTTGAGCGACACCAGGACAAGGTGGTGTTTCGTTTTGAAACCAGATTTCTTGCCTAAGGTTGTGTCTGCTTTTCATCTCAATCAGTACATTCCAAGGAGAGGACTCTGCATTCTTTGGATGTGGTCAGGGTTCTGAAATTTTACTTGGTAGCTACTGAATCTTTCAGGAAGACTGATGCTCTTTTTGTTCTTCCTTCTGGTCCTAGGAAGGGTTTGCCTACGGCTAAGTTGATTATCAGCAAGTGGATTCGTCAGGTGGTGGTGCAAGCCTATTCTGCTAAGGGGAAGGAACCTCCCTTCTGCCTTACTGCCTTCTGCCTCGTGCTATTGGGGCCTCTTGGGCCTTTCAGCACCAGGCTTCTGTTGAACAAATTTGTAAGGCCGCAACTTGGTCTTCTGTTCACACTTTTTCCAAGTTTTACAAGGTTGATGTTAGGACCTCAGCTGATGCTGCTTTTGGCCGCAAAGTTCTTCAGGCGGCAGTGGTTTAAACTGCCCGCTGTTGTTCTTGGGGATCCCACCCTACTTTACGGACACTGTTTTTGGACGTCCCAAGCGTAAAGAATATTTGTGAAACAGGACGTGCTGTATACTTGGAAAAATACAATTCTGTGAGTACTCACCTGTAGAATTGATTTTGTAGTATACAGCACGTCCTGTTTCACCCCTCCCTTGTTATCATTTTTCTTGGTTACCTCTGTATGGTGATTTGTTCAAATGTTTGGTTGGGGTTCCTTCATTTTTATTCTCCCGGCTTCTTGTTTAACTGCTTTGTAACACTGGGAATTTGTGAGAGGTTCCTGTCCTTTTATAGAGCCAGGAGACGCCACAAGTCTCTTCTGCAGTCCACTGCGCCACCTCGTGGCGGATATCCGAAGCGTAAAGAATATTTGTGAAACAGGATGTGCTGTATACTACAAAATCAATTCTACAGGTGAGTACTCACAGAATTGTATTATTTATACACACACACACACACACACACACACAGTGCAGTATGTATTGTACCATTGCATATGGCGGTTGGATGTATTCAAAATACTTTATAAAAAGGTCAAAATTGTATCCTGTCTAGACGTGAACAGGCTGTTGAGAAGAAATACCCAGGAACCTACAAGCGCCACCCTGTACGGCCAATCGTTCATCCTAATACTGTGGAGAAATTGATAAAAAAGAAAGGGGTTCCATCTAGGTCAACCTGTCACACCAGGCGGTATGTATGCTTTAAGGTTATAAATATACTAACGCCAGATTTTTTGTACTGTGCCCAGTATTATTATGTTAAAGTTTCTGTCTAGGCATTAAAAAATAAAAAAAACACTACTTTCCTTCCCAGCCAAAGGCTCAAACGTAAGGAGTCATGTAAATGGCCTCCGAGCAGTTGGCTCCATTGCCAAAACTGTAGATCCTGGCTGGGCCGGTGTATTTTCCTGCTGCCAGTCACATAGGGACAAGCTTCTTCATTGATTGGCTGCAGGGGATGCATCCCGCGAGCATCCATATTGCTGCAACATGGGGTGGGCAGCAGCCTGTTCTCGGCATTAGGTCTGACGGCTCGAAAACACGTTCTCTAAGGCTCTGTTCACACCTCTGCACTTTCTTTGAGTTTTTGCGCTGCGCTGCGGTTACAATGCAGAGGAAAAATTGTACATTATTCTAGATGGGATAGTTCACATATCTGCGCTGAATTGCGCAACACATTAAAAAACCATTGCAGACACATTTTTCAGCGCAACGTTGTAACAGCGCAGGTCAATAGAGGTCTATGGCAATACAGGTATATTACAGTGTACCTGTGTTAAGTTTGCCTGGGGGGAAAGGACATTTCTTGCCAATGGCAATAAAAAGGCAGCAAGAAGTTTACTTAAAGCCTCTCCCATGTGCCTCTCTTCTATTTCCTGCACATGTGTTTTAGATGCAATAATAACAGGGCTCCAAAATTTGCCCCTACATTCAGTTTCATTCTTCCATAACCACCTCCCAATGTGGACACATGGCTGTCCCTGTCTCTCAGCACACAGTCGCCCCACCTACTGGGGCAGGAACAGGTCCGGCTATGCAACCACATTTATAGATTGGCCATGGAAAAATGTAAAGGTAAGAAGACCTGATCTACAGTGGGCTACAGGAAATGGAGGACAGGCACATGGGACAAGCTTCAGGTGAGTTCCTTGCTGCCTTATTATTAACATTGCTTGGACTATCCTTTTAATTTAAATTTTAAAAATGCTGCAGGAAGTTTACTAAATACAGTTTTTTTAATGTTTGTTAGACCCGACCTCTTGAAATCGGATGGCATAGCCAGTGTGGAGGCAAATGTACCTAGTTCATCCCCTATATCTGGAAGTCCGAAGATATCATCAGTAGGAAAAAACAGATATCGAAGCAAGCCACGTCATCGTAGAGGAAACAGCAAGGGCAGTCATGGAGATTTTGCTGCCACTGCAAAAAATCAGGACTCTCCTTGTGCATCTCAAGCAGCCCGCCACCTTTCTCCTGCTTCTCCACCATATTCGCCACTCAGCCCCCGCCATGAGCCTGCCCAACCTGTGTTATCCCGTCAGCAAACACTTAATGTGCATGGGCAAAATATTGCTAACTGCGCTAACAACTTGAGATACTTTGGCCCTGCAGCTGCACTAAGAAGTCCTCTGAGTTGTCATGCTCAGCGGTGTATATCTGGCTCCAGCCCTGACCTCCTGTCCAGCACATTGGAGGCTGACACCCGTTTACAGTCTGAAACCAACTGGGAGTACTGTCAGCAGGACCCGGAAAATCCTTGTCAGAACTGTGCTGAGGTCTCCTCTATGCCAAGTTTCAACCCAGAAACCTGGGAGAAACCTATCAGTGGAAAAAAAGAGCTAAGCAATTCTAAGAGAAACCCACACCATCATCTGCAAGAGGGAAAAGGGACTCAATTAGATCAACTTTCCATCATTAGTGCAGCGGTGGGAATAAGTTCTCTAACAGTTCCCACACCACCTGCTCTTCCACGGAGGATACGTACACTTAGAAAGGTAGTTTAACTTATGTCTTCTTCTCATGTCATCTTAAATTATTAGAGCTGAGATTGAGATGTTTCTTTATTCTTACATTAGATCTGTTTTGTACTTGATATGCTAAAGGCATTTGCTAATAATTAGCTCAATTAATACATGTCCTAAATGGCTTAAAAATACTAGTGAAGCATGCTTTCTACTTAAGATTGAAATATCATTTCTCTGCGGGCTTTCCACATGATTTTATGTTGAAAAAACTGTAGTGTAGCTAGAAAAATGATATTATTGTACAGCTTTTACACTTGCATTTCACTGCTCTGATATCTGCATTTACAAAGTAAGGTAATCATTTAAAGTGACTGTAGTTCCGCAGTACTACTTAGCAGCAGGGCAGCACGACCCTGGCTGCCTCACTGCATGCTGCTGTTAAAATAGGAAACTGGGAGCCTATCAGAATCACGACCAGCGCTGATAGGCTCGCCCGCTGGCCACGCTGATAAGCTGCTCGCGGTGACACTTCCACATGACCGCAAGCAGCCTATCAGCCGGCTAGAAGGCTTTGACTGTAGTTCCGCATTAAAGTGCACCAAAACTTGGGATTTTGACTATCCTGGGTTCTGGTCCTTGCCCTAGGGCACCCTGATCCGGGATGCCCCGCTGTGTGAAACCCCCCAGGTCATCCGATTTAACTCCCTTTTTCCCAGTCCTACGATGCACGTGTGACCTCTGGTTCAGTCAGTGCGCTCAGATCCGCTTCCATCCCTTCGTCTAAGGCGAGCAGATCCAAGCGTGCTGGTGGCTGCATCCCCAGCTACTCTCTAACAGGGATCAGTGTGCCCGTAACAGCCATTCACTAAGGCCTGCCGTGGGCACTCGTTCTGCTAAAGGGATAGCGGGGATGAACCCATTGCTCGCGCATGTACCATTGGACTAGGAAAGAAGGTGCGTTTCCAGGGCCATCTGGGCGCATGGATTTTGGTCCACTTTAAAGTGGACCAACACTCTGCAGTGAGTGTTGGTGGCTGCTGGTGCCTCCGCTAAAATGACAGTCTGGGGGGGGGGGGCATCCAGAATGCTGGAAGGGCTCCCATAAACGTAACCTCAACCTCATGAGGGCAGGACATTCCAGACGCCGAATGTCCTGCCCATGTGAGTGCCGGGCAGCCAGTCACGGCACTGGATTTCCGGTTACAGAGCAATGTTGAGGTAAGGTTTATGGCCACCCTAGGGAGTCATGTGAGTGGGGGCTCCAGCATTCTTGATGCTCCTCCTAAAACCGCCATTTTAGGGGCGGCGCCGACGGCCACCTTGCTGTGGAGGGTGTTGGTTCTGCTTTAAATTTGACATTTTTGGACAATATAAATGTCATTCCTTTGTTAATGTGTACATGAATGAATGAATGTATAAATATCCACTTTGGCAAGATACACGCTTATAATTTGGCCTTTTTAAAAGCACCTGTCCCCGTGGCTGTGGACCACAGTTCTAGAGCTTTTCCCAACCCTGTCCCTAAGTTTTTTGTAGATTTTTGAACATATGGACAAGTTGAGGAATTGGTGCTTTATCAGTGCCATGTAGCTGCCAACTACAAAACAGGACCTGTGGCAATACTTGAGAACAGGACTGAGAAGTCGCGTTTAGAGTGGCAGCTCCCAAAGCTACTGGGCATTCTGTAGGGAAAAAAAGGAACCCCATTATAGTGGACCACACCGGGGTCACAGGGGTAATCTCTTGATGGTTGCTGTCCTAGAAGACAACTAATAATAAGTTACTAAATGATATTCCTGGATGAAACATCCATGTCCGACATTGGCCCTGCTTAGGTCTGTGAAGCTAGTTTTCAGGTTTGAACTCATCCTGTCTATTCTACAGAATGGAGACGATTCATCAGAGGAAGAAGAGGGTGAGGTTGACAGTGAAGTTGAATTCCCCCGAAGACATCGACCACCTCGCGGGATGAGTAGCTGCCAATCCTACTCAACCTTTAGTTCAGAAAACTTCTCTGTATCTGATGGAGAGGAGGGAAATACCAGTGATCACTCTAACAGTCCAGATGACTTGACTGGTAACCGCAAGGGCCATTTAGGGGACAAGCTGGAAGACTATCTGTCCCAGACTCCAGAGATTCCCATTGAGATTTCTACAACATCAGATGGTTTGTCAGACAAAGAGTGTGCAGTGAGGCGAGTGAAGACTCAGATGTCTTTGGGAAAATTATGTGCAGAGGAACACAGCTATGAGGTAAGAGTAACAATGAGGAAATGTATTCCAGTACCAAAACATTGACTAGTAGGAGTAAGTAAGTAAGAGGCACGTCCTTCCATTATTGCATTAGTTTGCTGCCATCAAGGCAGGCCTTTGGGGTGTACACTGGGCGCCATCACAACCTCTCTGTAAGGGGGTGCCAGGAGCTATCACCAGGCCTCTCCCTTTCCTTTTGTACATTTCTTTATAATTCTTCTTTATAGTTCTTCCTTTTTTGTACATTTCTTTATAGTTCTTCTTTATAGTACTTCCTATTTCCTTAAGCTATTTTCTTTCTTTCTGTCCTTCCGTCTTCTTTTTTTCTCTCTCTTTTTTAATCCTTATTCTTAATCCTTGTTTTTCTATATTTCTCCCATCCCAATCTCATTCGTCCACTCTCGTCCTCTCTCTTTCTCCCTTGCTCTCGTTTTCCTACATTCCCTTACTCCTGCCACATTCCTTCAGTCTCCTTCTCTCTCTCGCTTTCTATGTCATTTTATCTTTTCTCCTCCTTTCTCTTTGCCACGTTCCCTCCATCCTCTCTCTTTTCACCTTTTCTTTGTATTCCATTCCATTTTGCTTCTCTCCATCTCTTTTCCACATTTCCTCTTATTTTTTTCTGGTCTACCTTTAGTTTGTCTTTCTTGCCCCATCTCTCCCTCTTTTCTGTGTTTCGTCTATTTTTCGTGTGTTTGCCTGGGGGGGGGTTGGGCGCCATCCTGAAATTTTGCACAGGGTGACACTTACCCTAAGGCCGGCCCTGGCTGCCATTATCTTTTAACAGAGGAACAAGCCAGCTTAAGGAGATGCCCACGAAATGATTGAAATAGTGGGCTAAAAATTAAAAAGTAAAAGGTTAAGGGAAAAGACCTTTTCTTTCAGAAATAATTCTGTCATTACCCTATTATACCTTGCCTCCATGTTCCCCAACCCTCTCCTCCCACCAACAGGTGATGCTTTGCAAATCTCCACATACAGTAGCTGGCTCCTGAGTTCTCCTGTGTTTCACCTGTGCGCCTTTGTGGCAATCCATAAACATGGCCTGTTGCGGAGTTATGAGGAGAGGGTCGGGGAATGCTGCCTTAACTAAGAGACGTTTTTTACCTTGCAGCAAACTTCTAGGAGGCGATTTGTTTTATCTCCCTAAGGGTTCACAAAGGGCTCATGTGTCAAGCACTGAAATCATGACCAACCTATTAAATCTCTATCCTTAAAATTCACTGCAGCTAAACTCTTGTTTGCTCCTCCTCCTCCTATCTTATTTAACGAACTATGGTTATGATGTTTGTGAGTTCTATACTAAATGTAAGTTAGTGTTGATGTGCCAACATTCTGTTCCTTTGAGCTGGCACCACACAAACTTTAAAGAGAAGATAAAGTAAAAAGAAAGACAAAAAGATTTCCCCTCAACCCCCTGGTGCAGAGGGTGGGCATCTTGATATAGGATACCCCACTTCATCTCTCCTAACCACAAGCACAAGTCTGGGCAGCCCATATATAATACTTTTGCGTTCATTTGGTCTGTCTTAACCCTTGAACCCAATTAATTATAACTTGCAGGTAACCAGCTCACCACGTGTTGAAAAATTCCTGCCAGCACGGATTCAGGAAAACTCTTGACAATTTCCAATAGGCAGAAAAAGAGAAAAATCCAGCTCCAGGAATAAAACTTAACCTTTACTTGTAAAAAATAAAATCCATTTGAAAAATAGACGCAGAATCAAAGTGTCATGGCATAACTAAAACACCCCCGTCCCTCACCTTAACCCGTGAACCCAATTAATTGCCAGCAGCAGACTAATAGCCAGCTCAGAGGAAACACAGAATCTGAATGTACAGATGAGGGTAAGTGGTCTTTTTTTAACTTCACCTTTAAAGAAGTTTACTGACCATGGGCCAATGGTTTAGTAAATAAAATCAGGACAGTTGAAGTTGCACACAACCAATACAACACATAGATGGGGTTGGTCCATAAAACATCATAAATGTTGACCACCGGCACACCATGGGTACTCTTCATGTTCTTTATTTGATAGAAAAAAAATGTAAGGGCCACCTCGACCCCTTCTTCAGGCACAATGTAGCAAAAAAGCTTTGAGAAAAGGCTCCAGGTAGCCATAAAATGCTGTACTGTTACTATGAAATAAAAGAACTTGAAGAGTTTCCACAGTGTGCCCATTATACCTTTATTAAAGTGGGCCAACACCCAGGGGTGATCGGCCCGGGAATCTATAAGAGATCCGAGATCGGGATGTCCCGCGGGGTGTAACCCCCCCAAAACCCCGAAAAACCTTACCTCTCCAGCCGCTGCTTCCGCCGCCTCACTCGCGCTCCTCTAGACGTGCGCGCGCCCGCGGGAGGCGGCGGTGGGCGCGATCCCTTGTCCGTTGACGGACGTCACTTGTCCGTCGGCGGGCATTGGACAGCGCAGTCACGTGGGAGCGTGGAGAGGTGAGTTTTCGGGGTGTTTGGGGGGGTTTCAGGCAGTGGGGCACCCCAAATCGGGGTGCCCCGGGGAAGTGGACCAATACCCAGGATAGTCAAAATCCTCGGTGTAAACCCTTGTTGGGTACAGAAACGTTTTCTTATATTAAACAGTAGGTACACAATACAAAAACAAGGGGGTTGATTCAGAGCCTCCATGGAAACTCCCGGTTTTATGAGAAAGTAAATTCGTCAGAAACTTGGGTGATTTTTTATTAGGTCTCGCAACCAAATGAAAAATCACACAAAAAGGAAAATATTTCACCCAAAAATTCTCGCTGAATCAGACGAGGGAGGAAAAATGGGCGAGAATGGGAATTCTCACTGGAGAACAGGTGCAAGGGGGCTCTAAATGAAGATTAATGTTTGGCCACATTGAAAAATCTTGCGTGCTCCCTAGGAAAGTAATTATATATTTTATGAGTAAATCTAATCTGTACAATCTCAGTTGTATGATGCCTATAGCAGAACACCACTTATGGGCCATATGGAATCTTTTTATGTCGTTAGGCTGTTTCCCTTGGTTTCCCACATTGTCTAATATTTTATTAGTACTAACCTTCATTTTCTTCTTTTCAGAATCCAGGCAATTTTGCAGAGTCTGACTGTGATTCATCGGAAGGAGAGTGTTCAGATGCCACTGTGCGAACCAACAACCCCATCAACTCATCTACTTGGTGAAGGAAATTCTAGGGTGCTCAGATTCCCAAGTTTCCAGCTTCGTCTACACCTGACCATAAACTTTTAACAGCAAAGAAACCTGCTTCCTTAATTCTTCTTATCAAAACCTTTCCATCCCTTAACGAAGGGCAACAAATTGTTGCAAAGCAATATGTTAGTCCTCCATTCCTAACTTTTTTTAATTCTAAAAGTGGAAGTCTGCAATAATTAATGGAGGCCCAAAAACCCATGAAGGACTTAAAGGACCCCTCCTTAAAATGAACAAGCTTCCCAATGGAAGCATCTTGAAACCATGAATGGCAGGGATAAATATTTAAGCAAAACATTCAAGGTACTGTAAAGTTCCATATTTATTTTTTATTTTGTGTGTGTTGGACCCTTTTTATGGATAGACTACAAGTGAAAAGTATAATAGTACTATGCGGACAGATGCCTGGAAAAAGAATTGCAATTCTTTCTGATGGACCTGCAGATGATTACAAGATTTGCTGCTGTTTTAGGGACCAAATATAGACAGTTTAGTTTTATTTTTTCCAGTTTGTTAGTCTTGAAACTGTGCCCTCATTGTATGATGTCGGGGGAGACATATGCTTAAGAACAAAGCTCAGAAAACAGTATCTTTGGGAATAACCTGACTCGGTTGCTCCTGATAATTTTGCTGCATGATTCTCCATAACTTGATCATGGATACCAGTTATGAAGCTCAGACAACTGACTTTTCTAACCAAGAAAGGTTGTTTCTCCTGAGAACGGTTGGTTTGTGTTCTACAAATGCCCCTGTCACTTCAGTCAATGGTGGCAACACCTAACGAGAACAGAGTAAGCAGATGCGCAGCTATCTTCAAGGAGTGGTGGGTATATGTTTTGGGGTAAGCTTTTACAGACTTTTGAAGACACCAGCACTTAGAAACCTATCATGTGGCGCCTACTCATTTTCTGTTCCTCCTGATTACAAATTAGATTTCAGGGAGCCGAGAGGTCACTTACCATGCCACTCAGGAGTGATTCCATCTATTCTTGTCTGTTGCCCCATAAGTGGATGTTCTCCTCTCCCCAGAAGCACATGCTGTATACCCATACATGCAGAAATGTCCTTGTCATTGCAGCTTTCGTCACCACCTAAAAGCACATGAAGTCAATATACAGGCAACAAGTGACGCCTGTATCTCTGGAAGAGTGAACAGTCAAGATTCAACATCATGCTTTAGAAGTTGATTTGCCTAGCCCCATGATGCACTACACACCTTCAACCATCACACTGAGCAAGAACATCATTGCTATAGAACATTTCAAATTGGAAAACCAGAAGAAAGCAACAAGATTTACATTGCAACCTCAAGACATACACTCATGGTCCTCCTTGTCACTTCATTTTGACTAAATATCTGTTTTTTTCATTTCCGAATACCCTATGTGAGATATTGCACTTCATTTACATTACAGGGAACAGAGTTTCTTATTGGCTAATGCAAACATATTGATGTTGAAAGCCTCCCAAGATTTACATTAAGAGCTCTGCATGTCTCAATAAGTACAACTTTACTCCAAAGTTAATTAGCCAATCAACATTCGCCATAGGGAGTAGATCATTTCTTCCATTGTCTTATTTTGTATGTGTATATATTTAGACATATTTTTATGGCAGGTAATTTATTTCCCTGAAAACCTCAGGACCCAGATCTAGGTGGCTTGTAATTTAAAGTGGCTATTTCTTACCTGCAGGCAGCCATTTTGGAGTCTGGGCTAATTTATTGGAATTCATACCGTTAGTTTGCTAGTAGCTGTAATAGTGCTTAGTTTTGTACCAGACAAAATGGCTACCTCCGCGCAGTGTTGAGGATGTGTCCACTTCAGCTTTCGAGCGCAGTTGTGTGCTTGTTTCTTCCAATGCAAATCCCAATTCAAGCCCCTGAATCTGGTAAGTGTTTTATGTTACTAGAAATAGGTTTACACATGTCTGTGATTTTAACCCCGCTGCTGCCTGTGGGAACATGACAATCAAAGCCATTGAATATTTTCTGAAGTTGCCTCTAGCATCTAGGGCGGTGGTTTCCAACCCTCCTCCTCGAGAGCCACCAACAGGTTGTGTTTTTTGGATCTCCAGATGGCAGGCTCTATCGCTCTACTTTACCTGTGCATCTGGATAAAGACCTGCAAAACATGGTCTGTTGGTGGCTCTCAAGGAGAGGATTGGGGGACAGTTTAGATGTTAACAGGATCTTGTCTAACATCATGAAAATATGACTTAGCCAAGGATTTTCTTAATTCATATACATGGCACCAATCAGCCTATTTCTTATTACACTCACACCTTAGTTAAAAAATGCCCCTTTAACACCTTTTCTCGCTTGAAATAAGCCCCCCCATACAAAATTCCAGGATTTCTACAGGGTTCCCTAAGAGTAGTGTCTGTACTATACTGACAGTAGCCAATATTGGAATCCAATGGCGTAAACCATAGGCTCTGGTATAGGGTTTCCCAAACATTTTTCAAGTATCACCCGATGTAGAAGAATCACCAGTGTGTAGCTTTTAGGGATGCTGTGGTGAGAGCTTGCAGGTCAGTTGGAACAACAGAATAGCCATTTTCTAATGACAGGTGCACCTGGGAGGAAAAGGAGGGGGATTTAAAGCAGAATAAAATCAACTATTGGTTGACCTGTAATCTAAAATATTCCAGGTCCGACTGCTGACTTTTTCCCAGGGCATCCCAATGTATGAAACCACCCAGGTACCTGTAAAAACTCACCTTTCTCCGCTCCAACGGTGCATGCGCGGGCTCTCGTCCAATGACTATGTCATTTGGCAAAGGACTCAGGATGCCCGGGGACATGGAACAAAACACAGGAAAGTCAGATGTGGTGCTCTTTAGCCAGTAGAGAGGTCCACATGGCCAAGGAGAGCAGGACCAAGTTAGAAGATTGGAGCAGCAGTTGTGCCGTGAAAAAGCACCACACCAACAAAACAAAATAGTATCACTGCAGGGATCTTCTGAAGATATTTAGTATTGGTCATTTTTCCTGCCACATTCATCCCCTCGGATGCCAGTTGTAAGTAAATGAAATACAATTAGACTATTGGAAACAACAAATCCAAGTTTTTATGCATATATGGCCATTGTATGCTTGCGTACATTTAACGCATCCATGCTGCAAAACAAGCATAGGTGCACACATGCCTGGAGCGGTGGGATGCCCAGACCATGGTGGGGGTTTAGGTGCCTTGCTCAAGAGCATTTCAGTAATGTCCCAATCGGGAATCGAACATGCCAACCTCCAGTCACAAGATCAGTTCCTTACCACTACGCCATGACTGCCCCGATGATGCTTTCTTTCTGTAAGCACAAATCCACAAAATAGGGACAAAAAAAGCCACCAATAATGGGGTCCTTGACCTTATGAGCCCTGTGCATTAGCTTCATGAATACTGAAGGTGAATCAAGTCAAGGGGTCACAGCCATAGTTGTTCTTTATGAATGGGGCTCAAGCTTAAAAGCCACATTCAGATGAAGGTCACTGCTGCCCCTTTTTGAAGGGACAGTTCAGGTAATAGCGATAATAAGGTCACATGTGCATTTCTCTCAGTGTGCTGTAGATGATGTAGCAGGTCTCCCAAAGTTTGTCCCTCTCTTTCATTTCTTTCCTTCATGACCAACTCTGTCTCGCAGTGCCCCCTATCGGGTCCGGCAAGCCACTGTGGTCACACTTGCAAGGCTCACTCATCCTGGGTTTGTTAAAGGAGCAGTATCACGAATTTTTCTTGGTGACTTATATTTAAATGGTACTTTGAATGTAGGTAGATGTTGGAGTAAGAATTACAAATGTAGAAAAAAAAATGATGTCTGTGTTGAGCAGCTGGAGACTAATAGCTCATGTTTATGTCTTCTGAGTGTCGGAGCCCGACACAGCGCATGCGCGGGCTCTCATCCAATCAGCGCTGTTTGCACACAGGTGGGGAGCCTGAGCAGTAACCTTCCTGGCCGCCCGGCCTGTCTAAATGACTATCTGTGTGAGCGCGCAAATGGGGGGATATGTGGTTATCTAGGGGTCGTTTCACACAGTGGGGCATCCTGATTTAGAATGTCCAAGGGGCAAGGTCAATGGCCGGGTCTTATAGACTTCAGGGTCGGCCACTCAGGGTTTTGTTCCACTTTAATACCTTTATATTTTCCTGCACAGTTATTCAAAGAAGAATTTCAGTCGTTTTCAGTCAGTTTAGTTTATTTTGTATAGATTTTACACATTTGAGTCACCTGATCTCATAACAAAAGCAGCACCTCACACACACACAGCCGTTACCACTGATTACAGTGTCAGCCTCTGAGGTAAAGTGTTGCTAGGAGACCAGTGGGCTAAATGAAGCAGCTCACTAAATACAACCCAGCAGATCCCCCTATTCAGCAAATGGACTGAGCCATTGTAATTATACAATTTAAAAGAAAGGCATATATTTTTTCCTTTTTCTATCGCCAGATTATTTATACACATGTTAGAAGCTATTGTGTGGCTATTTCATTATTTATCTTTTTTAATGCAAATTTCGCGATACTGCTCCTTAAAATGACATGGGCAGCCTCAGGACCACATTTGGAGCTGGGTCATAGAAAATGGAAAGGAGAGGAGGAAGAGACCTGCTACAGCATCTGTGCTGCAGGAAATGGAGAAGAGGCAGATAGGACAGGCCATTGCATGGACTGGCAGGTAATGGGGAACAGTAGTATTGAACTAATGCTTATATTTGGCTCTTTAACCCCCTGACATTCCTAGTAAAAATGAAAAGGACTTCAGTGTCACTTGTCTGCCTTCTCCAGCCAGAGACATAGACTGACTGAGGGTGTTATTGAGCAGAAGAAGGGTCAGCTGTGAGCTTCTATTTCCACTGGCCGAGCACTGCTCAGGCAAAACTGTTAGGGGGTTATTGTGCAAAATTGACTTTTTGATATAAACTTTTAAATAGAAATACCAGACTATTATAAAACTAGTAAAACGGCACATTGTGTGGCATCCAAATTGCTTGGCATGTTGCCTTGCTTGTCTTGTAAAGCTTCTGGGCAGCAGAGGGGTTAAACGCTCAGTTCCCTTTGGGGCTGCTGGAGGGTCCTGCTGCTTGGCTCGGTCTGCAGCGCCCTCTTGCAGAGATCAGGGAGTGTTGATCTTTGTTGTAGCACCTTAGGACACATGAAGGGAAATGTTTTATTCTTCTGAGACAGTAATACTGAGACAGTATTGTATGCATTTTATTTAATTTGTGTTGTCATGTAGCAGGACTACATTTCAATTTAAGTTATGCAATATTTTAATTAATTTTATTTCTGTGATTTTATTTTCTGTAGATCGGAATGTCTGTGTTTGATGTTTAGCACGGGGGCGGTACAATGATTCCTTTGCTTAGAGAGGAAACAAATAGGTTTCTGATCAATGTGAACAATGTTTACTTCTGCCACTAGATAGAAAGTCATTTATTGTTTGACAGGAAGCAGGAGAGGTTTTAATTATTTGATTGGATCTAAAAAGGACTAAAGATGCTGAACTTAAATGAATGGTGTTCAGCCCTTTTTATTCTACTTCTACTGAATCTGATTTAATTAAAGGGACACCTTAGGCAAAGCGTTTACTAAGTGCTTGTTATGTCATGTTTGTTTAGGAGCTTTTGTTCCTTATTGTTCATTGATTGAATTTTCCACCCAGCTCCTGACCACGCAGTTCAGGGAACGCTGTATGACACTCATTGAAAAGCCTGAAGACAAAGGCATTTCAGTGAAGGACTCAGGAGCAGTGCATCAGAAGATTCTCAAATTAAAAAAAGTAAGCGGCAGACTATGACTGATTAGGAACGCAGCCCCTGACACAAACAGAGAGGTAACAAGTAAGCATGCTTAGTTAACCCTTTCCCTGGACAGTCCCTATACTGTTATCAAATGTAAGACTGGTTAAATGAAAATAGTTGTCCTTAAATTGTATGATCACCCTTAACAAATAAATAAGGTAACATACAGCAGGACTGCCCCACTGGCTGTCACTTAGAACTGTGCTTCAGGTCTCGCCCTTACCTCCCCTCTCTACTCAGCATTGCTGGTCCAATGCTTTAAGATGTACCTGATACGATATGTGACCCAGTCCTTATTCGGGTGCCAGCTCCCTCCTGTGTCACAGTGACATGAGCCACAGCTTTATTCACTGTGTGCAAAATGTCAGGTATTCCTTCTGATGTGACAGCAGAGGTGGTAATGATGATGCAACCAGACTGGGGCCATATTCCCTGGACACGTAAGTGTTAAAGCACTGAACTTGAATCCTTGAGCAGTTGGGGAGGTAAGGTAAGTATCTTTTTTGTTAGTGTCTACATATGCTCTGTATATTCAGTAAAGCCAGCTACTCTTGTAAAGGGACTGTCCAGGCATATAAAAACAAAGGAACCAGCAATCCATCAAAGCAGCTCCTGGTCCAGTGATTAGAAATGTAGCAGTTTCTGAGAATGGGTCCCGCAGTGTCTGGGAATGTTTCTACAGGGATTAGAGTTGGACTTACTTCAGTGACTGGAGTAGAGGTGGGGCCACATCCACTACATTGTCTGTGTATGGTGGATGGATACCTAAGGAATCCCAAGGCGCATGTACACAGCAGGACTCTCAGAAACACGTCATTTGTAGCCCCCCCAAAAAAACTATACTCCTATTTGCCCAGTGCTGCTCCTCCTCCGACCGGGTCCTCTGACTTACCGAGAGTGGAGAACGAGCGCCCTAACGGTCCTCTAAGGTCCAATGTGGTGGCTGTGGAAATGACTTTTTTATGCCCCTGCGGGTCACCACTTTCATTGCAATAAAGAGGCTGTGCTAGAATGACGCCATGCTGACTGCCTTGGCACGCTCCCCTCCATTGCAATGAATGGAGTCGGACACATGGAGAGGACAAAGCTCTCATTCTCCACAGTGGGTGGTTAAACTGCGCTGGACAAAAGGTGAGTATAGCTGTTTTTTAGGGGGCTAGATAATCCCTTTAAAGAGGCTGAACAAACTAAAACAAAAAAAAGGAATGTTCCACCCC
Source organism: Gastrophryne carolinensis (assembly GCA_027917425.1). NCBI lineage: Eukaryota > Metazoa > Chordata > Amphibia > Anura > Microhylidae > Gastrophryne > Gastrophryne carolinensis. The sequence goes on along the minus strand of CM051240.1, from coordinate 169,492,524 downwards.
CTGCAGCTGCTTCACTCCAGTGCTTATAAACTGACCTGTTTCTGGGACTGTGTCCATCCACCATTCACACAAAAATGTAGTGGATGTGGTCCCACCCCTACTCCAGTCACTGAAGTAAGCCCAGCACACAAAACTAAGCAGACCAGGGGGGACTATGCATGAGTCCCCATCCTAGCCAGCCACCCCTGTCTGTTTAATGGTTGTAGTAGCTAGGCCCACTACATGTCCCCTCCTTACTAGATGTTAAGGCTGGACCTCAACCTTAAGGTTATTATTAGAGGGGTATTTATTTCTAATAGATAGATAGACCTAATAGGATAGCTTATTGCCCTTATTCTCCCAGTACCAGGGTAAGTGTGAATATGTCTCAGACTTTTACTCTCCCTGTGGATGATGGTGCTCATATCTGTAGGCTTAGATACTAGGGGTATCTTCTTGGTCCTCTGGCATTCAAACCCAGAGCTTTTATGTCCAGCCAAGGGAAGGAAAATTCTTGGGATGCATTTAGACCTACTCAGGTACAGGAAAATAGAGGACATTATACAATAGCCCAGTGTCTATAGCAGAGCATGCCCTTTCCAGTTATTTATTTAATTTTCCGAACAAACTGATTAGGAGGCATATATGATAGTTGGTCATTGTGGGAAGAAGCTTTTTACCAATGGTAACCAGCCAAATGTTTGTAGGCTTATATTTTTGTAGCGTTTTCCTTTTGTGGCATGAGGCTTTGCCTTTTCTCTGATTCCCATGCATTTTCCCGTTTTCATGATACAAAATATTGATAATGCTGAACTTCACTTCATTGGAGAATATAATGAAATGCACCTTATGTTCTATCCCAATGCTCATGCTCAGTAGCACTAGCACTGCTGTAGGGAGGGCAACGTGCTGTCATTATTACAGAGCATTTATCAAATTATGTCAAAGCAGGACTAGAAAATAAACACAGAGTAAGCAAACATTTGGGATGAGCCTATTAATGCCAATAACCAAGCATGCAGTGATGGCCACAATTTAAATGGCTGCAGTACCGACATGTACCTGAAGATGGCAGTGATGCAGCAGAGAAAGTCGCAGCATTGAAGTTCGAGCAAGTAAGCAAAGCAAATGCCACCACATATATTCACATCCACAAAAAGCAGATTAAAGTGCTTTTCCACCAATACACATATTACTGGTGCTGGTCTCCACAGCTGCCTCATCATCAACTCCAAAGTAGGGCGGGCATTGGATTTGTCTTTTGTCTGTATAAATGTCCTGTGAAAACTAGAAATCCTGCATCTCTGTGGGCCCCGTTGCTGTGCTCAGTCTTTGCACATGTACAGTAGGCCTCGAATAAATAAACTTGCATTAAAATATAAAAAACAGACTGCTTCTTACTTTATTTCAAAATAGGGTAGTCTGTAATAGAGTCAAGTTTTACAGTTGCTGGATATATTTTAGGTGTTAATAATCAGTACAGGGGCTGAGCATTGACCCCCACAACCCCCTCTAATCCCTACCTGAGCATTGATCCCCTGGTGAAAGAATGGTGGGGGGCTATTTGCAAGGAGGGTCCAGCAATCTGGATGCTCCCCTGAGTTGTCACAATGCAGCCCTTCACCCGTTATGTAGAAAATGGGTGTGGGACCGCATTAAGCATTCTTTTTTTAATCACACCCTAATTTCACTCATTCCTTATTCTAAAATAAAGCATAAAATAGACCTTATTTTTGTGAGATATTTTAAGGAAAGTTTATTTAAACGAGGCTCTACAATGCAGATTACATTACTGGGCCGATGTTACAATCTCTGCTAACTGCAGGCGACATATGAAGGTTCTCCAGTAAAGAGCATGCTGGGTATGTGCACCACATGAAGGTGCACGATTTAAAGTGGACTCTCCCCTTAGAATAGACAGACTTCCTGTTACCTACACAAACACCCCTTTATTTAGCTCCATTTGTAGATTTTGTCCTTTATCTCTGCACATTGTAAGTGGAAAGAATGTAAAAGGCAGCACAGCAGTTGAATAACATCCAGCTCAGAATATAAAATCAGGGTGCAGCACCCCTTTATAGTAGGCTGCTAGTGATATAGGTGTCAGTACCTCCATGAAAGATCCAATGGATGTTCTCCATTACAGATCATGTTTGTGGGGACGGGATGGGTGTGTTGTGCAACAAGCAGTGTATTCTGTTAGCAGAGGTCTATATAATGTTCTTCTCCATGTAAAGTGTCTGCTGTCATTTTTGTGATGGACCTGTTCTCCTTTTCCTCCTAAATGGAATTCCATACTTGTAATGTCTTTCTGTCCTTTTTCTTCATCTTCTCATCTTCTCTATCGGATCAACCTGACATTTCCTTATTTGTATGGGAATGGAAATCTGAATAAGCAAACAAAAGCATGGGATTAAAAGCCAGTGTACCTTACTGCCTTGTGTCCTTATTTCATGTGTCTTCCCATCTGAAAACAACATAAGTACCAGTATTTATGCTGCTTTATTAGGGTAAGAAACACGTGAGAGAAATGGTTTCTCAGGGCATTTGCTGTTATGAGAAATCGGTCACTGTGTTTTACGAGCAGGATTTCCCAAATACAAAGAGGGTGGGGTGGTGTTGTATAATCAATTTCACCCAGGGGTGGTGTTGTACACCTCTCCATGCAACTGACCATCCTTACTGTACCCCTATTTACCTACTTTTACAGTTCTATATACCCCTCCCACTTTTCCCACAGCAGGTCAGGAGCCATGTCAGCTGGCTCTAGGGGCCACATATGGCCCAAGTTGAGCACATGCGCTGTGGAACATGATCTCCTAGTATATTCCAAGTATACAGCATGTCCTGTTCCAGAATAATCCTTACACATGGGTTATACATCCACAAGATGGCGCTGGACTGCAGAAAAAGACTTGTGGCCACTCCCGGCCCCTTAAATAGCCAGGAACCTCCCACTAATTCCCAGTCTCTTTCTGCAGTCTGGACTGCGAAGATGAAGATGGCTCTCTTCTGCGCAGGGTGTGGGCTTTGCCTAGGGCCCTGCAGGCTTATTTCTACCCGTACTGGACCCCTCCCAGCCACGGCTGACGGTTCAGGTGAAGGTAGGACAGCACTAGGGTCAGGTGCTGAAGGAGCGTTGCTCCGGGCCGCAAGACCCTGTACCAAAGGGTAGTCGGCGACAGGCTTTTTATGGTGAGCCTCATTGGGATGCCCCCAGCCCCGTGCAGGACCCCCTCATTGCATTCCGCGTGATCGTCAGGGGACGCCCGGGGAGTTAACTGTGTTTTTTGTTTAACTGTCATGGCGCCGGCGCAACACTTGGTCTTGTTTTCGCTCTTCGGGGGTCCCTCAGGCCCATCTTGGATTTAAAGTGTCTCAACAAGTTTGTCAGATTCAAACATTTTCGCATGGAGACCCTGCGCTCAGCAGTCAATTCACTGCGCCCAGGTGACTTCATGACCTCAGTAGACATCAAGGACGCTTACCTTCATGTACCAATTTTTACAGGTCATCAGAAATATCAATTTGTGGCACTGCCTTTCGGTATCACCTCGGCCCCCAGGGTATTCACCAAGATACTGGCGGGCGTGATGGCTCTGCTGAGAGCTCAGGGCAATTGCATTCTCCCTTATTTGGACGACATTCTGATCTTGTCCCAGTCCTTCCATCAGGCAGGGCTGGATCCCCAGGTGGTGGTGTCATTCGGCTGCGTGATCAACCATCCCAAGTCTTCTCTGTTACAGTCTCTGGTGAGGTCCTTTCTGGGCATGACTCTGGATACATCTCAGGTCAAGGTTTTTCTCCTCCAACAGAAGGTGGAGAGTCTTCAAGCTCAGGCCCAGTTTCTTTCTTGTACTCATCCCTCCATTCGGCAGGGGATGGTGTCTTGCTTCGAGGCAATGCCCTATGCTGAGTTTCACATGAGACCTCTGCAGCTGCACCTCTTATCAGTGTGGGATCGGGACCCTGTGTCCCTGGATCAGGTGTTTTCTCTGTCCCCCCTGACCAGACGGTCCCTCTCGTGGTGGCTGGACTCAAGGAACCTCTTGGTGGGCAGAATCTTTCTGTCCCCTTGCTTGGAGACTGTAACCACAGATGCCAGTCTGACAGGTTGGAGGGGTTTCTGGAAGTCCTTGAAATTCCAGGGCCAGTGGGGCCCCCAGGAGGCCCATACTCCTATCAACATTCTGGAACTGAGGGCGGTACGGTTGGTTCTCACCCAATTGACCCCTCAACTTCGGGGTAAGGCTGTTCAGATCCGCTCGGACAACCAGACGGCGGTTGCCTACATCAATCATCAGGGAGGGACCCGGAGCAAGAGGGCCCTCAAGGAGGTGTCTCTGATTCTGTCATGGGCGGAGGAGAATGTTTCCTGCATCTCGGCAGTGTATATCCCGGGGGTGGAAAATCTGGAGGCGGACTCCCTGAGCAGGGGGACTTCTCGTCTGGGAGAATGGTCCCTCAGCAACAGGGTGTTTCGCTCTCTGTGTCACCGCTGGGGTCAGCCGGATGTGGATCTGTTTGCGTCCCGTCACAATCTTCCAGTCTTTGTCTTTCTGTCCCAGGATCCCCTGGCCTTGGCCATGGATGCACTAACATTGCCTTGGAAGAGCTTTCAGCTCCTCTGTGTTCCCTCCGTTTCCTCTGCTGCGCAAGATTGCCCAGGAAGGGATGCCAACCATTCTGGTGGCCCCTTGTTGGCCAAGAAGGGTGTAGTTCGCAGACATCGTGCAGTTGGCAGTAGATCAGTACGTCCTGCCCAAGGACCCAGATCTGCTCACTCAGGGGCAGCTGTGCCATCCCAATTTACAAATGCTGGCTTTGATGGCTTGGCTGCTGAAACCTCCATATTAATGGAAAAGGGGTTGCCTGCCTCTGTGGTTGACACCATGATTAGGGCTAGGAAGAAGTCCTCGTCCTTTATCTATTACAGGGTCTGGCATGCTTACATTGCCTGGTGTGAGTCTAAGTCTTTTCCCTGTAGGGTGTTTTCTATTCCCAGGATTCTGGAATTCTTTCAGCATGGTTTGGATTTGGGCCTTCACTTAGTACCCTCAAGGGCCATGTTTCAGCCTTGGCTATTTTCTTCCAAAGGTCTTTTGCCAACCACCGTTTGGTTAAGACTTTTTTACAGGGGGTTACTCATGTGCGCCCGCCATGTAAGCCTTTGTTACCAGTCTGGGATTTTAATTTGTTTTTATCTGTCATGCAGGGTTCTCCTTTTGAGCCAATTTGTGAGGCTGCCTTGCCTATTTTGACTCTTAAGGTAATCTTTTTGGTCGCTATCATTTCTTTTAGGCGTGTTTCTGAGTTGGCGGCACTTTCCATTAAACCTCCTTACTTTGAGAGACACCAGGACAAAGTGGTGTTTTGGTTCAAGCCAGATTTCTTGCCTAAGGTTGTGTCTGCATTTCATCTCAATCAGGACATTGTCTTGCCTTCTTTGTGTCCTAATCCTAGTAACCCTAAGGAGAGTGTATTACATTCTCTGGACGTGGTTAGGGCTTTAAAATTTTATCTGGTAGCTACTGAATCCTTCAGGAAGTCTGATGCTCTTTTTGTTCTTCCTTCTGGACCTAGGAAGGGTTTGCCTCCGGCTAAATCCACCATCAGTAAGTGGATTCGTCAGGCGGTGATACAAGCCTATTCTGCTAAGGGGAAGGAGCCTCCCTTCCGCCTTACTGCTCATTCTACTCGTGCTATTGGTGCCTCTTGGGCCTTTCAGCACCAAGCTTCTGTTGAACAAGTTTGCTAGGCCGCTACTTGGTCTTCTGTTCATACTTTTTTTTTTACAAGGTTGATGTTAGGGCCTCAGCGGATGCTGCTTTTGGCTGCCCACTGTTACATTTGGGGATCCCACCCTAACTTACGGACACTGCTTTTGGATGTCCCATGTGTAAGGATTATTCTGGAATAGGACGTGCTGTATACTTGGAATAATACAATTCTGTGAGTACTCACCTGTAGAATTGGTATTATAAGTATACAGCACGTCCTGTTCCACCCCGCCCCTTGTTATCATTGTTCTTGGTTACCTCTGTATGGTGATTGTTCATTTGGATTCTTATTCATTTTTGATTCTCCCGGCTTCTTGTTAACTGCTTGTTAATACTGGGAATTAGTCCTGGCTATTTAAGGGGCCGGGAGTGGCCACAAGTCTTTTTCTGCAGTCCAGCGCCATCTTGTGGATGTATAACCCATGTGTAAGGATTATTCTGGAACAGGACGTGCTGTATACTTATAATACCAATTCTACAGGTGAGTACTCACAGAATTGTATTTTTGTTTTGTCAAACTGATCCATGATCGTTTGCGATAAATTGGCCCAACAACATGATATGAGAAGCAACCCCAAGAACCCCCATGTCAGAGGATACTGACCCGGTGAGGAGCACAGGTGACGGAAGACCTGGTTCCCACTGAAGGTGAAGCCACTGCTCAGGACCCAAGCCCTGGAGTCTGAGGGCTACCTTGGTCCTCCCTAGAGCCCCCCCCCCCTTGCAAGGGAGGATGCATTTGCTGCAGGGGAACCCAGTGGAGTCAAGGGCTTGAGCAGGGAGCAGTGGTTAGCTGGTCGGTAGTAATCAAGCTAGTTGGGTAGACAAGCCAAGGTCAGGGGTCACAGGCGAGGATGCAAGTTGTAATGGAAAGCCAGAGGTCATGCACAGGTAGACAGTCCAAAAGTGGTGATCTTATAGCAGAGTCCAAAGGTGAGCCAAGGTCAGACACCGGTAAGTATCGAAGGTTTCCACAGGAACAATCTCAGCAACAAAGCAGCACAAATAGAAGTACAAACGCCATATTAACACCAGAAGCTTCTTTATATAGGAACTAGGAGGCCACCATTGGTCCCCTGAGGCTAGTTGCAGGCGAACCTGTTTAAAAATAGGGCTGGCCAGCACTGAGTGGAAAGGGCTCGATCAAGACTAGGGCATTGTTGCGCAATTCATTTACTGTGGCTTAAATTCAGTGTTTTGGGGTCACGTGTGCTCGTGTGTGTGGCTGGGATTCCATTCTGCTTCTCCTGCCTCACATTAATATGCACAGCTATCAAAGCTGACTGGTGGGGAGCAACACCTGCACCGTGGGCTCGTAGAACAGGTAAGAAAACTGGGGTACCCCAGGGGGACGGCCCAAAACCCAGGATAGTGAAAATCCCAGGTGTTGGTCCACTTTAAGCAGTTTTGGATTTTGCTATGAACAGCCCACGCCAAACAGAGATTTGCGTCACAAAAGGGATCAACATGTCTGTCTTGTTACACACACTGATCTTAAGGCTTCATCAGCAATCTGAATTGATCTGTAGTGAGGTCATATTCTGCACTCCACCACTAGATCCTTTTTCCAATAATTTTATTAAGCATGTACAAAACAACACATACATATATGATAACAATGTGCAATATAATATAGACAGTAAATTCTTCTGTTTCAGCATAAACATTGCTCTTATCAACTTTTCTACAAGAAATTATCACTTAATTTCACCACTATATATTTTGGATAAGAAAGTAGTAATACCACCACTAGATCCTAATGCAATTGGGGACAGGAAGCTGCAGCATGCACTGGGAGACCCAGCTGTGAAAAAGGATTGTGTGCTTCACAGGCCCGGAGACAGCAGTACCGTAGGAAGTTAAAACTGGTGATTTTGACTATCCCAGGTTTTTTTCGTACCGGGCTGTTGTTCAATCAGAGCTGTTTGTCATGACTATGTAATTTGGAAAAAGGCCCTGATAGATTAAATGGGGAGCTGGAGCTGTGGCACCTCCAGCCTAGTCGAATGGTTAGGGTGGGAGCATGTTTAAAATAAATCACCTGATATTATAGGGCTACCTAATCCTCAGTGATTCCTGTGTGACCTGCTATGCTAAGCTGTCCTGGTTTTACAGTGTATTTCTATTTACCCTGCAAATTCCAGAGTTCCCCAAATCCTGCGTTCACGCTTGCTCTTTGGACTGATTACTCAGCCTAACCCTCACCTGTGTATATCTGCCCTTTTAACCCATGCTGATCCTGTGCTTGGGACCTTTGGACCCAATATCCTCTACTGCTTATGCTACTCATCTGCTTCAGCTACATAAAGTACTATGTTAATCCTGCAATAATATAAAAAACTCTTACAGGAATGAATCTAAGTTCAGCTAAATAGTATAATAACTGTCTGCGTCATCGGGGGGCCAACCCTACAACCTCAAACTGCACTTCCCGTCAGGCTGGGTTAGCTCTGAACACCAGATAAGGGGCCACCAGTGACCTTGGAGAATGGAGAAGATGCGGCAGACAGGTAAAGCTGAGTTCCCACTGCCTTCCTGGTTGAGGGGCTGCAGAAGCATCTTCAATCGGGGACACTGGGATTTCTTGGTGACCCGGTTCCTCCTGTTAGTGGATTCACTGCAAGATTAGCCATTAGCACTGCCACCACCACTCATGATAGAGGCTGTATTTAGGTGCTTTGGATGGAACATTGGGTTCTAGTAGAAGTCTTTGGTTTACATCATCATTTTTATTGATTCTTGAATTCTGGTATGTATTTTTTGCAGGAGACTTTGGGATTTTTTTTCTACCCATATTTAATCTCCTAAATGGCCATATACTTTTTGTTATGTGATGTGAGTGAGGCGTATGGGGGCCCCAGTGGGACTCAACAGTGTTGTTGTTATTTAAGAGGAACTTCGGAGGCCCTGGAGCCTAAATGAAAAAATATAATTCTGTGAGTACTCACCTGTAGAACTGTTTTTATAGTATACAGCACGTCATGTTCCAGAAATTCCTTATGTCTGGGTTATTCCGCCACAAGGTGGCGCTGGACTGCAGAAAGACTTGTGGCCAGTCCCGGTCCCATAAATAGCCAAGTACCTCCCATCAATTGCCATTGTTGACAAGCAGTTATACAAGAAGCCAGGAGAATCAAAAAATGGATAAGAACCCAAAATAAACTTGAACAATCACCATACAGAGGTAACCAGGAAAAATTATAACAAGGGGAGGGGGGGGTGGAACAGGACGTGCTGTATACTATAAAATCAATTCTACAGGTGAGTAGTTACAGAATTGTATTTTTCCAAGTATACAGCACGTCCTGTTCCAAAAATTCCTTACGTCTGGGACATCCAAAAGCAGTATCCGTAAGGTAGGGTGGGATCCCCAAAGAGCAAAAGCGTGCAGTTTAAACCACTGCCGCCTGCAGAACATTGCGGCCAAAAGCAGCGTCAGCTGAGGCCCTAACATGAACCTTGTAGAACTTGGAAAAAGTATGAACAGAACACCAAATTGCGGCCTTACAAACTTGTTCAACAGAAGCCTGGTGCTGAAAGGCCCAAGAGGCACCAATAGCATGAGTGGAATGAGCAGTAAGGCGGAAGGGAGGTTCCTTCCCCTTAGCAGAATAGGCTTGCACCACCGCCTGATGAATCCACTTACTGATAGTGGACTTAGCCGGAGGCAAATCCTTCCTAGGACCAGAAGGAAGAACAAAAAGAGCATCAATCTTCCTGAAAGATCCAGTAGCTACCAAGTAAAACTTCAGAACCCTGACCACATCCAAAGAATGCAGAGTCCTCTCCTTGGAATTAGCAGGATTAGGACACAAGGAAGGCAAGACAATGTCCTGATTGAAATGAAAAGTAGACACAACCTTAGACAAGAAATCTGGTTTAAAATGAAACACCACCTTGTCCTGGTGTCGCTCAAAATAAGGAGGTTTAATGGAGAGTGCCGCCAACTCAGAAACACGCCGGACAGAAGTGATAGCAGCCTCATGGAGAGGCTCAAAAGGACAACCCTGCAGAGCAGATAACACCAGATTTAAATCCCAAACTGGTAACAGGTTTATGTGGCGTACGCACATGAGAAACCCCCTGGAAAAAAGTCTTAACCAAACGGTGATTGGCAAAAGATTTTTGGAAGAAAATTGCCAAAGCTGATACATGACCTTTGAGGGTACTAAGTTGAAGGCCCTAATCCAAACCATGTTGCAAGAATTCCAGAATTATGGTAACAGAAAACACCCGACAGGGAAGAGATTTGGACTCACACCAGGCAATGTAAGCATGCCAGACCCTGTAGTAGATAAAGGACGAGGACTTCTTCCTAGCCCTAATCATGGTATCAACAACAGAGGCAGGCAACCCCTTTTGCCTCAAGATGGAGGTTTCAACAGCCAAGCCGTTAAAGCCAGCGTTTGTAAATTGGGATGGCACAGCTGTCCCTGAGTGAGCAGGTCTGGATCCTTGGGCAGGACATACTGATCTACTGCCAATTGCACGATGTCTGCGAACCACACCCTTCCTGGCCAACAGGGGGCCACCAGAATGGCTGGCACCCCCTCCTGGGCTATCTTGCGCAGCACCCTGCCCAACAGAGGAAACACAGGGAACACATAGAGGAGCCAAAACTCCATCCAAGGCATTGCTAGCGCATCCGTGGCGAAGGCCAGAGGGTCCTGAGACAGAGAGACAAAGAATGGAAGCTTGTGATTGTGACGTGACGCAAACAGATCCACATCCGGCAGACCCCAGTGACAGCACAGGGAGCGAAACACCCTGTTGCTGAGGGACCACTCCCCCAGCCGAGACATCCCCCTGCTCAGGGAGTCTGCCTCCAGGTTTTCCACCCCCGGGATGTAAACTGCCGATATGCAGGAGACATTCTCTTCCGCCCAGGACAATATCAGGGACACTTCCTTGTGGGCTCGCTTGCTCCGAGTCCCTCCCTGATGATTGATGTAGGCAACCACTGTCTGGTTGTCCGAGCGGATCTGAACAGCCCGACCCCGAAGGTGTGAGGTCAATTGGGTGAGAACCAACCTTACTGCCCTCAGTTCCAGAATGTTGATAGGAGTATGGGCCTCCTGGAGGCCCCACTGACCCTGGAATTTCAAGGATTTCCAGAAGCCCCCCCAACCTGTTAGACTGGCATCTGTGGTGACAGTCTCCCAGCAAGGGAGGGTGGGAGAATGGTAAGGGGCAGGGCCAGAAGAACCACAGTCAGAGGTGACCTGTCTGCAAGACACAATAAGCACACAATAAACATCCTCAGCGTATACATAGTAAAGCAATATAACAAAACCCCCGTAAGGGACTCACGGACCAATCGGACAGATCGCTCAGACAACAGACCGCATCGCAGCACCACAAGGACAAGACCACAAAATGGTGCCGGCAGCAGTACCGAGAGGGGCGGACCGCGAGAGTATGACGCAAAACACGTCAAACCGCGGTTCTTGCCCCCCTCCCTGAGACTACATCCCCACTCATCTCTAGCTGTGTCTATACCAGATCCTTCTGAATGGGCGATGCAGGCACACTCACAGCTAGAAACTGTGGCCAGCGGTGCAATCTGCTACCTTTGGTAGTCGAAGGGAGCCAAGCAAAATTGAGCATGCTGAATGGGCAGCTCAGCCAATCAGCACGTTCAGTTTCAGCTGTGCATGTGCCGTTCCAATGCCAGGAAGGTGAGTTTTATGGCAACACAGAGGGATACACACAGCCTGTGAGGAACAATACCTGGAAGAGTGAAATTCCCAGGTGTTGATCCTCTTTAATAAGGGTTAACTTAATTGCTCATTTTTGTTTACCAGTAATTGGCCACCATACACAATCTTTCTTGACTTTTGTGGTCCATTACTATGTTAACCCAGCCTAGCATTCATCAAATCAAACTCATCAAAGTGGTAGGGAAGCCCACACGACCAAAGCATAAGGTGATTATAGACTTAACGTAGGTTAAAACCCACAAGGCCGGCCCATCTAGCCTTCCCGATACCAGATGTCCCACTATGTGAAACCCCCCCCCTCGGGGCACCAGTAATCTTACCCTTGGTGGAAGCTGAACGGCTGGGTGTGGGAGTGCCTGCGTCTGGACAGTGTGCCGGGGATGTGGCCAGCCTGCTGTACCTCATCGCTGTGGCACCTTTGAGATAAGCCAATCGGCAATTTTTAAAGTGCCAGAGGGCGTGGCTTCGGTGGTGGAAAAACACGGGTTTCTTCTAAAGATTTCGGCCAAAGCATGAGTGGTGGACCCAGATATGGGTTTCCATCCACTTTAAGCCCTGTAGTTGGTTGGACAAAAGGAATGAAGAGGAGGAACTCTTTGAGACAATATGGACAGTCAGCAGATCAAGTGGGCGGGTTTACAGGATTCCAAAAAAGCAATTCTGTGAGTACTCACCTGTAGATTTGTTTTTGTTCTTGCATGGCATGGCCCGCTTCGGTATTCATAACAGTTGGGTTATTCCGCCACAAGGTGGCGCAGTGGTACTGCAGAAAAGCTGTGGCTTGTCCCGGCTCCCTATAAAAACGGGCTTAACAATAGAGTTCCCCAGCATACACAAGCAGTGAGACAAGAAGCCGGGAGAGAATAAGTAAAAAATGTGAAGTAAAAAAGGTAAAAGACCCCAATTGACTTGGAACAATCACTATAAAGAGACAACCAAGAACAACGATAACAAGGGTGGGGCGAAGCGGACCGTGACATGCAAGAACAAAAACAATTCTACAGGTGAGTACTCACAGAATTGCTATTTTCTTTATTGCATGGCACGGCCCGCTTCTGTATTCATAACAGTTGGGACATCCAAAAGCAGTGTCCAGAATAGGGTGGGATCCCCAAAGAGTAACGGCCAGTAGTTCAAGTCACTACCGCGTGAAGCACCTTGTGGCCAAAAGCAGCATCCGCTGAGGCCTTAACATCAACCTTGTAAAACTCAGAAAAAGTATGAACAGAAGACCAAGTAGCTGCCTTGCAAACTTGTTCAACAGAAGCTTGGTGCTGAAAAGCCCAAGAGGCACCGATAGCACGAGTGGAATGAGCAGTAATCCTAAAGGGAGGTTCCTTTCCCTTAGCAGAATAGGCTTGAACCACCGCCTGAAGGATCCACTTGCTGATAGTGGATTTAGCCGGAGGCAAACCCTTTCTAGGTCCAGAAGTGAGAACAAAAAGAGCATCAAACTTCCTGAAAGGCTCGGTGGCGACCAAATAAAACCTCAGAGCCCTGACCACATCTAGGGAATGCAGAGTCTGCTCCTTGGAATTAGCAGGATTAGGACACAATGAAGGCAAGACAATGTCCTGATTAAGATGAAAGGCAGACACAACCTTAGGCAGGAAGTCCGGCTTGAGCCGAAACACCACCTTATCCTGATGTCTCTCAAAATAAGGAGGTTTGATGGAAAGTGCCACTAGTTCAGAAACTCGCCTTACAGAAGTAATAGCCACCAGAAAGGCTACCTTAAGGGTCAGAATAGACAAGGTAGCATCACGGATAGGCTCAAATGGAGGCCCTTGCAGGGCAGACAACACCAGATTCAAATCCCAGACTGGTAGCAAAGGCTTACGGGGTGGACGCACATGAGAAACACCCTGAAAAAAGGTTTTAACCAACCGGTGATTGGCAAAAGATCATTGGAAAAAAATTGCCAGAGCTGAAACATGGCCTTTTAGGGTACTAAGTTGAAGGCCCTGATCCAAACCATGTTGCAAGAATTCCAGAATCCTGGGAATAGAAAAAACTCGACAGGGAAGAGACTTGGACTCACACCAGGCAATGTAAGCTTGCCAGACACTGTAACAGATATAGGACGAGGACTTTTTCCTAGCCCGAACCACGGTATCAACAACAGAAGCAGACAACCCCTTTTCCATGAATATGGAGGTTAAGCAGCCAAGCCGTTAAAGCCAGAGTTTGTAAATTGGGATGGCGTAGCTGCCCCTGGGTGAGAAGATCTGGATCCTTGGGCAAGACGTGCTGGTCTACTGCCAACCGCACGACATCTGCGAACCAAACTCTTCTTGGCCAACAAGGAGCCACTAGTATGGCTGGTACTCGCTCCTGTGCTATCTTGCGCATGACCCTGCCCAGGAGAGGTAACGGAGGGAACACATAGAGAAGATGAAAATCTGTTCAAGGTATTGCCAAGGCATCCGTGGCGAAGGCCAGAGGATCCTGAGACAGAGAGACAAATCTGGGAAGTTTGTGACGGGACGCAAACAGGTCCACGTCCGGCTGACCCCAGCGGTGAAAGAGGAAGAGAAACACCTGGTTGTTGAGAGACCACTCTCCCAGATGAGACGTCATCCTGCTCAAGGAGTCCACCACCTGGCTCTCCACCCCTGAGATGTAGACCGCTGAGATGCAGGGAACATGCTGTTCCGCCCAAGACAGAATCAGGGACACTTCCTTGAAGGCTCGCTTGCTCCGAGTCCCTCCCTGATGGTTGATGTAGGCAACCGCTGTCTGGTTGTCTGAGCGAATCTGAACAGCCCCACCCCGGAGGTGAGTGGATAGGCGAGAAAGAACCAACCTGATCGCCCTCAGTTCCAGGACGTTGATGGAAGTATGGGCCTCTTGTGGGCCCCACCGACCCTGGAACCTCAGGGACTTTCAGAAGCCTCCCCAGCCGGTCAGACTGGCACCGGTGGTGACCGTTACCCAGGACGGGGGGCAGGAAGGACCTGCCCCCCAGAAGGTTCCCTGAGTCCAGCCACCACGAGAGAGACTGTCCGGCCAGGGGAGACAGAACAAATTCCTGATCCAGGGACACAGGGTCCTGATCCCAAACTGACAAGAGGTGCAACTGGAGAGGTATCATGTGAAACTGAGCAAAGGGGACTGCCTCGAAGCAGGACACCATCAGGCCCACCAACTGCATCCCCTGACGGATGGAGGGATGAGGACACGACAGCAGAGCCCGAGCCTGCAGCTGAAGACCTTCCACTTTCGGCTGAGGAAGGAACACCTTGTCCTGAGAGGTATCCAGCGTCATGCCCAGAAAGGTCCCTCCCGGCCTGAGGAAAGGACTCGGCCACAACCAGGATGTCGTCCAGGTAAGGAATGATGCGGATGCCCTGGTTCCTTAGCAGAGCCATCACTCCTGCCAGCACCTTGGTGAACACCCGAGGTGCAGAGGTGATACCGAAGGGTAGAGCCACAAACTGGTAATGCTGACCCTGCAGCTCGAACCTTAGAAATCTCTGATGACCTGGGAAGATATGGTGAGGGTGCCCCTTCATGCCTGAGGGGGCTTGGGAGAGGGTTTGGACCTAGGATTCCAGGAGAGACCGGGACGACCGCGGGTTCTGCCACGGCCCCAAGAATCTCTGCGACCACTGGAGAGGAGGGAGCCACGGCCCCTCTGGGAATACAAAAGGAAGGGAGGCAGCCTTCCATCCTTGGCTAGAACATCAAGACGTTCTCCAAACAGCCGCAGCCCCACGAAGGGATGGCCAGTGAGAGCTTTCATAGCCGCAGCGTCAGCTGCCCACTGGCGCAACCAGACAGAGCGGCGCATAGCCACTAAGAGCGCAGAGGTCCTTCCACACAGCCGCACAGCATTATCCATAGCAGTAAGGATAAAGGCCACAAAATCAGAGCAAAGTAAGAGAGTCCTATATTCCTCCCCCACACTACCGGCTGTTGTGCCATCAATGAGACACTTAAGTAGGGCAATAGCAGTAACTGCGGCAGCACATACAGGGCGCAAGCCAGCCCCCACACAGGTAAAAGCATGGCAGGCCACTTGATCCATGCGCCGGTCCTCTCCATCCCTCAGAGTGGTAGTGTCAGGGGAAGGCATGACCAAAGTATTGGACAAGCCTAGCACGGGAGCGTCCACTTCAGGGGGAAATGACCACCTCTTAACAAGATCAACGGAAAAGGGGATACCTTTTATCCAAACCCTTGGACACCGCAGGCAACTTGTTAGGACGTTCCCATTCTTTAAGCACCAAAGTGGTAAAATGTTCCTGCTCAGGGAACTCTAGACGCTGTTTACCAGGGCGAAAAAGCTCCCCCTGCTTTCTTTTAGCTACCTCAGGGGGAGCAATGTGCAAAATTTCAAAAATATGTGACAGCAGATTATCAGTGTTCTCAGGGTACCATGATTCCTCTCCGGACGCAGACCCAGGGTCACTATCGCAACCCTCCTGCTGGTTCCCAGAGGAGTCAGAGTCCTGAGAGAGCTCCCCCATCTCAAGGGGGTGACAGTCACCAAGCTCATCAATCCCCACATACATTTCAGTAAGGGGAGCAGACCTGGGGTCCAGGTGTCTCCTCTTGCCAGAGGCATTCCTAAGAGCATTCCTGGCAAGCTGCTTTTCAATGTTAGCCACTCGCAGAGCCAAATCAGATTATGACTCCCTGCCAACATTCCCCACACTGGGGCCCAATTGCAGGAGCGGGGGAGTAGGTGAAACCGAGTGATGGAAGCGATGCAGGCAAACCAGCTTGAAGCGCAAGGACACTTTCAGTGCACACCGTGACACTGTTACTCACAGGGGATACCCCCCCCCACATGGAACACAGCCGGGCTTGCCCCGAAGGGCCCCCAAGCACGCTATCCCCAGAAGCCTCCATATGGTGATTAACACAGGCGCAATAGGCCAGCAGTGGGTACAGGCTTAAGACAGAAGCCACCCGGGATGCCCCCAGAAGTCAATAAAAGGGGGAATGAGGGGGAGGAAGGAGTGGAGCCGGGAGAAGCCACAACCCAATGGTATCCCGCCTGAAAGACATAAGTAAAAACACACATGAGCATCCCGCAGCAAATACACCCCAATTCAATAAAAAAAAACCCCAAGGGGGACTCACGGACCAAAGACATCGCGGGGTCACACAGGCACCAACCGCTGGATAAGGCGACCCACCGGAGGAAGCAGCGCTGCAGCCAGGAATGGAGAAATCCAGAAGCGCAGCTTGTCCAAAATGGCGCCGGCAGAGGTACCTCGAGGGGCGGGCCGCAGGGTGAACGACGCCATACGCGTCATCACCCGGGCCAACCCCCACCGAAAAGCGTGAAAAACTGCACTCACATGACCCGGCCGGCACCATGACAAAGCAAAATTACCTCAGGTTATAGCGCCCACAGCCGCGGAACGGACTACTCACTGCCACCCCCCCTTTTTTCCCCCCATCAAGTTAGAGGGGGGGGGGGAAGAGAGAGAGAGAGAAGCTGCGGCAAGCAGCCATGGTTAGGGAGGGAGGGGGGGCCCAAAGGAAAAAGAGGACACAGTCTTAAACTACTTACCCCCTCAGAAGCTAGGACAGAAATTCTGCATCCCTATAAGGCTCACCATAAAGCCTATGGCCGGCTACCCTTTGTGTTACAGGGTCTGCAGCTTGGAGCAGTGCTCCAGAAGCACTTGACCCTAGTGCTCTTCTACCTTCACCCGTCAGCTGAGGCTAGGAGACAGTGAGGGTCCAGAAACGGATGGAAATAGACTTGCAGGGCCGCAGGCTTGGTGGCCCCGCTCACCTGCGCGAGAGTGCGCCATCTGCTAACTTCGCAGTCCACTGCAGAGAGAACACCGGGGAACTCTATGGTTAAGCCCGTTTTTATAGGGAGCCGGGAAAAGCCTTTTCTGCAGTACCACTACGCCACCTTGTGGCGGAATAACCCAACTGTTATGAATACCAAAGCAGGCCGTGCCATGGAATAAAGAAAATACATGTCCAGAGGTAGGAAGTGATGGCTGTGTAAATCTATTGCTCTTTCTGGGTGCTTGCGTTATTACAAAGGTGAAACAAGATGATTGCATGGCTCCACCCCCTACTAAGAATTAAGAGTAACTCCTGTAATGTTTGGTCCGCATGTGCCATGTAAAAGTTTTAAAGAACTAAACAGGAGGAATTTTGTTCTCTAATATAGGTCTTTCCCCAAGTAGCTTCCCCCATTTGTTAAGTTCTCGCTGAAAATTGAACCTCCTCTATTTAACCCTTCTAGTGCCAGCTACGTGAGTCTCACGTAGTTGCCTCTACTCCACTTAAGTGCCAGCTAGCAGCTAACTATAAAAAAAAAATAAAAAAAAATAAAAAATGACATTTACTTACCTGTGGCCGCGCTGCCTCCCGATGGGTCTCCTCTTCACTGGGGGGGGGGGCCTCCGATCGCCCCCCCAGCCTCTTCTGTGGCAAGGAGAGGGCAGACATCCCCCCCCCCACTTCCTGGATCGGGTCTGCTAGCCCTGCCCCCTGGGATGTCACCAGCAGCCGGCCTCTTAATACCGGCACCCGAGACTCAGAATCAGTCTGCTCGGGTGCTTGGAGGAGAGAGGTGGGGAGAGGGCTGTGATCGCCCCCCCCTCCCCATGCTCTCTCCTCCAAACACCTGATCAGACTGACAGCTGTTATCGCAGATCACCGAGGGACACAGGATCGGAGGTGAGTAAAGTAACAAAATAAATAAATAAAGATCATTTTTTTCTCTTTGTGTCTGTGTCTTTTTTTTACATTTAACCCCTTGTGAACTGGTAAGGGGTCGATGAGACCCCTTATACCAGTTCACAAGGCTGTGGGATGGCAAGTCACCTGCGGCTAGTGGGTGGGATGGCAAGTCACCTGCGGCTAGCGGGTGACTTGCCATTAACCCCCAGCACCCCCATTACCTGCCTCCCCAAAGTCCGGGGGGGGGGGGGCAGAAGAGCCCGTGGCGACGGGCGATTCAGGCTTGTAGCCTACAGCTGGCCCCTGCACCCTGTTTCTACAAGTCCTGCATAGCTGGTCCCAGGCTGGTTACTTCGGGTAAGGGGGACCCCATGGGAGGGGGGACCCCGTCATCTTTTTTTTAATTAACCCCTTATGCTCTGTTGCCCAGCAGCTATAAAAGGCTTCCAGCAGGTGAGCAGAAGCCAGTGATTGGGAAGGGAGACAGTGCAAGATGGATGGGAGGTAAGTATTAAAAAAAAAATAATAATAAAATATTTTTTTTCTCTGTGTGTGTGGTGTGTTTTTTTGTTTACACTTAACCCCTTGTGAACTGGTAAGGGGTCCAAGAGATCCCTATACAAGTTCACAAGCCTGGGGGCTGGCAAGTCACCTGTGGCTAGCGGGTGACTTGCCATTAACCCCGGCTACCCCATTATCTGCCTCCCCAAAGCCCAGGGGGGGCAGAAAAACCCGTGGCCATGGGCTATGCGGGCTTGTAGCCTGCAGGGCCAGGGGCCACAAAAGCTGGCCCCTGCGCCCTGTTCCTACAAGCCCTGCATAGCTGGTCCCGGGCTGGTTACTTCGAGTAAGGGGGACCCCATGTAATTTTTCGGGGGATTTTTAAAAGAGTCCCCCCTGGGAGGGGGGACTCTGTCATTTTTTTGTCGATTTAACCCTTTGTAGTGTGGATGGTAGTTGTATTTTATTTGTAAATGTTATAAAGTACTTGTTTCAGTTTGGGGGTCTCCCGTGCAGGAATGGGGGGCTACTGATAAATATGTGGTACCGTTCTAATCGGTAGAAATGGGGCTTTCTAATGCAATATGGTTTTCTTTAATAAAATAATTTTTTTATTTAAAATAAAGGAAACTATTTTCTAAAAAAAATTTTATTTATTTTTTACTTAATATTGTAAAAAACAGAATTAAATTTACAAACAAGACATTTCATGTTAAAGCCTAAACTCTGCTGCAAAAAAAATATATAATTTTCCTGAAAATTCCAGCAAAAATGGCGCAAAATGGGGAAAAATTACCTGTCAACAGAGGGTGACAAAATCTCAAGTAGGCTGGCAATTTAAAGGGTTAAAAGTAGTATGCATGTTGGGTATTGTTCTGTTCGGGGGACCTTGCACTTTCAGACTTAGCTTGTTTTTTCTTGTTTGCATCTTGATATTTTAGGAAAAGGTGTTTTTTATTCAGCTTTTTTATCAATTTTTTTAGGGAAACCCTGCGCAAATAATTATTTGAGGGATTAATTCCAGAAAGATGAGCCCACTACAACAAGCTGGGTACGCTTAGAATGCTAAAAATGTATACTTTCAGGGAATATATGGTTTATGGGGGATATTCCAAATGTAAAGGGTTGTTTTGGTTGAAAAATCGCAAGGTGCGCACTCTGTCTGCAGAGCTGAAATTTTCAGGTAAAATTGCCGTTACACACATGCTTTACTTTGGGGTGTTTGGCAACTCTTCCCTGGACAGTAGCTATGCATGTTGGGTATCGTTCTGTTCTGGGGACCTTGCTTTTTCAGATTAAACTTGTTTTTTCTTGCTTGTATATCGTTTTTGTTAGGAAAATGTGGCTTTGATTCTGCTTTTTTATCCTTTTTTAGGGAAACTCTTTGCAACCAAAGATTACATTGAGGGATTACTTCCAGAAAACTGTGGCCACATCAACAAGCCTGGTACATCTAGAAAGCTTGAGGTGTGTACTTCCAGAGAATATATCGTTTGTTGGGGGTATTTCAAAGGTAAAGGGTTGTTTTTCTGGAAAAACTGCAAGGTGCGCATATCGCAGTTGTTTATCTGAAAATCCCCTAAAGCTCTGTTTCAGTTTGGGGGGAGTCTCCTGGGCAGGAAAGGGTGTCTACCTATACATATGTGGTACTGCTGTAACAGGGAAAAATTGGAATTTCACACTGTCATGCCCATGGCATGATTATAGAACATACGTATTATGAGTGTATATATGTGTGTGTATATTTGAATATGGACCAGCTGCTTTCCCCTCCACCCGTGTGCCATAAAACACCCTCCTATATAAAAACAGGGCCATGCAGCGTGTACATTCCAACTTAATTAAGACTCTGTGATACTTCCTCTTTGAAGTGCCAGGCTGTTGTCTTTGCTCTGGCCATAAACCGGCAATCAGATAAGGGGACCTGGGAAATAGAATTCCCCCACCCCACCCTTAGGAATTCCATGAAAATGGAAGGTGTCCTGTTAAGCCATTTTTCCCTCCAAATTCTGGCTAACAAAAAGCTAGGAGAGCTGACATGTTGGTGTGCATTACAAGCTAAGGACGTGGGACCCTAACATCGTCCCAAGCAACAAGCAACCACGGGAAACTCCAGGAAAAAGGACTGCGTAAGGACTTTATTTTTGAACTGTTATTTGCTGTATACTCTTTCTGTATTTTTTGTATGTCATTTTATTGTTATAAATTACATCCAGCACTGTGATACCTTTTATCAGATTAAATGTTTAATTAATCAGCTCTAGTCTTTGACCTCTAAATAGATGAGCTCACCTTCCTGAGGGAAGCTCTGGTGATACA
Source organism: Gastrophryne carolinensis (assembly GCA_027917425.1). Classification (NCBI taxonomy): domain Eukaryota; kingdom Metazoa; phylum Chordata; class Amphibia; order Anura; family Microhylidae; genus Gastrophryne; species Gastrophryne carolinensis. Next base: position 169,471,562 of record CM051240.1, on the reverse strand, counting down.
CGTTTATTAGGGTTAATTGATGACTTGCTGGGACTAGTAGTCCCTGTCTGGGGGTCTATTGGCGTGTTAACCCTGGCACCATCACACTCTGTCTGGCTGGGCTGAGCGTGATCGTGACAACTGGTGGCAGCGTCGGGACATATTTAGAGATTTTTAGTGCTTGCTGGATTTTACCCGAAAATCTTAGCACTAAAAGAAATTACTCACATCTTATTGTGTGTAAATTCCAAAGACAGAGCTCAGTGCTGATCTAAGTGACATACCAAAAAGAGTGCAAGACAGTTCTGTCCTTCCCATCTGTTGTTTTACTCCCTCTGCTTCATATCGGAAATATGGAGGCATATCGCAAGCAGTCCAAGCCCGCACTGGAGTTAATGTGCCAAGAAAAGGAGATCCCTACAGCGGGAAAGACCAAGGACCAGCTTATTGCCGATCTTGTGGAAAATGATGCCCGTGCAGCAGAGCTGAGTGATGTGAGGCTAAGTCCTACAGCGGGGACCGAGGGACACCACATTACTCCCCATCAGGACAGTACTCCACATGAAGCCTTGGACTCTTATATGCGGACTGCTTTACAACACCTTGGAGATGTGGATGCTAATATTAAACTCCAGTTGCTTCTTCAGTACCAAACAGCAGAAAGAGAGGCCCAGGCAGCAGAAAGAGAGAGAGAGGCGGCAGAAAGAGAGGCCCAGCGCAGACATGAACTGGAGGTCCTGAGGCTGAGAGGGGACGCTTTATCCGCACGCAGTGATGTGCAGGGTGAGGGTGACCACAAACCCCGCTTGGAACATTTCCCCATGATGGAGAAAGATGGTGATTTGGACATATTCCTGAGAGGATTTGAAAAGGTTTGCCGGCAGTTTCATCTTCCTAAAGAGCAGTGGGGACGATACCTAACCCCACGGCTGCGAGGAAAAGCTCTGGATGTGTTTGCTTCTCTTCCCTCTGAAAGAGACCAGGACTATGAGGCAATAAAATCTGCCCTGCTAAAAAGTGCTAATCTGACTCCAGAAACCTATCGGAAGAAGTTTAGGACTTTACAACAGAGCACCACAGAGAGTTGCACTGAACATGCAGGTCAGCTAAGGACTGCATTCAGGCAATGGACTGGGGGCCTACAAGTCACCACTTATGAGGCCCTGGAGGACTTGATGGTTCTGGATCAGTTCCTCCAAACAAGGAGCTGTGAAGCCAGAGAGTGGATTTTGGACCGCAAGCCCAAGACAGTCGCAGAAGCCGCAGAACTAGGAGATGACTTTGCTAATAACCGTGCACCAACAGCGAAGCGTGGTTCTGCACAAGCTGGATCAAGTACCTGGAAGGGAGCTGCCCACCCACAGAGTGCCAGTAGGTCAACTGGGAGATTCCTGCCGTCCACACCAAGAGCAACAGGAACCACATCGGGTCAGGGGGACACCCGCCGATGTTACAGATGCAACAAGATTGGGCACCTGAGTGCCACCTGCCCCAACAAAAAGAATTCTCCCCCGGCAGTTGAAGGGCACCCAGCCGTTTTTCTGGTGTCTGGAACAGTGGAGAAAAGAGTGGATAACCTGCAGAGCGTAACTGTGGGTGACCGGGTGACCGTGGGTCTACGTGATTCGGGGGCCTCCTTTACCTTAGTGCGGCCTGAAGTGGTGGATACCGAGGACATCATCCCTGGAAAAACCATGGCTTTAAAAGGAATTGGAGGTGTGCGCCCGGCTGTACCCATGGCCCGTGTGTACCTGGATTGGGGTGCAGGCAAAGGTTTGCGAGAGGTGGGGGTCTCTGAGGACATCCCTGTCAGTGTTCTGCTGGGGAATGATTTGGGTCGGATGCTATGCCATTATGCTCCAGAGGACACTGCCTGCACACCACAGGGGCTAGGAGACAGCCCTGATCGTTCTGAGGTACTGTACGAGACTTTGGGGGACACTGTGAAATGTGATAACTGGGAGGGAGTGCAGGGGGCTGATAAATGTTTACCTGTGACTGAACCAGTTATGTCTTCCAAAGGTGGAGTGGGGTGTATTGTGAAATGTAATGCCAATGAATTACCTGTGTCAAAACCTAGCGGAGATGGGCTAGGGGGAGGGGTTGGTGGGCCCCTGGTGGCAGGTAAGGATGAGGGACCAGCAGTGAGTGATGTGTCCCCATCCTGTAAGCCGGAGATGGCTGAGGAGGAGGAGGGAGGAAGGAGTGATGTAGCTGTATATGATGCCTGTAACGTTGTTATGTCCGGGACTGAGGGGGAGGAAGGTAAACCCCAGGGAGGCATATCAATGGTGGCAGTGGTTACACGTCAGCAGTGTGCCAGAGCTGCAGCTGTAAAAAGAAGGGAGGATGGTGATGACTCACAAGCCGAAGCAGAGGAGGGTGGAGATGGTAGTTCACCTGAGGGAAATGTGTCCCCTGATGCCACGAGGTGGGGGGAGGGCAATGAACATTTCCGGGAAGCTCTGCGCAGTGATCCTTCCCTTGAAGGGCTGAGACAGCGCGCTGAGCAGCCAGGCGCTAACTCAGATGGGCATCGGGTATATTGGGAAAACAATATCCTGAACTGGGAGTCCCTTTCCAAAGACATGCTAGGGCCCCAGGAGAGAGAAAGGCAGTGGGCTGGGACAGGTAGCGCCACCTTGCAGCCAGCACTGCAGACAGACAACTCTGGGAGGCAGTTAGGAAGCCTAGCTTCCAGCTCCCCGGAAAAGCCAGGTGACCGAGCATTTGGGCCGAGTCAGGAGGGCCTGCGGCTAACCGCAGACTTCCTGAATCGTCCCAAAGCTGGGACTGTGGCAAAGGGAACAACCCCAGGCTCCTGGGATCTGCCACGTGATGCAGATCCAGGGCAGCCTGTATCAAAGCTGAGTGAGAGGCAAGAAGGATCAGGGGAGATGGAGCAAACTACGCATTGGCCTAACATGAGGGTCATTCCGGCCACATGCGGGCCCCTTCATCTTATTCACCAACATGTGGGAAACATGGCTGCTGGTGTCCTGATCACAGGAGTCCCTCTTTCAACACCTGCGTCAGGCGCTGGAAAAGATGGATTTCCTGGGAACATGGACAGCCAAATCCCAGTGTTGCCCAATAATTCAGATGCAGAGGAAAAACATGCCCCTGGGCCCCTGTGCTTCTTACCTGGTGATGATGTGTCCCTACCTGCCTCGAGCACGGCCCCCCAGATGCCAACATTAGGCTTGGAAGCCCCAGGGCTTAGAAAGACTCCGCCTGCAGGCCAAGGCCGACCTGAACCCACTACTGTGGATCCGGGTGGCACTAGGAACAAAAGCGACTGGGGACCTTTCATCTCATCTTAGGTGTGCGTTTTGGGAAAAGTGACTGTGGGTCACTATTCCCAGCTCGCCATCTTAAGGGGGAGGTGTCATGCCCATGGCATGATTATAGAACATACGTATTATGAGTGTATATATGTGTGTGTATATTTGAATATGGACCAGCTGCTTTCCCCTCCACCCGTGTGCCATAAAACACCCTCCTATATAAAAACAGGGCCATGCAGCGTGTACATTCCAACTTAATTAAGACTCTGTGATACTTCCTCTTTGAAGTGCCAGGCTGTTGTCTTTGCTCTGGCCATAAACCGGCAATCAGATAAGGGGACCTGGGAAATAGAATTCCCCCACCCCACCCTTAGGAATTCCATGAAAATGGAAGGTGTCCTGTTAAGCCATTTTTCCCTCCAAATTCTGGCTAACAAAAAGCTAGGAGAGCTGACATGTTGGTGTGCATTACAAGCTAAGGACGTGGGACCCTAACATCGTCCCAAGCAACAAGCAACCACGGGAAACTCCAGGAAAAAGGACTGCGTAAGGACTTTATTTTTGAACTGTTATTTGCTGTATACTCTTTCTGTATTTTTTGTATGTCATTTTATTGTTATAAATTACATCCAGCACTGTGATACCTTTTATCAGATTAAATGTTTAATTAATCAGCTCTAGTCTTTGACCTCTAAATAGATGAGCTCACCTTCCTGAGGGAAGCTCTGGTGATACACGTTTATTAGGGTTAATTGATGACTTGCTGGGACTAGTAGTCCCTGTCTGGGGGTCTATTGGCGTGTTAACCCTGGCACCATCACACTCTGTCTGGCTGGGCTGAGCGTGATCGTGACACACACGCAATAAGATTTTTTTGACAAACGTACATTTTTTATTACAAAAAAATAAAATTCTGTGAAATACTCACCTGTAGAATTGGTATTATAAGTATACAGTAAGTCCTGCTCCAGATAGATTACTTACACTTGGGTTATCCTCCACCAGATGGCGCTGCACTGCAGAGACATGTAAAACAGGCTCCTCCCAGCCCCTCAAATACCCGGGGACCTCCCACAAATCCCCAGCATTGAAAAGCAGTGAACAAGAAGCCGGGAAAATTCAACCACCAAAAACTGGTAACTATAACAATGATAACAATCACCATACAGGGGATCCAGAATAATGCAAAAACCAGGGTGGGGTGGAGCAGGACGGTCTGTATACTTATAATACCAATTCTACAGGTGAGTATTTTACAGAATTGTATTATTCTTAGTATACAGTACGTCCTGCTCCAGATAGATTACTTACACTTGGGACATCCAATAGCAGTGTCCATAAAGTAGGGTGGGAAAAAGGCAACAGCAGACAGTTTAAACCACTGCTGCCTGCAAAACCTTGCGGCCAAAAACAGCATCAGCTGAGGCCCTAACATCAACCTTGTAAAACTTTGAAAAGGTATGAACAGAGGACCAAGTAGCGGCCTTGCAAACTTGTTCAACAGAAGTCTGGTGCTGGAAGGCCCAAGAGGCACCAATAGCACGAGTAGAATGAGCAGTAAGGCGGAAGGGAGGATTCTTCCCCTTAGCAGAATAGGCCTGAATCACAGCCTGACGGATCAATTTGCTGATAGTAGACTTGGCAGGAGCCAAACCCTTCCTAGGACCAGAAGGGACCACAAAAAGAGCATCAGTTTTCCTGAAGGACGCAGTGACTACCAGGTAATACTTCAGACACCTGACCACATCCAAGGAATGCAGAACCCTTTCCTTAGCATTGCTAGGATTAGGGCACAATGAAGGAAAAACAATATCTTGATTCAAATGAAAAGCAGACACCACCTTAGGCAGAAAGTCCGGCTTAAAGCGGAACACCACCTTATCCTGGTGTCTCTCAAAGTATGGGGGCTGGCTAGACAGAGCCGCCAGCTCAGACACACGCCTGACCGAAGTAATAGCCACCAGAAAGACAACCTTGAGGGTAAGTACAGCCAGAGCAGCATCCTGAATAGGTTCAAAGGGAGCACCCTGCAAGGCTGACAAAACCAAGTTCAAATCCCAAACAGGGACCATAGGTTTACGTTGGGGACGCACGAGTAACCCCCTGAAAGAAAGTCTTAACCAAAGAATGCTGAGAAAAAGACTTCTGAAAGAAGACAGACAGGGCAGAAACCTGACCCTTCAAAGTACTGAGTTGGAGACCCGACTCCAACCCATGCAGTAAAAACTCCAGAACCCTGGGGACTGAGAACACCCAACAGGGAAGAGACCTAGACTCACACCAATCAATATAGGTACGCCATACCCTATAATAGATGGAAGAAGAAGTTTTCTTCCTAGCCTTCACCATGGTCTCAACCACCGAGGCAGACAAGCCTTTCTCCATCAAGATGGAGGTTTCAGCAGCCAGGCCGTCAAAGCCAGAGTTTGTAAATTGGGATGGCGTAAGGGGCCCTGAGTGAGCAGATCTGGCACTCCTGGCAGAACGTACTGGTGTACTGCCATCTGCACCACGTCTGCGAACCACACTCTTCTTGGCCACCTGGGGGCCACCAGAATCACTGGCACCCCCTCCAGAGCAATCTTGCGCAGGACCCTGCCCAGCAGGGGGAATGGAGGAAAGACATACAGGAGTCGAAATTCCTGTCATGACATGGACAGAGCATCTGTGGCCAAGGCCAGAGGAACCTGAGACAGGGAGACAAAGGCCGGGAGCTTGTGATTGTGACGGGATGCAAACAGATCCACATCCGGTAGACCCCAACGGTGACACAGGGACTGGAACACCCTGTTGCAGAGGGACCACTCTCCCTGACGAGAGGTCCCCCTGCTCAGAGAGTCTGCCAGTAGATTCTCTGCCCCAAGGATGTACACAGCCGAAATGCATTGAACATTGGCTTCCGCCCATGTCAGAATCCGCGACACCTCCTGGAGTGCCCCCCTGCTCCGGGTCCCTCCCTGATGGTTGATGTAGGCAACCGCCATCCTGTTGTCTGAGCGCACCTGCACAGACAGACCCCTCAGGTGATTGGTCAACTGCTCCAGTACCAACCTGATCGCCCTCAGTTCCAGAATGTTGATAGGCAAGTGGGCCTCCTGAGGGCCCCACCTCCCCTGGAACCGCAGGGACTTCCAGAATCCCCCCCAACCTGACAGACTGGCATCCGTGGTGACCGTCTCCCAGGAGGGGGCCAGAAAGGACCTGCCTGACCAAGGGGGGGAGCACACAGACCCCGTCCAAGGACGCTGGGTCCTTGTCCCATACGGACAGAAGGTGAAGTTGTAGAGGCCTCAAATGGAACTGAGCAAACGGCACCGCCTCGAAGCACGCCACCATCAGGCCTACCAACTGCATTCCCAGCCTGAGGGAGGGCTGGGGACACGACAGCAGGAACCTCACCTGTGCAGTTAGAGCTTCCACCTCCTGTTGAGGAAGGAATATCCTTGACTGAACCGTATCCAGAATCATTCCCAGGAACGGGGTCACCGAGGAAGGGGACAGAGAGGACTTGGGGTGATTGATCACCCAGCCGAAGGACTCCAGGGTGGACACCACCAGCTGAGTGTCCAACTCTGCCTGCTGTAGAGACCGGGAGTTGATGAGCATGTCGTCCAGGTAGGGCAGCACGCGTATGCCCCTTGACCTCAGAGACATCACTCCCGCCAGCACCTTGGTGAAAACTCTGGGAGCTGAAGTGAGGCCAAATGGCAAGGCCACAAATTTGTTGAGGATCTTTAAATCCAGAATGGGCCTGACTGACCCATCCTATTTGGGAACTGTGAAAAGGTTGGAATAGAACCCCTTGCCTCCTTCTCTTAAGGGGACCCTGCAAATGACCCCTAGACCCAGAAGGCCTTGCACGGCCTGCATCAAAACCTAAGCTGAGACAGGGTCCTGGGGGATCTGGGACCTGATGAATCTTGGGGGGGGGGGGGGGGGGGCGCACAGCAAACTATTTTGTAACCAGAGGACACTACCTCCTGAATCCACCGGTCTGAGACGTGGCACCTCCAGACGTGAGCAAAGTGCTGTAGACGTCCCCCCACCCTGACGGGCGAGGGCACCCCATCATGCCTGAGGGGGCTTGGGAGAGGATTTGGGCTTGGACCCCCATGAGGAGCCAGGACGTCGTCCTCTGCTCCTATGCCAGGAATCAGCACGAGCCCCCGTGAAGGACACCCCTTTTCCCTGCTTAGCACCACGGTAGGGGAGTGAGAGGAAGACCTGGCCCCGAAATGGCCGAGACTGCCGCCTGCGCTGGGGCAGCTTACCTCCTTTAGCAAAAGGTCTAGGCGGTCCCCAAACAGGCGTAGCCCCTTAAATGGAAGCCCAGTAAGGGCCTTCTTTGCAGCATTGTCAGCAGCTCACTGGCGCAGCCAAACCGCGCGGCGTATAGCTACCACCAAGGCAGAAGTTCTCGCACACATCCTAATGGCATCATCCAAGGCAGATAGGATAAAGTTTACAAACACATCACAGTTAAGAGTATTAAATGTTTCAGGTGGAAAATCATCAGAAGCACCGTCAAGTACACTTCTGATCAGGGCCCTGAGTGCCACAGATGTAATGGCCGAGGCGCAAACCGGGCGCAGCGCCGTCCCCACAAATGCAAAGGCATGGCACGCCAATTGGTCAATGCACCGGTCCTCGGCATCCCGCAGAGTAGTAGAGTCAGGGGAGTGCATAATAGAGGTGTTAGACAGCCCTAGAATAGGAGCATCCACCTCGGGGGGCGAAGACCAGCACTTGACCATATCAGCAGGAAAGGGATACTTTCTGTCCCAACTCTATACCGGGAAGTCTACTGGGACGTTCCCACTCCTTAAGCACAAGGTTATTGAAATGGGTTTGCTCTGGAAATTCCAAACGAGCCTTAGCAGTATGAAAAAGCTCACCCCTTTGCCTGGGTTCCACAACAGGGGGAGAGATGGACAGAGCCTCGAAAATCTGAACCAGCAGTCTGTCAGTATGATCCAGGGCCCAGGGGTCAGAGCCAGAATCGTCATGACCCCTGGGTCTCTCGTCAGATGACCCTGAATCAGAGAACAGCTCCCCTTCGTCCGAGGGGGTGTAGCCACATAGATGCAAGAACTCATCAGACTCCATAGGGAAAAGAGTGGCATCAGGGGTTAAGTGACGCTTTTTAGTGGTGGCCTTACGCGCTAAAGTATTAGCAATCAATTTTTCAACACTGGCCAGTCTAGCAGCCACATCAGGTTGAGAATCCCCGCTTGTATGCGATGCAATGGGGGTGAGACTCAATCTTGGGGGGAGTAGGTGAAGTGAGACGAGGTGCAGGCCCAGCCACAGGAGGGGCGGGTTGCAACGTTAGCGCCTGCTGTGCGCAAGGAACACAGACCTGTGCACTGTCACCGCTGATAGGCGAGACCCCACAAGCTACACACAGCCGGGCTTGTCCCGAAGGAACCCCGGTCACATTATCCTGGGATGCCTCCATATGGTGATTAATAAGCACAATATGCCAGTGGGGATTGACGCTGTAAAGCAACCCTGGATGCCCCAATGACCCGCTAGGGAAGTGGGAGTAATTATACTAGGCCCAACTATCAATTACACCGGGCCGGGAGAAGCCACTGGATTCACCCGTCTGAAAGACACAATGAGAAGAAGGGGCGTCAAAACCATACACAGTAAGGAATGAGCATAAAGCCGCCCGCGGGGGCACTTAGGGGCCGCGGTAGGTAGAACCGTCACATACGCGTGACCAGACAAAATGGCGCCGAGCGAACCTCGAAGGGCGGGCCAGAGCGGGCCGTGACGCAAAGCGCGCCAAGTCAGGCCCCGCCCCCCGAAGAGCGCGAAGCCCACAGACAAGCAGCCAATGAGAACGCAGAAGCGTCTGAGGTAACGCCGCCGCCCGGCACGGAACATTCAAATGAAGGAAAAGACGCGCGCAGCGGCGGCAATTGTAATAGTAAAAAGACAAGTCAGCGCGCCGGCTGACACCACATATACTAGTCAAGACAGAGCCAAATACACGAAACACTAACACACTCACCCACACCCCCCCCCTTCTTTCCCCCCCGAAGGCTACAGGGAGAATGAGGGAGGATGGCGGCCCTCTGTACAGGACCCACCGCTACACGGGCATGGGGCAATAATGCGGGAGGGGCATCCATGAAGGCTCACCATCAGCCTATACCGCCTACCCTTTAATATATAATATATAATTTTATATATAATTAATAATATATAATTTTGCTGGGAAATCCCTGGAAATCCCTTCAAAAATCACATTTGAACATGGGGAGCGCAAAATAGTGCAAAATGGTCTGGCAACAAAGGGTGACAAAAACTCCAGGTAGGCTGGCACCTAAAGGGTTAAGACACTTAATGAACATATTGTGCTTTTTTTTACAAACAATATAAACAGCTAAAAAAATGATGGATTTATTAAACGGCTATTAGCAGCATTTATATTCTGTGTATACCATTATGTGGGTGCCCGAGTCCCTATCACAAGGAAAGAAACAGTATCTTAAGTTAGACAGTGTGTCCACTGTATAACAAACGACCATATAAAAAGGATTGATATAAAAGTGATCACAGAGAATTTTAATGTGGACCTACAGCCCCAACCTAATGCACAGGCTATTATTTATAGCTGCTCAATGTTTATGTTGAACACTGGAGGTACTCTAAACGCCAGAACATCCAACTGGAGAAGCCCTAGCGCCCCACTAGCAAATCAAACTACACCTGCAGTCCAAAAAGGTGAGTTGCTATGGAGTGCTGGCAGGAAAACACTGAAGAAGCATGTGCATTAGGTACAGGTTACACATTACCATGCAGGTCCAGTTTAAGACTTCAAGTCAAAAGGAACTTTTCTTTTTCCCCCTAGACAAATATATATATATAAAAAAAGTTTCTCTTTTCAGTGTCTCTTTGATGTTCCAAAACAAGGCTGCAGCAGTCCATAAAGTTCAGGTGGATTTCTTGCCATTGATGAACTGTTCTTTATTTCCCAGCAGGCCAAGTTGGCTGACCCGCTTGACAATAGTGCCAGGGATCAGTGCAGCAACTGCTATTGCCAGCAGTTTAAGTAGTGTACTCCAAGAAAACATATCATCTAAAGATTTGATCTTTGCCAACATGGAGCCCGTTTGTACGCAGATGAAGTTGTATGGCAGGAGACCTATAGGTGAAGATAAGAGAAGATCAATCAGAACTGTAAAGACAACGTACAATGCAAAGCTAAACATATTTATCATATTACTAACCGATAAGGACAGAAAAGAAAAACTGTCCCACTGGGATGTTGAGGATGGGTGAAGAGAGGTTCAGGAACCAGTTAGGCGTCATTGGGAACAAACGCAAGAAAAGCAGAAAAAAGAAGAGGCTGCTGCGGTTTTCTTCAATCTGCAAAGAAATATTAGGGACATAAAATACAGAATGGACCTTTGATTATCCCACTTTGTACCTTTCCTTGCCCTGAGATAATAGGTAAGTAATCAATCTAACCATAACCCATTTCACATACAGTTACACCTCATTCAATGGCCCTTTTTTTTAAAAAACACTCAGAAATCTCAATTTCCGAGAACAGGGCCCCACCCGTCACATCGCATCAGTCACTGCAATGGGCAATGGAACTGAACTGGCATACAATGAATGGCCTTGGGCATGCACAGGGGGGTGGGGCCACGATATGCAGCAATCATTGGTTGGGCACATGCTCGAGGCTTCTCTTTTTTGCAGATACCGGGAGACTGTTGCTGTGGGGGAGAAAATGTTAGAAAATGTGTTATTTTATGTGGGTTTACAGGCAAAAAGAAGGAGAGGCATATTCCAGGCTGAGCCCCCCCCTCCCCTTTGGGTCACGACATCTCTGCAGGATCTAATGAAAAATCAGAGTTAAAATGACAGGTCAGAATAACCGATTTACCCCAGTCATCCCCCAGGACCTTAAACCAAACAGTAATGCATACATACGTACATAAATGACCATATAGCGGTTGCTTGTTTGCGGTATAGACAGCAATGCCAAGTGGAGGTTTCATGTCTGATATGCAAACCCAAAAAAGCTTGTCTTAGCCACCTCCAACAGTATTGCTGGAAGCAGCTAGTCCTCTCCTAAATACTGTTGTCCATGTACCTCAGGACACATTTCCAAACACCCAACAATGAAACAGATAAGAAGCCTCTACACAAACATGTAAAGTTCATCAAACATATGGATTAAAAGGTGCATCCATATTGAAAGCAATATGCTCTGAGAGAAGCGCATGAGAAAAAACTAACTCACTGCCCCCTGGCTGTTGTCAGAAGGGTCAATTCAGAGCCAGGTGAGAAAACCCACCCCCCTCCAGGAGAGAAAACCGCCATCTACCACCCCACCCAAAAAAAAAAAAAAAAAATGAGCGAACCCTCCTACTCAGCTCTGAGGCCAATGCCACCAGCTTCAGTAACAAGTCACACAAAAGGTTTGTTGCTATACAGTGTGGTTAAAACTCACCTGTACCTCTAAGCTGTACATAGACTACTGGGGGACACATTAGTCTGCTTCCATGACAACTTGAATGGACAATATAGGCCTATGTGGAAAACACAGGACAGAGTCTGCAATACACAAACCGTTCTGGCAGATTTAAAAACTACCAGCAATACTTTTAAGAGGAATGGGCATTCAAGGACATGTTTCCTTAAAAGCTTCCCTCCGTGCCTTAGGAACTTTAGGAATCTTACATGTTTCTTCTAACAGTGGCAGTGTCTATAATGCTGCACAAATCAGCGAAAATACAGCTGGCTCAAAATCACCACTAGGCCAAGGTCTAAGTGACACGCTAGAAACACCTCAACTGTCTTGTGAGTAATTAGTCAAAGCTTACTTTACATATTAAACAGATGCTCTATAAGTAATATGTTAACTAAATAGTACAAACTATGACCTAGGAGGTTGTATGACTCCATGGCAAATTCCTTATGACATTTATCATTTGAAATTAAATTCAAGTATGAGGAATCTGAACACGTATTCATCCTTTGTAGGTACAGATAGACAGGAAAACAGACATCAGCATATGATCACATTAGTTGCCTTTTCTTTGTTACATTATATGCTACAAAGCAAGGCCAAAAGGTATAACCTATTGTTTAGATGACAGCATCCGCTACACAAGAACCTATGAGTGAATGAAAGCCCTACCTGAAGTTAGAATTATACATCAAGCATTGGCTACAAGAAGGGTCAAGTACGCCATATCCTCTATAACTTTTGAGGTCCATAGGGCAGATTTATCAAACCATAACAAAAACTCTCTTAGACCTTGATACCCAGGACAAGGCATATAAAAAAAAATCTTACGTGGAAACTACATGGAGCCCAATTAACTTTAAGCCTTGATAATCTCCGGTCAAACAGGCTGTGGCCCCTAGGCTTCACAAGCGGTCTTCTAGGCTGCTACTGGACCAGACTGACCCCTTCTATCTAGCAGGCTATTCTGAAAATCTCCAAAAACATGTCATCTATTTTACAGAAACATCTGTTTGGCGTGCCTGAGATAAAGCAGTGCATTTGGCCAAGTGTGGCAACACCTTTTGAGGTAAAAGTTAAAAGATAAAATCCAAGCCTCTACCTCAAAAGGAAAACCGTCCTAACTCAGCAACTAGGACACTTAGTTTACCTGGTATGTCAGGGTGGCTATCACCTTGAAAAATAAATTGTTTAGTAAAAAATCAGAACTGGAAGGTAAAAGGTAGCTAAAAAGGAGCAAAAATATAGATTTAATCAACTTAGAAAGCTAGTATGCTAAAAAGGAACTGCAGCAGCTGTAAATAATATACCTGTGGGCCATTTAAAAATCAGGCCATGGAAGTAGGCTATACAATAGAAAAATGGAAAAACATCTCAGGACTCTTTGACCTCTAGTCATTAGCAATGTTTTTGGAAAAGCCCTGTATGCAGCGTATCCAATGTAACCGCAACTCCATTGAAGTCTATGGGAACATAGTGCAAAAACAGGTAAAATCAGCACTAACGCAACACAGCGTAAGCAAATGCAGAGGTGTGAAGGGAGACTTAAGCAAAACGTTTCCTATTAGCCTAAGATTCCTTGAACAACTGACCCTGGTAATATCAATTCAAGTCAAAAAAGATGGAACATCACCAGCTAAATGGCAAGGTAACATTCACTTACATGCGTGTGTTGCAATGGAAAAGCCCCACTAGGAAATGAAACTACCCACAGGTCTGGCCTAGACAGGTACTGTGTGACCAATCAAGCCAACGAGCTGTGAGGCCTGACACACCCAGCTAACACACACAGGTTTAGACTCAACCAGAGTCCGAGAGGTAGAATATTCCACTATGCAGACATAAATGTGACACCCAGAGCAACTATAAACTACCAACAAATAGGCAAGGTGGGCCCACATAGGGTGCTCATAACCACCATCACAGAACATACAAAAATAAGGCAAAGAAAGTAGTACTGTAAGGTATAAAGGTTACTAGGTTTCTCACAAACTTACAAAGCCAGCAAAAGTCTCTCTCATGCTCACTTAAAAAGAGAGACACAGTCAGCATCACCACAAAAATACAATTCTGTGAGTACTCACCTGTAGAATTGTTTTTGGTGGTGTCCTGTTCAGGTCGCTCCATTTCTGACAAGTGGGTTATCTGCCACAAGGTGGCACAGTGACTGCAAGATGAAAATCGTGGCTCCTCCAGATCCATATAAAGGCACCCGTCTCCCCAAAAATCCCCAGTGGTTGAAAAGCAGTAAAAACAGAGACATGCCGGGAGGCCAGAAACCATGTTACTTCACATAGCTTCAGCATGAACTTCACATAGCTTCAGCATGAACTCTCTCAAGAAAAAAACAAGTAATCACCATAACAGGCAACAGAAGATAACAGAACAAGGGTGGGATGGAGCGACCTGAACAGGACACCACCAAAAACAATTCTACAGGTGAGTATTCACAGAATTGTATTTTTCCTGGTGTCCTGTTCTGACAAGTGGGACATCCAAAAGCAGTGTCCAAAAGAAGGGTGGGATCCCCAAAGAGCGACAGCATATAGTTTAAGACACTTCCGCCTGAAGCACCTTACGGCCAAAAACAGCATCAGCTGAGGCCCTAACATCAACCTTGTAGAACTTTGTAAAAGTATGAACTGAAGACCAAGTAGCGGCCTTACAAACCTGTTCAACCAAAGCCTGGCGCTGAAAAGCCCTAGAGGCTCCAATAGCTCTGATAGAGTGAGCTGTGATGCGAAAAGGGGGTCCTTCCCCTTGGCAGAGTAAGCTTGCACCACCACCTGTCTGATCCACCTGCTGAGAGTGGTTTTGGCTGGAGGCAAGCCCTTCCTAGGCCCGTCAGGGAGGACAAAAAGAGAATCAGATTTCCCGAAGGGTTCCGTAGCAACCAGGTAGTACATAAGGGCTTTGTCCACATCCAAGGCATGGAGGGTCCTCTCCTTAGAATTAGAAGGCGTGGGACACAATGAAGGCAAGACAATGTCCTCATTAAGATGAAAGGCAAAAACAACCTTAGGTAGAAAATCCGGTTTAAGTCGAAACACCACCTTATCCTGATGCCGCTCAAAGTAAGGCGGCTTCATACAAAGCGCCGCTAGCTCTGAAATGCGACGCACCGAAGTGATAGCTACCAAAAAGACCACCTTAAGAGTCAGAATGGATAAAGCCACATCACACAAGGGCTCAAAGGGAGGGCCCTGGAGAGCAGAAAGCACCAAGTTAAAATCCCACACTGGTAACATAGGCTTACGCGGTGGACGTACATGAGTAACTCCTTGGAAAAAAGTCTTGATAAGTCTATGATTGGCGAAAGATCTTTGGAAAAAAATAGCCAAGGCCGAAGCCTGACCCTTGAGGGTGCTCAGCTGGTGACCTGAATTCAATCCATGTTGTAAGAACTCCAAAATCCTAGAAAAGGAGAATGTGCGACAGGGAAGACCCCTGGACTCACACCAGGCAATGCAAGCATGCCAGACTCTGTAATAAATCATGGAAGAAGATTTCTTCCGAGCCTGAATCATGGTACGTGTAGCGATAACCTTTATCGCCGGAGGGCTTCCCCACCAGAGACGTCCCTTTCCCAATGGTGAGAGGTGCTGCAGGAATCCCAGAGTCATCCGTGAGGAACCAGGAACAGCCCTTACAAGGGCTAGTGAATTGTAATATAGCGTTTCCCCCAATAAGAGACAGAACTCAGTATTGAGGGTGAAGATGAACTCAACTTTATTAGTGCCACCCTGAGCCTTATATGCAAGGCTCCATGCAAGGGGACCTCCCCCGTGGACCTGATGGAGAACTGCATGACAAACCCACAGACCAATGGGAGCAGGGCACACAATCCCTCAACTCTGCCAGTAACACAATCAGTAGAACAATAGCAGTCTGTAACACAATCAGCAATACAATAGCAGTCTGTAACACAATCAACAATACAGTGACAGTCTGTAACGTAATCAATAGTACAATGACAATAGCAGTCTGAAACACAATCAATCAATACAATGACAGTCTGTAATGTAATCAATAGCACAATGCCATTGTCTGTGACATGCTCAAGAAAATGAAAGTAATCAGTCTATGCAAAAGTCCAAGTGCAGAAACAATGCCTTTAAAATCCAAAAGGCATAGAGTCTGTCACAGTACGCATGACCGTGGCAGACAGCCCTTTCTCCATCAGGATGGAGGTTTCAGCAGCCAAGCCGTCAAAGTCAGCGTTTGTAAATTGGGGGGGCGTAGCAAGTGAGTGAGAAGCCCTGGATCGTCGGGTATGACGTAGCGATCCACCGACATCTGAACTATGTCCGCAAACCAACACCGCCGCGGCCAACGAGGGGCCACCAGAATGGTTGGCACCCCCTCCTGGGCTATATTGCGCAGCATTCGACCTAGAAGTGGAAATGGAGGAAAGGCGTAAAGGAGCCGAAATTCCGTCCAAGGAATTGCCAGAGCGTCCGTGGCAAAGGCCAGAGGATCTCTTGACAGGGAGACGAACCTTGGAAGCTTATGATTGTGTCGGGACGCAAACAGGTCCACGTCTGGCCGACCCAAGCGGCGACATGGAGCGTGAAAGATCTTGTTGCTGAGAGACCATTCCCCCAGTTGAGAGACCCCCCTGCTCAGGGAGTCTGCCTCCTGGTTGTCCACCCGGGGAGTCAGGATCTGGGACACCTCTTTAAGGGCTCGCTTG
This sequence comes from Gastrophryne carolinensis, assembly GCA_027917425.1. Lineage (NCBI taxonomy): Eukaryota > Metazoa > Chordata > Amphibia > Anura > Microhylidae > Gastrophryne > Gastrophryne carolinensis. The sequence goes on along the minus strand of CM051240.1, from coordinate 169,455,109 downwards.
CTCCGAGTCCCGCCCTGGGGATTGATGTAGGCGACCACCGTCTGATTGTCCGAGCGGACCTGGACCGCACGACCCCGTAGATGGGGGGTCAAATGAAACAGGACCAACCGGATCGCTCTCAGCTCCAGGAGATTGATAGGCATGTGAGCCTCCTGCGGGCCCCACTGGCCCTGGAACTTCAGCGATTGCCAAAAACCTCCCCAGCCGGTCAGACTGGCATCCGTGGTGAGAATCTCCCAACAAGGAGTCAGAAAGGACCTGCCCACAAGAAGATTTCCGGAGTCCAACCACCACGCAAGGGACCGCCTGGCCAGAGGAGACAGGGAGAATTCTCGCTCCAGGGAGTCCTGTGTCCGATCCCAAACAGACAAAAGATTCAATTGAAGAGGCCTCATGTGGAACTGAGCGAAAGGCACAGCCTCGAAACATGACACCATGAGACCCACTAGCTTCATCCCCAGACGAATGGATGGTCGCTGGCACGACAGTAAGGTCTGAAGACCCTCCACCTTCTGCTGGGGGAGGAAAACCTTGACCTGAGAGGTGTCCAAGGTCATGCCCAGGAAGGACCTCACCAATGAGGGAGTGATCGATGTCTTGGGGTAATTGATCACCCAGCCGAAATCCTCGAGAGTGGACAACACCGTCTGGGTGTCGCTCTTGGCCTGTTGAAGAGATTTAGCGGCAATCAGCAAGTTGTCCAGGTAAGGAAGAACACGGATGCCCTGACTCCTCAGAAGGGCCATAACGCCAGCCAGAACCTTGGTGAACACCCGGGGGCTGAGGAAATCCCAAATGGCAACACCACAAACTGGTAGGGCTGATCCTCCAGCGCGAACCTCAGGAACTTCTGAGGTCCCTGGAATATAGGGATGTGCAGGTAAGCATCCCTGATGTCCACCGTGGTCATGAAGTCACCTGGCAGAAGCAAGCTCACCGCGGACCGTAAGGTCTCCATGCGAAAGTGTCTGAATCTGACAAACTTGTTGAGACCCTTCAGATCCAGGATAGGCCTCACCGTCCTTCTTGGGTACCGTGAAAAGATTGGAATAGAACCCTCGACCTCGCTCCGGGTGCGGTACCGGACAAATCACCTCGGACAGCAGAAGGAGTTGAACAGCCATTCTTAGACCCTGTGCCGTCAATGGGTTCTGGGATATCCGCGACTGAAGAAATCTTGAGGGCGGCCAAGCTGCCAGCTCTATTTTGTAACCGGAGGACACCACCTCCTGAATCCACCGATCCGAGACATGCAGTCTCCAGACGTGAGCAAATAGCAGAAGCCGTCCCCCCACCCGAATGGGTGAGGGCTCCTCCTCATGCCTGAGGGGGTCTTGGACTTGGATCCCCAAGAGGGATTAGGTCGTCCCCAGGAATCTCTGCGGCCACCTGAAAAGGAAAAGCCTCTTACTCCTCGAAAGGAGCGAAAAGTAGACGAGCCTCGAAAGGGCCGCACAGGCTTCTGTCTCCCATCCTTAGTGAGGAGATCCAGACGCTCCCCGAATAACTGAAGCCCCAAAAAGGGGATACCAGTGAGCGATTTCTTGGCCGCAGCGTCGGCCGCCCACTGCCTCAGCCAGATAGAGCGACGGAGTGCAACCAGCAGAGCCAAAGCCCTGCCACCAAGCCAGACTCCATCGTCCATGGCCGAGGCTATAAAAGCAATAAAGTCCGCGCGATCTGGCGATATCAACAAGACGTTTCACCTTCTTCTTGATGGCTAGAGAAACAATGGCCGCGGCACAAACCGGGCGAAGGCCAGCACCCACAAGGTGAAGGCGTGACAAGCCAGCTGATCCATGCGCCGGTCAGCAGGGTCACGCAAGGAAGCAGTATCGGGTGACGGCATAACTGTGGTATTGGAGAGCCCCAGAACAGGAGCATCCACCTCCGGGGGACGGGACCAAAGGCAAATCAACTCCTCAGAGTCTTAGGCACCGACGGCAATTTATTAGACCTCTCCCATTCCTTCAAAACCATCTTGGAGAAGTGGCCTTGCTCAGGAAAAACAAGACGCTGTTTCTCAGGCCGAAATAGGTCCCCCTGCTTCTTTTTGGCCGCCTTCAGGGGTACAATGTGCAAGGTTTCAAATACCGCAGACAACAACTTCTCTGTGTCATCGGGGAGCCACCTGTCCTCGTCCAAGGAAGACCCAGGGTCACTGTCAAAGCCACCCGGTCGGTCCCCTGAGGAGTCATGAAACAACTCACCCTCCTCCATGGCGTCTCGGCCACCAAAAGCCTCATAATCATCATCAGCAGAAAGCGAATAACCCGGCTCAATGTGCCGCTTCTTGCATGCGGCCGAGCGCGATAATTGTCACTCTATGCTGGCCACTCGGAGCGACAAATCCGTGTGAGACCCCCTGCTGGCTTCCCCCTCACTGGGAGCTAAATGCAGGCGCGGGGGTGTCGGCGAGGCCGTAGGTAAAATAGGGCTAGGGACAGCAGCACTCGCCCCATCCTGTTCCAAAAGAACGCTTTGGGCGCAAGGTACACAAACGGCACTGCGACCGCTCAGAGGGCATGTACCACACATGAGACAGAGCTTAACCCGCCCCGAGGGGGTCCCAAGCTCGCTATCCCCAGAAGCCTCCATTATGGTGATTAGTAGCAAAATAAAACGGGCTACAGGGCACTGACTGCCAAAACCTGGACGTGGGGGGGGGGGGGGGGGGGGGGGTAGAGACCGGAAGGAATCACAGTACTGATGGGCAAAATGGGACCTGTCTGAAAGACACAAGCGAAAAACTACATGAGCATCCCACACACATGCACAGAGAGAAGGAAAAAAAAGTGGACTCACGGACCAAGTGTCAGAGGAGCCGTATGCCGCATCCGAGCCTGGGGGAGCCCTGCACAGAGGTCAAGGGATGACTCCAGCAGCGTCAGTCGGAGGAAGGGTACCAGTGCGTCCTCGTCAGGGCGCAAGCAGACCCCAGTGAAGATGGCCCCGTCAGCGCGCTCAGCAGCAGAACGTTGAAGCACCTCGAGGGGAACGTTGAAGCACCTCGAGGGGCGGGCCGTGCGACGACGCAGCGGAACGCGTCATCGTGCGGCTCCGCCCCCCCCCCCGCAGCGCGCCAGTGAGTGACGGCCGTCTGCCCCAAAGGCGCGAACAAGGCAGAGGGGAGAAACAGGCGGGGGATGGCCCCCCCTTCCCACCGCGGAGCGCTATAACGCTCCTACACAGCGCAGCGGGCGTCCGGGCTGGACGAGCCCGTCGGCTCCCGCAGGGGGCCGCTGCCCCCCCCCTCACAGCAGCGACAGAAGGAGAGAAGAGGAGAGGAAGGAAGGCGAGTACAAGAAAGTAATACAGTGACAAAAGCACACACCTACAATAAGAATAAAGCTTGTGGGAGACATGCCTGAAAATAAAGGTCCCAGAGTGGTCCCCCCCACATAGGCTCACCATTGCCTATGGCTGGCTACCTTTCGGCAGAGGGTCTGCGGCCCAGAGCATAGCTCTGCCGAACGCCTGACCCTCGGCGTTCCCCTACCGTCACCCGTTGGGTCCCCGGAAGAAGGTGGGAATAGGGCTGCAATGGCCAACAGGCTTGGGATGCCCTGCTTGCCTGCGATATCCATAGAGAGAGATAGCATCCATCTTCGCAGTCAGACTGCAAGAAGAACTCTGGGGATTTTTGGGGAGACAGGTGCCTTTATATGGACCGGGAGGAGCCACGATTTTCATCTTGCAGTCACTGCGCCACCTTGTGGCGGATAACCCACTTGTCAGAAATGGAGCGACCTGAACAGGACACCAGGAAAAAGACTACTTGGACTACTTTTGACGCCACAAATAACCTGGAGCAGACATCACTAGAACGCCTGGACTACAGGAAGTGAAATTGCTGTTTATAGATTACAGTTTGGTATTTAATACAATTATACCATCTAAGTTACTTTCCAACCTGGGATTCAGCCCCCACCAGTGCCACTGGTAATCAAACCTCCTTACAGGAAGACAAGCAGTACAAGTAGTGAATCACATCTCTTCCACCCTCATCCTTAACACTGAGGCCCCACGAGGATGTTTTAACCCCCTACTCTACTATGCTTGATATACACCCATGAATGTGTATCATCATTTTAGATCCCCAAGTTCATGGAGGAAACCACCATTGACAAGCCTGATTAAAAACAATGAAGAAATTACAGGCCTTGAATGCTGAGCCTGGAGAATAACCTCCACCTGAATGCCAAAAAACAAAAATGGCGTTGTATTTCAGTACTAAGTGGGAGAGAACTACAAAATGAAAGTGATTAGTGGAGCTCTAGAAGTGTGACACCTTCAAATACCTCAGAGATCACATAGCAAAAAATGCTTGAGTCCTGCCAGATTAACTATTTAGCCAAGAGAGCCCAGCCACGCCTTTTCCATCTGAGCTGACTGGGAATGTCACTGCCTGTTTGGGGAACATCTTTAAGCAAGATAAGATGGCTTTGCAAATAATGGTGTGGATAAGTCCTTAAAGTGGACCATCACCCTCCCGTGATCGGCCCGGGAATCTATAAGATTCCCGGGCCGATCACCTCCCTCCCCGCGGGACATCCGAGATCGGGATGTCCCGCGGGGTGAAACCCCCCCAAACACCCCAAATCCCCTTACCTTGTCTTCGGCGGCGGCCGGCCGCCTCCCTCGCGCCCCTCTAGACGTGCGCGCGCCCGCGCCGGCCATTCACAGACAGCCGGCGCGGGCACGTCTAGAGTGACGCGCGGGAGGCGGCGGCGGAGGAGCCGCTTGTCCGCGGCTGTCAAAAGGCTTGTCCGTCGGCGCTGGGAGCGGGGAGAGGTGAGTTTTTCGGGTGATCGGGGGGGTTTCACACAGCGGGGCACCCCGATAGGGGGTGCCCCACCGAAGTGGACCAAGACCCAGGATAGTCAAAATCCTGGGTGTTGGTCCACTTTAAACTCACGACAATCTTCTACATACAGCATAAAGGTCAGGGTTATACAGTCATGGCCGTAAATGTTGGCACCTCTGAATTTTTTTATGAAAATTCAGTATTTCTCACAGAATAGGATTGCAGTAACAGGTTTTGCTATACACATGTTTATTCCCTTTGTGTGTATTGGAACTAAACCAAAAAAAGGAGGGAAAAAATCAAATTGGACATAATGTCACACCAAACTCCAAAAATGGGCTGGACATATTATTGCCACCCTTAACTTAATATTTGGTTGCACATCCTTTGAAAAATAAGATCTCTCCACGGGCGTTCAATGGGATTCATATCTGGACTCATTGCTGGTCACTTCAGAACTCTCCAGCGCTTGGTTGCCATCCATTTCTGGGTGCTTATCCCCTGGGTACAAACCAGGGGCATAGCTAGGGGGGCACTTGCCCCGGGTGCAGCAGGGGGGTACCAAAAGGGGGGCTGAGAACAGGTGGGGGCGCCATTTTGAATCTTTGCCCCAAGTGCCCTGTGGACATTTTCTCACATTTGAATTGTGTGTATATTTGTGCTACATTTTGGTTCTATATGGTTCTAATTAATGTTTCTCCTATCGTTCCTGTACTGTGTGACCTGTAATGTTCTGGTTCTATTATGTTGGTTTGTTAGCTCCTATATACTTACACATTGACAGTTTTAAAGCACATGTCACTGCGTGTAATATCTTGTGCGTTTATGCATGTGGCAAATATACATTGCTTTGGCTTAAAAACATTTCTATGAGGGGGAGGGGTACATTGTATCCACAAGGCTGTGCATACAATATGAACATTATTACCCAAATACATAATGATATAGTACAGTGTATATTTACCTTTCTCTGTAGCATGGAGACCTTCTCAGGAAAGTACCTGACCACAATCTGCTTGCCGAAGAGATGAGAAAGCAGGTAGCAAAATGTGGCCCCCAGCGATGTAAGTACACAGCAGAGGAAGAGGCCCAGCCATGGTCCAAACAGAGCTCCGGCCAGAAGATTCTACAAAGGTAAACATGAGCTTCAGAGGACAGATAAAAAGCAGAAAGCTCTGTGCAGGATGAAGGTAGTGACCAACAATGAATTACAGACTGGTCCACCGGGGGCACAGGCCCAAGGCCAGCATCAGTGCCATACAGGAAATCTAAGACTAAAACCGTGTTTTTGGTTTGTCTAAAGTGACCTGTAAGTTTATTTATTCAATAATTTACTTTTTTTATATAATTTTTACACAACACATTTTTATTGCACAATATCCTTATTAAGAGCAGTCATGCATTATTTCTGTATAGCTGAAGGATGGGCTCTAAAAAGGATTCACTCTGGTGGTGGGCCCAGAGTACTTCAGTCTGATTCTGAGGTTAAAGTTTATCAGTATTAGGTGAGGTGAGGCCTTTATTTATAGAGCAATAATACTTTCTTGGTTGTGATAAACTTTACTTACACAGCAGTTTACAGGCTTAAAGCGGGACAAAAAGATTCCGGGACCGTCCGCTGGTTTCCCCCCCCCCCCGATTCGGGATGCTCTACTCTGTGAAACCCCCCAAGGCTCCCATAAAAGCTTTCCCCGCTCCAATGTTGCATACAATCCAATAGGAGCTGCCTGCTATAACTATGTAATTGCCAATCAGTCTTGGCTCCAGTCTATGAAGCCGGGAGCTGCACTTACAGATTCCGCCTGGCAGGTGGGCGCGGAGCTACAAAGCATTCTTTTAACCGGCTCCTGGCACACATATGAGCTCTTATCAGTGGTGGAAGTCTCTGATTTATTGGCATCACGTGACTTATGTCGAAGCCTGTTCCCTCACCACTCGCGGCATGCACATGAACTGGCATGGGACTAGGCATGACTGTCACTTTAACAAGGTGCTGAAATAGCTGATGGAGAGATTAAAAAAGTTGAAAGTGGACCAAATTCATTTTTTTTACCCACCTGGGTTTTGGTCCACTTAACAGGGGATGCCCCACTATGTGTATCCCTACAGATCACAAGTAAAACTCAACCTTCCAGCATTCCCACAGAGAGGGGAAGAAACGGAATGGAGTGAGCGTGTCGCTGGCAGCAATCCCACTCGACTCTAGCTGGGGGCATGCCAGCCATTCACACAAATGCCTGGAGTAGGTTTGTGTCTGGCTAAAGGCATATCTGGGCCGCAGCCCACACATGCGTCATGGGGTTGGCGGCTAGGTGAGTTAATGTAGTGATCATCAGGGTTTCACACAGCGGGGAATCCTGCTATGGGATCTGATTTCCTGACAGGAAGAGGAAAATCGTCTGGCTAAAGACTCCAGGGCAGGCTGAGATGGGTTGTGGAACAATTTAAAGTAGTACTTCAGTTAAAAATGACCCCCGCCAGACCCTAGCACCGAAGCAGGACAGGGGATTACAAAGAAAAAATATCCTACCTCAGCCAGGTGCCCGCGCCATCCTCTAGGTCTCCCACAGCCACTGCTGGAAAAGAAGCAAAACCGCATCCCTCGGCTCCGAGCAAATTCCTAACGTCCATTCAAGGGCGGGAGGGTGCACAGAGCAGCTCTATGTCTTCTGTGCAAGATGGCGGCACCCAGGATCCGGAGCAGCACGGGCACCAGGCTGAGGTAAGGGAAGCTGGGAGCTGCGCTTCTGGGTTTAATTTTACTTGTGGGCATGGCCTCTATATGTCCGGCTCCCTTTAAAAAAATGGTGGCATGGGAGCAGCGGTCAGGTAAGGGGATCTTCTGGTTATCTCTGTCACGTTATACTAAAGTTATACGTACTAAAGGCAAGCCCGACTGTTGTCTCATTGTCTCAGGCTACATGTTGCACAGTCCTAAACATCGTTTTCAAGAAAGCCCCATAGATCCTAAGCTATCTTTAAAAGTATTAGATCATTGGAGACTCATAGAAAAAATGAAGAGAAACAGTGGGTGTGGCAACAGAGATGTGATGTAAGCACACTATGATGAGTGTGAAGGGAGGGCGGGGTTTCAGAGTTGCACAGAGAGGCAGCCAATCAGGACTTTTTGGGAGGGAGTGGGGGTGGTTACGTTCTCATTCCACTGAAGGTTGATAAAAGGACCAGGTCAGTGGGCTTGTGACTGAAAGCTGAATAAGGAAGTGATTTCCTAACTACAGAGACTGAGAGAGCAATAAGGACAACGCTGGAAGGATTCAATGGAAGGTAAGCTACTGGCATTTCTTTTTTGATTTGCCAAACACTTTAAGTCTTACCAAGAAGCTGGATCCAGGGATAGCGAAGGCTTGCTTGTACAAGTAAGCGCTGCAGAACAGAAGGGTAACGTATCTCTCATGCTCTCTTCTGTAATCCTGCAGGAAGTCCGCCAACTCCCGCAGCTCATCCAAGTCTGACGGGAAAACCAGCGACCTACAGAAGCCAAAACATGCCCAGGAAATGGTCAGATATTCAATATAAAATTAGGAAAATACTAAAACATTGTAATAAAACTATTTGATCTGAACATATTTCCTTCTATGGGATGCCCCATAAAGAGGTAGAGCAACCCCATAAAAGTATTAGACTCGAATGGGGGTGTTGTTCCTCCACCACTGGCCTAGAGTCTATAAGACTTTGTTTACCAGCCCGATATGGGATGCCCCGATGTGTGTAGCCCCGAGAATCGCCATGAAATTTACTTTTGCAGCCATTCCACAGTGGGGATGCCCCAGGGGAAGGCCAGTGGCCTTTTTTTCCTCTTAGAAAGCTTGGAATCTTTGTAGGATAAGTCGGCATGGGCCCTTTGGCCTATGACAGCTGGAGGACTCCAGGCAGTTATCAGTTGATGATCTTCGGGAGGCCCCGGCGTTCCTTCTGGCCTGTGAGCGTGTCCCTTGCTATCACATTTCGCACACACAGCCGCTTCTATGAAACTTGGCCTCGGGCCCCTGGCACCGCACACTCTGCGCGGCTCCCCTGCCCTGGGTGTCACCCGATAGCTCTATTTCAGGGTGTAAACTATGACACTCACCATGTTTTTAAACCTGTTGTCAATCTTCAGATCAATCTCCATGGCGACCTTCACCTAGAATCTGATTTATAATGATGCACTATGTCCCAAATAAAGACTTTCATTTATTGGTTAATTCAATTAATTATTAATTAAATTAACCCCCTTTTTCAAGGCGTGATGACACCATAACCCCTTACCCACTAATAAGAAAGCCCAGCATCCATCTCATGAATAATTCCCATTGCTCAGCTCTTGGCCAATAGCAGCAGCAGAATGGCCAGCTAGGTTTAATACAGAGCCCTAATGGCACACCCCCGTGTCCAGCACCCACCTCTCCGCCTCCTGGCCGAGGCCGGGCCGCAGCAGGGTGCTCAGCACGTACAGGTAGAGGGAGGCGCCTCCGAACACCAGGAAGAAGCCGCCAGCAGAGCGCATGATGGTCCGGCTCAGGAGAGCGGGGGAACTCTGCTCATCCCGGAACCCAATACGCGCCGCTCCCGAATCCGGGGGACAGGAAATGCACCCGAGGGCCGCGCCAATAGCGACTGACTGCTGGGCTCACCTCGCTAGGGTGTTACGTGCCGCCAGCCCGACAGTGGGCGTGGCTACATCAGGGGCGGGTTTTCCTGGAATTCCAAAACACTTGGAACTTAGAGCCAATGTCGCCCTCGGGTGTCCCGAGCACACACTACATACTGTACCTGCATCCAATAATAGCGGGTGGATGAGGGGAATGCGGGGGAAGGACAGGGAGATAGGGCCAGGAAGGTGTACAATAGGTACTATTGTAATACAATAATATAATACAGTGGCTGTTATTTATAGTCTTGTATGTTTCCCTCACCCCCTACATACAAATTGCCCACATTAAAATTCAGCCTGCTTGCACCTATTGCATTTTGTTAACCTTTTAAAGTGGACAAAAACCCAGGATTTTGGCTATCTTGGGTTTTGGTCCACTCCCCCGGGAGCACCCCGATCACCGCAGCCAACTCACCTCACCACGGTCCTATGGCGCATGCGCAGCTGCTCCTCCAATCAGCGCGCTCAGAGCCGCTGAGCTATGGGCATCTAAGCAATGTCTAAGCTCAGCATCTCCGAGCTACAAATGGCCGGCGCGGGCACACGCCCTGCTACAGAGAAGCGCAAGATGCGGCCCGCGCATGCGCCGTTGGACCGGGATTCAGGTAAGTGCAGCAGGCATCCTGGGGGGTTTCCCTCCCTGATTCCCTGGCTGATCCAGCTTGGTTTTGGTCCACTTTAACATCCAAGATGGTGGCCCATGGAGTCTTAGGCTGCCTGCAGACGGGAAGTGTCTTCTGAATATGCCGCTCTGCATTCTGGGATTTCTGTCCTTTTCCTGACCTCTGTCTGTGCAAAGCACAGCTATAATCCCCCCCCCCCCCCCTTTCTCTCCTCAGCATATGATGCTTCTGAGGCAAGATGGGGCGGCACCCGTATCCTAGCGTCCTGAACAGAGTTGCAGCCCAGCAGGGGAAAGAATAATAAGTAAGCGATTAAAAACTTTAACTATATTAATTTTAGATGCTGAGGAATAGTTTTTTAAGGGTTTGGGCTTTTCATTAAATGATGCTGAAATTCCAGTTTAAGAAATGCTAGCACCAGGTAGTGCCACGTAGCACCGGGTAAACGCTGGGCGGAGTGGATCTGGTGAGCGCCTCTAACAGCGCCATGTAGTGTCACATGTATCACTAGAGGCAGCTTAGTGTATAGCGCCGGAGCTCTAGGCTCAGCAGCGCCATGTAGTACCTTTCGCTCAGTGTCGCTCTCCCATACATTTCAATGGGCTTTCATTTGGTTGTGTTTAAAGTGGGCCAACACCCAGGGGTGATCGGCCCGGGAATCTATAAGATTCCCGGGCCGATCACCTCACACACCGCGGGACATCCGAGATCGGGATGTCCCGCGGGGTGTAACCCCCCCAAAACCCCGAAAAAACCTTACCTCTCCAGCCGCTGCTTCCGCCGCCGCCGCCTCTCTCGCGCTCCTCTAGACGTGCCCTCGCCGGCCGTCTCTGAATGGCCGGCGCGGGCGCGCACACGTCAAGAGTGACGCGCGGGAGGCGGCGGGCGCGATCCCTTGTCCGTCGGCGGGCATTGGACAGCGCACTCACGTGGGAGCGTGGAGAGGTGAGTTTTCGGGGTGTTTGGGGGGGTTTCAGGCAGCGGGGCACCCCAAATCGGGGAAGTGGACCAATACCCAGGATAGTCAAAATCCTGGGTGTTGGTCCACTTTAAATAGCGTGTTGCTAAAGCAAACTTTAACATTTTTGGCTCAAATCATTGTGTGGCCTCTCCTGCCCGGCAAACAGACACATTTTTTGTTTTTATTTTTTTATGCAGAATTGTATGTGCAGGTCGGCCATTGCAGTGTCATTGTCACAGTGTTAAAACAATGTCATTCCATATGTTTTCACTCTGGTGCTGGTGTATATGTGTTGAGAAACAGACTTTTATCACATAGCTTCTGGCGCGCTATGCTAGAGCGCCCAGTTTTAGAGTGCCGATGCAGGTTGTGTGTAGCTTTTTCTTAAATACGGGCTTCAGCGCAGAGTGCCAGGTGCACTTAACTGGCACTACCTATCGTTCGCTGCAGCGTTGTCCTATTGTTAGGTGTAGCGTAGTCTTGGGCGCTTTAACCTCAGGACACCACCTAGTGTTCTTTATTGGCTCTGCAGTGAATCAGGGAGAGCACTTCTACAGCTCCCACCACACATCACATTCATCAGCGTCACTTGTCCGGCTGCTACACTAGGTTATAGCACCCAACACCCGCTTGCAGCGTCTACTAGCAGTCGCTCTAAGCGCCGCTACACAGACGCTCACATGGTGATACATGGGGCTAGTCTTAAATCAGCCTCAATATAGAAATAGCTAAAAGAGAGAAAGATGGTGGGAAAAGAGAGATGAACGGAAGGTATGAAACAAAGGAGAAGGAGCTAATGTAATGAGAGGGAGATTAAAGAATTAGGTGAAGCTAAAGCATACCTTCCAACTTTTCAGGGTGGGAAGTGGGACAATTTGTAACTTAAGCCACGCCCACTCATTAATTGATGGATGGGAGATAGGCTGTAACAGTTACAACAATATAAACAGGTGAGTTAATAATTTATTGATGCAGATCTATATGTTACCCCGTTAAAGTGGACCAACACCCAGGATTTTGACTATCCTGGGTCTTGGTCCACTTCGGTGGGGCACCCCCGATCGGGGTGCCCCGCTGTGTGAAACCCCCCCCCCGAACAACTCACCTCTCCCCGCTCCCAGCGCCGACGGACAAGCGATTTGACAGCCGCTTGTCCGTGACTCCTCCGCCGCCGCCTCCTGCGCGTCCCTCTTGACGCGCGCGCCCCCGCGCCGGCCATTCACAGAAACTAAGGTAAGGGGGTTTGGGGGTTTTGGGGGGGTTTCACCCCGCGGGACATCCCGATCTCGGATGTCCCGCGGGGAGGGAGGTGATCGGCCCGGGAATCTTATAGATTCCCGGGCCGATCACCCGAGGGTGATGGTCCACTTTAAAGAGGGACAAATGAGAACAGTGAGGAGCAGGAGGACATGGACTCAAAATTAAGTGATAGTCCATCCAAATCAGGGGAACTTGGGAGGCATGATTAGAGTGCCGTGAAGGTGGAAAAAGATTAAAATGTAGAGAAGAAGAAAATAGTAAAATGTAGAGAAGGTGAAAAGAGAAGTGAAGATGGAAAGAGATTAAGATGTAGAGAAGGAGAAAGAGTATGATGTAGAGAAGTTGAAAAGAGAGTAAGATGTAAAAAAGAGGAAAATTAAGAGATGAAGGTGGAAAAAGTAAGTTGTTAAGAAAGCGTATAATGTAATGAAGGTGAAAAAGGAGTATGATGTAGAGAGGGTAAAAATAAAGAGGAGTGGGTGGAAAAATGTGGATAAAATGTAGAAAAGGAGAAAAGAGTAAAATGTAGAGAAGTTGAAGCTGGAAAGAGTAAGACATAGAGAAGATGAAAAGATGGGGTGAGGAGTAGGTGGCGAATGAGAGATGGAGAGAATGTGCAAAAGAAGGACAAATGGAAGGTATAAAACAAAAGGAGAGGATGTTAAAAATATAAGAAGCAAGTAAGTACAAAAGTGAATAAGATGTAGAGAAGATGAAAATAGAGTAAGATATAGAAGTTGAAAGAGTAAAAGATATATTGCAGAGAAAAAGAAAAGAGAGGTGAAAGAAAATTCACCTCTTGTCCAATCAACTTCTCCGGCCAGAGATTGGAATGGCAACCTGTGTGGCTGCATCGGTTGCACACCCCAAAGGCCGGCCATGTTTATGAGGTAATGGCAACATTTAATATGACATTTCTCTAGAAAAATATTTATAAAAAAAGAATAGCAAAACAACAGTTAAAGTGGCCCCAAACCTTGTAAACTGCAGTAGATTACTCTATGCTGTTAAAGGAGTTACTTATACACCCTGCAAGCTTGTATGTTACTGGAAGAAATAAGAATCAGGAGTGACAGGTTTGGATGTACCATTCTGCTTAAAGAGAACCAAAGTGGACCAAATCCTGGGTTTTGGCCCTTGCCTGCTGTGTGAAACCCCCCAGGTCGCCTGAACTAACTCACCTTTCCCCAGTCCTACGGCGCATGAGCAGCCTCTCATATAATCAGCAAGCACGCTTGGATCAGCTCCCGCCCCTTCGTCTAAGACGAGAGGGTCCAAGCGCGCTGGCGGCTGCATCCCCCACTACCCTCTAACAGGGAGCATGCCCACATTGGCCATTCACAAATGCCTGGCGTGGGCATGCACACTGCTAAAGGAATAGCGTTGATGCGGTCACTGCTCGTGCATGCATCTTTGGACCTGGAAAAAAGGTGATTTTCCGCACGGCTTGGGGGGTTTTACACAGCAGGGCACCCCAATTCTGGATGCCCCAGGGGGCAGAGTCTGGCGGCCCTGGAATCTTATAGATTCCAGTGCTGCATGGGTTTTGGTTCACTTTAAAGCAGAACAAACCTCAACGCGTCCGGCCCTGAAATCACTTACCTTCCCTGAGGCCTCCTAAATTGGGATGCACAGACTGTGTAAAAGCCCCCGAGGGAACTGCAAAACTCAACTCTTCCAGCTGTCCTCTTAGTGCTGTAATGGGGATAAGAGGGGATCTTTGGGCTGTGCATGTGCTCATTCAAGCTGGGGGCAGGAGCATGCCCGCTGATGGTGATGCAGCCACTTTTGCTCCCGATTGCCATAGACAGAGCAGTTTGTCAGACATTAAATATGCAAAGCAAACACATCATCGGACCTGGGAAATGTTAGTTTGTATGGGCTATCTGGGGCATTTCACACAGCCAGGCATCCCAAACCAAGGAACAAAACCCAGGATAATCAAAATCCCGCTTAAGAAAACCCATTCTGCTTGCAGTATGAAACCTCCCGGTTCACCTTGTTTATTTACATCCCTGGTGATCCCACGGTGCATGCACATGCTCTCCTCAAAGCAGCATATTCTGGCAACAGTGGGTATAGCTCCATGTGCCTACAGCATGTGACCGTCACACCAGAGTTTACTGTGATTCTCAGTGGAAGATGTTCAATATTAGCTGGCCACCATTTCTGTAATTCCCCACCTGGACAAAGGGCCAATAATTCATAGGACCAACAGGAGACTTCAGCTAGTAATCTCCAAATTGGAGTCATTTGGTTGGGTAATCAATCGGCAGAAGTCCTTCCTGGTGCTGACCAGACTCATCTTCCTTCTGGGGGATGGAGTGCACCCCCCTCATCTGTGGTCCACATCTGTGGTCTAGAGCAGCTGTCTAGAACCTTCCCTATGCTTTTCCTCCAAACTGAAGGCTGGGTGCTCCACAGATTCTGTAGAGTTGGATTTTCCTTCCTGTTCAGTTGGTGAGGTGATTTGGAGACCAGGACAGCTCAGGGCAGTTGTTCAGCTCAGAGTCCGAACTATTCATCAATATTCATGTCTCTCAAACACAGAACCAGGCAACTGACAACAGAGTCTTGGGGGCTCAGTCTGACAGTACAATGGCTATGACTGACATCAACCATTAGGTTTAACCTACAGCAGGATTGCCATAGCAGGGATCTTAAATTGCGAGAATAGAATATCTGTCCTGCTGGTGGTTCACATTCTTGGGCTAGAAAACACAAATAAGGGTTTCCTAAGTGTGTCAGGGATGTAGGACTGCTGGGAGATCTTGTAATGCCCGGGTGAATTAGATCAGGCATTCAGGGAGGTTTGGGAATTACCTGCTTTGGGTATTAGCATGTGGGACACTGAGGCAGCTCTCAAACCATGAGGCCAAATTTTCCCTAGAGGCCAGAACTACAGTTTGGTCATTACTAGAGATCTCTGAGAAACTGCAGACACAGACCAGGAACAGGGGTTAATGGAATCACAAGCTGGGAAGGGATAAGAAGAGTTGGACTGGGATTGGTTGAGCAGAGTCACAGATTGGGAATGGGTGAGTGGAGTCACAGGCTGGAAACAGGTGAGAGGAGGCTGGGAGCAGGAAGTCACCCATTGGAAGCAGGTGGGCAGGTCACAGACTAGAGTCATAAACGCACCACACAATCCAACTACGCCACCAGAGAGGCAAGCCTCTGACCAGACAGGGCATGGGAGGTCCGGTACTTGACGCTGAGCCTGTAACTGACCTACATCTTCATCCGAGCTCCAAAGGTAGAGACTGCACAAGGCCCCATGCAGTCCTGGGGTAGTACCAGACTTGTGGAAGGACAGACAGGGATCAAACAGTAGACAGAATTACAGCAGACACTGGGGGAAGGGGCAAGAAGGCATAAGCCCAGCACAGGATTCAGAAGACTTGAGCCCCAGTACAAACCGAATGCTTAGGCAAGTGTGACGCAATGATTGAGGGAGTGTGATGCAATGAGCCAGCAGGGAGGCTACACACATACCCTCATAGGGAAGGCAGATGAGGAAAATGCAGGAAGTGTGATGTCATGATCCAGCAGAGAGGCTACACACATACCTCCATAGGAAGGGCAGGAGAGGGAATTGCAGGGAGTGTGATGCCATGATCCAGCATGGAGGCTACACACATACCCTCACAGTGAAGGCAGGGGAGGAAATTGCAGGGAGTGTGACGCCATGATCCAGCAGGGAGGCTACACACATACCCTCACAGTGAAGGCAGGGGAGGAAATTGCAGGGAGTGTGACGCCATGATCCAGCAGGGAGGCTACACACATACCTCCATAGGAAAGGCAGGGGAGGAAATTGCAGGGAGTGTGACGCCATGATCCAGCAGGGAGGCTACACACATACCTCCATAGGGATCCAGCAGGGAGGCTACACACATACCTCCATAGGAAAGGCAGGAGAGGGAAATGCAGGGAGTGTGACGCCATGATCCAGCAGGGAGGCCACACACATACCTCCATAGCAAAGGCAGGAGAGGGAATTGCAGGGAGTGTGATGCCATGATCCAGCAGGGAGGCTACACACATACCCTCATAGGAAAGGCAGGAGAGGTAATTGCAGGGGGTGTGATGTCATGATCCAGCAGGGAGGCTACACACATACCTCCATAGGGAAGGCAGGAGAGGAAATTGCAGGGAGTGTGATGCGATGATCCAGCAGAGAGGCTACACACATACCTCCATAGCAAAGGCAGGAGAGGGAATTGCAGGGAGTGTGATGCCATGATCCAGCAGGGAGGCTACACACATACCTCCATAGGGAAGGCAGGAGAGGAAATTGCAGGGAGTGTGATGCCATGATCCAGCAGGGAGGCTACACACATACCCTCATAGGAGAGGGAATTGCAGGGAGTGTGATGCCATGATCCAGCAGGGAGGCTACACACATACCCTCATAGGAGAGGAAATTGCAGGGAGTGTGATGTCATGATCCAGCAGAGAGGCTACACACATATCCTCATAGGAAAGGCAGGAGAGGGAATTGCAGGGAGTGTGATGCCATGATCCAGCAGAGAGGCTACACACATACCCTCATAGGGAAGGCAGGAGAGGGAATTGCAGGGAGTGTGATGCAATGATCCAGCAGGGAGGCTACACACATATCCTCATAGGGGAGGCAGGAGAGGGAATTGCAGGGAGTGTGATGCCATGATCCAGCAGAGAGGCTACACACATACCCTCATAGGGAAGGCAGGAGAGGGAATTGCAGGGAGTGTGATGCAATGATCCAGCAGGGAGGCTACACACATATCCTCATAGGGGAGGCAGGAGAGGGAATTGCAGGGAGTGTGATGCAATGATCCAGCAGGGAGGCTACACACATACCTACATAGGAAAGGCAGGAGAGGGAATTGCAGGGAGTGTGATGCAATGATCCAGCAGAGAGGCTACACACATACCTCCATAGGAAAGGCAGGAGAGGGAATTGCAGGGAGTGTGATGCCAAGATCCATCAGGGAGGATTCACACATACCCCCATAGGAAAGGCAGGAGAGGGAATTGCAGGGAGTGTGATGCCATGATCCAGCAGGGAGGCTACACACATACCCTCATAGGGAAGGCAGGAGAGGGAATTGCAGGGAGTGTAATGCCATGATCCAGCAGAGAGGCTACACACATATCCTCATAGGGGAGGCAGTAGAGGAAATTGCAGGGAGTGTGATGCAATGATCCAGCAGGGAGGCTACACACATATCCTCATAGGAAAGGCAGGAGAGGGAATTGCAGGGAGTGTGATGCAATGATCCAGCAGAGAGGCTACACACATATCCTCATAGGGGAGGCAGGAGAGGGAATTGCAGGGAGTGTGATGCCATGATCCAGCAGAGAGGCTACACACATACCTCCATAGGAAAGGCAGGAGAGGGAATTGCAGGGAGTGTGATGCCATGATCCAGCAGGGAGGCTACACACATACCTCCATAGGGAAGGCAGGAGAGGGAATTTTAGGGAAGGGTGATGCAATGATCCAGCAGAGAGGCTACACACATACCTCCATAGGAAAGGCAGGAGAGGGAATTGCAGGGAGTGTGATGCCATGATCCAGCAGGGAGGCTACACACATACCCTCATAGGGAAGGCAGGAGAGGGAATTGCAGGGAGTGTGATGCCATGATCCAGCAGGGAGGCTACACACATACCCTCATAGGAAAGGCAGGAGAGGAAATTGCAGGGAGTGTGATGTCATGATCCAGCAGGGAGGCCACACACATACCCTCATAGGGAAGGCAGGAGAGGGAATTGCAGGGAGTGTGATGCCATGATCCAGCAGGGAGGCTACACACATACCCCAATAGGAAAGGCAGGAGAGGGAATTGCAGGGAGTGTGATGTCATGATCCAGCAGGGAGGCTACACACATACCCTCATAGGAAAGGCAGGGGAGGGAATTGCAGGGAGTGTGATGCAATGATCCAGCAGGGAGGCTACACATATACCCTCATAGGAAAGGCAGGAGAGTAAATTGCAGGGAGTGTGAAGCCATGATCCAGCAGGGAGGCTACACACATACCCTCATAGGAAAGTGCAGGGAGTGTGATGTCATGATCCAGCAGGGAGGCTACACACATACCCTCATAGGAAAGGCAGGAGAGGAAATTGCAGGGAGTGTGATGCCATGATCCAGCAGGGAGGCTACACACATACCCTCATAGGAAAGTGCAGGGAGTGTGATGTCATGATCCAGCAGAGAGGCTACACACATACCCTCATAGGGAAGGCAGGAGAGGAAATTGCAGGGAGTGTGATGTCATGATCCAGCAGAGAGGCTACACACATACCCTCATAGGGAAGGCAGGAGAGGAAATTGCAGGGAGTGTGATGTCATGATCCAGCAGGGAGGCTACACACATACCCTCATAGGGAAGGCAGGAGAGGGAATTGCAGGGAGTGTGATGCCATGATCCAGCAGGGAGGCTACACACATACCCCAATAGGAAAGGCAGGAGAGGGAATTGCAGGGAGTGTGATGTCATGATCCAGCAGGGAGGCTACACACATACCCTCATAGGAAAGGCAGGGGAGGGAATTGCAGGGAGTGTGATGCAATGATCCAGCAGGGAGGCTACACATATACCCTCATAGGAAAGGCAGGAGAGTAAATTGCAGGGAGTGTGAAGCCATGATCCAGCAGGGAGGCTACACACATACCCTCATAGGAAAGGCAGGAGAGGAAAGTGCAGGGAGTGTGAAGCCATGATCCAGCAGGGAGGCTACACACATACCCTCATAGGAAAGTGCAGGGAGTGTGATGTCATGATCCAGCAGAGAGGCTACACACATACCCTCATAGGAAAGGCAGGAGAGGAAATTGCAGGGAGTGTGATGCCATGATCCAGCAGGGAGGCTACACACATACCCTCATAGGAAAGTGCAGGGAGTGTGATGTCATGATCCAGCAGAGAGGCTACACACATACCCTCATAGGGAAGGCAGGAGAGGAAATTGCAGGGAGTGTGATGTCATGATCCAGCAGAGAGGCTACACACATACCCTCATAGGGAAGGCAGGAGAGGAAATTGCAGGGAGTGTGATGTCATGATCCAGCAGAGAGGCTACACACATACCATAGGAAGGTATATACAAATGGGAAAAAATGAACACCCGACATAAAGGCTATGCATGCTCAGGAGACCGCTACTCCTGAGGAAGGCACATTCGCCGAAACGTTGAGTAGGTTTTCTGTGTTATCTGCTGTGTCCATGCCTGCAAACCTGTTACTTTCAGTCTTTACTTGTGTAAGAACTTGCTCTGCATGTATATTCAGGTATTGATTTTGCGCCTCTCAAACTCTCTTCTGATACTTTATAACTGTGTTTCCACATTCTTAGATTGTATCTCATTGTATTCATGATGTCTTTCTGATTGAGAGGCCCAAGGCAGAGATTGTGACCAGCTTATCTGCGCCACCTAGCGGTCATCTGTGTAAATGTGTACATGTAACACTCTCTTCTTATAAATGTTTGTAATCATATATGGTTTCACCTCTGTATTAAATTCCCTTTTTGAGCATGCATAGCCTTTATGTCGGGTGTTCATTTCTTCCCATTTGTATATACCTTCCTATAGTATTGGATGCGCAGTAAGCAGGCGCGTTAGGGAATTATAGAACCCCTCTGGTTTATCTGGTTTTCTGTATATATTGGTGTGCTTCAACCCACATACTAACTTTGTGTATAGGCTACACACATACCCTCATAGGGAAGGCAGAAGAGGGAATTGCAGGGAGTGTGATGCCATGATCCAGCAGAGAGGCTACACACATACCCTCATAGGAAAGGCAGGGGAGGAAATTGCAGGGAGTGTGATGTCATGATCCAGCAGAGAGGCTACACACATACCCTCATAGGAAAGGCAGGGGAGGAAATTGCAGGGAGTGTGATGTCATGATCCAGCAGAGAGGCTACACACATACCCTCATAGGAAAGGCAGGGGAGGAAATTGCAGGGAGTGTGATGTCATGATCCAGCAGGGAGGCTACACACATACCCTCATAGGAAAGGCAGGGGAGGAAATTGCAGGGAGTGTGATGTCATGATCCAGCAGAGAGGCTACACACATATAATCATAGGGAAGGCAGGAGAGGGAATTGCAGGGAGTGTGATGCCATGATCCAGCAGGGAGGCTACACACATACCCTCATAGGGAAGGCAGGAGTGGTAATTGCAGGGAATGTGATGCCATGATCCAGCAGGTGGGCTACACACATACCCTCATAGGGAAGGCAGAAGAGGAAATTGCAGGGAGTGTGATGTCATGATCCAGCAGATAGGCTACACACATACCCTCATAGGAGAGGGAATTGCAGGGAGTGTGATGTCATGATCCAGCAGGGAGGCTACACACATACCCTCATAGGAAAGGCAGGAGAGGAAATTGCAGGAAGTGTGATGTCATGATCCAGCATGTAGGCTACACACATACCCTCATAGGAGAGGGAATTGCAGGGAGTGTGATGTCATGATCCAGCAGAGGGACTCTACACACATACCGTCATAGGGAAGGCAGAAGAGGAAATTGCAGGGAGTGTGATGTCATGATCCAGCAGAGAGGCTACACACATACCCTCATAGGAAAGGCAGGGGAGGAAATTGCAGGGAGTGTGATGTCATGATCCAGCAGAGAGGCTACACACATACCCTCATAGGAAAGGCAGGGGAGGAAATTGCAGGGAGTGTGATGTCATGATCCAGCAGAGAGGCTACAAACATACCCTCATAGGAAAGGCAGGGGAGGAAATACAAGGGAGTATGATGTCATGATCCAGCAGAGAGGCTACACACATACCCTCATAGGAAAGGCAGGAGAGGGAATTGCAGGGAGTGTGATGCCATGATCCAGCAGAGAGGCTACACACATACCCTCATAGGAAAGGCAGGAGAGGTAATTGCAGGGAATGTGATGCCATGATCCAGCAGGTGGGCTACACACATACCCTCATAGGGAAGGCAGGAGAGGGAATTGCAGGAAGTGTGATGTCATTATCCAGCATGTAGGCTACACACATACCCTCATAGGAAAGGCAGGAGAGGGAATTGCAGGGAGTGTGATGTCATGATCCAGCAGGGAGGCTACACACATACCCTCATAGGGAAGGCAGAAGAGGAAATTGCAGGAAGTGTGATGTCATTATCCAGCATGTAGGCTACACATATACCCTCATAGGAAAGGCAGGAGAGTAAATTGCAGGGAGTGTGCTGCCATGATCCAGCAGGGAGGCTACACACATACCCTCATAGGAAAGGCAGGAGAGGAAATTGCAGGGAGTGTGCTGCCATGATCCAGCAGGGAGGCTACACACATACCCTCATAGGAAAGGCAGGGGAGGAAATTGCAGGGAGTGTGATGTCATGATCCAGCAAGGAGGCTACACACATACCCTAATAGGGAAGACAGGAGAGGGAATTGCAGGGAGTGTGATGTCATGATCCATCAGGGAGGCTACACACATACCCTCATAGGAAAGGCAGGGGAGGAAATTGCAGGGAGTGTGATGTCATGATCCAGCAGGGAGGCTACACACATACCCTAATAGGGAAGACAGGAGAGGGAATTGCAGGGAGTGTGATGTCATGATCCAGCAGGGAGGCTACACACATACCCTAATAGGGAAGACAGGAGAGGGAATTGCAGGGAGTGTGATGTCATGATCCAGCAGAGAGGCTACACACATGCCCTCATAGGAAAGGCAGGAGAGGAAATTGCAGGAAGTGTGATGTCATTATCCAGCATGTAGGCTACACACATACCCTCATAGGAGAGGGAATTGCAGGGAATGTGATGTCATGATCCAGCAGAGGGACTCTACACACATACCCTCATAGGAAAGGCAGGAGAGGAAATTGCAAACACCTGTGAGAAAGCATGGAACACTAAACAGACAACACAGCAGAGACCCGGATATATACAGAAGCCAAACACACACAGCAGATGGTACAACAGGGAAACAGACCACACACTGCCAATCCAGGGTCCCGTTGGTGTCACTCCTCTGATCTGTCTTTGTCCCACCAGAATCTGAAGGTGGACTCCATGGCATGGATAAGGGATCCACTGGCAACTGGCACAGGTGCACCTGTGTTCTGTTAATAGCTGGTTCGTCTCCATTTCTTTGCCTGCCTCTAATGCTTGGTAATCCTTGGTAAACTGAAGTGGGAGGTGGTATCATCATTCAGGTTGGAAGGAAGAAGAGCTTGCCATTGATGTGCAGAAGTGACAATCCATGGATGCTGCCTCAGTGAGGTACAGTAATTAGCTGTCACTGGATCCTCTGCGCCTTCCCAGTTAGCAGTTGACATCCTGGCTGTTGAAACCTACTTCCTAAAGTAAAAGTGTCGCTAATATTTGCATGTAAGCAAAGAAGTAGACTTTAAAGCGGACCAAAACCCACTAAAATAAATTTGGCTAAAGCTGATCCTCCCTTCTTAGAGTGTAGAACTAGAAGTGAATATTTTTGCTTACCGAATTGTCCTAAAACACAGATTTTCTTTTTGCTGTCCTCTGTAAGATGGCAGGCGACCGCTCATTGCATAGGTGTGGCAATGACATCATTGCCAAACATTGCAGTGGCAATGAATGGAGGAGACAGGGCTTTACAGGTAAAACAGGCAAGAGAAGCAGGAGGAGTGAAAATTGCCATTTTACAAAATTCAAGTGGCAATTGTAGAGGGAAAGATTTCTTAAAAAAAACTACCATATGTTTTGATCCATAAGAAACACCGTTCCCACCAAAGGTTGGAGGAAAGTGCCTGTGCATCATATAGAGCAAATGTGCCTGGCAAATAGGAGAGCAGTGTGTATCAAAGGTGTGCGCCGTGTGCCAAGGTGGGGGCGCGTGAATGCCAGGGCAGACAGCTTGTGATTTTATGCCGAGTATATGCAGCAGCTTCATCATCACATCCATCTGATGCTGGGATTCAATGAGTATTCAGCAGGTATTGGACCGGACAGAGGTCCATAAGAGCAGTGGGGCACCAGTAGCAAAGGTCCAGAAGATACCAGTGCGTATACACCCTCCTTCCCTGGCAACATAATACATGCACTTTGTCCATAGATTTCAATGGGCTGCCTTGCAGGTGCGCTGGTGGCAAAACGCTTTATGTCGTATTTTGCAACACACAGCACAATAATATGAAAGGGCCCTTTTACTGTAATGGGCTGTGTATTTTTACCATTTGTCAGACATTGGTGTATTCTAAGTATGTCACACACCCCGCTTCAGATAGTCATTACACTTGGGTTATACCGACCTGTAGATGGCGATCTTGCAGAGATGTCAATAAAAAAAAAAGGAAGGCCCTCCCAGTCCATAAATACCTGGTACCTCCCACTCATTCCCCAGTCTTTCATCTCTGCAGATGGCGAGCAAGTCAGAAGATGATGTCTCCTCCTTGCAGGTGAGCCGGGTTCACACCCGGCCATTTTTATCCTTATTTCTGCCCGGACCCTAATGCCTCCCAGCCTTGGCTGTAGGTCCAGGTGAAGGTAGGATTCACCTTAACAGGTGTACTGATAGGAGCCACACTCCTCCATGAGGCTCCATTACAAGGGGTAGGCGGCTACCAGGTTTTGGCGATCCTGGTGTGGGATGCCCTGTCCGTTTTGATACCATCGCTACATAACTTGGGTAGCTTTGGGTCCCCCTTCCATTACTCCCACAGGATAGTGGGGGGGGGGGGGGCTGGCCTTATATGATTATTGTCTCCCGGGTGGCTTATGGCTGTGTTCTAAGTGGCCACAGCGAGCCAGGAACGGGACTCATGTGTGTGTTTGTGCTTCACTTGCTGGCTCTGCCAGCGTGGGTGTGTTGTGTGAGTGTAGTGTTGCGCACAGGTGCTTCCTTATGCTGGCCCGCCCGTCCGCTGTTTATAGCGGCGGCGGGTCGGTCTCCTGTGACTGGCTCCGCAGCATGGCTGGGAGCGCGGCCTTCTCTTCCTTTCAGTCAGGGGAGGGGCGGGGCCGGACGCTCGGCGCGCTGGTTGCGGCCCGCCCCCTCCTCTGGCGCTCTTTTGCGGCCCTCGGCCATTAGCCGGGAGCCGTTGTCTCTGTCCCGGGTCGGGAGGGGGCGGGGCCACGCGCGTCACGCGATCCGCGCTGGTCTGCCCTTCCTCCTGAGGTTTTGTCTAGTGCGGACGCCATTTCTCCTCCGGATACTGTGAGTGCCCTGCGGGGCCTGGTTTTATGTATTCTTTCCAATGCCCCTTGCTCGGTCATCTCAAGCTCTGTGGGATGCTATATTAACCCTGCATGGGTCTTAGCTCATGGAGGTATATTGTTTTATATGTAATGTATATGTTATGAATGAATGCCTTACTGTATTTTTGCGCTTGGTGTTTTTTTCTGTGATTAAAAGTCATTTAGCTGATTGTAATTGCAATGCCTTTGTACTAGAGAGTCATGGGTTAGAATCTCTGTCTCGCCAGTTTTTTTTATACCCTGAAGCTACCCTGGGTAGCTTCATAGCGTAATTCCCATAGGTTATTGCGACTACCATAAAAAATCACCTTATGGAGGCTTCCCAGGATACCGGGTTCGGGTTCCCTCCGGGGCAACCCCGGCAGTGTGTGGTTTGTGGGGTATCCCTTGCGGGGGACAATGTGCTTATTTGTGTACCATGTGCATCTCATCACCTACACCCCCACGCTTGGCCTTGACCCCAAGTGACGTTGTCATGAGTGGGGAGTCGCAATCCGAGAAAAGGATTGCTAGTTCTGTGGCCAGGAAGGCCCCAGCTAAGTGAGGGCGTTTGGCGCCGGCTTTTGCTTATGACGATTATGACTCCTTGTTTGGGTCTGTTTATTCCCCGCTTGAAGAAGGGGAATTGTTTTCAGTATCTGATGGCTGTGATGTTCAGCAGCCCCTGGATGCTGATGCTGGTAAGGAGCGTGGGGATACTGTTGTTATTTATATGGTGAACCTTTTTACTGCTACTGGTTATTTTGGCTCTTCCTGGTCCCTTTGTTGCCTTACTGCTGTTCTAATACTGGGGAATGAGTGGGAGGTACCAGGTATTTATGGACTGGGAGGGCCTTCCTTTTTTTTTTTTATTGACATCTCTGCAAGATCGCCATCTACAGGTCGGTATAACCCAAGTGTAATGACTATCTGAAGCGGGGTGTGTGACATACTTATAATACCCATTTTACAGGTGAGTATTCACAAAATGGTATTATTTCTACTCCAGTGCAATGCAAACAGCCACCTCCTTAGTCTGGGATCCATACCTCTCGTCAATCCCATTGCACATGTACAGGCTCTACTCCAATCAGAATAGATTGCCGGGTGACGTCATGTGGCAATCTGTTCTGAATAATTAGAGTGCCGAGCACCTCCCCATGGTGTTTCCCTGTATCTGATGCTCCCCCAGGTCAGCCAATTAGAAATGATCAAGACACAGAATTAGAAAGAGAGTGTGGAAAAGGAGAGGAAGACAGCAGTGAGAAGAGATGGAAAAGGAAGGCATTTGAAAGAGAGAGAAGGGGAGAGGAGAAAAGATGCAAGATCAAGACACAGAACTAGAAAGAAGGAGAGAATGTGGATAAAGGAAGACAAAAAGATGGAAAAGGCCGGCATTTGGAAGCTAGAGAGAGGGGTAACATTGAAAAATTAGGAAATGAAAGAGAAAGGAAAACAAAAAGACCAGAGAGTAAGACACAGAAATAAAGGGAATGTGGAATAAGAGGGGAAGATGTAGAGAGGGTAACAAAAGAGGGAAAGAATCAGGGGTGTAACTTAGGCTCAGGAGGTCGGGGGGTATGATTGTTGCTCCCCCATCTTATTTATCATATTTGTGCTCACCACTTCCTGGTATTACAGTGCGTGCGCAGCTGCTCGTCCAATCAGCACACTTGGATCAGCTCCCGCCCCTTCATCCAGGAGCTCATTTAATACGAGCGGATCAGAGCTCGCTGGCGGCTGCATCCCCTGATACCCTCTAATAGGGCGCATGCCTGTGTCGGCCATTCACAAATGCCTGGAGCAGGCACGCGCCCTGCTAAAGGGTTAGCGGGGATGGGGCCGCTGCTCGCACATGCGCCATTGGACCGGGAATGAGGGTGGTTTCATAAAGCGGGGCATCCAGATTTTGGGTGCCCTGAGGGGAGGGAATCCAGCGGCCCTGGAATCTTATAGATTTCAGGGCCGCTGGGCGGGGGTTTTGGTCCACTTTAATATTCGCACCAGGGCCCCATCACATTTAGTTACACCACTGGTAGAAATGTGACAAAAGGACTGGATTGAAGTGTATAAGAAAAGGAGGAGAAGAAATATTAGGGACAAAGAGCAAGAAATCAAAGAAGGAAAAAAGAAGATAACATCATTGTGGAGAAAGAGAATAACACACACATAACAGAGACAATGTGCGCACCAGAGAGAGATTGAGGACATGTGGAATATAGAGAGCAGCTGAGAGCCGGAATCATATCTCCTGGCGCCCCCTGACAGACAGATTGGATGAGCGCCCTGTGTCACCGCACAGTTTATAGTCAGAAAGCGGCAGAAGCTGCTGCTGTTGCAATTGGCAGCAAAACAACGACCTGCAGCAAGCCACGCCCATCACGCTGCAGACTGGCCAGCTGTCATCGAGACGTGCGCTCCCATTGGCTGGAGATCAGGGGCGGGCTTTATAATGGTATTCCTCGGGTTCCTTAACTGTACTTTGTTCCCAACTGAGTTGAAGCGATCATGGCAGCCACAAGACGTCTGGCTCAGCGAGTGGCCATTATCACCATCCACTACCCTCCTGTGAATGCTCTCGGGTAAGCTGCATCTTATGTGTGTGACAGGAAGCCCCTGAGCTGCCTCTCACTGCCTGCATATCCGAGGGGGCATTGTGCAGCCATAACATTCACACTGACAGCTCAGCCTGACTCCTGGCCACAATGACTTTACTCTTAGTAATTCCTCCTGGGAAGGAGGGCACTGCATTAGGATGTATACATGGGTATCAGACCAGGGGAGGGTGTAGGTATGCTTTAAAAAGCATAAAAGCTCCCCAAGCCACACCGATCTGCTGCCCCCCTCTTCTTTACTCACCTCGACAAGGGATCCATCTTCTAGGTCCCTCGGTTTCCTGGCATCTTCTGACGGGCGACGCCAAACTTTCGCCTGCGCTGTGCCCATGAACGAGAAGCAATGGGGCCAACCAAACTCCAGCGGGACTTCATGGCTAAAAGTGTGCTGTCACTAACAGGTGGGTAAGCCAACCCGAGGGACCGTGATGGGTCCCTGAAACAGCCAGAAATCGCCACTGCAGGCCAGGGCGACATCCAGAAGGTAAGTATGGGTTGATAGGGGGGGATCCTTTTTATTTTTGCCCCAATGTTCCTATTTAAAGTGTAACAAAACCCTGAGCGTTGGATGCCCTGCTGTGTCAAACCCCCCAGAAGCCCACTCATCTCTTCCCTGTCCAACTATTTATGCGCAGGCTCTTGTCCAATCAGAGACATTTGCCATGACTATATAATTCGGGAAACAGATCTGATGTATTACAGTCAGCACTGTATTAATTCATGGCATACAGCTCTGTTTACAGAGAGTGGGGAGTGCCAACAACCCTGGGCTGCCGTGCCCTCCCACCCCCAGGCCATCTGAATGGGGTAGAAAACAAAATGTAGAGGAAAGCACAATCATTCTTCTGTGAAGTGGTTATGGGCTTCACCAAGTAACATACAGTTTTTCTTTAGTATATAAAGGGTGGGGGGGGTGATTCTTCAGCCCAAAATATAAAGGCGTGCTTTATGGGAATCCCACTGTCTCAAGTATCTGTTTTATACTGAGGTGTATATTAATCCACCTCCATATGTAATCTCCCAAGGTATAAATATTGGCGGCGGGGGGGGGGGGGGGGGGTTCTGAAGCCTTCTGCCATTCAAATAGATTCGTAAGGTGGTGGGATTCCTATAGTGTGTCTTTATATTTTGGGCTGGGGAATTACAACCTCCCCCTTTATATACTAGATAAAAACTGGGTGCCGGAATGTGCCTTGTCACAGAGAATGCCATGCATGCACCGTGGGGTCACCGGAGATCGCAGGGGTTTCATACAGCGGGGCATCACACATCTTTTATACTCCAGGGTCAGCCTTAATGAGTTTTGGTCCACTTGAAGAGTTCTTACGTCTGTCCATGATTTGTCCCTGCAATGCTATGACCTCAACTAACAACCATACTCTTTGTCAGGATGGGAAGTAGACAAAGCTTAGGGGCTGTAACTTCTGCTGCTCTGAGCTTAGAGCAGCCAGAAAAATATGAGTGAAATGCAAGCTTCTGCATGGTTGAGCATATGTACTGTGGAAATGAAAGGTGAGTTTTTGGGAAATCTCACATTGGGATGACTGTGGCAGGAAGAACAAAATCCAGGCTACCAAAAATCTTGGGTTTTGTTCTTCTTTAAAGTGGACCAACACCCAGGATTTTGACTATCCTGGGTCTTGGTCCACTTCGATGGGGCACCCCCGATCGGGGTGCCCCGCTGTGTGAAACCCCCCCCAACCCCCCGAAAAACTCACCTCTCCGCGCTCCCAGCGCCAACGTACAAGCTCTATTCCAGGACGTCTAAGCGGCTGCCGCCGCCGCCGCCTCCCGCGCGTCCCTTTTGACGCGCGCGCGCCCGCGCCGGCCATTCGCAGACGGCCGGCGCGGGCGCGCGCACGCCTGCAGGGGCGCGAGGGAGGCGGCGGCGGCCGGCCGCCGCCGAAGATCAGGTAGGGTTTTTCGGGGGTTTTGGGGGGGTTACACCCCGCGGGACATCCCGATCTCGGATGTCCCGCGGGGTGGGGGGTGATCGGCCCGGGAATCTTATAGATTCCCGGGCCGATCACCCGTGGGTGTTGGTCCACTTTAACTAGCCTAATAGTCTTTAACTATATATAGCTTTCCTGAGTGAAGTCAGACTGGTGCTTCTGTACAGTGACCTATCAACCTCTCTGTCTCATTAGGTCTTTGCTTTTCTAAACCTGCAGCCCATCTGTCTCCCTAAAACCTTCCATCTCCTCATCATCATATACCTCCCTTTTCACGACCACCATCTGCAGCAAGGATGGTTCTTAATTTTAGTTGTGTGTACATTAAGGTACACATTTTTTTTTGTTATAGGATGGCACCAAATCGTACAATAAGTTAAAGCCTGAAACCGAATCTTGATTCGTTTTTACTTTACATCCTATTTGGTTACCTATGACTGGAAGCCAGCCCTTACAACTGTGATGTGTCCTCACCTTCCCTTACAGCCGTGATGTGTCCTCCCCCTCCCTTACAGCCGTGATGTGTCCTCCCCCTCCCTTACAGCCGTGATGTGTCCTCCCCCTCCCTTACAGCGTGATGTGTCCTCCCCCTCCCTTACAACTGTTATGTGTCCTCCCCCTCCCTTACAGCTGTGATGTGTCCTCCCCCTCCCTTACAGCCGTGATGTGTCCTCCCCCTCCCTTACAGCCGTGATGTGTCCTCCCCCTCCCTTACAGCCGTGATGTGTCCTCCCCCTCCCTTACAGCCGTTATGTGTCCTCCCCCTCCCTTACAGCGTGATGTGTCCTCCCCCTCCCTTACAGCGTGATGTGTCCTCCCCCTCCCTTACAGCGTGATGTGTCCTCCCCCTCCCTTACAGCCGTGATGTGTCCTCCCCCTCCCTTACAGCCGTGATGTGTCCTCCCCCTCCCTTACAGCCGTGATGTGTCCTCCCCCTCCCTTACAGCCGTGATGTGTCCTCCCCCTCCCTTACAGCCGTGATGTGTCCTCCCCCTCCCTTACAGCCGTGATGTGTCCTCCCCCTCCCTTACAGCCGTGATGTGTCCTCCCCCTCCCTTACAGCCGTGATGTGTCCTCCCCCTCCCTTACAGCCGTGATGTGTCCTCCCCCTCCCTTACAGCCGTGATGTGTCCTCCCCCTCCCTTACAGCCGTGATGTGTCTTCCCCCTCCCTTACAGCCGTGATGTGTCCTCCCCCTCCCTTACAGCCGTGATGTGTCCTCCCCCTCCCTTACAGCCGTGATGTGTCCTCCCCCTCCCTTACAGCCGTGATGTGTCCTCCCCCTCCCTTACAGCGTGATGTGTCCTCCCCCTCCCTTACAGCGTGATGTGTCCTCCCCCTCCCTTACAGCGTGATGTGTCCTCCCCCTCCCTTACAGCGTGATGTGTCCTCCCCCTCCCTTACAGCGTGATGTGTCCTCCCCCTCCCTTACAGCGTGTTGTGTCCTCCTCCTCCCTTACAGCCGTGATGTGTCCTCCCCCTCCCTTACAGCCGTGATGTGTCCTCCCCCTCCCTTACAGCCGTGATGTGTCCTCCCCCTCCCTTACAGCCGTGATGTGTCCTCCCCCTCCCTTACAGCCGTGATGTGTCCTCCCCCTCCCTTACAGCATGATGTGTCCTCCCCCTCCCTTACAGCGTGATGTGTCCTCCCCCTCCCTTACAGCCGCGATGTGTCCCTCCCCCTCCCTTACAGCCGCGATGTGTCCTCCCCCTCCCTTACAGCCGTGATGTGTCCTGCCCCTCCCTTACTGCCGTGATGTGTCCTCCCCCCTCCCTTACAGCCGTGATGTGTCCTCCCCCTCCCTTACAGCCGTGATGTGTCCTCCCCCTCCCTTACAGCTGTGATGTGTCCTGCCCCTCCCTTACAGCCGCGATGTGTCCTGCCCCTCCCTTACAGCCGCGATGTGTCCTGCCCCTCCCTTACAGCCGCGATGTGTCCTCCCCCTCCCTTACTGCCGCGATGTGTCCTGCCCCTCCCTTACTGCCGTGATGTGTCCTCCCCCTCCCTTACAGCCGCGATGTGTCCTCCCCCTCCCTTACAGCCGTGATGTGTCCTCCCCCTCCCTTACAGCCGTGATGTGTCCTCCCCCTCCCTTACAGCCGTGATGTGTCCTGCCCCTCCCTTACAGCCGTGATGTGTCCTGCCCCTCCCTTACAGCCGCGATGTGTCCTGCCCCTCCCTTACAGCCGCGATGTGTCCTCCCCCTCCCTTACTGCCGCGATGTGTCCTGCCCCTCCCTTACTGCCGTGATGTGTCCTCCCCCTCCCTTACAGCCGCGATGTGTCCTCCCCCTCCCTTACTGCCTTGATGTGTCCTCCCCCTCCCTTACAGCCGTGATGTGTCCTCCCCCTCCCTTACAGCCGTGATGTGTCCTCCCCCTCCCTTACTGCCGTGATGTGTCCTCCCCCCTCCCTTACAGCCGCGATGTGTCCTCCCCCTCCCTTACAGCCGCGATGTGTCCTGCCCCTCCCTTACAGCCGCGATGTGTCCTCCCCCTCCCTTACAGCCGCGATGTCTCCTCGCCCTCCCTTACAGCTGCGATGTGTCCTCCCCCTCCCTTACAGCCGCGATGTGTCCTCCCCCTCCCTTACAGCCGCGATGTGTCCTCCCCCTCCCTTACAGCCGCGATGTGTCCTCCCCCTCCCTTACAGCCGCGATGTGTCCTCCCCCTCCCTTACAGCCGCGATGTGTCCTCCCCCTCCCTTACAGCCGCGATGTGTCCTCCCCTCCCTTACAGCCGCGATGTGTCCTCCCCCTCCCTTACAGCCGCGATGTGTCCTCCCCCTCCCTTACAGCCGCGATGTGTCCTCCCCCTCCCTTACAGCCGCGATGTGTCCTCCCCCTCCCTTACAGCCGCGATGTGTCCTCCCCCTCCCTTACAGCCGCGATGTGTCCTCCCCCTCTCTTACAGCTGTGATGTGTCCTCCCCCTCCCTTACAGCCGTGATGTGTCTTCCCCCTCCCTTACAGCCGTGATGTGTCTTCCCCCTCCCTTACTGCCGTGATGTGTCTTCCCCCTCCCTTACTGCCGTGATGTGTCCTCACCCTCCCTTACAGCCGTGATGTGTCCTCCCCCTCCCTTACAGCCGTGATGTGTCCTCCCCCTCCCTTACAGCCGTGATGTGTCCTCACCCTCCCTTACCGCCGTGATGTGTCCTCACCCTCCCTTACCGCCGTGATGTGTCCTCACCCTCCCTTACCGCCGTGATGTGTCCTCCCCCTCCCTTACCGCCGTGATGTGTCCTCCCCCTCCCTTACCGCCGTGATGTGTCCTCCCCCTCCCTTACCGCCGTGATGTGTCCTCCCCCTTCCTTACCGCCGTGATGTGTCCTCACCTTCCCTTACAGCCGTGATGTGTTCTCACCCTCCTTCAGAGCTTCTCTGATCACTCTGCTAAAGCCCGGCATCTTTATTATGAATTGTAACTAGGATATATATATATACGGTATATATATATATATATAATATATATATATATATATATTTTTTTTTTTTTCTTTCTTTTTTTTCCCTGCTAGTGTATATATTTCATACATTAGCAAAAAAAATAAAAAAATCTTACTATGGCTTATTTTCAAGGTAGGTAGGTAACGGAAACAGGGTATATAAATATAAAAGCATACTACATTATTTATATCTTATTTGTCTGTGTGCATGAGCCCTAAAAATAAGCAGAAAGTATTTGCATTTTGCATGGATTTATATAGAATTTGCTGGTGGGGGGGGGGGGGGTAAGTGAGGTTGATTGCTGGATAATGGGTGGGAGGTCAGGGTAAGGTGCCAGAAAGGACAGCCAGTCTGAATAACTCTTATTGAGTGAGAGGTTACCTGGTTATGTAAGCACAGGGTTGTGTCACTTTAGGATAATCTGTAATCTTGGTTACCCTTGCTGTTCCTGGCTGTTTGGGACAGAAGTTCATAGTGCAGAGCGCATCAAATTACCAATATACTGAAACTCATGAAAGTGAGAGCAATTATTAAGCTGGGCAGCTTGTAGTATCAGGCCAAGTCTTTTCAGAATCTGTGCAGTAGGTTTTGTCCTCTTGTTCAGCCATACCTTCCACCTCTGACCAGAGACACTAGCCCTACCATGGCTTGAATCATGATCAGCTGCTCTCTGCAGTGGGGTGAGATACTGGTTCAGTTTCAGCACAGTGATTCAGCAGCCAAAGAAAAGTCCAAAAGGGTAAATTGCCTTTTGTCCCCTGCAGCTGATCAGTGCAGGTCCAGCAGTCAGCAACTCTCTTGATTGTCAGGTCCTGAACATGTGGTTGGAACTGATGGTGTGTTGGGCTCATGACCTGCCATCAGTCACAGGGGCGGGACCACACCCACTCTCCATTTATTGCAACGGAGGTGGTGTGCCGAGGTTTGATTTTAGGAGGCCTGATTTTGGAGTTGTTAAAGCAGTGGTTCTCAACTGTTCTAATGCTGTGTGACCCCGCAATACATTTCCTCATGTTGCGGTGACCCCAAACCAAAAAATAATTTTGGCTGGCTACTTCAAAACTGTATTTTTGCTACAGTAATGATTCGGAATGTAAATACCTGATATGCATTATGTATTCTCATTGCTACAAATCAAACATGACAAACATGTGTCGAAAACTGTAATTTCTCCGCCTCTTATTGAAATTAATAGGAGGCTGCGGCGGATTGTGTGGTAACTCAAGATTCTCGGGAGCTCTCTTCCACAAAATCCGCCGCACTCACAATGAAATCAATAGGAGGCGGATTCAATGCCGGAAACCGCTAATTTCAGCAGTTTCCTCATTCAGAATATGGGAAAATAGTGGGAGATATGGGAGATAATTATACATTGGGGAACAGTGTGAACTACATCTTATAGTGGTCTCTTATAGTATAAGACTGATGTAGTTCACACTGTGTAAATGTATGGTGCTTTGTGTAAGTGTAAGCTGCTTTGTGTACTGTGTAATGATTGCACACAAAGCACCATACACTTACACAGTATTGTGTGTGTACTGTTTTTACATTAATAACCTTTTTTACACCAGCAGGCTCTCTTGCCTCTCCGCCTCCTAGGCTTCTGTCCTCCAGCGCTTGCTGCGTCCGCCCACTGATGACGTCAGCAAGCGTCAGATACACGTAATGCGCTGCTATGGATTGTGGACCGTTCCCCCCCCCCCCGCTTCCCCCGCCCCTTAAGCCCCGGACGGATGATGCAATCACGTCTGCACATGCGCGAAGGCATTCAGTTTGGAATGCGCATCCATAACGGTGTGCGTTCCAGCTGCAGACGGTAGCTCGACTTCTCATACAAATATGTATTTTCCGATGGCTTTAGGCGACCCCTGTGTTTTGGTCGTTCGACCCCCGCCGGGGTCCCGACCCACAGGTTGAGGACCGCTGTGTTAAAGGCTCTTTCCCGACCAAAGAAAAGGAATACTCTAAGTTTGGTGCTCTAAAACCTTATTGCTAGATTGGGCTGGGGATCAAGTAGAAGCTTGACTACCACTTGAAAACAAATAGGTGTATTTGTGTAACGGAAAAGGGGGCGACAGGACAGGAACTCGGTCTGTATGAGATGGTGAGGATGTAGCCCACATGTTCCCAACCTGTGGCTCGCAGAGTTATGTGATGTGGCTCCCGACCTGCTGTGGGGAAAGTGGGAGGGGTAAAAAGATCTAATGTGTAAAGGTAGTTAAATAGGTGTACAATAAGGATGGGCATTTTCACAGAGAGTGATATAGAAGGGGCACATTAGCAAATTTAGGTGGCAGCAGTGGCTTGGAGGAACAGGGTGACATTGATTGTACAACCCCACCCCTGGGTAAAATCTTTGGCAAAATAATTTGGTAAACAGCGTGTGTATTGCTCGCATGTGGGATTTGTTACATATGAACGTAGGGGTGCGGTGGAAAGACCTAAGAGTGGAGTTTGTGGAGACTATTCATTGTGGCCTGCGACCAGATTCCAAATCATTTAAGTGGCCCCCGCTCATCACAAGATTGAGCACCCCTGATGTAGCCAGATGCTGCT
This sequence comes from Gastrophryne carolinensis, assembly GCA_027917425.1. Lineage (NCBI taxonomy): Eukaryota > Metazoa > Chordata > Amphibia > Anura > Microhylidae > Gastrophryne > Gastrophryne carolinensis. The sequence continues at coordinate 169,420,043 of CM051240.1, read as the reverse complement.
GGACTCAAACATTGAAACCAATACGTTTCAGAGCACTGGATGGAGACAGGGCCACTAGTGGTGTTTAGCTTTGTTACTCCTTGGGCAATAATCCTCTGACCTGTACTTAAAGCGGACCTTCACTCTGAATAAGAGTTTATCTTATATGTTTCCCACACCCTGTACATACAGATTGCCCACATTAAAAATCATCCTACCTGCATCTACTGCATGTTATGAGCCTTTAAACATCCAAGATGGCGGCTTATGGAAGCCGCCATCTTATCAGGCAGCCTGCAAACAGGAAGTGCCTCCTGACTGTGCTGCTCTGCATTCTGGGACTGCTGTCCTTTTCCTGACCCCAGCTCTGCTCTGTCTGAGCAAAGCAGAGCTGTAACCCGCCCCCCCTGTACCTTATCCCACTCTCCTCTCCTCAGTAAGTGTGATGTTTCTGAGTCAAGATGGCGGCGCCCGTATCCTAAATTCCTGAACAGAGTTGCAGCCCAATGGGGGAAAGAATAATAAGTTAGTGACTAAAAACGTAAAATATATTAATTTTAGATGCTGGGGAACCGTTTTTTAAGAGTTTGGGCTTTTCATTAAATCACGCTGAAGGTCCGGTTTAAGAAGCTGTGATGAACAGAAATATTGTCAGTGGAAAAATGTCATCACGATGACCCAGCAGCAGATGCACACTTCAGGATTTTGGTTGTAGTGACATCAGCTTTATCTGGCAGCACCATCATTGTTTAGTTTTACTGACTTGCTGGAAAATAATATATTTTTTTATGTCTTAGCGCACCTGTGCGTCATGCACTGGTTAAGGAGTTTGGAGAAGCCAACAAAGATCCTGCTGTGCAAGCCATCGTGCTGACTGGCTCGAACGGAAAGTTCTCTGCAGGTAGGTTATGTTCAGCTTCATTATATTTATTTCTATGTATAGTCTTGTGAGTTAGTTCCCAGAATGCTTCTTGCTGTTTAATGTGCTGGTATGGACAGTCCCTTTTACACACCCCAATAGTGGCATGGGACCCACCTTCTCTTGTTACAATATATTCTATGGTGGACGGGAGGTAAATCAGTGCTACCCTTTCCCCATATACTGCTGCACACTGTTCATGAATTTAGAATGAATATTAATTAGAACAATTTACCTCCTCAGCCCAGAGTCCCTGATATGGGAAACCAAATAACAAAATGAGAAACTAGAAAAAAATATTCCTAGTTTTGTCACTAAGGCCTACCTCCCTCCTTAAAGGAGCACTATCGCGAAAAATGGCCCATTTTTTATTTTAATGGAAGAAAGAGGACATCATAAGTTTGGCCGGAGTTTTATTCAGCTCGGGTGTATAGGTGACCCCTCCTCTCATTAGCCGATGTGTTTATATTGATTTATATTGATCTATTTCACGATAGTGCTCCTTTAACAAGCTCAGTCCTGTTTGATTGACGGCCGTTTCATCACGCTAGACTTTTGATGGCGTCACATCTAGGGTGACAAAACTCTCCAAGCAAGCAGAATGGATCTTAAAAACAACATATGGATTATTTTTTTTCTTATTTTATTAACATAGAAAGTTGATGTCAGAAGGAGAGCATACGGTCCATCTAGTCTGCCCTTATGTGTATACTGTATGTTCTCTTTATCTTAGGATAGATGTGTGCTTATCCCAGGCATGTTTACATTCATTGACTGTTGATTTTTCAACTACCTCTACTGGAAGTTTGTTCCAAGCATCTACTACTCTTTCTGTGAAATAATATTTTCTAATATTGCTCCTGTCCTGTTCTTCCCCCCGACTAGCTTCAGGTTTTGCCCCCTTGTTCTATCATTAAGTTTCTTTTTAAAAACACTTCCCTCCTGAACCTTATTAAATCCTTTCACGTATTTTAAAGGTCTCAATCAGGTCCCCTCTCTCCCTTCTTTCCTCCAGACTGTCCAAATGTAGTTCTTTAAGTCTCTCCTGATAAGTTTTAAGTTTAACTCCTTCCACCATTTTTGTTGTCCGCCTTTGGACACGTTCTATTTGAATAATGTCTTTTTGCAGGTAAGGTCTCCAGAACTGCACACAGTATTCTAGCTGTGGCCTTACCAGGGCTCTATACAGCGGCATCACAACCTCCCTCTTCCTACTGGTGATGCCTCGAGCTATGCAGCCGAGCATCCTGCTTGCTTTTCCCACTGCCTGGCTACATTGTCCACTCATCTTGCAGCTTTCAGCAATCAGTACCCCTAAATCTCTCTCCTCAGAGGTCCTAGTTTGATTGTTTTGAATGGTTAAACAGCAGGAAGTGCGCTGGAAACCAACTAAGGACTCATTCATACCTGCCAGGTACCGCATGCATTTGTGCGATTGCAGCAAATTCAGCAGTACTGCAAACATAAGTCACTCAATGGCTCCTCCATCGCCCCCTTCACACATCTCTGGTGCGGCAGGGCGAAAAAAATTGTCTGCACAAAAAGTCCTGCATCCAGGATGCAACCCCATGAAAATCTATGGTCCCGAAACCCATGAATGCATGTTCATATTTCATGTACAAAAAATGGGGATGCCCCAAGACCCCTATAGTAAATGCTACCAAAGATTTACTATTGCACACACCCAATTTATAAGAATATAACTACTTTTATTATTGGAAAATCATTATATCATTACAACAAAAGCACAGTTAAAAAACACATAAGACAAACAATTTCATAGTCTGCCAACAGGGGGCGTACTGTTGTACCGGGGGTTGTACCGTGCTGAAAGACACCCAGTTACATAAGTATATGTAATTAATATTAAAATCCCCAAATCTATTCCAACATAAACATTTTCTTATATATAACATATTATTTACAATAAGTGCTAAGTGCATTGCGCTAACTTAAACAGAGTGCATCAATCCCGAATAAACATCTATACAAGTAAGAAGACCCTTATCAAGTCTAAGCCACCAGGAGACATAAGTCAAGACAAAGAATAGTGCTACTTATCTTGAGACTGGGTGACAACATAACGCAACCCCCCGCAGAGCCCACGCGTTCCGAGACTCGATGTCTCTTCCTCAAGGCAGAGTGTGAATGAAAGGTGCTGTGAGCTTCCCAGGCATATATACCCACCTATCCCCGCTCCCCCGCCGCCATTGATAGAAGGCCGGTGTGCCGTGGACGCACCCCGGCCGGAAGTGCGTCACACCGTCAATGCCGGAAATTACGTCACCCGCGCTCCATAGAGACGAGCCCGCCCTCCCCCTGCAGAAGGGAGGTGTTCAGGGCCCCTCTCGAAGGGAGCGCGGCGCGGGACTGGGAGCAAGAAAGGTGAGTGCCACCCGGTGGAACCCACACTCAACAGTTATTTACACGAAAACAAAAGTAAGATATTTTAAAAAACAAACATTTAAACATCATAATCTCTATATAGAGTATACAAAATGCATAAAAGAAATACAGTCAACATTATTGGCATCTTTAAAGACTGATAATATACCAAGTAAGTTGTAATGTCAAGGGAAAAAAAATAGGGAGAAGAGGGTCTCAGGCCCTCACAAAGGAGCCAGATACCAGTACCACCACAGTCCGACAGTCACCATATATAATGTGGAACCAGCCTACAGCAGGAGGGTGTCTCCACCCCCAACATAAAGGCTAAATAGTGGCACTTATGGGGTCTCTCTGACTCCGTGTATGGATCTCCACCTATGTGACAAGGTGAGTCCTCAGTGTGCATACCAAGGACAAGGGAAGGGGGAGAGGGAGGGAGGGAGAAGCCCTCCACTCCAAAAGAGAGAAGGAATTACACCAGTATAACTGTATAAGTTGACATGCATTGTGCAGGCCCATTATACAGAGCAGCACTTGGAGGTATACATGTATATGATGGTTGCAGACACAGGGGTCAAAAAAGGATCAAGGACAATGGGAGAAGGGAAGAGGAACCAAGCAAAGAATGGACGGGATCCCCCATCTAAGGCCCACCCTGACGTGAGTATATGTTTCCATCCCATCAGGAAAAACTTATTGGTTAAGGAGTAATCAATTTCCTGGTGCTATATACGCTGCTCCAGTTTAAACTGAAAATAAAATCACTGTATACTGGAAGATACAAAGATAGATGTGAGTACAGTGCGGAGTCCATTTGCTACCACCTTGGAATCTTCCTGGATCATGTGAGACTCCATCGAGAGCTTCCGTGAAATGGCTCCTCTCGATGTCCAATATGAAGTTCAGCGGAAAATCTCCACGGACCTTGGACTGCCTATCTGATCGTCATTCCACGTTTCTGGGACTATGGAGATCACATCTATCACTTGAAAAAAAGAGAAAATTGATGCACTCTGTTTAAGTTAGCACAATGCACTTAGCACTTATTGTAAATAATATGTTATATATAAAAGAAAATGTTTATGTTGGAATAGATTTGGGGATTTTAATATTAATTACATATACTTATGTAACTGGGTGTCTTTCAGCACGGTACAACAGCGCCCCCTGTTGGCAGACTATGAAATTGTTTGTCTTATGTGTTTTTCCAATAATAAAAGTAGTTATATTCTTATAAATTGGGTGTGTGCAATAGTAAATCTTTGGTAGCATTTCCTATAGGGGTCTTGGGGCATCCCCATTTTTTGTACATATATTGTTGGAATTACCAAAGTTGTGCACCACGGTCATTGGATTGGTTGGTGCCACCTCATTTACCCCTTTGGGGTCCCCACCTACCATGTTCATATTTCATGCGGTACTGCATGTGTTTTGCATTTGCGGCACAACAGATTATAATAGGATTTAATACACAGGAAGGCAGGGCAAAGGTTTTTTTTTTTTTAGCCCCACAATGACGCTTGACCACAAGCTAAAAAACACAAATCCCTTCATGCAAATGCATTCAGACAGGTGTGAACATAGCCTAACTCATGAGACTAAGAAGTCTCAGTAACTGGACTGCAGTGCAGCAACCTAAAAATACAATTCTGTGATTACTCACCTGTAGAATTGGTATTATGAGTATACAGTACGTCCTGCTCCAAATCTAATACTTACAGTTGGGATATACTCCGCCAGATGGTGCTGGACTGCAGAGACATCGAAAATAGGCTCCTCCCGGACCCTCAAATACCCAGGGACCTCCCACAAATCCCCAGCATTGAAAAGCAGTTAATGAGAAGCCGGGAGAATTAAACAATGATAACAATCACCATACAGGGGGATCCAAGAAAATGCAAACCAAGGGTGGGTTGGAGCAGGATGTACTGTATACTCATAATACCAATTCTACAGGTGAGTAATCACAGAATTGTATTATTCTTAGTATACAGTACATCCTGCTCCAAATCTAATACTTACAGTTGGGACATCCAATAGCAGTGTCCATAAAGTAGGGTGGGATCCCCAAGAAAAATCAGCAGCAGGCAGTTTAAACCACTGCCGCCTGCAGAACCTTTCGGCCAAAAACAGCGTCAGCTGAGGCCCTAACATCAACCTTGTAAAACTTTGAAAAGGTATGAACAGAAGACCAAGTAGCAGCCTTGCAAACTTGTTCAACAGAAGCCTGGTGCTGAAAAGCCCAAGAGGCACCAATAGCACGAGTGGAATGAGCAGTAAGGCGGAAGGGAGGATTCTTCCCCTTAGCAGAATACGCCTGACGAATCCACTTGCTGATAGTAGACTTGGCAGGAGCCAAACCCTTCCTAGGACCAGAAGGGACCACAAAAAGAGCATCAGTTTTCCTGAAAGGTGCAGTAGCCACCGGATAGTACATCAGACACCTAACCACATCCAAAGAGTTAGCATTGCTAGGATTAGGGCACAAAGAAGGAAGAACAATATCCTGATTCAAATGAAAGGCAGACACTACCTTAGGCAGAAAGTCAGGTTTGAAATGAAACACCACCTTGTCCTGGTGCCTCTCATAGTAGGGGGGCTGAATGGACAGCACCACAAACTCAGACACACGCCTGACAGAAGTGATAGCCACCAGAAACACAACCTTGAGCGTAAGAATGGCCAAGGCAGCATCCTGCACAGGCTCAAAGGGAGCACCCTGCAAGGCTGACAGAACCAAGTTTAAATCCCAAACAGGCACCATAGGTTTACGTGGGGGACGCACATGAGTGACCCCCCTGGAAAAAAGTCCTGATCAGAGGGTGCTGAGCAAAGGACTTCTGGAAAAAAATAGCCAGGGCAGAAAACTGACCCTTCAGAGTACTGAGTTGGAGCCCCATCTCCAACCCATGCTGCAGGAACTCCAGAATCCTGGGAATAGAGAACACACGACAGGGAAGAGACCTAGACTCACAGCAGTCAATGTAGGCACACCAAACCCTGTAATAAATGGAAGAGGAAGACTTCTTCCTAGCTTTAATCAAAGTATCCACAACTGAGGAAGACAGCCCCTTCTCCATCAAGATGGAGGTTTCAGCAGCCAAGCCGTCAAAGCCAGAGTTTGTAAATTGGGATGGCGTAGTGGGCCCTGAGTGAGCAGATCTGGCACCAAGGCCAGAGCGTACTGATCTACTGCCAGCTGCACCACGTCTGCGAACCACACTCTTCCTGGCCACCTGGGGGCCACCAGAATTGCTGGCACCCCTTCCAGAGCAATCTTGCGCAGAACCCTGCCCAGCAGGGGAATTGGGGGGGAAGACATACAGGAACTGAAAGTCCTTCCATGACATTGCTAGCGCATCCGAGGTCAGGGCCAGAGATTTTCCACCCCCGGGATGTACACAGCTGAAATGCAGGGGACATTGGTCTCTGCCCAAGTCAGTATCAGAGACGCCTCCTGGAGGGCCCCCTTTCTCCGGGTCCCTCCCTGATGATTGATGTAGGCAACTGCCGTCTGGTTGTCCGAGCGCACCCTGAACAGGCAGGCCCTGAAGATGAGTAGTCAAGCGAGCCAGAACTTACCTGATCGCTCGCAGCTCCAAGACATTGATAGATGTGTGGGCCTACTGAGGGCCCCACCTCCCCTGGAACCGCAGGGACTTCCAGAAACCCCCCCCCCCCCCACCTGACAGACTGGCATCCGTGGTGCCCGTCTCCCAGGAAGGGGCAAGAAAGGATCTGCCCCCCCAACAGGTTCCTTGAGTCCATCCACCACAAGAGGGACCTCCTGACCAGGGGGGAGAGCACACAGACCCTGTCCAGGTACGCTGGGTCCTTGTCCCATACAGACAATAGATTAAGTTGCAGAGGCCTCAAGTGGAACTGAGCATAACGGATTCGAAGCACGCCACCATCAGGCCCACCAGCTGCATCCCCTGCCTGATGGAGGGATGGGGACAAGCTAGGAGAGACTGAGCCTGTGCAATCAGACTGTCCACCTTCTGCTGAGGAAGGAAGATCCTTGCCTGAACTGTAACCAGATTCATTCCTAGGAATGGAGTTACCAAGGAAGGGGACAGTGAGGACTTGGGGTGGTTCATCACCCATCCAAATGACTCCAGAGTGGACACCACCAGCTGAGTATCCAACTCTGCCTGATGTAGAGACTGGGAAGTGATAAGGATGTTGTCCAGATAGGGAAGCATGCGGACGCCCTGACATCTGAGCAGAGACATCACGTCAGCCAGCACCTTGGTGAACACCCTGGCAGCTGAAGTGAGGCCGAAGGGCAAGGCCACAAATTGGTAGTGTTGATCCATCAGAGTGAACCTGAGGAACCTTTGATGACCTGGGAACACAGGAATATGAAGGTAAGCATCTTTGATGTCCACAGAAGTCATGAAATCCCCTTGGAGCAGGGAACTGATGGCAGAGCGCAGAGTCTCCATGCAAAAGCGCCTGCCCCTGACAAACTTGTTGAGAATCTTCAAGTCCAGGATGGGCCTGACAGAACCATCCTTTTTGGGAACTGTAAATAGGTTGGAATAAAAGCCCTTGCCTTTTTCTCTTAAAAGAACCTGGCAGATGACCCCCAGCTCCAGGAGGCCTTGCAGTGCTTGCACTAGCTCCTGAGCTGACACAGGGTCCTGAGGAATCTGGGATCTGATGAATCTTGGAGGGGGAACGGCAGCAAACTCCAACTTGTAACCGGAGGACACTACCTCCTGAATCCACCAGTCTGAGACATGAAGCCTCCAGACGTGAGCGAAGTGCTGCAGCCGTCCCCCCACCCGGATGGGTGAGGGCGCCCCATCATGCCTGAGGGGGCTTGGGAGAGGATTTAGCTTTGGTACCCCAGGAGGAGCCAGGACGTCCATGTCCTCTGGGAAATCCCCCTTCCCTGTCTTGCACCACGGTAAGGGGAGGAGAAGGAACCTTGACCCCGAAAGGGCCGAGATTGCCGCCTGCGCTGGGGTAACCTGCCTCCCTTAGCAAAAAGGTCCAGGCGGTCCCCAAACAGGCGCAGTCCTTTAAAGGGAAACCCAGTAATGGCCTTCTTGGCAGCGTTGTCAGCAGCCCACTGGCGCAGCCAAACTGAGCGGCGTATAGCTACCACGAGGGCAGAAGTTCTGGCACACATTCTGATGGTGTCATCCAATGCTGATAGGACAAAATTTACAAAAACATCACAACTGGAGAGTGCATCAAACACCTCACAAGGCAAATCATCAGGGGCACTATCGAGCATATTTCTGATAAGGGTTCTAGTGGCAACAGCAGTAATGGCAGAGGCACAGACCGGGCGCAGCGCCGTCCCCGCACATGCAAAGGCGTGGAATGCCAGCTGATCAATACGCCGGTCTTCAGCATCCCGCAGGGTAGTAGAATCAGGGGAATGCATGACAGAGGTGTTAGATAGCCCTAGGATCGGGGCATCCACCTCGGGGGGGAGGGATGACCAACATTTAACCACCTCAGCAGGAAAGGGATACTTCATATCCCAACTCTTTGGAACCCCGGGAAGTTTACTGGGGCGCTCCCATTCATTGAGCACAAGATTATGGAAATGTGCCTGCTCTGGAAATTCCAAACGTGATTTTACTATATGGAAAAGCTCCCCTCTTTGCCTGGGAGCCTCAACAGGGAGAGAGATAGACAGAACCTCAAAAATCTGGGTCAATAATCTGTCAGTGTCATCCGGGGCCCAGGGGTCAGAGCCAGAATCGTCATGACCCCTTGGTCTCTCATCAGATGAGCCTGAGTCAGAAAAGAGCTCCCCTTCATCAGACGGGGTATAGCCACACAGAATCCAAAATTCCTCAGTTCCCATAGGGAAAACAGTAACATTAGGTGTCAAGTGCCGCTTCTTAGCAGGGGCCTTACGCGCTAAGGACTTCGCAATAATCTGTTCAACAGTAGCCAGTCTAGAAGACACATCAGGCTGAGAATCTCCACTAGTATGCAACTCAGCAGGAGTGAGATTTAAGCTTGGGGGAGTAGGTGAAGTGAAACGAGGTGCAGCCACTGGCAGGCCAGATTGCAATGCAAGCACCTGCTCAGCACAGGGTACACAGACCTGCACCTTGTCAGCGTCAGCATGAGGCTGCCCACACGCTACACACAGACCCCGGTAACATTATCCTGGGATGCCTCCATATGGTGATTATAGCGGCGCTATACGCCAATAGGGAATAACGCTATATAACAACCCTGGATGCCCCAATAACCCGCTAGGGAAGTGGGAGTATAATTTTTACAAGGCCTACAAGTAATATACTAAAAACAGGGCCGGGAGAAGCCAAGAAGGGTTCGTCCCGCCTGTAAGACATAAGCACACAAGACCTTAAGTACATCGTAACAAAAGTGAAGCAGATAAAGCCGCCCACGAGGGCACTTACGGACCGCGGTAGGTAGGAGTCCGGCCCGCATAGGCCAACCAAGCAGAAAAGATGGCGTCGGTATACCTCAAGGGGCGGGCCAATAAAAGCGATGACGCGGAATGCGCCAAAGACCGGCCCGCCCCCCCGAAGAGCGCGAAGCCAGAAAGGCCAACAGCCACCTGAGGTAATGCCGCCACCAAGCGCGGAACCAAGTCAGCGCGCAGCGGTAAATTTAAGAAGTAGTAAAGACAAGTCAGCGCGGCGGCTGACACAAGAATAAAGACGTGAAAAGAGAAAGCACAGATGCATAACCTACATATTTATACACATACACACACACCCCCCCCCCTCTTTTCCCCCGGAGACTACAGGGAGGATGTGGGAGGACGGCGGCCACTTAAATAGGGCCCACCAATAGGCAGGGGCAATAGTGCGGGAGGGGCATCCCATAGAGGCTCACCATAAGCCTGAACCGCCTACCCTTTGGTGGGGGATTGCGGTGGAGCAGCGCTCCTAAGCACCAACGGCGGTGCTGCCTACCTTCACCCGACCAGCGCAGCCAAGGCTGGGAGGCATATTACTAGTGGAACGGGTGGGAATAGTCCTACAGGGCCGCAGGTTAATAACCTCGCTCACTTGCGAGTAGAGAGCCAATTTCTCGTCCTTCGCAGCCAGACTGCAGAGAAATTCTGGGGATTTGTGGGAGGTCCCTGGGTATTTGAGGGGCCGGGAGGAGCCTATTCTCGATGTGTCTGCAGTCCAGCGCCATCTGGCGGCGTATATCCCAACTGTAAGTATTAGATTTGGAGCAGGACGTACTGTATACTAAGAATAAACTCTTAAGACCTTGGTGTGGTGTTATATACATATATTACATTATTCCATTCTATTTATTAATTACATATCACCTAAACTACAATACAGTAATTGATGTAACCAGGCACCCGCAGAGGAAGAATTCTTAGTGGTACGCTCAGCTCACCTAGAGCATTGGCTAGAATTTACCAATTCCATTGTTACTGTAATATCCCCCCTTTACTCGCTGCTTTCCAAGTCTCCTCCCCATACCTGGTTTCACTGTACCCTCCACAGCCAACATACCCCAGACCACCCTCTGCCCCTGCAATGCTATAGCCTTAGAATCATAGCTGAGGGAAGCCATACCCTCCCAAGTCACAGTATCTGCCAACTGCCCCTGTTTCAATACCATAGCTTTAGATACCATATCTAGTCCAGCCCATGATCTGTCACTGTTTTGATATAGGCTCTGCTGAGAAAAGTACTTCTTCAAGTGCCTGGGAAGCCCATTGTGGAGGAAGCTTGTAGGCTGGACAGGGCAAGCATTTTAGCTTAACACTTACATGTCCCCCCACTATCTAAATTCAGGAACACTATCCATGAATATCTAACCTAGCTAGCTAACTCCAAGACTTTTACTCGTTTTAAGGTGGAGTTTTGGCAACCATCAATGGTCCTGGTGTTTTTAAACCCAGGGTGTGGGGCTGCAATTTAGCATTCATTTTTTTTCAAAGAAATCCTTATTAACATGTCGTTTTGGTGTCTTTGTGTGGGTTTACTGTTTTGACTGTTTGTATTGTTACAGGAGCAGACATCCGGGAGTTTTCCAGTCCTTCTGTTAAAGCGGTCAGTTTAGAAAATACCATCAACAGAATCATTGAGGCCAGTCTGAAGCCAGTGGTGGCTGCCATTGAAGGTGTAGCGCTTGGTGGAGGGCTGGAGCTGGCGCTGGCATGTCACTATAGAGTGGCGCATGTAAAGGTAATGAAACTGCAAGCTCTGTGATGTATTGTAATGTTATATAATTAGACATTACATTTGGAAGAATATAATATTTGTTACGAAAAAGCCTGTCTGTAACAATTATACCATATTAAAATCCTACCCCCAAACCAGCCCCTCCATTACTGGGCTAACAGAAGAAAAGGTCCCTTCTGTTATTAGTTGGGCTCCAGAGCATCTTGGACAGCTGAGATAAAAGCAATGAGCATGGCCATTCTGTATGACTTCTGCCCCTATGTTCCCTTTTTGTGAGGGCATGAGGGTATGCTGGAGCGGAAGGCAGCTAAAAACATTAGAAGGGTCCCTCTTCTGGCCCAAGGATAAGGTGAGTATAGTATTTTTTTATTTTAGACTATAGTTAGATTTTAAAGTAGATCAAAATACTTAGTACCCAACCATAAAGTCTCAAAAACCCAGACAGCGGTGGCAGCAGCACCCCCTGCCCCCCTTTATGGCTGGTGACTGGAGAAAGCACTCAGGAGGAAGTGTGTGTTCATTAATTGAGGTCTCCTGTATGGTTTCACACATAACACACACACACACACAAACAGGATGGCCCATTAAAGTGAACTAAAATTTAGAAGGGTGGATTTGGATCTTTTTAAATAATCGAGAAACCAAATCACCTGATAAAACTCACATTTTTTTATGCCTCCTTTCTATAAAAAAACAGTCCTATTTATGCCTAAAAGAACTGTTACATCACTTCCTGCTAACAGCACCCAATGCACCCAATTCTCATGTTGGACTACATATATACATCTACTGTACACTCAGCTTACAAATCCATCTCTGTATTTGGAAAACAAGGTATGTGGGAGCAGGGAATCGATCCCTCATCTGGACCACCTCCCCTCACACCCCCCCCCCCCCCCCGCTGCATGGTTTAGTGTTATTTACTATTTACCCAGCGTTGTGATCTTGGGATCATTTCTTCATAATGGTGTTGGAGTCCTGTTCTCCTGTTACTATTGTGCAGTAAACAAATTATGTGGTATTCTTACCTATATCAATTTCTTTGCTCTAATTACAGGCTCGTTTGGGCCTTCCTGAAGTGCTGATTGGCCTTCTGCCAGCAGCCGGAGGAACTCAGCGTCTGCCTCGACTAATAGGAGTTCCTGCGGCTCTAGATGTCATAGTTCAAGGTTAATTTATATTCTTTTAACAAAAAACAGCTAGTTATATTATTTCATGACTTATTTTATTTTAAAATAGACAAAAACCCAGGATTCTGAATATCTGCATTGCTTCCCTTCCCTGTGGCCTGCCACTACCCCTTCACACCAGATGCTAGCGAGGCGGCTGCAATACCCCAGAAAATCCCCATTCATTCCCCTCGCCTCCAGTGACGTAATTGGTCACATGGGGGGATTCCACAGAGGCTCTGTCTCTGTAGTATAAAAGGTTCCTTTCCTGGTGGCCTGACATTACCCAGGGTAAAGGGAAGGGGACCTGTGCTCCCTTTACACTTGATGCCAGCCAGTTGATTGTCCATGATGCTCTCCTAGATCAGAGGAGGAGCACCAGACCTGTACCGACTGCCATAGGGGCTGGTAACTTGGCAGGGCAAGGGCCTGGCTGCTCTGCCTTTGAGCCCTGGGGTACCAGCCTCTATGCCTAGTAGCCCAGTGAGCTTCTCTGTTTCCTTTTGTTTAAAAGGAAAAAATGTACAAAAAACATAGGCACAACACAGGTACGGCATGTTATACCTGCATTCTACATGCACTGCCATAAACTATTGACCTCCACTAGCGCTGCACTGCGTTTGGAAATGGTTGTTTTCTCTGTGTGTTGACTGCGTTGCATTGCAGCGCAGCAATGCAGATAAAACCTACGCACAGGTGTAAACAGAGCCAAAACTGCAATGAATATAAAGTGCTAGAGCAATAAATAAACTTTTGACCCTTTAGCAACCCTAAATAGCTATACAGTACAATGCCCACAGTGTGCTATATGATACCTAAATGGAAGAACAATGTAAGAGGACCCACAGCGTAAGACTTGCAAGAAAATGCAATAAAACCATATATACCCCAAATTAGCAAAAAAAGTGAGCACAAGAGAAAGAAAATCAAAGATAAATACTCAACATGGGTGTAGGGGAAGTTGAGGGAACCTTTAGAGGATCTGCAGGGGTACTCTTTTTTAATATATGTATGTGTTATGTCTTTTTTTTTTTTTGCAACTTAATAAATATATGATTATCTTATGGTGCGGACCCCTATTTTTGAGTTCCCAGGTGGGTTTATCTCTGCCATTTATCAATCAGTGTTTAATGCCTCGCATATCAATGCTCAGCATAGAATTCCCGGCATATAGGGCGGGAGGCAGTCAGCACCCATTTCTGCCATGAGCTGCACATGCTCCTTGGGATCCCTGGATCAGTAGGCCAACTAAGGGGGTTTCACAGTGTGGACCATCCTAATTTGGGGAAAGGGATTTGGAATTTAGACACCAGGGCTGCCCAAAATGTGTTTTGGCCCTCTTTTAAGTACATATTTTTTCACCCTTGCCGATAGATCTCTAATTCGCCCGGTATCATACAGAATTATATTATGATTTTGCAATTCTTGTATTTAGGCCAACATGCGTGTAACATGTACTAGTGTGTGTCATTTGCAAAATGTTTTAATTTAAGAAAAGGTTTCATGTATTTGGGCAGTCACTCCATATTGGACGATATTGGGCCCTGAATAAATATGCTCCTATCAAGCCTAGCCCAACACCCCCACAATAAAGGGCAATTAAAAGCATCCTTCTCTTTCCAGTGTCCCTATGTATGCTTACTGTTAAGACTACATACAAATAAGGGCTGTCAGTGGCACAATGGAAAACAGGGATCAAAATACTTGGTGCACAATGGAAAAGTTTGTGTCACCACCATCATATAATGAAATAAAATGTATTTGCAGCACAGTCCTGCAGGGTATATGTTGACTTTAAAAAGCAGAACAATACCAGGACTTTTTCTATCCCAGGTTTTGTTCCCTGCTTCAGGGGCGAATTGGGATGCCCCACTGGGTGAATCCTTCCAGATCACCCAAAACCTCACCTCTTCCCAGTCCTAAAGAGCATGTGCGGGCTCTCATCCAAAAGGTTTGAAGGGTGAGACACAGGGAGGATAGGTTTAATGGGGTCCACTGGAGTGTTCTCTTCTGGGTCTAGGAAGGGTGAAGGGACGGAGATGCTTGTCAAGGGTAAAGAAGGGATTCAGTTACTGACTAAAACTGAATCTGGTTCCCTACCTAGGGGCATCCCCAAAAATATATGTGGGGTCCACATTCCAGGTAGGTGCAGGAAGGTTCACGTGTGACCAAACAGGGAAGGTGTACACCCCGGCTATGGGTGCTGAGTCTGTGTGAACAGATGCACTGACGTTTGGTCAAGCGAGCAAATTGGAGCACGGCTTGTGTGCGAGTGGATTGCTTACATTCGGAACCCATAAACTTTGTTGGCTAATTGTTCAGAGTGATCATTCAAAAGATCGCTTGTGCTGTGTCTTGTTTGCAATGGATGTTTCCACATGATGACGGTAATGCAGTGAACTAGAAATTTTATGTTGACCAAAATGATACGGCTCTCAACTGATGAACAAATTCGTTTGATTGCAGCAGGTATTTCCACAGATCCATTTTCACCTAACTGGGTTCGCTTTAGCGATTCTCATTCACAGGTGCAGCCTGTGGTTCAAGGTAAACCAGGGGGCGTGCTGCTTAGTCGGTTACTAATCTTAGTGATCATTTTATATTACTATAATTGTAATGATTTCACAGCCTTGGTTTCTTGTGACTATATTTCTAGTCTGAAAATAACAGTGTAGTTATAACATGTTTATTCCACCTCTTATTTTAACCCTACTTACCTTATTTGTACATTAGCTCATCTAGGTGGGGTCTGGTAGAGACTTGCTGCATATGATGGTGTCCAGCTTTGCCAGGGGATTCTCTATAGCAAAATGTGATTTTCCCTTGAGCCAGCACTGTCTAATTACTCAGCAACTGGAAGACACTGTGGGCCTGTTGATATCAAGCTTTGTTTTCTCCTATCCTTTCTGATAAAAACTTAAAAAAAAAACCTTGGTTGATTTTGGGTTTTAACTGAAATAACTAAGATGGATTATCTTGTTTTTATGGACCTGAAATCTCTATCAAACATCCTGCCAGTCTTTATCTGGGATGGATGTGCCACATGCAGGCTTTATGCCTGCAATGCTGAATGGCTGCCCTAGAAATAGAATAGATACTTTGATCATGTAACTTGCTCTGTTTTTAAGTAGCTAAAAGCTGGTGATGACAACTTAGTGGTGGCATCCATACAAAAATATAATAATTTTGAATTTATTAGAGTGCTTTTCCTGCTTCAGTGGAGCCTGAAGCCATATATGTCTACATATGTCCATATAAATGTTTTGTTTTAATGATGATGATGTCCTGATGATGATAAATGTCCTATGTACACTTCTGTAATAATCCTTTATTTTAGAAACAACCAGACCTATAATAGTGGGCTGACATACAATGATGGTAACTTAATGTGAATTAAACCAAAAGTATACTCACTGTTTGTCCCCCACAGCTGATCAGTCCAACTTTGTTGCTGCAGCATACGCTCTCACGCGCACACAGCCTGCTCCCACTGCCTCTGTAAGTGCTGGCCCATTGAGAGGGCGGGTGCTCCAGGGCATGCGCAGACATCGCTTACAGAGGCAACAGGAGCGCACCACCCACTCAAGAGCGTAGCAGCACTTCCATTTTGGGGGCCAGAGGGACATCCATTTTTGTGGCCATGGAGCACCCAGGAGCTCCCATTAGCATGAATAATATTGACTTTTCGACAAAGGCGAGACTTTTTTGGGGGCAGCAATCTGAATAGTGATGATGCACTAGCCAGATGCAGAAATTTGACTTTTAGGGTGTCGTTCCGGTTTAATTTTTAGAGCCAAATCTGCCACTGCAATATACCAGCTTTTGCAAACGGTTTTTGGTCTAAATACCACTCTTCCAGCTCAGCAAAGTTCAGCAAAATGCCAGGAAATAGTTCTCCCTACTTTCACCACCACAATTAAAGCTCTGTTTGCTAGAATTAGAGCTCAGTTATGTTCCCTTACAGCTCACACGCCGCAAAAGTGAACTAGAAAAACACATGAACATTGTAAATCTTGCCCTCTATCACCTGTACTTGTGCCTTGTATCTTCCAATATTTAAACTGCCTGTTTATTTTATTCCCCAGGAAGGCACATTCCCGCCCCTGAAGCTTTAAGTCTGGGTATTGTTGATGAAGTTGTACAAGGCAATGTTCTTGATGCAGCCATACAGTTGGCCCAGAAAGTTATTGGTAAGTAAAAATGATTTTTTATATACCTGAAAGACTGACTAGCCAAGCTTTACCTTGCACCCCAAGGCATTACTGCTCCTGCTGCTGACATGCTTACAAGTGCACAAAGCGGGATTCCACTTTCCGACTGCACATGCTCCATGAGACTGTGCCCAAGGTGAGTATTTGGTGAATTTGGGGGTTTTACACTACAGGGCATCTCAATTTGTGTTGCCGGGGGGGGGGGGGGGGGGAGTTGCTCCTCTTCCGCTTATCATATAGAAAGTGCATCTTGGGTCGTACAACTTATGTGATTGCAATCTGTATTACAGCCTCCATGTGCTGGATTATTGCATTTAAATCATTATTTTAGCTCTATTGTGCCTGTTCCGTGGCTTTCTCCAGCAGCCTTAAAGTTGCAGCCTGTGCAACCAGCTCTGTTAAAACTTTACATTAATGCAAGATTAAACACATGTCCCCCAATAGTGGCAATAGCACAGGTCTAACGCCTGGAATGGGGAACATGCATTAAATGTTACGCTTTAACAGAACTGGCTGCATGAGCTTCCAGAAAAAATAATTCATCAAATAGGGTTAGCTAGCTGGCTGTTCTGTCTTGATCAGGATGCCCAGATACAACAGGTGTGAGGCTGCAGCTGAGGTGTAGAGATAGGTGAGCCACTTACCCCTTCCTAATCCTAATTCATGCTGGAAGACCACAAGGCCAGAGGGAATTGTCAGTGTGTACTTTCAAAGCTTGTTAAAAATGTTTACCAGTTTAACAGCGTGGTACAGATTATGCTGCTTGGATAAATGCTTAAGGTTAGATCTGCTTATAACTATAAAAAGTCACGTGGAATTGGAAGATAATGTCAGATGACTGCTGAAACATCGAAAACACATTTATTTACACTTATGAATTTAGCTTTTTGTGAAAGATACATGAACATGGCATTCACAGCCCTGTAATGCATTCTTAGCAGCGGGGGCCCTGGTGCTGCAAGGACTATAGGGTTGATTCAGCTCCAGGTGAGAAAACTGCTTTTTAGGAAGTAAAACTGCCATTTACGTGTTACAAGTGTGAGTGCTGGGTGCGAGTGCAATCCAAATAGACATTTGCGGTGTAACCGGAACTAGCTTTACTGGAACATGCATGGAGTATGAGAATATCACCTTAACATGGTGGCTAACAAGGGAAAAAGAAATCATAGATAGCAGCTCAAAATACAGGAAATACAGCACATCAAAAAATGCACAGAAAGACTACAGTTAAGCATTGTTACAGCGACATCTAGTGTCCCAACTGTAAACTGCAATAATCTAGCAAATATAGACAAAGCTAGGCTGTTCTATTTCCAACACCCCTTCCGTGCTCTGGAGCTAACCCTTTCCATCTGCACAAGTGCAAGGCATCCTTGATTAACCTCATAGATTCTCATTGGTTCCAACTGTTATTGACCCAAGTCTGCTAACTTCTGCAACGTACTCTGCTTAAGTAGATGGAAGTGTAACCGAGGGCTGCTTTCTGCTAGTCCAAATGATAACGCCTCATGAGAGAAGAAACAAGTAGCCACTGGACAATTTTCTGCCACTGGTGTGTCTGGCCCAGTCGGCATCCACATATCCTGTCAGGATGCTTTCATCACATGCTGGAAGGTTTTAGCTTGCAATGTAAAGTTCCTTTTTAAGATAGCGAATGACTCACTTTACAACATTCCAGTCCATCTGACTTGGCATTGAAATCTTTCTGCATAGGATTCCAATAGCTGCTGCAATGTCAGGCCTTATAGCGGTGATAATGTACATCGATCTCCCTATAGCTTTTTTTGTACTGAGTAGTAGTTGACAGTGCAATATATTGGTTGATTATGTCCTTCAGGTAGTTTGTTTCCATTTACTTGGTTTAGCATCTTTCATTTCATATGTTTCTGTTATTTCTTGTATTTTGTGCTTTTGGTTCAGAAGAAAGCTGCCATCTTCCTCTCTCTCAATCTGAATGCCGAGGTAATTATTTATGTTTCCAAGATCTTTGGTCTCAAAGTGCTGATTTAGGGTTTTCAGTATTTCTGCATTGTTCTCTTCTTGCTCAAAGCAAATCAGGATACCGTCCACATAAATGAGCACAAAGATCCCTCTTTTTGCCATATTTGTGCAAAAGCAGGGGTCTGCTTTACTCCTCTGAAAGTCCTCATGCATAAGCACATTAGAGCTTGTATACTCCTCTGACGTTTGCATACTAGGTCTGGACTTTGTTCATCCGTGAACCCTGGTGGTTGTTCCATGTAGAGGACTATGATAAGACTCAAAAGTCTCATCATATTCCTCTCCATATTTGTGAGAATATCACGTGGCTGTGAGTCTTGCTTTTTATTGCTTTACTGTGTCATCTACATTGTACTTCACTCTAAAAGTTCATTTACAACCTATGGCTTTCCTTCCAGGTGGTAGTTCTGTAAGTGTCCATGTTTTAGTGTTATGCATGGCTTTTATCTCTTCCTTTGCAGCCTTTATTCATTTACTGGCTTCCCCTTCTGATAACTGAGATATGTCTTCCCAAGCTGAACTGGCAGTGCTTGCAGACGTACAGGTGGTTTACCTTTGTTTTCTCTCGTTGAGCGCCTTTTGTTCTGTGTTTAAGCTTGCTTGTGTCTGTTCTTCAGAACTTGTAAGTTCTGCGCTCACTTCAACTGTTTGATCAGAAGTTACAGATGATGGCTGATCAGTGTGATTTTTCTCTTCTGAGTTCCATGTGAAGAACCAGCACTCCAGACGTTAGTATCATCAAAAGAATATATTGTGAATCCACAAAATGCAAATCATGCAGAACGAATCCAAAGGTCGCATGTCGACGTTTCGGGATGCAGGCAGGCCCCCTTCTTCAGGACCAACTCAATGGCAAAGTAGCATAATCACAGCATAACAGTGTAATCACAGCAAAACAATCAAACATTTGGCATGAGAGCATGTGCCTTTAAATACCACTATGGAGAAGAAATACCCCAGGAAGTGGGAAATTCGGTAACGAAGTAACATAGTCCGTGGCAGCATTGCCATCAACATAGCAATAAAGTAATTATAATTGATATGACAAACATAAAAATAAAGATGCAGGCATAGTACTTACCCTGTGTTGGATGCTCCCGATCGTGCAGGGGAAAGCTTCCCCGCACGCCGAGACCCACCACTGTAGCAGCGGGGCGGTTGCTAGGCAACCTCCACCGCTGTCCCCTGAATAGGGAAGAACGGGCAGCATCACGCTGATCCGGGCAAGTCTGCCTGGCAACGCGTGACGCAACCCCCAGACGCCTTCTTTATCTGCAGTGCAGTGCGCCCGCCGCTGCCCGTGACAAGTGGGGACATAAGGGAATGATTATGCACACCAGGGATAATAAGTCCGGGAAAAGAGGGACATTATAGGGGAAATGGACTCAAAGAGGGACTGAGATTGCGTGTGCGCAAGGGGAAGAAGAGACAGAACAAGGGAAGGGACAAGAGAGGTTGCGGGGATACAGAGAGTGGGACAAGTAACATTTGATGCAGGGGATGCAGAGAGAGGGACCAGGAACATCCGAGGGGCATACTATACTTTGGACTGTGGGGGGGGGGGGAAGAAACAGGGGACATGACAGTGTAGGGAAGGAAAAGAGGGACAAGAGAATGAGGAAGGATACTAGGGCAGAGGGATAGTGATTTTGAAGGAAAGGGAGGTCAGTGGAAGGAAAAGGGGGGGGGTTGAATGGACAGGTTAAAAAGAGGGGTAGTGAGGCCGGTGGAAGGGGGAGAGGAGGGGAGGGGCAAATGACAGGGGGGAAAGGTAGAGAAAGGGAAGAGGAACCTGACCAATCACGTGTTAATAATAAAAACCAAACTGTCACAGATGACTAAAGGTGGACCGAACCATACAGGTACAAAAAGTGCAAAAAACTCCAAAACAGGCCAAAAAGTTACAAAAAAGTTAAACAAAAATCCAAGAGAAGTGAAAAAATGGGAAAAAACGTCCAAGAGTGGCCAAAAAAGTCCAGGGCGGACTATCTCTTCTCCAGAAAACAGTTATAGCCAAACGATGGGTTCAAGCCACAGGATTGTACAGTATCCAGTCGGTGGATCCAAATGTTTCCTGTTGAAGGAGGCGGTTATTCTGATCACTGCCCCTAGTCAATTTAGGTACATATTCAATAACCATGCCCTTAAGGTCTTATGGGAGATGGCCTAGCTTTGCAAAGTGTATTGCCACCGGTTTGTCATAGTCCTCTTGCCCACCGTTTTTTGCTCTACCCTGATGAACTCGGATATCACTTTTATGTTTCTGGAATCTTTTTAAACTGTCCAATAGTTTTACCCACATAGACCAAACTACAGGGGCATTTTAGAATATACACACAGTAATCCGTGTTACAAATCAGATATCCACGTATCGGGATCTGGGCCCCAGTGTGTGGATGTGAGAACTTCGGCCCAGTGATCATTGAGTTGCAAACATTACAATTAAAGCACTTGTAGCAACGGTCTTGGTGGAGAGTGTTTGTTTATGTGTTGTATATTTCTCAACTGATTAATATGTCCCGTGGTTGCGGGCTCTATTATAGACCCGTATTGGGGGTTGCCTAATTATTGGTGTCAGGTTTTTATCCGAGTCCAATATTTTCTGGTGCCTTCGGGCAATGCGTTCTATACCCATCGGTGTGTGGCAAAAGGTCTGAATGAATGGAACCCGTTCCTCCACCTTCTTTTCTGGTCTCTCCTCATTAAAGATGTTGATAGCCTTATCCATTACTATGGTTAGTATATCTTCGGGATATCCCCGATTTCTGAATTTTTTGTACATGAGGTCTAGTTGGGTATCGGCAGTGGTTCTGTCAGAATGGATTCTCAAGACTCGCAGAAATTGAGAAATGGGGAGGTTGTCAATCAGGTGTTTCGGGTGTGCACTCTAGTATCTGAGCAAAGTGTTTTGATCGGTGAGTTTAGCCCTTTCAGTGCCAAGCACGTAGTTACGTGCTCGCTTCCACTCCACTTAAGTGCCAAGCACGTAGAATCTACGTGCTTGACTTTCCCCCCTGCTAGTAAAAAAAATATAAATCAAAAATACTCACCTGACCCCTCATTGGATCCGGCCGGGTCTCCTCTTTAATTTGGTGCCCCGTGGGGGGTCAGATGGCTCCAGGAGAGCCCCCGGAATAGCCCCCCCCCTCGTTTGGCAGCAGCAGCTGCTAACTGTAAAAAAAATAAATAAAAATGACATTTACTTACCTGCAGTCATGCTGCCTCCCTCCGGGTCTCCTCTTCACTGGGGGGGCCTCCGATCGCCCCCCCCAGCCTCTTCAGCTTCAGGGGAGAGCCTGAAAGGGCTCTCCCCCTCCTCTCCCGACGGGCGCCGCCATCTTGCTGTTAAGCCCCACCCCTTTGGCTTATGACATCACTCCCGGGCGTCTTGCTGCCTCTCCTCGGCTCAGCTGTCAGATGCCCTGGTGATCGCTGGGCAGAGCAGTGGAGGGGCAGGGGATGCTCTGATCCCCTGCCCCCCCCCCTCCTCTGGCCAGCGATCACCAGGGCATCTGACAGCTGATGAACACAGGAGCTGACGATCGGGTGAGGTGAGTAAAGTGTTTTTTTTTTTGTTTTTTAATAAAGGAAATTTTTGTGTCTGTCTTTTTTTTTTATTGTTAACCCTTTGTGAACTGGTAAGGGGTCCATGAGCCCCTTTATACCAGCTCACAAGGCTGGGGGGGCTGGCAAGTCACCTGCAACTAGCGGGTGGCTTGCCATTAACCCCCGCACTCCCAATTACCTGCCTCCCCAAAGCCCGGGGGGGGGGGGGGGCAGAAGAGCCCGGGCCCACACAGGGTATGTGGGCTCATAAGCTGCAGGGTGGGGGGCCACAAAAGCTGGCCCCTCCACTCTGTTCCTACAAGCCCCCATAGCTGGTCCCGGGCTGGTTATGACGGGTAAGGGGGACCCTACGTCATTTTTTTAAAATTTTAAGGGTTAGGGTAACCCTAACCCTAACCCTTAAAATTAAAAAAAAAATGGGTTCCCCCCCGGGAGTTGGGACCCTACGTCATTTTTTTTTTATTTCTAAGGGTTAGGGTTAGCCTAACCCTAACCCTTAAAATTCCAAAAAAATGTCATAGGGTCCCCCCCTCCAGGGGGGGGGGGAGGGTTTGGCTCCCCATTTTTTGGGGGGAATTTTAATTTTTTTTTTATTTTTTTTTATTTTTAAGGGTTAGGGTTAGCCCTTTGTCATGTTTTGGGGGGTTTTGAGGGTTAGGGTTTGTTTTTTAATTAACCCCTTATGTTTATAGTGTGGATAGTATTTTATTTGTAAATGTAATAAAGTGCTCTTTTCAGTTTGGGGGGTCTCCAGGGCAAGAATGGGGGGGGCTACCGATACATATGTGGTACCGTTGTAATCTGGAGAAATGGGGCTATCACATGCAATATGGTTTTCATTAAAAAAAAAAAGGTTTTATTTAAAATAAAGGAGACAATTGTCTAAAAAATATATATTTTTTGTTTTTTTTAAGCAGAAATATTCAAAAAACAGTAGAAAAATTACAAACAAGACATTTCATGTTAAAGCCTAAACTCTGCTGCAAAAAATGTATATGTAATGTATATAATTTTTCTGGAAATTCCAGCAAAAATCACGGTTAATCATGCCGCAAAATGGGGAAAAATGACCTGTCAACAGAGGGTGACAAAACTTCAAGTAGGCTGACAATTAAAAGGGTTAATAGTAACTATGCATGTTGGGTATTGTTCTGCTCGGGGGACCTTGCGCTTTCAGATTTAGCTTGTTTTTTCTTGTTTGCATATTGATATTTTAGGAAAACATGGTCTTTATTCTGCTTTTTTTTATAATTGTTTTTAGGGAAACCCTGTGCAACCTAAGAATTCTTCAATGGATTACTTCCAGAAAGATGAGCCCACTACAACAAGCTCAGTACTCTTAGAAAGCTTAACGTGTACTTTCAGGAAATATATGGTTTATGGGGATATTCTAAATTTAAAGGGTTGTTTTGGTTGAAAAATCGCAAGGTGCGCACTTTGTCTGCAGAGCTGAAATTTTTAAGTAAAATTACCGTTATGCGCATGCTTTACTTTGGGGTGTTTGGCAACTCTTCCCTTGACAGTACCTATGTATGTTGGGTATTGTTCTGTTCGGGGGATGTTGCTTTTTCAGATTTTACTTGTTTTTTTCTGTTTGCATATAGTTTTTTTTAGGAAAATGTGGCTTTGATAGTTCTTTTTTATTCTTTTTTAGGGAAACTCTGTGCAACCAAAGAATTGATTGAGGGATTACTTCCAGAAAATTGCGCCCATGTCAACAAACCTGGTACGCCTAGAAAGCCTGAGGTGTATACTTCCAGAGAATATATAGTTTGTGGGGGTATTTAAAATTTAAAGGGTTCTTTTTCTGGAAAGACAGCAAGGTGCGCTTAGCGCGGTGCATAGTTGTATTTTTATCTGAAAATCTCCTAAAGCGCTGTTTCAGTTTGGGGGAGTCTCCTGGGCAGGAAAGGGTGTCTACCAATACATATGTGGTAACACTGTGACCGGGATTAATTGGGGTTTCACATGCAATAAGATTTTATTGACAAACTTACATTTTTTATTACAAAAAACACTACAAATTGCAAAAAATAGATTTTTTTTTATTTTTTTGCACATATTTCACCCAAAAGTATTGAGAATACACCTAAAAAATTACAAACAAGACATTTCATGTTAAAGCCCAGACTCTACTGAAAAAACAATATATCATTTTCCTGGGAAATCCCTTCAAAAATCACAGTTGAACATGGGGAGCGCAAAATAGTGCAAAATGGTCTGGCACCAAGGGTGACAAAAACTCCAGGTAGGCTGGCAGCGAAAGGGTTAGTAAACAGGCCTGTGGTGATCACACCTTCCGGATCTTTTTTGTAATGCTACATCTAAGAAGGTCACATGGTCCTTTGAGACCTCTGGGTTGAACACAATACTGGGGAAAATAGAGTAGTTCATGGCCACAAATTGTGTTAATGAATCAATGTCTCCATTCCGGATCATGATGATGTCATCAATAAAGCGCCCCCAAAACGACGCCTTCTCTCTGTATGGGAGTGTCGGGAAAATCGACAGCTCCTCCAGGTAGCCCATGAGCAGATTAACGAAAGATGGTGCTACTGTGCTCCCCATAGTGGTCCCAGTGATTTGCTGGAAGTAGCTGGATTCAAATTTAAAGAAGTTATTGGTCAAAACCAATTCAAGGCCCATAAGGATATACTCAGTGGGTATACTCGTGGGTTCCCTGGTCAGAAAGTGTTTAACCGCTTCTAGTCCTGCATCATTAGCTATGTACATTAGCTATGTATGTTTGTGTATAATGACGAAATATCCATAGTAACCATAAGGGATGCCCCAGTAGTGGATACCCTCCTGAGTTTGTCAAGGAAATCTCCAATGTCCTTCAGGTAGGAGGGAAGTGTTTTCACATACGTCTGTAAAAAATAGTCAATCCATTGGGCCAAGGGTTGGGTCACTGAATTAGTCCCTGCCACAATGGAGCAGTATTTCAGGGGACATAACCCCTTGTGGACCTTAGGCAGACCATATATTACCGGTGTAATCGGGTATTCCATTTGTAAAAAGTCTGCTACATCCTGTGTGATCCAGCGGTTTGCAAGGCCTAAGTTTACATACTCATACTTTTAGTTTATATGTGGGTGGTAGGATTGTAGTCTAGTTTACTGTAGCTCAATGTGTCCATAAGCATGTCAGTGATGCCCTTGCAGTAATCGCGGTAGTCTAAAACAACAATGGCACCCCCTTTGTCCGCGGGTTTTGATATATTCTGGGTATCTTCTCTGAGTAATTTTAACGCAAGTGCCTCCTGTTTGGACAGGTTGCTGTGGCACCGTCTTTTAGATGCTAGATGTATTGTGTCAGCCCTAATTGTTCTTATGTAACTTTCAATGCAACCAAAATTGCCCTGTGGCACAAATCTGCTCTTAAGCTTAAAGGGGCGCCTCTTCTCCAACTTCTCTCTCAGTGGCGCATCAGTCTTAAAGAACTGTTTGAGCTTCAAATTTCTTTCAAGCTTATACAATTCCACATCAAAATTTAATAAGTCAAATTTAGTAGTCGTGCAAAATGGGAGGCCCCGAGATAAAAGGCTTACCTCGTCTGTAGTAAGTTGACGGGCTGAGAGGTTCATGACGGGGCTTTCTTGGAGTTCTGTCTTGTCTGGCGTTGTGTGCTTGTTGCTGGGGTGGTGTCACTGGCCGCCCCTCCTGGGTCGCTTTGGCTTGGGGTATTTTTCTCTTCTGTTCTTACTTCCATTGTCTTGACATTGTCTCTCAGTTATTCAACAAAAGTAATGCTTTTGCTAATGGTAACCTTGTCTGTTTTGGGATTTAGGATTCTGTAACCCCTAACATTATCAGTGTATCCAACAAAAATTCCTTCAAATGCTCTGCTTCGGGGTTTTCCTCTGGAATGTAGAAGTTCATATGGAGTTTTCTCCACTGTTCTAGAAAAGAGTCTGTTCTGCAAATAAGTGGCTGTCATTGCTGCCTTAGCCCAGTGTTTTTGTAGTAGTCCAGATTCTGTTAGCATACATCTGATCATTTCAGTCAGAGTTTGGTTCTTTCTTTCAGCTACTCCATTTTGCTGTGGTGTGTATGCAACTGTCTTTTGATGCTTTATCTCGTTCAGCTTTACATACTCTTGTACTTGTATCCTGTGAATTTACCTCCATTGTTACTCTGATGTATGAGGCTTCCTCTGAAACGTGTTACTTGTCTTTACTACATAGCCCTTTAATTTGTCTTGTGTTGCATTAGGTAAGTGAGTGTGTATCTTGAATAGTCATTTATAAAAGTCACTATACCTGTTGCCTCCGGGTGTAGGTGGGTTTAGGGGACCACATACATCACTGTGAACTAGGTCAAGTGGTCTTGAAGCTAGCTGTATTCTGACTTACTTTAGGAAGTGTTGCTCTTGTAGCATTCAATTTGATGCATCATTCACACTTAACAGTAACTGTACAAGGGGATACTGTTAGATCCTTTATCAGATTCCTCTTTTGTAGTTATTGTATGCATTCTGGGTGTCTGTGTCCTAAACGCATGTGACACATGTGTATTCAGTCATTGTGTTTAGTCTCACCTTTTCCTTCACCATGTTGAGGTAATGTAGATGGTCATCTAGCTTGGCACTTGCTATGGTCTTCTTGCGGTCCAGGATAGAACACTTGTCACCTTGGCCTTATACAGTGAGTCCTTTGGCTGTCAGACGCTTCACAGAATCCTTCTTCAAGATCAGGAACATAAAGCACATCCTTCACTGTCCTGCATCATTGGGGCATACAAGGGTTTCATGCCCATATCCCATGCACATGTATTTGACTTCCATCTGCAAGGTAGTCCCTTTGTTATTCAGATCAAGTTCTATGAAAAAGCTTCTCATCAAAAATCACGTGTCATGTGACTGGTTGCTCCCAAATCAATGCAACAGCCTTAAAATGTGTGTGTCAGGTCCTGTGGGACACCCTGCTTCAAGGTAAGTCGACGACCCCCAATCTCCGCTGCTAGCTTCACCTATAGACAAGCCCCCGTCTGCCGGGACGCTTTATACGCCTCACCAGGCACGGTTGCCCCCAGGACTTCGTAGCACAAAGGATGTGGACTTACAGGGGGAAAGGCGGATGAACCCGGAAAGAGACTGGGCGACGTTGGGTAAGCAGGGGTCATACACGGGTGATCAGTCCAAACTAGCGCAGCACCAAGGATGAGACAGAAGAAGAGTCAAAATCGAGCCAGGGGTCAAGCCGGGAGGTCACGGGTACGCAGTACAAAGGATAAGACTAAATCGTAGTCAGGAACAGGCAATGGTCGGTCCAGGTGGCAATCATGGGATGGTCAATACACAGCAAGATCGATAACAGAAAAGGTTCAGACTCAGACAAAACACACCCAGCAGCACGCTATCACAGGCAGTTCTACACTGGAGGGGTAAAACCTTTATAGGGCTATCCTGAACGGGATAGGACAAGTGATTTGTGCTTAACTGTCTTTGGGCTGATGTACAGTGCCGCCGGAAGTTATAAGAGGGATGTGTTCGCGCGCATGCGCACGTTCCGAGAAGCTGGGGATGTGGCGGTGAATAGAGGAGGCGGCCGTGCTTGGCTCTGCCAGGCAGACGCTCAGAGCGGCCGCCAGGCAGGACGCGTCTGGGCCAGCCTCCTCGAGACAGCGCGGGGCCGCTGCTCAGGTGAGTTGATCTTGACAGTGTGGTTGCCTGTCACTTAAAATGTTGCATTCCAGTTACCTTCACATGCATCAAAGATTGTGGCTTTGACTTTCTGTTTGGTATAAGAGGGACACGATCTCATTTGCTCTGCTTTCCATATAGTACAGTCTCTGTTTATGTGACCCTGATCTTCCTTCTTGTGTATCTTTCTGTCTTTAGCTTTAAAGTGGACCAACACCCAGGATTTTGACTATCCTGGGTTTTGGTCCACTTCAGGGGGGCACCCCGATTAAGGGTGCCCCGCTGTTTGAAACCCCCAGAAAGCCCCCAAAACTCACCTCACCACGCTCCCACGTGGGCGTGCTGACCAATCACCGCCGACGGACAAGCGGGTGACAGCGGCGGACAACACAGCGCGTCCGCCGCCGCCTCCCGCGCGCCCCTCTGACAGTGCGCGCGCCCGCGCCGGCCATTCACAAATGGCCGGCGCGGGCACACGCACGTCTAGAGGGGCGAGCGGGAGGCTGCGGCCGCCGCCGATGAGGTAAGTTGTTTTGGGGGGGGTCCCTCACCGCGGGACATCCCGATCTCGGATGTCCCGTGGTGAGGGAGGTGATCGGCCCGGGAATCTTATAGATTCCCGGGCCGATCACCCCTGGGTGACGGTCCACTTTAAGAGCAGTTTCTTTGGAGTCATGCACAAGCTCCTTTCTTCACTGATACTCATCTTTGAGCCTTGTTTTTTACAAATGCTAGCTCTGTCTCAAACCGTGTTCCTAGCGCATTAATCAGTGCAGTATATGTATTAGGTAACCTACGCAGCAACATGGTGATATTGTGACTGTCTGTTATATTCTCACCGATTTATCTGAGTTGTGCGATCGCTTCCAGCATGACATTTTATGTGGTCTTATATGTCCTGCTCTCTGCTAAGCCTCATTTTTGTAAAGTTTCCTCAGCAGAAACAACTTTCTGTTTAAACTGCATCTCTCATGATGTATTTTCAGTACATTCCACATGCTGTATTCTCACTGCATATGTGAATAAGCTGATCGTCTTCAACTACTAAGTTTATGGTGGCCATGCCTGTCTGTTTTTCCTGTCCCAGTCCTGATTATTATTAGCATTTTTACTTTAAACTTCCATAGCTGATAATTGCCATTGTTCAGCCACTGAGAGTATAAGAACAGTCTTTGTATACCGGAGATGGCTCTGGAAAGCTTCTTTATGTCAATCTCTGCACTGACCACGCTGTCTCCAATTTGGGGCATTGCTCTGCCTTGGACGAATTTGGTCACTGGAATTTATTGCGTCGCTGTGGCTTCATTCGGTCTCTGAGTCCATTGCCTGTTGCAGAGTGTGAGTGCTGGGTGCAGAGTCAAATCCAGATAGACATTTGTGGTGTTAGTGGCTTTTCTGGAACATGCCTGCAGTAAAGGAATGTCACCTTACATGGTGGCTAACACAGACAGGAAAAAGGAAATGAGGAAAAAAAGTCATAGAGCAGAGCTGAATGTACAGGAAACACATCAGTAGAATGCATACAGACACTAAAATGAATCATTGGTAACAGCAACATCTACTGTCATAAATCTAAACTGCAGTTAATCCAGCCAATATAGACAAAGCTTTAGACAAACTGTTGTATATCCAACAGATAAAAGGATCAATTAATTAAGGTTAACTGAGAACCAGTGTCAAAAAGAGCAGTCCTAGCTGCCATTCACAAAGAGACTGCAGGTACACTGACTACCTATTCTCGCAACGGCACTTGGATTGTCTTCTTTTCCTTCTGTACAACTCTTCTGATTTGCTATAGACCTCGGAATCTTCAGCTGACAAAGGACATGTACCAACTCTTTGGCCTGCTTGAACATAGGGAAAACACATGATTGGTGGGTAAGGCCTAGAGATTGGAACTTCAGTTGCAGCAGAGGGTGCAACATTGTTGCAAGTTTCTCTTCACACAGCCAATATCTCTAGCAGCTGGTTATTCAGTGAGTGTGTTCATATAACATAATACACAAGCTGCCCATGTTTCTGAGGCATTTATCTCTGTTCGGTGTTGGCTGCTACTGGAAAAGTGTGTAACAAGATGGCCGCTCCCATGCAGTTCTATTATTTCACAACATCTTAATGGAGTTAAGTCCTGGCAAATAGTTTTTGCGAGAGGGGGGGCTTTTGGGGAGCAAAAACGAAACTTTTTTTTTTACATTTGGTTTGCTTTAAAGAATCCACTTCCTTTGGCAAGATAACACCATGGTGTAGTAACCGTGACAAAGACAATTGCAGACAAGTGATAAACTCAGACACACTTTCCCCATCTTTGTGCTGACATAACCAATAATTAGCTCTCATCTGCTCCAAGTCATAGTGAGGCTCAAAATGGTCAGGCAATGCTGTTATGTAGTCACAGGCAGTATGATTTTTATGGAGACATATTAACTCAGTTGCAGGATAATGTAAGCTTTCAATAATGCACTGACGCGTGTCCTCCTCTGAGCAGGACCATTCATTTAAACACTGCATTGTATTGTTTCATATTTCAAATCCTTCCTCTCCCTTAGGTACTTGAAGGTTTCCTGAAAAGAGCTTTAATTTCTGGCACTGACCAGACTGCAGAAAAAAAAATCAGTAAATTTCAATATAGTTGCATCTATAGCAGATTTATTTTCCCTACTGGATAGTTGGCAGGCATCCTCAGCCACGCAGAGCTATAAAGCCATTAATATCAGACATCTTATCAGCAATTATCTTACAGTGTCCAAAGGATGATAGCAGGTGCATATTTCTGGATTGTTTGTGCAGTGACACTTTTAGGAACTCTGTCCTATTCAAAAATCAGACGTTTAACCCCCTGAGATAGGGACCAGCAATACATTCTTCTTGAAAAATTAACAGCACTATTACGCTCAAATGTCCTGGTTCTTATTTCACCCTTATACGTTAATTATTGTCCTCCCAGCCAAAGCAACAAACTCCTGGATGTTGAGCTAGTTCAATGTAAAACACAGCAGATGAAGCGCAATATCTTCAGGCTAATACACACACAATGCAAAGTCTCTAAGCCTTGAGCTCCAGGTTGGGCACCAAAATGTAATGGTATTGCAGCCGCCACCCATTGCAGGTCCTGGACAAGGCAAAACAGGAACATCAGAAAACACATAAACCTCCTCCCTTCCAGGAATAGAGGTGTGCAACAAGTCACTTAATAATCCTCTCATACTGTACTGCAGTGCAGGTTTAGTTGCTGAGTAATCCTTTCTAAAGAGAGGTCCTTCCTCGATCAGGTCTTGCACGTTCTAACCTAGAACAAAGGGCTCCCCGGTCTCTTATATACTTGGGCTATACCAACTATTGGAACCTTCTAGAATGTTGCACCCCTTGGCAGTCTTGTAACTAGTGTATAATTTTATATATATAATCTCCTGTATGCATTTCTTAGTAAGCACTGACATCTGGTTGCCAATATCTGTAATTACAGGGACTCTCTGAGAGCTGTAGAGGGAGAACAACTAGGTGATGAGAATGCCTGTCTTACAGACCCCGTCCATTATGTTAATTATTAAGCAGCATCACAGAGCCAAGGGTCATGCCCAAATGCATAAGTCATAAGGTGAAACTGCAAACTTTCATATCGCAGCCATTTCTTCTTCATTTAAACAATGGAAAACTGTTTAGGATTGTGCCAAACGTAGCCTGACACAATGGTCTAACAATTGCATTTGCCTTATGTATTACTTTAAAATGCTAAGCTAGAAGGTGCTGTAGAAAGGAAAGGGAAGAATTATTATTTATTCCCCTACAGTAATAATATACTATTTGCACTTTTAATAATTTGTAAAGCCCTCTCTGCTTTAAATCACACCATTTTTACTTCTGACTTAATCCAAAATAAAACATAAAATTGGTGAGGTATTGTAATTACCTGTACTTCTATTTGTACATTCTGGTGTGCATTCCTATAGCCTCTTTGTAAATGATTTTTTGAGAATATCTCCCTCTGGGGGTAACCTGTGCTTGTAGGCACCCTGAAGAAATACTGTGCAAAAGACATTAAAACATAATCTCACCTGGTCTCAATATCCCCTAGATCGCTTTACAGTGACATCTCTGGCTATATGTGTGCAATGCTGGCCCGTTTGAATAGGGGCCGGGCGCATGCACAAAGCTGCTCTTTGCAGCCTCACAGTGATCACCATGGGAAGCACCAATGGAACACGCTGTAGTTGAGACCAGGTGAGAATTTATTTTCCCAGTCCTGATTCAGTGCAGCGATTGGGCGCATGGCGCTCACATGAGTAGTGCGTGTCGCCATTGTTCCAGCTGCCAGGAATGGCCTGCGCACGTGAGCGCCACACGGCCAATCGCGGCACTGGATTCCCGGTGGGGGATTGTGTTTAAGGTAAGGTTTAAGGGTATTCTGGGGGGTTATGTGTAGGGGTGCTCCAGCATTCTGGATGCCCCCCGCAGCCTGTCTTATAGCCGCAGTGCCAGCACGGGTGTTGGCCCGCTTCAAGGGTGGGTGAACACTTAAGTCACTAGTTCTGTGACCTTTTTAAAATAACAAATCTATACCAGCTATGTCCACTGTAAAAACTGAAAATGTTCTGAGCTAGCTGTCTGTTTAGGCATACTGGCCTTAGGCATACAGCAGAGGGTGCGTCTTCACCAGGGGCCAGAAGGTTATGGGTTTGTTGCTCCTCCACCTTATTTATCATATTTGGGCTCACTTGGCATCATTTAGATACATGAAGCAGCATTTGTCTCTGCCTTCTGTATGAGTCGTCAAAGGGCTCCAGTTAATGTTCGCATCAGGGCTCCATCACATTCAGTTAAAGTGGGCCAACACCCAGGGGTGATCGGCCGGGGAATCTATAAGATTCCCGGGCCGATCACCTCCCTCACCGCGGGGCATCCGAGATCGGGATGTCCCGCGGGGTGAAACCCCCCCAAAAGCCCCAAAAAACCTTACCTTATCGGCGACGGATCAGCCGCCGCCGCCTCCCGCGTGCCCCCTAGCAGTGCGCGTGCCCGTGCCGGCCGTTTGTGAATGGCCGGCGCGGGCGCGCCCCTTGAAGTGGGACGCCGGGGAGGCGGCGGTGGCGGCTTGTCCGTCCCCGAAAAGGTAAGTTCTTTTGGGGGGTTTCACACAGCGGGGCATCCTGATCTCGGATGCCCCGCTGAAGTGGACCAACACCCAGGATAGTGAAAATCCTGGGTGTTGGTCCACTTTAAACCACTGCTGAACCTGTAATATCTATGTATGCAACCCTGCTGTCTTGTACAGAAAGACCTTCAAGACAAGCATGAAAGATATGGATACTGATATGTATAGGTTTTTTAAAATTCGTTATCCTTGACAGGGCCTTTACATAAAATCTCTATATGTCCTACAATATATTATTTACTGTGAATTCATAAAATTATTTATAAATCTACATTTAGGAGCATTAGATGTGTAATCAGCTGAGTGAAAGTGTGGAGACCTTAAAAGCCTTTAAAATAATGCTTTGTAAATGGAGTGCTTTATGTTTATGGTAATCTATTCAGTCGTATACATTTTTTTATGGCGCTAAGGCAGTAAAAGGTCAGCTTTATTTCAGATATACATCAAATAAGTTATTAATTTAAAGAACATGTCAACTCTTTAAATCTATTCCTAACAAATGATATTCATAGTCGATGTGGTAGAAGATGTCCTTGACCTATGGTAACTGTGGAACATCTTGAAATGCCTGTTTAATAGCATGCTGGAGATAAGAATTACGTTCACAGTATGTGGAAGTTAATAGGCTTTTTATGACCAGCTCTAGCATAATATACGCATACATAAAAGGCATGGATTTAAAGGATAAAGCAAATTATGCTTCATCTGGCCACTCTTGATCAGTAAAATATTATATTTTATGTGTCGATTGCAATTCCTTATAGTTACCGTACATAAAAAAATTCAGCATCCATGAAGTTGTACCTCATTGTAACCTTCTAAATGATTGGTTTATAAAAGAAAGCATGGAACTCTTGGATTTGGCACTTATATCTAATAGATCGAAGCAATCCAAAACTTTGGTCCATATTGGACCATATATTATTTAAATTTTCCCCTAGCCCTGTCATTCTCAACTTTAGCATCATTAGTCCATGCGGGGATCCCACAAATCCCCAAAAAGAACCACCCCCACAAAAAATATATGCAATTTTTATTAACACATCTATTTGTGCTACACAATTAAGACACATTAAAAGCCATTAAAAAAACATGTAACAAAATAACGGGGGGGGGGGGGGGGGAATATACACTGGGATGTAACAAATCGCGGCTAAATTTCCTGCTTCTAAATTAAATATAAATACAAACTGTGTCCTTTTATCAGGCTGGTAATACAGTGCATAATTCATAATCCCTCAAAACCATACAAGGTGAATGTGAACTCTAATATCCCTCATGAAGTGTGCAAAAAATGCTCAATTATATATCTAATCTAGTTAATACCTAAAGCCATCTTAATAACCACCTTGATAAAGTGCAATGTGCCTAAATAAATTATCAGTGTATATATATAAATAAAGCTCATTAACAAAGAAATATTAAGGACCAGCCGGGGTGAAAAGACAATGCAGACATACAACACATGTAAACAAGGATCTTACGGATCAAAGAGCAGTGCCGCCAGTGTGACCCCCCCGCCTCATTGCCTACACGTTCCGTGACGTTACCGCCTCACTTCTTCAGGGCAAATCGACTTTGATACAAATAGTGGTGCCACTGATTTTGTGGGGGTGTTTCTTTTTGGGGATTTGTGGGATCCCCGCATGGACTAA
Organism: Gastrophryne carolinensis; assembly: GCA_027917425.1. NCBI lineage: Eukaryota > Metazoa > Chordata > Amphibia > Anura > Microhylidae > Gastrophryne > Gastrophryne carolinensis. Next base: position 169,385,206 of record CM051240.1, on the reverse strand, counting down.
TTACTGGCTTTATGGCATACCATTCCCTAGTGTAGCACACTATATAGTTATACAGATTGTTTGGTGTGGTCTTTGGTTTTCTTGGCAACTTTAGCATCATGTTATTATAGTATAAGAGGTGCTTTCTTAGAATGGAAAGTATTTATGTATTGGAGCCAACCAAGGTACTCAGAAGCCACTAAGTGTTCAGTGCCAAGGATTAGCTTTAAAGCGGACCAAAACCCACATTTTTAACTAGCATTCCCTGAATTGCTCCCCCAAACGGATAGTAACTTGTGCCTATTTTTACTGCTCCCGCTTCACTCTAATCCCAGATAATGCCGGCAGTTTAAGCTGTAAAGCTCCGCCTCCATTTATTGCCACTGCTGTGTGTGGCAATGATGACCTGCAATCCTACAGAGAGGGAGAGCAAAAACAGTGCTCCAGGGTGATTTAATTAGCGAAAATATTTATTTCTAGTTCTACACCCTATGAACAGAGTATCGGCAGGGGCCGATATTTATTTCGCAAGTTCAGTGGGTTTTTGGTCTGCTCCAAATTTACACAGCCAAACACCATCCACTAGTGGACACATGATTCAAGCTTTTGGCTGTCATCACTAGGCCTGAAATATTTGTTTTGGTGGTTACCAAGCCTCACCCCCTCTCCAAACAGCAAGCCGCCGTGTGGAGAGACCCATATTAGGCTTCATATAGGGGAACAAAAGGTAAAGGAAAAGAGGTGTTTTCCTAGAATGAAAAGTATTTGCACAGAGCCCAAAGAATAATAAAATTACCCATCACTCCCTGCAGTGATATATCTTAAATATAGATATATCTATAAATCATCGCTTTATATCTCAGAGCCATCCAAGGCACTCAGAAGCCGCTGGGTTGGTAATGCCAAGGATTAGGCTGCCTATAGTAAACCTAAGATGGGTTAGACAATGGGGGTCATTATGTGCTAATTATTTGGCGAAACAAGGTACACTCTGGATGTGCCTTGCCGTGTGAATTGCAACCTACCAGGTGGGAGCTTCACCTCAGCCAAAGGCTAAGGAGGGTTTGGCCCAGCCGGCAGATCAAGGCTACCCTATTCCTGTTGTGGCTGCGTAACTTCACATAAAGCTTTTTACACTGGAAACATGAAACCTGTCACTTCTTGAAACCTGTCTGCTACGAGACTGGACTGGAGTGTGGGTGCTGTAGGCACATCTAGGCATTCTGATTCCCTGGAGACTGGACCAGAGGTAGCAGCTGAAGGCTACCTGATCTCTTGAGTGGCTTGTTGCGGCTGCAGCTAAAGCCTTTTTGTAAAGGGGCTGGAAAGCCTATGAAACTCCACCTTCGGAAGTCTGTCTGTGAGGAGACTGGACACAGAGGGGTGGCTCAAGGAGTGTAATTGATTGGGCTTACTTGATTGCACCGCGTGGAACAGAGAGGAATTATATGCTACTCCCAGCGATCGCCTTTGTCTTCACTCCCCATTTAACAAAATGAAATCTTGAAACAGATGCATTTATGCAGTCCCCTGGGTTGCCTGTAGATGGTGCTGTTTCCTCACCATTCATACAGTAGATAGCAAGCCTTATTAGTTGTGTTCAGCAATAATACCAGCACAAAGAATAATACAAAGTACCACTTTGTCTCTGAAACACAAAGCTATTTTTCTTTAGAGGTTTAGATGTGTCCATTCAAGTTTGGAAACAAAGGAGGTGTGGCAGCCGCTCAGACCATTTTATAACTAACCTGGGAGTTGCACGTTAGCAGGGCAATTAGGATACAAAAGTTTGTGCAAGCACATGGTGTGTGGGGTCTAGGCTGTATTGCAAGGTCTTTGACCCTTCCACCCCATGGCTTGCACTTGAGGTTTAGGGCAACCTCAGGTGAGCCTGCTCCCAATTTATCTATTGCATTGTGTGTCCCAAATGGGGCTCTCAGAGATTAGAGTTAGGACTGCACCTCACAGGGGCACCTTGGCGCTGGTGGTGCAGCTTAAGCATACTTCTGCAGATGTGTGTGACCGAGCCCTCTGTTTTTAACCAAGTTTAGAGACAGATTGTAGGCTGGTCAGCAAGCTAACTGGTGTGAGTGCTGTGGCTCCTTTAAGTTCATTCAAGTTTGGTCCTATTTAAAATCATTTAACCCCTTGAGGACTAGATAGTATTGTCCTGTTTTGTCTGTGTAAATTACACACTGGCATTCCTGAATACCACCCAACTTTCTGCAAAGAGGGGCACCTCAACATCCCGGTCCTTACTGTACTGCATACAAATACTGTGCTAAAATCATTCAATCTTATTTGTAAAGATATTTACAATATCCCCAAAAGAGGGACACATTAACACAATAAGGGACAGTCCATCCAAATAAAGGACAGTTGGGGGGGTTAACTGCAGAGTTGCCAAGTCGCACTGTTTCCATTATGACATATGGCTGTGTACTATTCCAAGTACCTGTGACTTTATCTCCCTATAAATGGATGGACCTGGTGGTAGATCACTCTTGTCAGGTGATTAGCTTACTTCCTTGTTCCCGCATAACTTGCTTCTGGATGCTTCTTCCGTGTTTGACCTGGCTTCTCCTCCTGGACTATGAAATTATTTTGGATTGACCGCTGCTTGGACTTTGACTTTGCTTTTGTGCTGCTTGCCCTTTGACATTCAGATTGAACTTTTACCACAAACCTTTGCCTGTGACCCCTGACCTTGGCTTGCCACAATACTCTTCTGTTGCATCCCCCCCTTTACCACGCCGGTCCATCCTAGGTGGCTTTCTGGGGAATGATCCTGGTTGTCCCTGCAGCACAACCTCTCATGTGGAGGCCTCTTGTGAATGCCAGGCCTGCCAGTAAATTTCGGACCTTGTGGGTTGGTCGCTTGCCCTGGGCTAGGCATACGCACATCTGAAGCTCCACCTTACTCTATTGACCATCACCACCTTTACCACCAAATGACCAGCCTAACACCCACACTCTGATTCCACGAGGCTGTTGATGGCCATCCTTTTATCTGCTGCATGTGACAGTCATATATGAATGGCTGTGGAGCAGGGCATTGAACCGGAGCTTCAATAAACATTCAATGCCATTCACTCATATAGAATGCTTATTTAAGGGGCATCCATGCATGTCCTGTAGGATCACAGCTGTCAGAAGCCAACCAGTGATCAGCCAGCCACTAGAAGGGCACCAGTTCACATGTACACTGTGTAGCACTGTTTTGGGGGGGGGGGGTGATGATAAACAAGACAGGCTGTTGGTAACAAAATGAGGCTGAGCCTTCGCTTAGTGGAAGAGTGGGATAAATGTTCTGTGTGGCAGTGCCACCCAGAATAGGGCCCTTGTACCTGTCGGGGAACCTTTCTGGGAAATAGATCAAGTCTAAACAAAACCATACAATGAGAGCAGAGGGACTACTGCTCCCAGCAATCTCTTAAAGCAATCACTGGCACAGCTGAATATAATAAAACTGTAAACTTTATATAGCAAACGGTAAAGGCACAAGAGAAATACAGCATACTCAGTGTAATATATATATATATATATATATATATATATAATGCAATATTGAAAGGCCTAGCTGCAGTCCGTGCACATATACACGGGTATATAGTTACTCTATAGCCCAAATACCTCCAAGAGAAAGAGTCTGCGCAGGATGAAAACTGCAGGGGCCCCTGATCTTGATAGCTGATCCACTCTTGACGCGTAGAAATCGATCAGACAGGTGAAGCTTCTCCACGTGGTACACTGTACATGCAGGTCAGCAAGCTGGGAGTAAAGAAGGAGTTCCAAAACAGCTATAGACGATCTCCACTTGCACAGTCAGCTGAACTGGCAGGTGAACAGCCTGATAGTCAGTGGAAGGATCCAGACTCCACCATAAGGCTCTGGATATAGAAGGCAGTAGCACAGCTCCTGACAGCAAGCCATGTGCTCAGGTCTGTTCTCTACTTATAGTCCAGCACAGGGCTGCAAATCCAAGCTAGCAGGGGCAGGAAGTATACTTTCACTGGTTAAGGAGGGAGTGCTCTATGATTTCCAGGAGACATGCAATGTTCAGAGAAACTATGTGGTAAATCAGCACTTCCCTACAACTGAAAGCCAATCACAGGGCTGGAATTCACTGGGGGGGGGGGCTGTGCTGGCAGGTAAGTGAAACCGGTGTTTGGGAGAATGCAGCAATCTGGATGCCCCTCTGTGCCTTGCAGACTGGTGACCAACACTAAAAAAATGGTTGTTGGTCTGCTTTAAGCTAAAGTATGTGCTTTTTGGCATAGCTCACACAGCTGGACATTTATTCAGCACAGTGAGATTTTTTTCTCACGTTTTGTTGTGAAAGAAAAAAAATGTTATAATGAATCTTTTCCTTAGTGCAATTCAGCACCATTTTTAGCTTTTAGGACCAGGTGAGTTTATTAATTTTGTAATTAGGCTTGGGCTTCAGATCAGCTTGATTGCCTTCTAGATGGGTACGAATGATTATCTAAGATTGTGATCAATGCACGGGAGCATCAGAAATCGGGATCCGCCCCCACACTACAACCCACACCCATGTAGCGTAAATGGGCATTGCTCCACTTTAAAGTGATTTACCTTGTGTCCTGCGCAGGAAATTGGTCCAAGTCTCTGGCGATCAGCAACTCGCCCCCTCCATAGTAGTGCATAGTGTTACTTGGCAAGGGGGGCACAAGCAAGACACTGAGCACAGTTCAATGAAGTTCAGGCCAGGGGTGGGGTGGCAAGCGCAGGCTGTGGCTCAGATCGAGAGCTAAGGTGAGGCTCGGACCAATCATCTGCTTTAGACATAAGGTGAGCACCCTTTTTTTTTTTATTTGGGTGCTCAATCACTGTAAGTCAGAACATTCCTCTTACAATTGAATTTGATTCCTGTGTATTTTAATCTCAACTCTCAGCAGATTTGTTCTTACTGATTTTCTTGCCTATGGTGACCAAAACAGTAAGTTGATGTAGAAGGAACGCCAAAGTTACCCCATCAGAAAATAAAATAGAACTTTTGGCTGGGGTTGGGCTTTAGCTTGTCTCCAATCCTCCTGTATTTCTGGGTGTCTGGTGACGTGACTTAGCACATGGCAGTTTTCTTTCTCTATCGAACCCTCATTAAGAAGCGTACTGCTCAATGGGTTAAAATAACCAGCTGCACCTCCATATGGTGCAGCAGTTGGTGTTCCCATAACATTGGCACTGTAAGCAGGGGTTAGAACTGGTGCCCTTTAGCTAAGCACTGATGACAGACGATCCCACAGGGAGGTTGGCTAAGCATTTACAGCAATAATTAGAATTAACGCGTACTCTACTTTAATTAGAATTTGTGTTCAATATGAAACTTTTACAATAGGCATATATTGTATATCCTATATGATATGCTGACACTGATGGAATTGTAGGCAAGGTACTCATATGGCGTAGAAGTTAAAATGAACTGTGTATTATATGTGTATTTAGATGTTTCACAGACATTGTAGATAGTTATGGTTTCTAGGTTAGTACTGTCTTGTATGGCTATAATAGTCCAGTCAAGGGTTAACCCCCTAGCCCTGCCTCTCTTCTCTGGTACTGTGGCAGGATGCGAGATTTACAAAGAAAGGAGCCCCTTACCTTACCCACGCATTCAGCGCCGTTCCCCTGGCACTCCAGGTTCTGGGCATAAAACGGCATCCCCTGGCTACGTGCGCGCACTTGAAGTTTGAAAAAAGAGTTGGCAGAAGGTGTAGTACGTCAGCAGAAAGGAACCTAGCAGTGATGTGTCTTCAGACACACAAATCCGAAGTTTCAGTTGTGTGCTTGTCCCTTCCTAAAGACCTGTCACAGTTATGTTTGTGTGCCAGGAAATGACAGGCACTCACCTTTTGTCCCCTGCAGCTCTTCTGTCCAGCCTTGGTGAGATCAAGCAGCCTGCCACACACCACCTGTCTCCATTCTCCACTTCTTCCAGGAGAGAATTACACCCCTTTGCACACACTTTCTATTTATTGCACTCGAGGGGACGTGCCACCTCAGCCTTTGCGTTTCCCTGCCTCGACACACCCCTTCCATTGTAATGAATGCAGAGGGGCGGAGTGCAATCTTGGAGAAGGAGGAAAATGGACGCCAGTTCTGCACAATCAGTAAGTTTTACACTGGAGCTGGTCGGAGGAGCTGTGTCAGAGAAAAGGTGGTTTGAGTACAGCTTTTGTTTTCTTGCCTGGACAGTAATTTTTAAAGAGAAACAAAACCCTGGCCCTGCATGGCTCCCACAGCCATGTAAACATTGGCGGCCTGCTGCATCCCCAGCATCGCTGGACTTCATCACTTTTGTCTTTGTTCAGTCAGCTGTCCGTCAGGTTTTTTAGCCTACAGCCAAGGTTATTTCTAAGGACAGGCAAGCAAGGCAAAAAACTTTGTGCGCCAGGGCCATTAGGGGCACCTATAATACAGCAATCTTTTTCTGCATACACCACTAACACTGTTAGTGGTGCAGGCCATAAGACATCCCCCCATATTGGGCTCAGTAATGGGGAGCGGGATCTGCCTGCTGCTAAGCATGGCCTCTGCCTGTATGAGACAGCAGCAGCACTATAGAAATTATTTCCTTCCCACATCGAATGCTATCTTGCCTAGCAACTGCCCTGCTTATAGCCATTTCCATGCCCACCAATCCCTCTCTGCATTATCACTGGAGGAATCCAGCATGCTTGGCTTAGCCTTGCTCCTTCTGAAGACTGACAACAGCATGCTCCTTTATCAGCCATATCACCCTACACTGTTTTAGAAATGCTATTAAAGTGGACCTCCAGCCTACTTAGAACCCCATCTACCCCGTGCTAAGTCCAATTTGGACAGGGATATAAAGAAAATAATCTCCATATCATCCAGTCCCCTACAGATGACCACAGTGTCACTCTTTCATTGCAACAGTAGAGATAGAACCTGCAGTGACCCCTGAGTCTGCCAATCTCAGCAGCAGTGATACAGCACAGCTTATTTTCACATGTTTCTAAAATAGTGGAAAGGCACATCCTATGTAAAACTGAAAATGTAAAAGTGACTACAAAGAATCATACAGGACCACTCTAGGCCAATAGAGTGTGCTTCACATGTACAAAAGAGAATGATTAGTGGGTCCATGCTTACCAGAGAGAGTAAGGTGCCTGGGACAGAGTCATTATTAGGTTTGTATTTCCTTATGCTTTGGCTGCCATGAATAGCTCTGTTCTAGTTTTTATTTTGGGGAGATTACAAGCATTGCAAATTCTGTGCAGGTAATATGTGAAAATTCATTTTTCCATCTCTGCCAGAGGCGACAGGAAGAAACGACTTCACAGCTGTTGATATTTTTTAGGCTGCACTCTGTAACCATCTTGTTTGTAACAGGTATTTTTCCTTAGGATAAAACATTGAGTTTCACTTCTTAGTAGCCACCAGTCTTCAGTCCATGATCATATCTCAGTAGAACATTTGAAGCCACGCTGTCACTATCTCCGCTTCCCTAAACTGCAGGAGATAAAAGAGATGTCTCCATCTGACACTTCCTTGCTGCATGGGTAAGGAGCACCCAGAGCTGTTCTTGTGATACGCCAGTGTATTTATCAGCCTGCAGCAATAAGAGAGACAAGGAAAAGGGAAGAGAAATGAATTAAATGTGAGTGTGTTTCAGCTAAGAGGCTTCAGTTATATTTTGGTGTAAAGGAACAAGCAGAATAGATTTCTAGACTGAACTATACAGTTTGTCTGTGAACGTTCTCATTCATTCAGTTCATGGAATATCGGTAATCCTAAATAGACACTCGTTAAAATCCTTGTCAAAGTATGAAAAAAACGTATTTATCTGTAAATGCCATCCAATAGAGTCCTATTCAGCTCATCAACTAGCTTTGCACTTTTCATGAATTGCCTGTTTTATTAATTTATTATTAATATTTATTAAATTGCATCAATACTTCTATACATGAGTTGGCACCATCTTGTTTCAGTGTGAAACCCCCTGTTTCCCATTTACTCTCCATATTCCTCCACAGCCGCAGCTAGGCTTAGCATCCCCACTCCCTTAAGCCTGTATGCATTGTGGGATGGAGGTTAGTATACAGGGGATACCAGGGGGTTTAACACTGTAGGGCTTCCCAAATCAACATTCCCTTTTGGTTAGGATTCAACCCTGAGTCTTTTAAACCAGTCTTTTATCCTTTTAATACACTGTGTTCTCTGTTAGCATGTAATACAACCACATTAGGGTTGATTCATGACTGTGAGTAATTTGTTACTCACTTTTATTTGAGAGTAATCACTTTTTCTTTAGCTGTTTTTTCCCTAAGTGCATTTCAGCACCATATGTATCTATCTTTTATATTTTAAACTAATTGCACAGCTAAATATGGTGCTGAATTGCATTTAGTGAAAACATTAAAAAGAAAAAGTGTTACTCTCAAAAAAACGTGAGTAACAAAATTACTTGTGGTCATGAATAGAGATGAGCGAACTTTTGAAAAATTCTATTCGACTGATTCGCCAAATTTTCCTACAAAAATCGTTTCGACCCAAATTTATTCGCGATGAATCGCTATTAAAAACGGCTATTTCTGAGCCTCCTAGAGCCTCAATAGGGTTGTAAACCATTCTGCCTTGCTGTAACACGCATAGGATGTGTTCTGGGTTAGTGAAATAATACTGTAAATAATTATCACATGCAGATCATGCAGAGGCATCGCTAATAGAATCGCAGAGCGGCACAATTGCAGAGAGTTGAAGTGGCATCACTATGAGGGGCCCCTATAGTGTCTGAAAAACACACCCTGGAGCTGGCAGCAGCAGGAGCCCAAAAATTAGCTGAATCGCATCCTGGAGTTGCAAGCAGCAGCTGCAGGAGCCCAAACATTGCTTTAAAGAGACACTGGAGTTGGCTGCAGGAGCCCAAAAATTGGATGAATCACACCCTGGAGTTGCAAGCAGCAGCAGCAGGAGCACAAACATTGCTTTAAAGAGACACTGGAGTTGGCTGCAGGAGCCCAAAAATTGGATGAATCACTCCCTGGAGTTGCAAGCAGCAGCAGGAGCCCAAACATTGCTTTAAAGAGACACTGGAGTTGGCAGCAGCCGCAGCAGGAGCCCAAAAATTGACTGACACACCCTGGAGTTGGCTGCGGCAGCAGCAGGAGCCCAAACATAGCTTGAAAGAGACACTGGAGTTGGCTGCAGGAGCCCAAAAATAAGCTGAATTACACCCTGGAGTTGCAACCAGCAGCAGCAGCAGCAGCTGCAGGAGCCCGAACATTGCTTTAAAGAGACACTGGAGTTGGCTGCAGGAGCACAAAAATTGGATGAATTACACCCTGGAGTTGCAAGCAGCAGCAGCCCAAACATAGCTTAAAAGACACACTAGAGTTGGCAGCAAGAGGCCAAAATTGGCTGAATGACATCCTGGAGTTGCAAGCAGCAGCAGGAGCCCAAACATAGCTTGAAAGAGACAGTGGAGTTGGCAGCAGCAGCCCAAAAATTAGCTGAATTACACCCTGGAGTTGCAAGCAGCAGCAGCAGCTGCAGGAGCCCAAACATTGCTTTAAAGAGACACTGGAGTTGGCTGCAGGAGCCCAAAAATTGGATGAATCATACCCTGGAGTTGCAAGCAGCAGCAGGAGCCCAAACATTGCTTTAAAGAGACACTGGAGTTGGCTGCAGGAGCCCAAAAATTGGATGAATCACACCCTGGAGTTGCAAGCAGCAGCAGCATCTGCAGGAGCCCAAACATAGCTTTAAAGATACACTGGAGTTGGCTACAGGAGCCCAAAAATTGGATGAATCACACCCTGGAGTTGCAATCAGCAGCAGGAGCCCAAACATTGCTTTAAAGAGACACTGGAGTTGGCTGCAGGAGCACAAAATTTGGATGAATCACACCCTGGAGTTGCAAGCAGCAGCAGGAGCCCAAACATTGCTTTAAAGAGACACTGGAGTTGGCCGCAGGAGCCCAAAAATTGGATGAATCACACCCTGGAGTTGCAAGCAGCAGCAGCTCCAGGAGCCCAAACATTGCTTTAAAGAGACACTGGAGTTGGCTACAGGAGCCCAAAAATTGGATGAATCACACCCTGGAGTTGCAAGCAGCAGCAGGAGCCCAAACATTGCTTTAAAGAGACACTGGAGTTGGCTGCAGGAGCACAAAATTTGGATGAATCACACCCTGGAGTTGCAAGCAGCAGCAGGAGCCCAAACATTGCTTTAAAGAGACACTGGAGTTGGCCGCAGGAGCCCAACAATTGGATGAATCACACCCTGGAGTTGCAAGCAGCAGCAGCAGCAGCTCAAACATTGCTTTAAAGAGACACTGGAGTTGGCTGCAGGAGCAGTGTTCCCTCTAAGCCCTAGCAGCAGTTGTGCGGAGCACTGAGGGAGCTGGGCGAGACTGCCATAAAACTGACTGGCAAAGTGGGTGTGGAGAGCAAGTGGTGGGAGACCACTCCTTTCATCAGAATAGATTGGTAGGGGGCTAAGTACTCGTAGGAGTGTAGAGTAAGGCAAGAAAAGCAGTGATCCCAGACATTTTACACAGCAGGGCTTCGCAACTAGGGATCCCCCAGTAAAGCGAACCAAAACTCAAGTTAACGGGAAACCTGGGTTTTGGTTCACTTTGCCTGTGAGCCTGACTGAATTCTGCAATCCAACAGCACATGACCAAGCCTCGCAAGCACCTGCTGATGTGCGCGCTCCCTGCGCCCACTAGGCTTAAAAGCCAGTGTACGCACTCAGGGCATATGTAGTAGGGATGCCACTGCAAAACCTGTCCTGCACATGCACCATGGGATCGTAGAATAGGTACAATTACAGGCTGACTACAGGTCAGATTGGTTTGGGTGGGACTTCTGCCAGAAAAAAATATGTATCATAACAGTGGTCCACTTTAAATGCATCTTGGATTGGGATGCCCCCACTATGAGAAACTCCTTGGAGCACCCCTATATTCCCCTTGTATTGATCTCTTTATAATCCCCGGGTATGCACTGCTGATATGTGCACAGCAGAGAGCAGCCAGTGGATGGCATTCAGCCATCTGTTCATTCAGAATAGATTGCCAGCCAATATGCACTGCACTCTCTTCTGAATGGATGAGAGTCTGTGCATGCACTGTGCTAGTGGGGATCAAGGTAGGTAAACGGCTTGTCCGGGGGTTTCAGACAGGGGCATCCAAAATTGGGATACCTCTGTAATGCAGACTAATGTAACCTAGGTAAGTTAAATTCCTGGGATTTGGTCTGCTATAAGGTCAGAAGTCAGTCAGACCAGGAGCCATGAGCACCTGTTAATAGCCTGTAAAGGGAGAGACTAGATGGTGGAAAGAGAATAGAAAGCCACCAAACTACAATCTAAACTTTTGCAGGCAACCTAGTTTTAACTGACCTAACTTTACCTGCCTCAATTGAACTACTATAATGAGTTTACACTAGGCACTACTAGAGTGAATGAGACACGAGCATTTGTTGCTCAGCCTGACCTTTCGTCCATGGGGTCAAGAAATACTGCTGTCTGTCTGTCTGTCTGGCAGGGGCTGTCTCTCTATTTCTTCTCCACACGAGCTGTCTGCAGAATGAAGAGCCATTCTCTGGTCTGTCTCCCTGCAATGCCGCGCTGTAGCTGGCCCCGCCCCTCCCCTTCATGATCTTATTACACAGGCAGGGGAGAGCTCTGAGGCTGCTGAAGAGAACAGATCAATGCGCCCGAAACAGAAGAAATAGTCCCTGGCTGGCATCTGGCTAAAAAATGCTTTTTGCTAATGCCTGTCTTCCACAAATAATGCCTCTTTTCAAGTTGCTGACTGATCTTCATCTCACTCCTGGCAGGGATATTCAGAGAAATGCCACAACCCAAAACCCAAGGTTAGTCTCAACCTAGCTGCTTTTGGATGAAATACACCCTGGAGTTGCAAGCAGCAGCAGCAGCTGCAGGAGCCCAAACATTGCTTTAAAGAGACACTGGAGTTGGCTGCAGGAGCACAAAAATTGGATGAATCACACCCTGGAGTTGCAAGCAGCCGCAGCAGGAGCTCAAACATTGCTTTAAAGAGACACTGGAGTCTGCAGCAGGAGCCCAACAATTGGATGAATCACACCCTGGAGTTGCAAGCCGCAGCAGGAGCCCAAACATTGTTTTAAAGAGACATTGGAGTTGGCAGCAGCCGCAGCAGGAGCCCAAAAATTGACTGACACACCCTGGAGTTGGCAGCAGAAGGAACCCAGAAATTGGCTGGAAGGCACCCTGAAGTTGGCAGCAGCAGGAGCACAAACATTAGCTGGAAGGCACACCCTGGAGTTGGCAGCAGCATAAGCAGGAGCCCAAACATTGCTTGAAAGACACCCTGGAGTTTGCAGCAGCAGCAGCAGGAGGCCAAAAATTGGCTGAAAGGCACACCCTGAAGTTGGCATCAGCAGGAGCCCAAAAATTGGCTGGAAGGCACACCCTGAAGTTGGCATCAGCAGGAGCCCAAAAATTGGCTGGAAGGCACACCCTGAAATTGGCCTAAAGACATAAATATGTTTTGCACCATTTGGAAAGGGTAAAACGTGGCACCATGCTGAATCTAGTCACATGCATCAGCCATTGGTGGGTGAAAATCCTGGCTGATCCATCCCTGATTCATTTTGACAAAGGTGAGTCTCTCCACATTTTTAGTTGACAGACGAGTTCTCCTCACCGTAACTATGGCCCCCGCCGCACTAAACACCCGCTCAGATGGCACGCTACTTGCAGGACAGCTTTTCCAGGGCAAACTCTGCTAGTTGCGGCCACAAGCCAAGTTTGGCTGCCCAGAAGTCCAGCGGATCCTCAAGGTGTGTTGGCATGGTCATGTCAAGGTATGACATGACCTGCTGGTTGAGGTCCTGCTCCAGGTCTTCCTGCTGCTCATGAGTAGCCTCACTATGCGGGTGTAGAAAGCTACTCATTAGCGACTGAAGACTGAGGCTGCTGCTGATGGAGCTGCTGCTGCTGCCCCTGCCAACCCCCCAAGCAGCCATGGCAGTGGAAGGTGAGCGCAGAGGTCCCCCCGAGTCAGACCTGCGAGAGAATGGACCATGGCGCAGATAGGCATCGGCCAACTGACTACGTAGAATGTCTTTGTAGTAGTTCAGTTTGTCCTCCCTCTCGGCGGGTTTAAAAAATGCCCCCATTTTGTGCCGGAAGCGAGGGTCCAATAAGGTGGACAGCCAGAAGTCATCCCGCCGACAAATGGAAACAATTCTGGGGTCACTACGCAAGCACGTGAGCATGCTTTCTGCTATTTGCGCAAGTGACTAGGAGGGACTACCTGTCTTCATCTCCACTGCATACTGCCACGGTGTGTCCGGGTCCTCTGTCTCACCTTCCTCAAAACCCTCTAGCTCCTCTGGCTGCTCCTGCTCCTCCTCTCCTGTCCGCTGACTAGATAAACCAGCCATTTCGCCAAGTCTAAACTGTGCTTCACTGGGCCACTCCTCCTCCTCTTCCTCCTCCTCCTCCAGTTCAGCTTCAACGGGGTTCATGTGGCCGTAAGATGTAGACACCATGTCTCCAGTGCCCTGACCAGCCATGGTTTCCAACATGTGCTGTAGTACATGAAGCAGTGGAATCACGTTGTTCATCCCGTAATCCTGGCGACTGACAAATTAAGTGGCTTCCTCCAAAGGGCCTGAGCAAATGGCAGGTGCCACGTATGAGCTGCCACTGATTGACATTGAAGTTACACAGGGGAGTCCCCCTATCCGCTTGGATCATCAGGAAGTCCGTGATGGCTTTTCTCTGTTCATATAATCGGTCCAACATGTGAAGGGTGGAAACATTGCAAATCAGACTATGTTGGGGGCTACCGTTCTGATGCTGTAGCTCAAGAAGGGTGTGTTTGGCGGTGTATGAGTGGCTGAAGTGCATGCAAAGTTTCCTTGATGTTGTTAGGATGTCTTGCAGATGGGGGAAACCGCTTGACAACCAGATTGAAGACGTGAGCCATGCAGGGGGCTTGGGTCAGGCTTCCTTGGCGCAGCGCAGACAAAATGTTCTTCCCATTGTCTGTAACCATGATTCCCATTTTAAGTTTTCTTGGAGTAAGCCGTGTTTGGATTTCCTGATGAATAAATTTAAGCAGTTCCTCCCCTGTGTGACTCCGTTCGCCAAGACAAACCATGTGAAGCACAACGTGACACCTCCATGCCCTGCACACATGGTAGACTGGAGGGGCACTGAGACTTGAGCCTACAGTGGAGGGTGAGGAGATGGCGGAGGATGAGGAGGCCGAGTCGCACAGTGTCACAGGCCCAACGGGCAGGGAGCACGGAGGCCGAAGCTGCGTGACCTGTCCAAGTTGCTGCTGCTGCTGCAAAGGGGCCGTAAACGACATGTACTGTCCCTGACCGTAGTTACAGCTCCAGACGTCGGCGCTGCCATGCACTTTGCTACACACGGACAGGCTCAAGGACTGGCCCACCTTCTGTTCAACAAAAGTGTGCAGTGCTGGTACTGCCTTCTTGGCAAAGAAATGACGGCTTGGGACTCTTCACCTCGGCTCGGCACAAGCCATCAGTTCTCTGAAAGGGTTAATTAATTAATTAAGGCTTTAATACTTCATAAAATGCACTTAAAAACACTCCTTGTTAAAACACGCATCAAATAAAAACGAAGGTGTCCCCAATCCCTCACATTGTGGCTGCTAGTGATAAAGAAATCACTTTCACTGGGTCACCAGCTTTTTCAATGGTGTGGGGCCGGGGGAAATTACAGAATATATACTGCAAGGAGGCACTTACCCTCCAGGATCTAACCAGGGTGTCCAATAGCCAGCCGAGGATGCAACAGCCTATCAGAGGCCGTGTAGTAAATCATCGGTGTCCAGCAACACTACATGGTGTATGTGTCGGCATCTATGATTGGTCCCCAAGCTCCGGGGTCAGACAGATATGCTAGCAGACTTCTCTGCCAATCAGGGAAGGTTTAATGAAAAAAACTCCCTAGCTCCTTGCAAGCGTCGCTGCCCAGGATAGGTCCTCGGGCTCAGCATTAAATTCTGCCTCCTTCTAAGATAGCGTGCACCTTCAGCCAGGGATTTTTGTATCAGCTGTTTCAGCCGACACCCAACATGACAGAGGTCGGTACAACAGAAATGGCAATCGGCTGCCACCCAATCCAGTTCAATATGATCTGAAGGACTGCTCCCACCCGAGGGAATGCGGAGAAGGCCAGCAGCAACTGCTGACAGTCAGGCCAAATCTGGCTCAGACTGGACCATAGGGGGTACCGGAGCGCCTCCCGGCAGTAATAGGCCAGAACGCTTGAAAAGGGGTATAACACCCGCAGCATACAGTGAGAGGCAATGGTGACAGCCCCATATATCATGTGGTTTTTGACCACATGATATATGGGGCTGTCCCCATTGCCTCTCACTGTATGCTGCGGGTGTTATGCCCCTTTTCAAGCGTTTTGGCCTATTACCGCCGGGAGACGCTCCGGTACCCCTTCACCACACTTCACCACAACTGGTAACCATATAGAGTAGGTATCATTAACCACAACTCTCTGCACATGATCCTTCAGCCTGTTTTAAATTCAGTTACAAACTGTATTTTCTAATCCTGAAGATCTGTATTTCCCCAATAAGCATATATGGTGGACAGTGTCAAATGCTTTTGCAAAATCCAGAAAAAACTATATCTACAGCCGCCTCTCTGTCCAGGCTTCTAATCCCCTCCTCATAGAAGCTAATCAGGTTAGTCTGGCAGCTTCTGTCCTTAGTAAAACCATGCTGATTGTCACTAGTTACATATTCGTGTATATAGTTTCTTAATAGCCCCTCAAGCGATGTTCCCACAATGGATATTAAACTTACAGGTCTGTTATTGGCCAGAGATGACCTAGAGCCCTTTTTAAAATGGGCACCACATTTGCCTTGCGCCAATCTCTTTGCACTATACCAGTTGTTTGCGAGTCTTTAAAGATCAAGAACGGGGGTGATAAGATAACTGAGCTGAGTTCTTTAAGAACTCTTGGGTAAAGTCCATCTGGCCCTGCAGTCTTATGCACATTTAAATGATTTAGTCTTTCTTGGATGATATCCATGTTTAGCTTGTTAAGTATTATACTTGGACTATTGCTATCAGTGACATCTTCTGTGTTGGCTCTTTGCTCTTCTCTTGTGTATACAGAGCTAAAGAATCCATTCAACATGTGCTTATAGCAATTTCTACCTTTTTACTATTTGATAGCTGGCAACATGATGACCATATCAGGACTGGAGGATAATCCAGAACATGCTGCTGCTGCAGGGTAATGGTTATCATGTTGCCAACAGAAAGAAAAGTTTCTCTTGGAGGGGTGTAGGTCCTTCGATATCATTACTTTGCTGTAGGATGTACATATTCAAATCCATAATCAAAGATAATTACTCTAACACTAATAACCAAGGTTAATCACAGACTTTGTTTTGAATATAATATTACGGTTTTAGTATAATTATATATATTAAAATATCAATGTAGTAATGTTTTCCTCTTATTTCAGGTCATCCATTGGACAAAAGGAGATTGAGCACCCTTACACTTTCTTCTGATCCCAAGATAGATGAATTCCTGGAAACTGCAATGGAAAAGGCAAAGCAAAGGTTTCGTGGTGCCAAGGCCCCTTTAGCCTGTATTGAAGCTGTGAGAGCATCTGTGCATTTGCCCTACCATAGAGGTACAGAGAAAGAGGGAAACCTATTCCTGTCTCTTTGGTCCTCTGGTCAACCTCAAGCCCTACAGTATGCATTCTTTGCTGAAAGGGAAGTTGGAAAATGGACCCATCCTTCTGGTGGTAGATGGGATACTGTGGAACCCAAAGTTGTCTGCAGTGCAGCTGTCATAGGTAAGCTGCAATTGCAATTATAATTTTCATTACGATTTGAAAAGTATTCTTTCAGAATTAAGTATTCAGAAAGAATAATGTTGTCTGCTATCCTTAACTCTGAATACCAACTAATTTTATATATATTTAAATCCATTTACTACAGTTACAGAAAATGAATTTCTCATTGTGCCTGACTCGCATGTCGCAGGCAGCTGTGAGCCAGCTGTTTAAATAGTATTAACAAAATTGTGTACGCCATACAATGTATCACAGCAGAGTGTACTCTCATAGTATTATATTGTTACTTTGCTTTTTACATTGCACAAAGAGGCAGCATTTTGAGTTTTAACCCCCCCCCCCCCCCAGCCTGAGTTTAATTACTACTGCTGCCTCTGAAGATCCAAGACATACAATGTTGTGTGAAGGTTTATGAACCAGGCATAGCTAAGTGTTAGACCATTGTATCGGGCTACACCTGGCACTGACCTAAACTGTTCTCTGTTTTTAAATTGGAGAAAAAAGAAGCACTCTGCCAGGCTCTGAGCACTCGCCGCCAATGGGAGGGGTATTTAAAGTCTCGTGCTTAGCTTCACAGGAATCTCCCTAGCGTATTTTGACAGTTAGGGAGATTCCCAGGCAAACCAAACAGGGCACTATACA
This sequence comes from Gastrophryne carolinensis, assembly GCA_027917425.1. Lineage (NCBI taxonomy): Eukaryota > Metazoa > Chordata > Amphibia > Anura > Microhylidae > Gastrophryne > Gastrophryne carolinensis. Next base: position 169,367,734 of record CM051240.1, on the reverse strand, counting down.
TATCCCTCCCAACAGTTAAAAGGGTAGGGGGTGGCAAGTTGCATGCCGCCATGGCTGGTAATTTGCTTTTAGCCCCCACCCCATTACCTGTATTCCTAAACAAGGGGGTATGGTAGAGCCCAGTGTCTATAAGCACAAACCCGATTTTCACTCATGGGTAGCACCGGTCTCGCGCTGAAGGCCCGATGTCTTGGCACGGCCAGAGGCCCGCTGTTTCAAGTCACGCTGACCCCACTCCCTATGCCTGGTATGCTAATTTATAGCCTTGGGAGGGAGAACCTCACTTCACTTTTGTTTGAATGAACATAATCAGGACTGATGCTCAACTTTGTTTTATAACTGTTAGAGGTTGCAACACTAGCGCGCTTGCAGGGAGGGAGAGTGGCTGTGGCTGAGGGCTGAATGGGGGGGCACTGGGGAGGGGTGTTAATATTCACTATCAAAAAAGTAAGTCCCATACATTATAACATACGGGAGACTGATACCACCAAGCGCATTTGATGGGGCTTAGGGGAAAAGCATATGCATTATCCCAAAGTAATCTAACCACATTCTTCATGGACTTATGTTTTATTTGGTTCTATATTTCTATTTTTTAAGACTTGTGTGAGAATCAGATGTAGTTTAAGGTCAAATGTATGCCACTACCTAAGTAGGTTCCTTTGCAGGTTAAAAAAAACACAGTTTTTATCCTATCACATTGTATTATAATAGTTGCACATGTGTCTGTAACTATTACTGTTGCAGCATCAGTATTGATGTAAATCTGTTTAAAATTCCTTGTGAGGGGGCTTGGCTTAGCTATGGCGGCGTGAGGGCGCATTTTCTAGGAGCTCTGCAGAAGTGTCAGGAAAACGGGAGAGTCTTACCTGCAATCCACTCACCAACGAGATGTCCAGGCGCAGGAAGGGAAGGACGACCCCTGGGAGTGACAAAGCCAGCAAGATTAGCCGGTTCCTAACGGCGAAGAAGCCAACTGAGAGTGGCAGTGGGGGAGGCAAGATGGCGGCGGCCGGGAAGAGAGATGAGCAGCAGGCGGGGACGGGAGCCCTACGTCCAGCTCGAGGGGGGGGCTCGATGTTCAGTCGCCCCCCTGATCCATCAAACCCCGGGCTCCCAGGTGGTTGGGGCAGAGGAACCTGAGGACGGAGGCCCCGCGGCGATGGAGGTGGGACCGGGAGCGCTGGCGGCAATGCAGTGAAGAGCCCAGGCGGGGAGAAGCAGAGAGGGGCAGAGGGGATCCCCCCCCCCTTGCCGGATCAGCTGTTCGGTGTGGCGGCGGGAGAGGAGTGTCAGCGCCCGCAGCAGGTACGAACTGTGCAGCCGGCGGCGTGGATCGGACTGGCCGTCCGGGACTGGGCAGAGCACCCGGCGGCTGAATATAGTTGGGGGCTGATGGGGGACTCGGGGCAAACTCCGGGGACAGGATCCCACAGACAGCAGCCGGGGCTTGGACCCCGAGAACGCCCGCAGACAGAAGAGGCTCGATCCCCAGGCCAAATAAAAGCCCCACTATATAGAGCCCGATCGCTCAGCCAGAAAAACAGGGGGGACTGCCCCACCACCAGAGGGCAGGCTCAGTCACCTCAACGCGGGGCCGAAAGGAGGGGGAGCGCCTCCAATGTAGTGGTGGCGAGAGCGGATGTCCACCCGCCCCCGCGTGATAGAGGTCCATTTGCCGTAAGCGGGGGGGCTGGTCGCAGCGTGGGGATGCCCTCCAGCGGTTGTACCCTTATGAGTGGGTTTGACGGGGGCGAGAGGCAGGATGTCAACCCCCAAGACCTCGAGAGGAGCCTCACAGCGCAGGGTGCACCCCAAGAGTGGAGCCCGATCCCATCGCCGGCGTGTTCTGGAGGCTGTTCTCCTGGCCAAACCGCGGACCGGAGACAACACCCATCTGCCTCGGACGGCCCATCTCGGCTGCGGTCGCCCACCTGGTCCCAGGCTACAGCGGCCTCCCCGGATCTAGCAATTCATGGATCTCTACCTCAGGAGCAATATAATCTCTATTGAAATTTCTACCGCCCAGAAGGGACTTTGAGAATTATATTAACAGGATGGAGTCTCTCCTGAGAAAGGAGCTTGAGGAGGTGACACGATCGGTCTCTGAGGTTTCTGGAAGAGTAACCACGCTGGAACAACAACAGGCCAACACGGAGCAGCGTCTGGGAGCATTGGAAAGGGCGCAAGCGGTAATGCAGCGGGCTCAAGTGGACTCTGACCAACAAACAATCAGGGCTCTAATGCACCTGGATGATCTTGAGAACAGGAGCCGCAGAAATAACATACGGATACGCGGTCTCCCTGAGATCCCGGAGAATAATAACCTTAATAAAGTGGTCGTTAGAATATTCAATATTGTCTTGGACAGGCCCCCCCGGAGAACATATTGAGATCGACAGAGCCCACAGGGCCCCTGGCCCGCGCTCCACAGACCCCGACAGGCCAAGAGACATACCCCTCGATTCAAAGAGCCAAAGTTAATTGATTTCGTATCGAGAATCGTAAGTTTGGGTGGGTGTTTGTCATTTTTTCTTGTTTTTTTGCCCATTTCGTATTCGCACGATCGTTCGCGCATAGACGTATATGAACATACGCATTTCGTACGAGAATCGTATAATTTGCGTTAGTTCGTGTGTTTTTCCCGTCCAAATCGTATTATTTTCGCCCAGCCCCTTTTTTTTTACGTCCTTCACATGGGCTTGCGACCAATTCAGAGAGGTGATTGCTAATTGTTTGGAAGCCCATTAAAGAGCTGCTTTACGAAATGTTTGCCGGCAGCTATTTGGCCTCGGGAGTAGGATGGAGCGGAGCGAGTTTGTGGCACATCAAGGGCTTATGCTTTTTGGCATTGAGTTGATCGAGATGTCTGAGAGCAGATTGCCCCTGCGTCGTCGCATGAACATCGATAGCATGAATGATGTTGAGCTGTTCGAGCTGACCAGGCTTAATCGCGCTTCCCTCCATAAATTATATAGTGAGCTGCGGCCATGGTTAGCCCGCACCACAAGGAAGGGGCATGCAATTTCAGGTATGACCAAGATGCTTGGCTGCCTGCAATTTTTGGCGAACGGCTCGTTCCAGAGGCTGGGTGCCCTCTCCGTGGGGATGTCACATCTAAATTTTTGGAAGGCATGGCTGCCATAACTCCAAAATATATTTATTTTCCGGATGATATGGCAGCCAGAAACGCCATTAAGCTTGGGTTTTATAATGTGGCCGACATGCCCAACGTTAATGGTGCTATTGACTGCACACATGTGGCACTCGTACCTAGGGCTGCCGACGAGTATATATATAGGTATTGAGATTGGTTATTATGTTGGCCAACGTGTAATGTAACCTGTTTTCCTTTGCGGCAGCATATTTGTTTATCCCTCATTTGTGTAGCTGCTTTATCTAGGCTTTTCATTAGTATTTCCCAATAGAGTGCAGACATGTTTTGTTGTTAATTTTTTATTTTGGGTCAAATATCAATTACCCTTTTTGTATGTTTTTGCCTTAAGGAATCGTAAAATGGGACACTCCCTTAATGTCCAGGCCGTGGTTGGTCCGGACATGCGTTTTATGAGTGTCCTTGCCGGCTACCCAGGATCGTCCCACGACTCTGGGTTGTTTCGGAGATTTGAGGCAGGTGAATTTTCGGGGGCATGGCTGCTTGGTAAGTGTGTCCTATTTGTGTGCTATTAAATGTTGGATTAATCTTGTATTTGTTGATATGTTAGTATTTGAATTCTTTACATAAGCCTGAAACTGCCTTTTTCTTGGGTCATATATTATGAACTTCCAAAAAAAATGCTTGCCTCGCTTTGTCCTTCAGAATGTTTTCCCTTTAGTTAGGATGTCTGTAAGTTCCATGTCCCTAAATATATTGGTTGGGAGTTTATACCCAAGGATCTTTGAGCTTTGGCTCCTTTTGTACTATTGGTCTTTAAATGTCAAAGTGGACTTAAACTGCATACATTGTAGTTTCCATATAAATGTGGATAGCCCCTCAGCAGCATCCTAATTGTAACATGTCTGAAAACTAAAAATATATTTAAATTCCAAATCCCCTTTGCCGTGCAGATGTTTGTTAATTAATTGGTATATTGAAGTGCCATTTTTAATTAGGTACTACATTAGTGGCAATATTTTTTTTGCTAATGTGCCCTGGGTGTTTTTTTTTCCCCTTTACCTTACATCATTATGATATATGTAAAATTTTTTGTGTTTGTTGTGTTGCCTTTTTAATTTTGATTACATTTAATTGTCTGTTTAAGGTGATTCCGGGTACCCACTTCTACCCTGGCTCATGACGCCTGTGCTGCGGCCCCAGGATGCCTCTCAGGAAGCGTACAACCGTGCGCACCGCAAGACCCGGGCTGTTGTGGAGAGGGCCTTTGGGCTGTTGAAGACACGTTTTCGTTGCCTGGACCATACTGGGGGCGCCCTGCAATATGATCCCAAGAAAGTGATCGACATTATCATGGCATGTGCTGTTTTGCACAATTTTGCCATCCTGGAACGTGTCCCACGTTATGTGGATAGCCTGCCCTCTTCAGCCGTAGAGGATGATGTCGAGAATTTTGTGGGGCCACCCAGTGAGTCTGGCCAATCAGTTAGAGCCAACCTGATCTTGCAGCATTTTACTTAATTTTATTTCGTGTCTCAACATTCTGTGTGTCTGTGTTATCCTTTTTGTTAAATATGTTGTTTTGCCGTAATGTGGCATTACCTCAAAGTAAAACATTTTGACCTTAATTGTTGCCTAATGTATTTCATGTAGTTTCCTTAGCTTTAGATTTGCATTGTTACACCTCTTCAAACCAAAAATATCTGGTTTAGCCCAAGCTGTTTAAAATGTGTTCCCACTAAAAACGCCACAAGTATTGTAAGTGAGATTTTTTTTTTACTTAGAAAATTAAAAATTATAGTGCTTAACAGAAAACATTCCACATACATCTGTGGTTACAAATGGATAACATTACAAAAAAAACATCGAGCACATCTACACCTGGAAGTGAGTGGCACAACCAAACAAGGACACCCAGTCCAAAGGCCAGCCTAGTCCAGTCATTAATATTGCCTGTGCCCAGGGATATTTGGGCATGGCCATAATGTCACACAAACATGTCTGCAAACAGGAGGAGCACCAACCAAATCCATATTTAAAGCCATAAGTGGCCAGATACCCTCCACATAGACCTATGGCATTGGCTAGTGGCCTTAAGCATTACTCTAAGGAGCTATATGGGAGCAAATACAAAACACAACCTGCATGAGCAACACAAAATGGATTGTTTGAAACCTCAAAGGACAAGTAAATACAGTGGGGGTTAAGAGAAAAGATGTCCCACACACCCATGGCTTAATAGGGTGGCTGCCCATAATACCCAGGTGGAGGTCCAGGTGGAGGTCCATGTGAATGGGACCTAGCCTGGGCCATGGCAGCATTGTGAATTTGAAACTGCTCCACAATGTTTCTCTGCATATTGGTCATCTCAGCCATGGCTGACTGGATGCCATTACTTGCAGTGACCACGTTGCTGTTGAGGGTACGCAACTCCGCGAGGATGCCCTGTAGACTGGTATTGATGGTGACCATGTCGGCATGCCTTTGCTCACGCTCTGTAACGAGCTGTGCCTCATAAGAGTCCCTTTGTTGGGTCCATAATTGAAGCAGGGCACTCTGCCTCCCCTGGGAAATTGTGGGGCGGCGTAATGGAGTCCGCCGCACAATTACCCTGGCTCTTGGGCGTGCCCTGCCGCGTGGTGTCGTCCCCTCAACAGCAACAGGCCTGCTTTGCAAATCCTCAGCAGCAGAGTGAACACTGGGGACTGTAGTGTCAGTCTCCCCATGTGCATGCACAATGGATGGAGATTCACTCTGCTGCTGAGGATTGGCCAGAGAAACATTATGGAGCAGTTCCAAATTGGGACCCAGGGGGAGGTCATCCGACGTGCCCTGCATGGAGACATCATCATCTTCCTCCATTTCCTGGATCTCTTCCATGAGTGTGCGGGTCTGTAGGGACATATAAAAAAAAAAGTGTAAGTTGGCGTCCAAATTTGGGATTCCCACAGTTTAACACATTCTTAAGCACTTGGTAGTATTTATGGTACTAAATTAACTTACCGGAAATCTCTGATCTGGGCTCCTATGCTGTACGGACCTGGTAGGCATAACCAAACTGGGGGGTGAGTTTACCCTTGCTGAGGGATCATGCTGGGCTGAAGAAGAGAAAAACAAACCACGTAAACACACACATAACCATTTTTGGGATAGGTAATTAAATAAACCTCTATTTGTAATATTAATCAACTCTAGAGCAATGGGGACATTTGTTCAAAGACACGCAAGTTTAGATAGGTGCAATGGCTCGCGAAAACTGCTAACTGACCTCAGTTCTAAGTCAGGAAGTGTACCCAGTCAGCATACAACTTTCAACGCACATTTTTGGATTTAGCCTACCATTCGCTAGGTCCGGGGTACTCAAACAATTGTTGGAAAGGTCCATTTAAAGGTATGTGGTGAGAGGTGAATGTCTGGCCATGGGGCTGACGCAGGGGGTGTCTAGTTAGAAACACACTGGTGGAGGGGCTTGAGATTTCCAAGTGCAAACTAATAAAGGCTGCTTGCCCTTGCTGGGCTGGATGGGGCAGAGCTGAGGGGACAGGGATTGGATGGCTAAAGGGGGGAGTTAACGTATTGATGGTGATGGGATGGATGGAGCAAATCTGTTACAAATGTATGGGGCTTATGTGGGGGGGGGGGGCATGGGGGGACTGTGGCAGATGGGGCAGAGCAGGGGCAGCGGGACACGATTGTGCCAAGAGAAAGATTTACCAAGTTACTATGTACCTTGCAATGCCACTTCCTGTGCAGTACTTCATATTGCAATGCTATGTTTCAGGGAGCCATCACATTGGGCAGGAGAACAACCACTACATCGCCGATCAAGGGTGCAGCTCTGAGCACGTCAACACAGAAGTAACTGAGTGCAGGGCTGTCTGGGCAGGGGTCCTGGAATCTGGTGCCAAGGTCCGCATTGGTACCCCGGCCCGCCAGTTGAGTCTCGCTGCTCTAGGTCAGATATGTTTGGGGGTGGCTAATTACATTGTTAACTCAAACACAACTCACACAACAAATAGGCAACCCATCCATAATGATGTGTGTTTTGTGATTGATTCAAAATATATCACTTTTCTGGCGAAACTTCATGACTTTACCAATCCAATTGGAAATTTGATCTTTGCCATAATGGATGTGGTCCTAAATGTGTGATTCCCAGGGACCAAAAGAGGACACAAACAGGCACAGTAGTGCGAGGCCAAGCAAGGCAAACCATAGGGGCATCCCGTTATCTTGTTACTAGTGAACTTTAGATTATTTAGCAAACAGGCAAACATGCAGATTTAAGAGTACTCACCGTGGGTACGGGTCGGTGAGTCTGTGTCCCTTAGACCAGCATGTCCACCGACCGCGACCGGATGGAGAAGTCCCAGCACAATCTCCTCAGCAGGGGTAAACTCCAATTTAGAAGGAAAGCCACCTCCAGTTTTCAGGCTGAAAAGAGAAAATCGTTTGGTACTCAGAAAAGGTGCATACAGTACATCCTAAACATTATATTTGGAGAAAACATTTATTTACCTGTAATTATGCCTTTTAATTTCTTTTTGCCGTACAGCATACTTCAGATCAGAGATTTTCTTCTGAATTTGGGACACATCTTTCCTCTCTTCCCCCGCTGCATTTACTTGTCGTAGGATGGTTTCAAACAATTCCATCTTGCGCTGCTTTGTGGTGTGTTTTGATTTGCTCCCATAGAGCTCGTCATAGTATAATGTAAGGCCACTAGCCAATGCCATATTTTGGTCATGGGAGAATCTCCCACTCAACTGGCCGCGGCGCAATGTGCGGCCAGATGGTTGGCTTGGCTGCTCCTCCATGTGTGCAGACACATGTGGTGACATTATGGCCTGGGGCTGGGTAGGGGAATGGCCGGATTGGTGGCTTCCCAATGACTGGACTGGACTGGCCAAGGGACTGGGTGTTCTGGCGTGGCTGGCCACCGAACTTCCAGGTTTAGATGTGGTCATGGTTGAAATTCTGGGCCCTCTTGGGGGGCTATGTTCCCGGCTGGTGCCAGGTCGGGGGCTCTGTTCCCGGCTGGTGCCAGGTCGGGGGCTTCTGGCCCTGGATGGGGTTCTTCGGGCCCTGTAGGGGCTTCTGGCCCTGGATGGGGTTCTTCGGGCCCTGTAGGGGCTTCTGGCCCTGGATGGGGTTCTTCGGGCCCTGTAGGGGCTTCTGGCCCTGGATGGGGTTCGGCGGGCCCTGGCTGGGCTTCTGGCCCTGGATGGGGTTCGGCGGCCTCTGGCTGGGCTTCTGGCCCTGGATGGGGTTCGGCGGCCTCTGGCTGGGCTTCTGGCCCTGGATGGGGTTCGGCGGCCTCTGGCTGGGCTTCTGGCCCTGGATGGGGTTCGGCGGGCCCTGGCTGGGCTTCTGGCCCTGGATGGGGTTCGGCGGCCTCTGGCTGGGCTTCTGGCCCTGGATGGGGTTCGGCGGCCTCTGGCTGGGCTTCTGGCCCTGGATGGGGTTCGGCGGCCTCTGGCTGGGCTTCTGGCCCTGGATGGGGTTCGGCGGCCTCTGGCTGGGCTTCTGGCCCTGGATGGGGTTCGGCGGCCTCTGGCTGGGCTTCTGGCCCTGGATGGGGTTCGGCGGGCCCTGGCTGGGCTTCTGGCCCTGGATGGGGTTCGGCGGCCTCTGGCTGGGCTTCTGGCCCTGGATGGGGTTCGGCGGGCCCTGGATGGGCTTCTGGCCCTGGATGGGGTTCGGCGGCCTCTGGCTGGGCTTCTGGCCCTGGATGGGGTTCGGCGGGCCCTGGCTGGGCTTCTGGCCCTGGATGGGGTTCGGCGGCCTCTGGCTGGGCTTCTGGCCCTGGATGGGGTTCGGCGGGCCCTGGATGGGCTTCTGGCCCTGGATGGGGTTCGGGCCCTGCTGCGGGGCCTGGGTTGCCGAACTGCCCTACTTGAACCCATGGCCGGTGTGGGCTCCCTTGTGCGGCCTCTTCTGGGGGCAGAGGTGGTGGGTGCTGCAGTTGGCTGCTTTTTGGCTGCAGGGGCACGTGGCTTGGGGCCCCTTTTTTGGGTTCCTGAGGGTCCAGTGTCCCTTGGTGGGGCCGAGGTAGTAGTCTTGCCTCTCAGCTTTCTCCTACCTTGCTGGGACCTTGTTGTTGGGCCCTCCGCGGTCTGGCTTTGCTGGGGTCGCTTGGTCATAGGCTTTTTAGGTGCCATCTTACACAAATGCTCAAAGAGAATGAGCTTTGGGTGCAGGGACCTTTAAATAATGAGCCCAGCGTGTGACGCCTATGCGCACGACTACGCGCTCGTACGAACGTACGTTCGAGCGGAACCAGGAAACCGCTGGGGTTTCACTTATCTGCTGCCTTGAAGAAGCATAAAGATGGCGCCCACTATCTTCACCCGTCAACAGGAAGAGATCCTCATGCTGGTAAGTGGCTGCCTGTGCATTTTAATCTAATAGTCAATGATGGCCTAAATGTAAATGATGCGTTTGGAACTAGTTTGGGGTCTCTTAATGTTTAATCACTGGCTCCTCACACTTCATCCTCAAGGGCCGAGCCTGGCCACGTTTTCACCTGTCTATGCTGATGTCCTAATTCGGCCAATTGCTCCGGCTTAGCAACAGTTAATTAACCTGTGGAGTAGCGGGGCTAGCTGGCAAACCTGGCCTGTCTCGGACCTTGATGCGGATGTTTGAGGAACACTGTTTTCCTAAGCCATAAAAACACAACGGGAAGCCACACACGTGGTCCAAAAGCCTAAGCATTAGCCTACATATTGGATGTTTAAACCATCCTAACATGCCATAGATGCAGGTGGCCTGATTCTTGATGTTGGCTATTATCTGTATGTACATGGTGTGTGATACATATAACATAAGACCAGACTCTCATTCACAGTCAACGTCCTCTTTAAGGCACTCCCCAAAAATGGCTGCCACTCTAAATGTGTGTGTTAATGACATGAAATTCTCAACTTGTGATGCAACACATATGGGTGTGTGTGTAAAAGTAAAATCTCTGTGTCCATTATGTTTTTCAGATCATGCTTCAGCGCCGGTATGACTTCGCGCCCAATGTGTGCGAGAAAAGGGACATCGCCCGGGAGATCATCGCCGAGATACACCGTGTCACCAGCACCACCTTCACTCACACCCAGATAATGCAGCATTGGTCGGACCTGAAACGTCTGCACATGCCCCGGGTGCGGAGGTTTTTTGGAATCCATTTCCCAAGTAAGTAACAAGCAATTGCATGGTATATGTTCCAAATGTATAAGTTAGGCCTTTATTTATAATGACTTTTCTTTGGTAGTGTTGGAAATGGATTTCAGAATTCGCCGCACCCGGAGGCGTACAGGCCGACCAGTGCTGCATGAGTCTGCATCTGTGAGTGAAGGTGGTGGATCTCCCGGGCGACGGACCTACCCCTCCTCTGTGGCCTCCTCAGACCAGCCCCTGGACCTTACCACAGAGGAGGGGCCCAACCGCGTGGGCGTGGAGTCATACCTGGCCAGGCATGGGGAAGGCTCTGGTATGTCACTCTTCATGTATAGGCACAAAGATATAAATGGCAGGCCAAAAACTAAGTTATCCTTTATTATGTATGTGGAAGCTTCTGGTGCGGGTGAAATAGTGGAGGAGGAGGCAGCAGAGATGCTGGAAGTCGATCCTGGCGAAGGTGAGTGATGTCAGCCAGACTGGGAGCCAGATATGTTGGGAATAGTGACTCTATACAAGTACTAACCAAATGTCACATGTTTCTCCAGGGACTTCTTCACAGCATAGCCAGGACCAAGGGCAGCCTGTTGGCCCCAACCAGCCATCTGTCGGCCACCAACTCCGTAAGTCTCCATGCCATTATTCATATTAATGTTTGGTTAGCTAATAACACACACATAACTAAAGGCGTAGCCAATGTGTAGTTCACACTTTCATGTGGGCACTTCGTTAGCTTAAAGAGGACCCTAACTTGTATTAAGAACCTAAGAATTAGCCAACACACTGTACCTACAGATTAGAAACATGGAAAAACACCCTTCAGCCATCTAATGCATGTTATTAGACTGAAAAAAACCAATATTGCGGAATATGGAATGCGCAATATTTACAGGCAGCATGGGATACAGATTGAAAAAAGTAAGGTGCTGCCATGCATTGTGGGACTGATGACCTTTCCCTCCACCCAGCTATGCTCTGGATTCCCAACGCACCACTGTAAGCTACTCCCCTGTACTTTATCCAACTCTCCACTCCTCATTAAGTGTTATGCTTCAGAGTCCAGATGGCGGCGCTGTAATCCAAAAACCTCCAAAATCTACTTTGATCTGGTGCAGAATCATTTGGGAATAGTTATTGGTTTTCATTAAATAATGTTGAAGGTCCGGTGTCAGGAGTTTAAAGACTTACCTGTGGGAAATGCATTAACTTTATCCCTTGGAAGAATGACATATGTCATGCATTTACATGTATTTGATTAACCCCAAATCTATTTCCAGCATACAAACCGGTCTGGGACTCCTATTTATGTTTATTTCTCTATTGCTTACAGGGATTATCCCAAAATCCGTGCATGAAAAAAAAAAAAGAATCAAGGAGTTGGTGGCCGAGCTGCTGGCCATACAGGCGACGTTGGGGCCAACAGATGAAGAAGAGGAGGATGATTAGTGCCCTTGGTCCTGGCTACTTTTGTTAACTCGTTTAACATTGTTTTATGTATTTCTAAATTTTTAATGTTTTTAAAAAAAAACAAAACATTTTACTATGTTTGGCAAAAAAAAAAAAAAATATTCTTGGTGTGCCACACACCCCGCTTCACTTCTTAAATATTCATTACTCATGGGTTAATCACCTGCAGGTGACGTAGTGCAGAGAGGAAGTCTTGTAACGAGCCCCACCTTCCGGCCTATATATACCTGGTACCTCCCTTCAATCACCAGTATTTTTCTCTCTGCGTGACTAGCAGAGGTTGGAAGTTTCCTTCTTACAGGTAGGTCGGGGCTTACCCCGCCACCCCCCTTTTGGTCTATTTCTGCCCGGTTTGAGTTGATACCTCTATGGTGGATAGGAAGCCTCCCAGCTTAGGCTGCTCACCGGGTAATTGGTAGATGGCACAATTGGTGCCTAGGAGCTTATCTCCTCCCGCTCATCTCCCTCTTGTGGGAGCAATGCGGCAGTCCGGCTGGTGATCCGGAAATGGGATGCCCCTGTCCCGAGGGTCCCCGTAGCCCTTTCTCCCCCGCTCCGGTCCTTTCTCCCTTCGCTTGGGGGGGGGGGGGGGGGGGGGGGGGGGGTATGGAGGGTTATGTATCTTGTATGTGTTTTCACTGTGTGTCTTTTCTGTGTGTTCACTCTTACATAGTAACTGTGTTTTGGCCGGGGCTCCGGGCAGATGCTTAGGCACGGCCAGTGTGTTTTGGTCTGCTTTATGGGGGCGGGGCAGCGGACCGCGCTCACTTGGTTCCCTCCCGCCTCCCTTCCCTTCCCGCTGCTCCGTGCGGCAGCCTGTGTGGCTGCGCCTGTGTCCTCCGCCGGCTCGGTGTCAGCCAGCGCGGCTGGTGGCATTTCCCCATTGATTGGAGCAGGGCGGCTCCCTGTGACGCGGGGGGGCGTGGCGCCGGCGAAAGCGGCGCCGGCGGAAGCGGCGCTCGGCGGCCTCAGTCTCACTTTCCTCTGTTGCGGTGAAAGGAGGTCTCCTGGGGGGGGCGCGCGCTGCAGCAACACATGAGTTTGTGTGCTGCGGCTGGCAACATGTCCCTCCGGTCTGGCTCCTGGCGTCGGTGACAGGTAAGCGGTCTCGCTTTGGTGGGGCTGACTTTTAAGGAAGCACTCTCTTTGTTTGAACTTTGTGAACATGCTGCTTTGTTTTTTTCTCACAAGGGATCTGATGGTTTGTTTGTTCTTTCCTTTCAGATCCTGGGATCCCTCTTTTACTGCGGCCTCCGGCTCTATATTGCCTGGCTAGTCTTTCTTGATTTAATATTGCATTTTGGATATATGTATACATAGATATATATATGTATATATATTTATTTTGAGTCTGTTAAAGGGGACCTTTTTCTCTTAAAAAAAAAAAAAAAATATATAATAAATCCCTCCCTTCCGGGACATATTTATAAAGGGGGCATCCCGGGTTGGCTTATGCCTTAAAAGTCCCAGTATTTGCGATACCATAAATCACCAATATGGAGGCTTCTGTTACTACCGGAAACGACTCGTCAGAGCCGTCCAGGGGGTGTGTAAAATGCGGGGCTGCGCTCCCTGCTGATGATATTTTTATGTGCATTTCTTGTGCAAGGCAGATTGTGGCGCGTCAGTCTGCTGATCCGGCGGCTGACCCGTCGCAACCTCTATTATCTCCTGCCTCTCCCTCCCTGTTCCGGACCCCGCATGACATTGTCAAGGGTGGGGATTCGCAATCCGAGGTGGTGGTAGAATCAGCCAAACTTCGGGAAGTATTGCCCGTTAAAGCGGGGCTAAAGGCCTCTGCAAAACGGAAGCGCCTGACTCCGGTATCTTCGGCTCCTCGGACGAATTATGTGAGCCTGTGGAATGGTCCGATGGCTCCCCGGATGAGGGTGAATTCCTCTTGGAGTCAGATGAGCCGGCAGGTCAGCTTAAGGCTGATGCGATTGGCGATCGGTCAGCGGGGGTTGCCCTTGACACCCCCTCCATGCTGGCACAAATGTTTGAAATTTTGAATTTAGATCCGCCTGAGGCTGTCACCCGGCCAAAGGGCCAGTTGTTTGAGGAGCCTCAGCCGCGTTTGGTTTTTCCCAGACAGCACCACTTTGAGAGAGTGGTCCTGAAAGAATGGGAACATCCCACACGATTATCTGGAATCCCTCCCAGTTGGGAAAAGCGTTATCCTTTTCCGCCAGAATTGCTGAAGCTTTGGTCCGTCCCTCCTGAAGTCGATACCCCTGTGCTAGGGTTAGCTAGCTCCGCTATGGTACAGTCTGCTGAGACCTCTGTCCCTAAAGATGGGGAGGATCGTAGGATTGACCAGTTTGCTCGCTATGGCTTCGTTTATGCTGGGTCAACAATGCGCCCCTTGTGCGCTTCGGCCCTTCTTCTGTTAGCGGTAAGATCTGTTATCCAGGGGCTATGCGAGGATCTCAATCCCGCCTGTGATGAGTTCGCTGCGCTTAAGCAGTGCGAGTCTTTTGTGTCTTACGTTCTATCCGCTCAGGACGATGCGCTGGCTATGAGTAGCAGGACAGCGGCGATGCTGGTCGCTATTCGTAGGTCAGTATGGCTGCGTCAGTGGTCGGCGGACCCAGCTTCTAAGAGGGTGCTCACAGCTCTCCCCTTTTTGGGGCTGCGGCTCTTCGGGGAGAAAATTGATTCAGTCGCAAAGGATGGCAAGATGCCACAACGCAGGAGGCCTCGACGCCCCTTTAGAGGGGCTGTTTCTGGTAGGCCGTCCTTTCGAGGTTACAGAGCGGGTAGAGGGACTTCCCTTCCCTCTACCAGTCGTTCAGGTTGGACGCGGGGCAGGGGCCGTGGCCGTCCCGCCCAGTCCTGGGGCTCTAAGCCCAAACCTGCGGGTAAGCCCACTCAGCAATGAGGGGCCGCCCTCACCCGTGCGGGTGGGGGGACGATTGCGGCACTTCTCCCAGGTTTGGAACCGGGAGGTTCCAGACAGGTGGATTCAGGAGATAGTGTCGTCCGGTTACAAACTGGAGTTCGAGTCTCGCCCTCCTTCACGGTTCTTTCGGTCTCGGGTGCCCATCGATCCTTCGGCCGCACAGGAGCTCCTGGCGTCGGTGAAAAATCTGTTAGAGATGGCGGTCATCCGGCCGGTACCGCGTTTAGAGATGGGCCTCGGTTTCTACTCCAATCTGTTCGCTGTCCCCAAGAGGGATGGGTCGGTTCGTCCCGTCCTGGACCTGAAGTTGCTCAACAGGTTCATCCGTTTTCGGAGGTTTCACATGGAAACCTTGCGCACTGCCGTCGGCTCTCTTCGGCAAGGGGACTTCATGACGTCTATAGACATCAAGGATGCTTATCTGCATGTTCCCGTCTGCCTCCCTCATCAACGCTTTCTTCGATTCATGTTGGAGGATCGGCATTATCAGTTCGTGGCACTTCCGTTTGGCCTTACCTCAGCGCCAAGAGTGTTCACCAAGGTGTTGGCAGGGGTCATGGCCATTTTCAGAGCTCGGGGCATTCGTGTCGTACCTTATTTGGACGACCTTCTTATCATGGCTCCGTCACCCGATCAATCGGAGAAGGACACCAGGGTGGTGCTCTCCACGCTGGAAAGTTTCGGTTGGGTGATCAACCTCTCCAAGTCCTCCCTCGCTCCGGCCAGGGTGGTGTCCTTTCTGGGGATGCGGTTAGACTCTTTTCAACACAGAGTGTTTCTCCCTCAGTCCAAAATTCTTTTAATTCAGGAGTTGGCTCGAGTCCTACTCTCCAATCCTCGACCGTCCATCCGTCTGGGGATGAGGCTGGTAGGGTTGATGGTTGCCTCCTTCGAGGCAGTTCCTTTTGCTCAATTCCACACGAGGACGCTTCAGCTTTATCTGTTGGCGTCTTGGGACCGGCAGCCTCGGTCGCTGGATCAGCCCTTCCAGTTGTCCTCCCGGGTCCGGCAGTCCCTCCAGTGGTGGTTGGTCTCGACCAATCTCATGAAGGGCAGGTCTTTTCTGGCCCCCCTTTGGGAAATTGTCACCACGGACGCCAGTCTGTCGGGATGGGGCGGATTCTGGAAGGAGCTGCAGTTCCAGGGGCAGTGGGGACCTCGGGAGGCCCTCTTACCCATCAATATTCTGGAACTGAGAGCCATCCGTCGGGTGCTTACTCTCCTGACTCAGCACGTTCTGGGCCTTCCGGTCCAGGTGCGTTCAGACAATCGAACAGCGGTTGCTTACATCAATCATCAGGGAGGGACTCGCAGCCTGAGTGCTCTCAGGGAGGTGTCCCTGATCCTGACCTGGGCAGAAGCTCATGTTCCTCGTCTCTCGGCGGTATACATCCCAGGAGTGGAGAACCTGAAAGCGGACCGCTTGAGCAGGGGCTCTCCCCGTCGGGGAGAATGGGCCCTCCATCCTCGGGTGTTTCGCTCTTTGTGTCGCCAATGGGGGACTCCAGAGGTGGACCTGTTTGCCTCTCGTCACAATCACAGGCTCCCGAACTTCGTGTCGCTCTCCCAGGATCCTCTGGCTCTGGCAGTGGACGCCATGTCCCTGAGCTGGGGGGATCTGGGGTTTCTGTACCTGTTTCCTCCGACACCCATGCTAGGCAGAGTGCTTCGGAAGTTGGCTCTGGAAGGGGTGTCCGCCGTCCTCGTAGCCCCAAGGTGGCCGAGGCGAGTGTGGTTCGCAGACATCGTTCGGCTGGCAGTGGACCAGGTCGTTCTGCCCCTTCGGCCCGATTTGCTCACTCAGGGTCAATTGTATTACCCCAATTTACCAGCGCTAGCTTTGACGGCCTGGCTGCTGAGACCTCCATCCTAAAGGAAGAGGGTCTTTCTGATTCTGTCGTTAGGACTTTGATTAGTGCCCGAAAGAGGTCTTCTTCTGTCACCTACTATAGGACCTGGAAAGCCTATATCGCTTGGTGCGAGATGAGATCTTTTCCTTGTAGGGTATTTTCGGTCCCCAGGGTTCTGGAGTTTTTACAATCTGGGCTGGACTCTGGTCTTCAGCTAAGTACGTTGAAAGGGCAGGTTTCTGCCTTATCTATCTTTTTTCAGAAGCGTGTTGCGCTTAAGTCTTTAGTTAAAACCTTTTTCCAGGGGGTTACGCATGTGCGGCCTCCCAGGAAACCATTACTCCCGGTTTGGGATTTGAATTTGGTTCTTTCTGCTCTTCAGGCTCCTCCTTTTGAGCCTTTGCAAGGGATTGCTTTATCTACCCTGACTCAGAAGATTGTCTTCTTGGTAGCGATCACTTCGATCCGGCGTGTCTCGGAATTGGCGGCCTTGTCTATTCAGGCGCCCTACTTCGAGAAGCATCGGGATAAGGTGGTCTTTCGATTCAAGCCAGACTTTCTTCCTAAGGTTGTTTCTGTTTTTCATTTGAACCAAGATATTGTTCTTCCCTCCTTTTGTCCTAATCCTAAGAATGACAAAGAGAGGGGTTTGCATTGTTTGGATGTAGTACGCTGTGTTAAGTGCTACTTGGTTGTCACGTCTCCTTTCCGTAGGACGGATTCCTTTTTTGTTGTGCCCCATGGGCCTAGGAAGGGTTTGGCACCAGCCAAATCTGCCATTAGCAAGTGGATACGTCAGGCCGTTACTGCGGCCTATTCTGCTAAGGGAAGAGTTCCCCCTTTTCGTATTACTGCTCATTCCACTCGCGCTGTTGGGGCGTCTTGGGCTTTTCAGCACCAAGCTTCTGTTGAACAGGTTTGTAAGGCCGCCACTTGGTCTTCTGTTCACACTTTTTCTAAGTTTTACAAAGTTGATGTGCGGGCCTCAGCGGATGCTGTTTTCGGCCGCAAAGTTCTGCAGACTGCAGTCGTTTAAGTTCTGCTTCACCTGGCCTTGAGTTGCCCAGCCCTTGTGGACACTGCTTTTGGATGTCCCATGAGTAATGAATATTTAAGAAGTGAAGCGGGGTGTGTGGCACACCAAGAATAATACCATTTTGTGAGTACTCACCTGAAAAATGGATATTGTTGGTGTGCCACACACCCCGCTTCACACCCGCCCTTTTCGGTATTACCGAAGCCTTTATATGGTGAAGCCTTTTTATATCAAATTTGATTTTGAGGTTACTGGTGGAATACTGGTACCTTGTATTACTGCTTTGTTGATTATACTGGTGATTGAAGGGAGGTACCAGGTATATATAGGCCGGAAGGTGGGGCTCGTTACAAGACTTCCTCTCTGCACTACGTCACCTGCAGGTGATTAACCCATGAGTAATGAATATTTAAGAAGTGAAGCGGGGTGTGTGGCACACCAACAATATCCATTTTTCAGGTGAGTACTCACAAAATGGTATTTTTACAAGGTTTTTAAAAAAAAAAAAAATAATGTTACTATGTTTGGAAAAAAACCAAAAAAAATTTTACTATGTTTTGAAAACAAAAAAAAAATTTTACAAGGTTTTTTTTAAAAAAAAAAAATGTTACTATGTTTGGAAAAAAACCAAAAAAAAATTTACTATGTTTGGAAAAAAAAAATATAAAACATTTTACTATGTTTGGACAAAAAAAAAAAAAAAAATTTACTATGTTTGAAAATAGCAAAAAAAAAAAACAAATTAAATAATTTAAATAAATTATATTTGAAGCCTTCATAAATGTGTCTTTTATAATATGCGCACCCAAAAACAATTACACAAAACAGAAAAAACACGCTTATAAACATATAGACTTATGTACATTATGTGGTTTGGGTAAGTTTTAGGGTCGTCAACATGAAGAAGGATGCAGGCGCTAAGGGGTTTAGGTAAGTTTGAGGGACCGAGAAAGGAAGTTGGATGCAGGCGCTAAGGGGTTTAGGTAAGTTTGAGGGACCGAGAAATGAAGTTGGATGCAGGCGCTAAGGGGTTTAGGTAAGTTTGAGGGACCGAGAAATGAAGTTGGATGCAGGCGCTAAGAGGTTTAGGTAAGTTTGAGGGACCGAGAAATGAAGTTGGATGCAGGCGCTAAGGGGTTTAGGTAAGTTTGAGGGACCGAGAAATGAAGAAGGATGCAAGCGCTAAGGGGTTTAGGTAAGTTTTAGAGACCGAGAAATGAAGTTGGATGCAGGCGCTAAGAGGTTTAGGTAAGTTTGAGGGACCGAGAAATGATGAAGGATGCAAGCGCCAAGGGGTTTAGGTAAGTTTGAGGGACCGAGAAATGAAGAAGGATGCAAGCGCTAAGGGGTTTAGGTAAGTTTGAGGGACCGAGAAATGAAGTTGGATGCAGGCGCTAAGAGGTTTAGGTAAGTTTGAGGGACCGAGAAATGAAGTTGGATGCAGGCGCTAAGGGGTTTAGGTAAGTTTGAGGGACCGAGAAATGAAGTTGGATGCAGGCGCTAAGGGGTTTAGGTAAGTTTGAGGGACCGAGAAATGAAGTTGGATGCAGGCGCTAAGAGGTTTAGGTAAGTTTGAGGGACCGAGAAATGATGAAGGATGCAAGCGCCAAGGGGTTTAGGTAAGTTTTAGAGACCGAGAAATGAAGTTGGATGCAGGCGCTAAGAGGTTTAGGTAAGTTTGAGGGACCGAGAAATGAAGTTGGATGCAGGCGCTAAGGGGTTTAGGTAAGTTTGAGGGACCGAGAAATGAAGTTGGATGCAGGCGCTAAGGGGTTTAGGTAAGTTTGAGGGACCGAGAAATGAAGTTGGATGCAGGCGCTAAGAGGTTTAGGTAAGTTTCTGGTTGAGGGTGCGCATGCGCAAGATCTTATAAACATACGAACGCACGAATCTAAGAGGCCAAAAACCAATGAAAACCAGAGGCAAACGCAAGTAATTGGAAGAGGTGGACGATGGAAGCAGCCGAAAAAACAGGCTGCCGCCGCAACAGGTGAGCACATGAACGTGATTTTTACGATTGCCAACTGACTGAGGCAAGTTCGGGAGATATCATACGAACGGACGTATATTTTAGGATAGAAACGTATTTGCTTATTGAATCACTCGCAAGTTCATACGAACGCACGAGCGGACGTGAAAAATAGGATGATCGTGAGCCAAATCCAAGCTGTTACATGTTTCTTTGAATCAACCCAATAGTGTGTCGTGTGCACTTTTATAAAGTTAAGGATGACATAATGAGGAAAGCCTGGGACAGGGGCCCCATCCCCTACAACGGATCCCGGATCACCCTGCTCCCCGATCTCGCCAGACGCACTCTTCATATGCGCCGAATCATGAGACCGTTATTGGAGTCCATCAAGTCAGTCGGTGCAACTTACAGGTGGGGCCATCCGTTCCATCTGGTGGTCACGAAGAGAGGGCGATAATTTGTTCTACGGTCGCACTCGCAACTTCCGGATCTCTTCAGCTTCTTGGAGACGCCGAGTATCCGGGTGGAAGACTGGCTGTCGCCCACCCTGGGGGACCGGGCAGGCGTCCTCTCCCTGGGGAGCCAAGGCAGCAGAGGAATAGAATTAGGGGCGGTGGACACCGACAAGCTGATTAGTCAGGCTGAGGACATCAGTGGTGCCCGGCGCCCTGACCTATCTCCCCCCGGGACTTTTTGTTCTTCTACCCCTTGTTCGCCGCCATAGGCCTATTTCCTGGGCATCTCCTGCTCACTCTTCCTCGATCTTCCCTGGGGCATTGTTCCCCCCCCCCATGCCCGGGACTTGTTCTATAGGGGACAATATTCGGAGTCTGGCCCTGCGTACTGGACTGCAGTCGTGAGGTGCTACATCCGTGGACGGCACTTCCTTCTTTGTCTACTGATGGAGGCGCTGGGGGAGCGTTGGACGCGGGTGTGCTGGGGTGGCAGCATCGGGACATTGGTCGGCGTGAATGTAATTCGCTGGCCTGTCGGTGGTGCGGCTTGCTCTGGCCCCTGTGGCTGTTGCTCCTGGGATGGGTTGAGGGGCGGCCTGGTTGGGTTGACTGGTGTGGAGGGGGTGAGGAGGATAACTCGCTAGTCAGTTGATCAGTGGTCGGCTGTGGTATTCCACATGACGGGATTTGGGGCGGGGGGGTCCTGGGCCCCCTCTGCCCTTTGGCCCCGCAGTCGCGGGGTGGGGTGGCGTGGGGGGCTCGGGAGCCTACAGTTGGTAACTGTTATAGTTGTAATGACGTTCCTTAGATATGGTTATAGTATTATGGTACTGATATATTAAGATACTGATTGGTGGCGTGGGACTTTGGAGAAGTGGACTCTCATAGCATGTGTATAAGGCAGAAGCAACTCCTTGCCTGCGGTTATGGCTTTCTTCTTCCCCCCAGTAGGCCAGAGCGCTCGTCTCTTACAAAGAGAACCTAGTGAGCGTTACTGCTAACGCTAGCCTTAGTATTTGTTTATTTTCTCCATAATATCTGTTTCTGTACTCTTTTCCCCTCTTTTTTGAAACCCCTTAGTGTCACAGCCCTTCTTTCCCTCCCCTCCCCGTCCGGTTTTCCTACCCCCCCGGGAGCGCGCGGACAATAGCAGAATTAGTAATTGGCTCCTTTAATGTTAAGGGGCTAAATGTCCCTGAGAAAAGGTCGCAAGTGTTGTACGATATGCATAAGCACGGGGTTGCCATTTTGCTTCTCCAGGAGACGCATTTTAAAGAGGGACATATTCCGAGCATCAAGAATAGATACTACCCTACCTGGCACCATGCACCTAATCCCAACATATAGGCAACAGGGGGCCATCCATAAGTCTCTTCCACACAAGGTTATAGACGTCAGGGCTGATCCCAATGGGCGATTCATATTCCTTAAAGTGGAGCGAATATCTATGCTCCTAATGTTGACCAGGTTGGCTTTTGCGTAAGAGCTCTTAGGCTGTTGGAGGGGTTCTCGGAGGGCACTCTGCTAGTGGGAGGGGACTTTAATATCTCTATGCAGCCCGAGTTGGATTCCTCCTCGGGTGTGTCGGCAGTGTCCCTGAGTAAACGAAATAGGCTGAAAAAAGTGCTGGCTGATATGCAGTTGGTGGATTCATGGCGGGCCCTACATGAACGGGACAAGGACTTTACGTTCTTCTCCACTGCTAGGAAATCTTATAGCAGAATAGACTATTTATATCTTAGCCATCACGCCATGGATTGGGCTCCGCCATGCTCCGATATTTATTTCTGTGTTCTTGCCCGGGCTCTACCCGAGGTGCTGGAACTGGAAGCTTAATAATAATCTGCTTGGGGACGCTGTCTGCATGTCAGGGGTTAGAGAAACGATTAGGGAATTTTTGAGGAATCATGCGCAAGATCCCACACCCCTTCCTTATCAGTGGGAGGCTTTAAAATGTGTAGTGCGAGGGGAATTCATTAACCCTTTCGCTGCCAGCCTACCTGCAGCATTTGCCACTCCCTGTTGCCAGACTGAGTTTGACTGTTTCGCGCTACACATGTTCAACTGTCATTTTTGAAAGGATTTCCAGGGATTTCCCAGGAAAATTATATATTGTTTTTTTCAACAGAGTCTGGGCTTTAACATGAAATGTCTTGTTTGTATTTTTTAGGTGTATTCTCAACATTTTTGGGTGAAATGTGTGAAAAAAATTAAAAAAAATATATTTTTTTACAATTTGTCGAGTTTTTTGTAATAAAAAATGTAAGTTTGTCAATAAAATCTTATTGCGTGAGAAACCCCAATTTCTCCCGGTTACAGCGATACCACATATGTATAGGTAGACACCCTTTCCTGCCCAGAAGCCTTTTATAGCTGCTGGATGACAAATGGTTAATTCAAAAAAAAAAATGACATAGGGTCCCCCTTCCCGGGGAGGGAGACCCCATTTTTTTTTGGATTTTTAAGGGTTAAAAACCCTTAAAAATCCAAAAAAAAAAATGACGTGGGGTCCCCCTTACCCAAAGTAACCAGCCCGGGACCAGCTATGGGGGCTTGTAGGCACAGAGTGGGGGGGCCAGCTTTGGTGGCCCCCCCACCCTGCAGCCTACGAGCCCACATAGCCTATGTGGGCCCGGGCTCTTCTGCCCCCCCCTGGCCTTTGGGGAGGCAGGTAATGGGGGTGCGGGGGTTAATGGCAAGCCACCCGCTAGGGCAGGTGACTTGCCACCCCCCCAGCCTTGTGAACTGGTATAAGGGGTCTCATGGACCCCTTACCAGCTCACAAAGGGTTAATGTGAAAAAAAAACACCACACAATAATAAAAAGTATTTTATTAGAAAAAAAAAAAATTTTTTTTTACTGTACTTACCTTCGATTGCAAGCTCTTGTCCCTCGCCGCTCAGCTGACAGATGCCGGTGATCGGCATCCAGAGAAGGAGAAGGCAGGAGATCAGAGGATCTCCTGTCACCTCCTTCCAGGGCACCGATCACCGGCATCTGAGAAGCTGAGAAAGCTGAAGCCGGTGATCGGGACCGGGATGACGTCATAAGCCCCGCCCCCAAGGGGGCGGGGCTTAGAGGCAAGATGGCGGCCGCCATCTTGAAGAAGAGAGGAGAGAGCCTCCCAGGCTCTCTCCTGAAGATCGGTAAGTCCTGGGGGGGGGTCGGAGGCCCCCCAGGTGAAGAGGAGGGACAGCGGGAGCCAGCGCACACACAGGTAAGTGAATGTCATTTTTATTTTTTTTTTTTTTTTACAGTTAGCAGCTGCTGCTGCAGAAGCGGGGGGGGGGGCGGCCTATTCCGGGGGCTCTCCTGGAGCCATCCGACCCCCCACGGGGGATCGGATGGCACCAAATTAAAGAGGAGACCCGGCCGGATCCAACAAGGGGTCAGGTGAGTATTTTTGATTTTTATTTTTTAAACTAGAAGCGAGGAAAGTCAAGCACGTAACACCTACGGGCTTGGCACTTAAGGCCCAGCCAAGCCAGCACGTAGGTGTTACGTGCTTGGCACCAAAAGGGTTAAACACGGGGCCAGGCTAAAAAAGCAACGAGCTACCTCAATCCGGGACACTATACAGCTCATCCAATCATTGGAACAGGACCATAAAAAGAACCCAACTAATGTTTTGCTCCTTGACTTGTTGAAGGCTAGGGAGAAGCTGCAATTACTCTATAATCAGGCGTACTTAAAGTATAGGGAACGGCAGAAGGCGCTCTATTATGAGTCTGATAAATGTGGGAGGCTACTAGCCAGGGCGTTACACCCTAGAATTGCGGCCACCTATATACCCAGGGTCAGGGGGCCACAGGGGCACATGACCATGATACCTTCCCAGATAGCGGACACGTTCAGGGATTACTATCAATCCCTTTATAACTTACGGCGGGACCAGACTGTCCCGATCTCTGCAGACCCCCCTGAGGATGTGGTTAGATATGTTCAAGATACCTCTCTTCCTTCCATCCCTAAGGAAGAGGTAGAGGCTTTGGAGGAGCCTTTTACGGTACATGAGGTGGCCAAGGCAATTAAAGAGACACCGCAAGGCAAGAGCCCGGGGGTAGATGGCTATACCCCCAAATTTTATAAACAATTGGCTCCCGAGCTACTTCCCTTCCTGGTTAGAGTATTCAATTCTATAGGACCTGATTGTGGGTTCCCGGGGCAGTCTCTAGAGGCTGTTATTACGATTCTCCCCAAGCCAGGGAAGGACCCATCTTTATGCAGCAGTTATAGACCAATATGTTTAATAAATATAGACATAAAACTGTATGCTAAGATTATATCTTCTAGGCTTCAGCCGATACTCCCGGGATTGATAGGCCTGGATCAGGTGGGGTTTGTGCCTGGGCGGGAGGCGCGGGACAACACCAATAAGGTTTTTAATCTAATTGCGTATGCAAACTCTAATAAGGTACCTGCTTGCCTTTTATCATGTGACGCAGAATAGGCGTTTGATAGAGTGGATTGGATGTTTCTCAAGGCATCTCTTCAGCAGATTGGTGTTGGTCCGTCCCTCCTGTCCAGGATATTGGCCCTATATTCGGGGCCCACGGCAAGGGTGAGGGTGAACGGTCTCCTCTCATCGGCCTTTAAGGTTAGTAACAGCACAAGGCAGGGATGCCCGCTTTCTCCATTGTTATATGTCATCACACCTAGCGGTGGCCATACGGCAGAACCCTGATATCAGGGGCTTAGTAGTGGGGGACTGTGAATATAAAGCCTCATTATATGCCGACGATCTACTGCTGCATTTGAGGGCCCCCAGATCTCCTTCCCGGCGGCCCTCAAAGAATTCGAGACATTTGGTCATGTGAGTAATTTTAAAATTAATTACTCAAAATCGGAGGCTTTGAATGTTTCCCTCCCACAACGGGAAGTTAAACGATTGGAATCCAGCTTCTCATTTAAATGGCAGCCCCAGTCCATAAAATACCTGCTGAACAGGTGCCTGCTGACTTGTCTCGCCTATATGAACTCAATTATTCTCTCCTGCTCCTGAAGACGCTGAATGAGCTGAATACGTACAACAAAAAGCAATTCTCCTGGTTTGGGAGGATTAATGTGTTGAAAATGGATATTCTCCCCAAATTTCTCTATTTTTTTCAAACGATTCCTATCTATTTACCCCACGGCTTTTTCAGGAGGCTGAGGACTGCATTTTTGAGATTTGTATGGGGCACGGGGAAACCCCGGATAAGATTCAGTACCCTGACTAGGCTTAAGCCGAATGGCGGGGCGGGGCTTCCCGACCTGAGAACATACCATGCAGCTGTTATGACTCTCCGCATCCTGGATTGGGCCGGGAGGGGGGGGAGGAAACAGTGGGGGGAACTGGAGAAGGCGTTGTCTCCTATTAACCCAATCTCTCTGTCATGGGGAGGCCCTCTCCCCAAGCGGTGGAGAGATTCCCTCCCGTTTCTGGCGGGGCAATTCCTGCGGGTATGGGACAAACTGACCAGGCAGGGTGAAGTGGTTCATAGGCCCGGCCCCTTGTCTCCGCTCTTTGATAATTGCTCCTTCGCTCCAGGTATGCAAGCCAGGAGTTTTCTGGCATGGGAAGCGTCATCTAACGTCACCATGGGGGACATTTTGGCCTCGGCCAGGCTTCCCACGCTGGATGAGATGAGGGAGGGCGCGCCGGGACAGCGTATTTCATGGCTCCTTTATAATCAACTGAGTGCCTTTATAAAATCCCAAAACCTTGCGGCGCAAGGCACTAGACCTTTAACACAGCTGGAATACGTGCTGACTCGAGCTCCCCCAGATAAGCATGCGGTTGCAGTTCTTTATCGGACGCTGATGGGGGTCAAACACGATTCACCACCAAGATTTATTAAAAAATGGGAGGAGGAATTGGGTGTTCCGATAGACAGTGAAGTGACAGTGAAGACCTAGACAAGATTTACTTATTCACCCATAAACTCTCAGTCCCATGTGCAGCGCAGGAACGGAATTACAAGGTTCTGGCCCGGTGGTACAGGTGCCCGGTGGATATACATAAGTAGTCCTGCTCAGATAGGTGTTGGCGATGTTTGAGGGAGCCTGGTACCATGGTCAGGGACCTCTGGGAGAGGGTCTTGTCGACCTATAATTCTATTGTGGGGGAGGCAGTGCAGAACACCCCTCAGCTTGGGCTGTTGTCTCTGCTTCCTGGGTCCATTTCTAGTAACAAAAAGGGAGTCTTAAGACACTTCATAACAGCGATGAGAACAATTATCCCAAGACATTGGAAGTCCTCGGTTTTACCGACGTTCATGGAATGGGCCCAGGAAGTAGAGGTGATACGCAGAATGGAGGAGATGACCTTGGAAGCCAAGGACATGCAGGAGAAGCACTTGATGACATGGGCCGTATGGATTGATTATAGAGACAATCGTTTGTCCTCTGAAACACCATAGACGGAGCTTGACCGAGCGCTGCTCTCTGCTGCTCCCCCCCCCCTCCTATTTCTCCCGACCCCCCCATGTCCACTCCCTCCCCCTCTGAGTTTCTCTAGTGTTTTCTTTTTCCTTTTCCTTCTCTATTGATTTCTTCTTCTTGTCCTCCTTGGAGGTCTGCAGGGGATTGTGTCGGCTCTGCCCGCTTCCGTTTACAACATTTCTGCCCTGACGGGACCTGTTGACCCGTCGTTGTTTATGACCGACAGACCCCCAGACTGGCCCTATGTGTAAATCGTGGCTTTTAGTTGAAGGTTAAGGTTGGCAAGCTTATTACTTATGGGGTCAGAGTACGGTTCGCTTCATCATGTTGTGAAACTGGGGGGCGAGTGGGGGTTGTTGAGGCCAAGGGGGCAGCTGAGGGTAGATGCCGACTTGAACATTATTGTTTTAGACTTGTATTAGCTGACCCTGTGGACCGACATGCCTGTTGGTTATCATTCCTGTCACTGTTACCCTGCTGTGTTTCGATGTTCATTGTTAACCTTGAAATTTGAATAAACTTATATTGCACAAAAAAAAAATTCCTTGTGAGGAAACCCATATCACGTGGCCCTGGCTGGCTCCACTATCACCAATATCACACGATATGTTTTTGTTAATACAGGTCATCAGGACCTTGACTGGCTGCGTGATCCCTTCTCCACCACAAGTGAACGAAGTCCTGCCAGCCGTAATAACTGCCACCAGCTCTGTTAGAAACCCCCAGTCCATTAGGGTGAAATTTAGGGACAGAAGCCAGCCGATTAGGACATATTTTTATCACTTACTTTATGACTTTAACTGAGTAATGTAACATGTACAGGCAGTGTGAAAAATAGAAGAGGGGATGTTGCTAAGTCTTTAGATTTTCTTTGCCTTTTTAACTGTATGCTGGAGAATAATCGGTGCCGCAGGAGCGCTGATAATGTGAGTGGACTTTTCCTCTACCGGCCACACAATCACTTCATTAGAAACACAGCCCCCCCCCCCCCCCCACACACTTTTAGGAAAAAAAGTGTGTTTTTGAAGCGATAGTTGTTTTGTTTGTTTGCGTGATGGTTTTAGGTGACAAAATGGAAAGTTGTACTTGAAAAAAGGCAGTGAAATGCAGCTATTGGAAGGGCAACAGGCAAGGAATACTGGAAGAATCACTGTCGAATGCAGGATCTAGGTAACAAAAATCACTACCTGATGTCTGTACCAGGAAGGTAATCTTTCTATTGAGTGCCAGAGCTAGAGACTAGCAATGACAGACACAGAACTGGTTCAGAAACTCATGATTTAGAAAGAAACCATCTTTTTATTTAAGATGGCGTGTACTACTCCTACTACTACTTCAGTTATAAAGATCTGCATCTGTGTTCTTTAGAGTGCATATTGTGTTGGAGGTTCATTATTAATTGATATTTTCGCAAAAAAGAAAACTAGATAAAAAAATGCTAACGCCAAGGAGTTTATGAGAAATTACAAAAATGATAAATGTGCTAAAGGGGTTTATGAAAAAAAACATAAACACAATTTTAATCAAGCTTTTGTTAATCATGTTTCAATAAAGTAGGGTGGTCAAATCTGTTCATCTTTGCTGCTGCAATTAAAATGACTTTTTTTTTTAGTTATTGTCACTTTAACTAATGTTTCACATTTTCGAAGCCCTTATATGACTATGTGAGCTGCTGTTTCCATGGAGCTATAAAATGAACATTTGTGCAGCTCCAGAAAGAAATTGGCAAAGAATGTCTTCAAAATGCTTTTTAACCACAGCAGATTTTCTTCACGCTGACCAATTTGCTCTCTGTGGAAACTGTATTTAATGACAAAAAGTGTTCCTAGAGCCTCACAAAACTGCTGCACAACAAAAACATATTTATCAAAATTATTGTTGAGTCGCTCAAGTATATTCAGTACATTTGTTAGCCCAAGAAGCTAAAAACGTAAATGTTAAATATGCGTTTGGTGTTCTACCCCGTTTCCCCAAAAAGCCCTAGTTACAGTTACCGGGCAAATAGGGCAATTGCTTGGGGCACCAGGACCAAAAGGACAACATCATAGTCAGGGCCATTTCCTGCCCCTTGTATGCTAGGTACCTGCCATACCAATATGACATGGGCATCACATGAGGGCTTGTGTTATGTTGTGGAGCTGTGCAGATGCCGGGGAACCACACGCAAGAGCCAGGACTTGTCTCACCTAAGCCCAAGACTGCACTGTAGCGCCCATATGTAAATTGTTTATGAAAAAATAAGGCATCCCATGCAATTTTGGTAATGGAACAAAAATGAACATAAGAACCTGTCATATTTTTAGAGAAATATGGTAGCTCCAAGTTTCAAAAATGGTTTTGGCTCTGGTGCTGATGAACCATTTTTGATCTGCCACATTTGCTACTCTTGAACCCTTTATACAGTACATGGACCACCCAAACCACATATTTTCTAAAAACGAACTCCCTACTGAACTAAAAAATATCCATAACTATCTTTGTCGCAAAGCCTGCCAACAAACATTAGTCAAATCAGTTTTTGCCAAAGAAAAATTGCTATTAGTGTAAAGTGATAAAACAGCAAAATCCCTACATATGTAATAGCTGAAAGTTTGCATAATAAATTCCATGTACAGAGACAGTAGCACTGACTCATGTTGCTGCAGCACTGCTCAGTGTTACAAGTAGGATGGAGTCTTGCTGTTACATTGTAAAAAGCAGGCCGGCTCCCTGCTGTGTAACATTGTAAACATCCAGGCTTGTGGCTGCTGTTACAATGTAACAATGGCAGTGCCCTGATGCGTTACAATATAAAGCAGCCTGGTGTCCTCCTGCTCCAATGTAAACAGCTCAGAGGTGAATGCATGTGTTAGTGATCTCTCCACTGTATATGCAGAGCTACAAATTTGTGTTTGATCTTACATTCAAAGAATGCCCCTAAATGCGGTTTAAAATCTCTGATAGTTACATAATGTGTGTTTTTAAGTTCATGTCTCTCTTATGTCTCGAATCTACATTCCTGTACATGTATGCTTTTTAGTAACACATTAGAGCCTTAAGCATGCTACGGGTCAGGGAGCACCCAAGGGGGTGGTGCAGGGATCTGGATGCCCCCAACACTCGGTAATGCACATTGTCACTGGCACTGGATTTTGGCCACCCTTGAGTGCAGCATGGGTGCTGTTTGCATTCAGAGATGCTTAGCTGCAATGAGCACCCAGGCAATGTAACAAGTAAGAGCAGCACTCAAAGGAAAGCGATGAGAGAGAAGATGAGTTGGGAGAGGGGGCACAGGAGCCACATATTTATCATGGAGTGAGTGTCTGGCAACAATGAGTTCAGCAGCAGGGTGGAACATCTAAAAAATCATGAAAGATGAGGCCACATCCCTTGACCCCCCCCCCCCGACACACACAGAGGACATCTCTGGGTGTTTCACTGGGTATGTTTCTTTCTTAGGTCTGCATTTAGTGGTCATCTGATTAATCTCTCTAGAGCCATAGACCCATTATCTCTCAATAGCCTGCCAAAAGATACAGAGGCTGATTAACCACCATTGACTGTATTGTACTGGGAAGATTAGTACTAAGCATAAGTTGACACATGGTTAAGGGTGGGAAGAGTAACTCTCTGAATGTCCAGCTCTAGGTGAACTAGTGATTCGGCTTTTACCATAAAGCTAAGGGATGGAATAACAGTTCATTTTTCTGATGTTGTCTATCCAAATTGCAGCATCCTGCCAAGATCCTGCTTTGATACTTTTGACCACATCATTCAACCTGTACTTTTTATTTTCTTCTGGATACTCAAAAGAGCTCTTGCTTTGTAGCAGGGGCATATCACCGCACACTAGAAATACCCTGGAAGTATATATTAAAGGTGCTTTTCTAGGGGATTCCTAATGCAGAAGGCCCTACTGGCCAGACACCAAAAAAGTGCACTAAAAACTGGGTTCTAAGTCTGTTAAATAGTTACCTGCTGCTCCTCTTGCTTTCTGGCCAGAGATCTTGTTGTATATAGGAAAAGGGTTCTCCGGCAAATTGGTAATAGATGTGGTTAGATCGACTAGTTGGGTGTCAATGACCCACAGGGAATTCCTGCCTACTATTGTGGGTGACCAAACAGAAAGTGGGGCTAGATTGTTATTATTGTTTATTTATAAAGCTCCACCATCTTCCATGGCACTGTAGAAAATTACAGACAGGGTAAGACAAATAATATATTTATAATACACAGGCATTATGGGTCAGATGGGACAAAGATGTAGAAAATGCACATTGATATCCATTGGCAGTAGAAGCCAGGTCCCTGCTCTTGAGAGCTCACAATCTAAAGGATAAGGGTTTGACAAGAAGGTCGGATCACAAGGTTGGGTTGCTTAAGCCAGATGATGGACTTCTCTGAAAAGCAGGGTTGGGGAGTGGCAAAATGTATGAGGGAGGGCATTCCTGTGCATGTAAAGTCCGAGTTGAGAATGGGAGGAGGTGATCAGAACAGGAGGAGGCCCTGGGCAGAGCATAGGACTGTTAGATAGGTGATGAAATGTAGGAAGGGTCTTGGCTAAATTAAGGTTATAGGTTAAAGCGGACCTCCAGTCAAAAAATCAAAGCTTAGTAAATTGCTCCCCAAAAGCCCATCTGGGGCAATCGGTGACATAAGCTTATTAAGAGGGATTAACAGCATGCAGATGTTTGAAATAGCAGGCAGATTCTGCACTCTTAAACATGCATGGCAACGGCCATCTTGCCATATACATGAAGAAGCTGATTCTAAAAAAAACAGTCTCATACAAAATATCCTTATAGCTCTGTGCAATCATCTCTTATTTCTTGCCAGAAGTAGTAAGCCTTCAGCTGTAATGACTCATCTTTGAATAAAATACATTGTATAAATTGTATCACCTGCCCATGTGCTTTTGCAGCAGCCACTGCCATAGAGATACATTGTAACAGCTTCCCTCACACAGATGTCTTTTACTACATTAGCTGGTTATTCAGTGTGTGCCTGTGAGAAAAATGACAGGCTAGCTTTTACTTTTTTCTGAGGGATATATCTCTCTTAAATTGGTTTTGAATTGCTGCTGACACAGCACCCCCCAGATTCTCATGTGTAAGCAGGACTATCAGGTGTGTGGCAAGATGGCCGCCCCATGTCATTCAAGTGTTAATAACATTTATGCCATTCCACAACATCTTAAGCCTGCTCATACTGCTTATGCCACTGATCATAAGAAGGGAAGCTTTAAGGTTAGGAGTTTAAAACGGCAGACTTTCAGATATTGGCAGCCAGTGGAGGGACTGCCAAAGTGGTGCAGCACCGGAGAAGCGAGAAGGGAGTTGGATGAATTGAGTTCAGAATAGACTGGAGGGGTGTCAGTCTGTTGGCTGGTAGTCCACAGAAAAAAAGGTGGGATATGAATAGTGCATGCACTAGAATTTTAGCAATGTCAGGTGTGATAAAGGAACCAATGCGGGAGATATTTTTGAGTTGGAGATGGCAGGAGGTGGCCAGTGAGGTGTGAATGACAGAGAGGAGCTCCTCGTACTTGGGGAGCTAATTGTGAGATCACTGACCTATACGGTTATATTGAAGACAGTAGCAACCTCTGCTACTATATCCAAAAAAATTGGGCTGGTTGTGATATGTAACACTAGGGCCTTGATTCAATAAGAGTTGAAAAATATTCTCACGGTTCTAAAAAATTCAATTCATGAGAAAAAGCCTGAGACTGTTACTGAATCACCAGATAAAATGCTTAGAAAGGAGAAAACAGTTCTCTACCTTTCTTAGGAGTAAAAAAATGCCATTGACTTTCATTGTATTCCTATTCAGCAACAGTGACATTCTGATGCTTTTTCCTCATGAATTGAATTTTTTACTGCCATAAACATTTTTTTCAACTCTTATTTAATCGAGGCCTATGTTTTCGTCCATTGTGACTTTACTACTTCATAAAAACATTTTTTTTATTTCCAATATTCCAGTTGTTTTTTTAATCCATTTACTGGAACTGCGTAATTCTTTCTGCAGTACATTACTTATGTTGTTTTCCATCATCCACCAAACAGTTTATAATCACCGACTTGTCTGTAGAACTAATTGCTCCTAGGCCTAATCCACCTGTGCACATTTTTTTTTAAATTACCCTGCACAGTGTAGAGATCATTAATCATTAAGGAGTATTTATTAGTGTGATTGTACGTGTTTAACCAAGTATGTGTGCACTCAAGACACATTCAGCTTGTGTTTCCGTTTACAGATTGTGTGCCTCTATTGAACCAGGAGCTTTAAATTGTAGCTAGGCAGCAACTGAAAGATTTTCTCTTTGCTTAATTTAGAATATTATGTTCTGACATTCTAAAGATGGGAGAGTAACAAGATGTGTGTAAAGTGGGCCATGCATTCAGTTTTGCAGCAGTCATAATTGGAGCTAAATGACACCTGTGGTTGAAAGAGAATGTGCCCATTCACAGCGTTTGAATAGGATATATTGAAGCAGGTCTAAAGACGAGCAGAATATCTGTTCTTTTGCCACATTTCCATTACTTCAGTCTGTCGCATAAAGGCCTGCTCACCCATCCATGTACTTCAGAGATGTGTTCTTAATTTTAGCAAATTGATGTGAACTGCACTGAAATGTGTTTGTCCCTGCGTGTCCCCCATTCTCTCCTATCTTTTTGTTTATCACAATACCTTGGATGAACCCATAAAAAAAGAGCAATGTACCAAGTCCCGATTTCTTATCATTCAGTAGAGGGTACCAGTAAGATCCAAAATTACTGTGTGTATATATTGTGTTAAATCAGGATATAAGACCCAGCAGAAAGCTCTGCCCCCTTCTAAATACCCTCAGTTCTGGCAGAGGAAGCTCCATTCAGTGTCTTGTAGATGATGGCCACATTGCCTTTCTGTACTATGCTGATCACTGTATAATATAATGCCAGCCTAAGGTCCCCAGATTAGGCTCCACTAAGAGTAGTCCATCCTGGTGACAGAGGTTAAGGCGTGTTTGCACCAGGTAAAATTGTATGGGACATGCCCCTCGCTTCTCCCTGTGTTTTTTACTCTCCATTCCTGCTCGTTCTGTGTGTCCTTTCCCTCTCTCTTAATAGGAATTTTAGCCTAGTGGACTGCTTGTTAGGGGCCCTGTAGCAGCAGGAAAGCTGCATCATTCACCTGCCATTTTTGCTTGATCACAGAATTTTTTTTTTCATTGAAAGTGACATCCATGATTTTGGATCGGTTCACGGCTCTTTGCAATAACATTGTGGGTGCCATTTCTGTGTGGGCTGTAGCATAGCTTGGGCAGAGCTGACCACTGAGTGATCTTTAGGCTGCTCCTTACCTTAATCACTCTATGTAGTGGTCTCACAGCATGTATTTATCCCCCTTCCATTGGCTGGTCTGTGAATAATTTCCCCTGAGTTAGCCCTGGGTCTTCCCGAAATGGGGTAATTGGTGGATTGAGTATGTGTCCCTGACTTCTAACCTTCTGCTCTGTTGCTAATTACCAATCACCAATTACCAATCACATGTCCGATGTGGACATGCAGAAAGATGGAAACATTTGTCGGTCTCGTAATGATGGTGATCATTGGGGCAGATGCTCTAGTCATGCCTTGGAAAGGGTTCTGGCTGTTGCTCTCTCCCTGATATTTCTGATACAGATGTCAGGCTGAAGTCAGTACCAGTTGATCAAGTTCCCCCAGGATTTCAGGGACAGTATCTTCAGCCAAATCTGCTGTCCCAAGGCAGGTCGCGATTTACAGACACCAGCTCTGCCAATATTACTGTTGAAAACCACCATCCTAGAGAAATTTCCAGATCTGCATCCCAAAGAACCTTCAGAAGTTCCTAGAATTAATTCACTTGGAAGTCTTTGTTTTTGACTGTTTAATTACTGTTTGACTAGTGTGAATAGTTGAAATTACTAAATTGGTAAATCGTGTATGTGTGGGTCATGCAAATATATTGTATTATAGATACCGAAACCACTTTAGTAGAGTTTTCTTTCCTGTTCTTCTTTTTCATTCTTCCTTTGTTATCTTAATTCTTCCTTTTTGATACATACATAGGATTTGGAAACCAGAGTGGAATAATTTTTAATCAATACATTACATTGTACATTATAAACACAGGCCTCCGCACTTTGCATTGTGATGTTTTTGTGCTTCCTTCAGGCCATTTAGTCAACTGGGGAATATATTGTGACAACGCTCATGTTTATAGAGTTTATTATTGTTACATGATTCTGATCAATTGTGGTTGACAATTTTTTTTTTCTTAAAAAGTGAACTGGGATGAGTTTCTCTTTTACCTTTGGATCTATTAGAGGTCTTTCTCTGTCATTTTACCCTTTCTTGTTATTTGTTTAAACGTCATGGATGAAACATTTTTCCAACCAAATTAACATTTTTTAAATCAGACATATAAAATGGTTGTTGGCCCACTTCGATTAACCCCCTGCAAACCTTACCTTAATCTGTGTTCCCTCCCCCTGTGAAAATGCAGCCACATTACTGGCAAGTGGCGGTCACGTGTCAGGTACTCAACCGGCAAAGCAGAAGCCTGGGGAACAAAGAAGGTAACATTTACAAGATTTACAGGAGGCTAATTGAAAGCAAACCAACAACATTTTATATAAACTGTGTTTTTACATTTATGTCATTTCTGTTGTGTTGCTAATTTGAATGTATTTATTTAGAAGATAATTCATTAAAATGTCGAGAAGCTCTTAGCTTCATTGAAGAGCTCCTCTGCCTTAGTTGGCTGTCACCATTTTTGAGAGGCTCTCTCAGTCAACACAAAAATAGTACCAAAAATCACCTTAACCTGGCTGGTTAATGAATGAAAAAATGTATGATAAATTATAATTACCACCTACAGAGTTTTAAAGATTATCTTCAGATACAGTCAGGGCCATATTTGGTGTTCAGGCTGCCCCTGGCACTTATTGATTGCTGCCCATTTTGTTGAATCTGATTGCAGCCCCCCCCCCCCCCCCCCCACACCATGCACACTGTCCCCCAGACCCCTTACGCAAATATTCAATGTATATGTACATGTATATCTACAGTGTTTGTGTGTGGGGGGGCAAGGGATTAAATGAAGTTGCAGGTGAGCCTAAATTTCTTACTGACTCCAGACACAAACATTTCACACAACCACAGCAGTGGAGAAAACGGAATGGAAATCGGGTCCTTCTGTTGCATTTAGCCACTCTCCCTCCTCCATACACATGCACACACACTGTTGTCTTCTGTAGCTGGTGGGGCATTCAAGAAGGGGCATTAAATCGCCGTCAATGGGACTTTTTTTCACTGTAGCAGTGCTGTGTACTCCACAGCGCCCCATGCAGGTGAATTCCCTGGGCACAGACCAGGAGCATTGAGTATTCATTAATCTTCCAACAAGGTATTCATCCATTTCTCCAAAAAGGGCATAAATTTCTTGCGCTAATAGCCAGTTTCTAACGTTAATTATGGTCCCTGAATTATGCGAGTGTGACCACATTTGTGAACATTTTCACACACATAAAAACTTAAAATGAGAATATTTGCTTGTGCTTAAAGCTTGTGCAAGAATGCATTTTCGACCATTGCTGAATTGACCATTGATCAGCATGTGGCGATTGTTACATATGCATGTGGTGGAGGACATAATCGAATTTTTGTGATAACCGTGTGTATCTTGATTCTTTAAAATCTTCATAGTGAAAGTAAAATTAAAAAAAAAAACCTTAACTACCGGTATTTTCATTTTATCGATCAAGAAATCCAGTCAACGCGTTGGGCTATGTTAAATTTACCTTATAAGAAGACCAGTGCCACATACACAACAGCAGCTCACCTGTTAATTCTCTCATCATGATCCCTCCTGATCCCTGATTCCTGGGTCCAACAGATTTTTTTTCTCGTCAACCCCTGCTAGTCTCCCATTTACATTACCGCTGTTACATGTGCAGTCACAGTTTCTGGTGGGCCCATGCTTATTTTTGTGCTTGTAACCCTTACCCCACTATTGAGCCTGCGTAAGTATGCAGCGCATCTGCCTAAGCAGTCATGATATACCTGCCTGCTTGTTCATTCTGCATACTGCCCATCAAAGACATCACAGATGTGCGCTTTACATCGTAGCAGCATAACTAGTACACCATGTCCCACGATCAGCAAGATTTTGGCCTTGCTACACAATACAGAAGCCAGATGCTGCCCATAAGTCATGTTTACAACAGGAATGAATAGTGGCTGCCCATCAGACACCAACCCATAAGCCGCCGGGGGGGGGGGGGCAGATCTTCTAATGAAAAGTCATCCACCACTTTTATTATGAAAAATTATGGGGTGGCTGAGTATTCAATTGACTGGGCAAATATGGACTTTAAACGGCCTGTGCTTTTCAAAAGGTTGAGCAGCCCTACATTGAGATTTGTGTGCTGGGCTCATTTTCTTTCATTTTTTAATCTTGTCTTTATAAAGATAACGATTTTTACAGGCTTTGGTATGCAATGGCTTTTTAGTATACTTTATGTCTTCAAATATATTCTAAGTTGACAGCCACAGCGAGCATGTAATTAAAATGTAGCGCTTATCGTACCAGTTCAAACAGGACCTTGCCGACAAGAAATGTTTGTTGACACCTTGAATTAAAAAAGAAAAGAAAAAATTCAAGGCAGAACGACTTCTTCCAGGTGTAATGGGCATATTAATTTTTCATATACTACAATAAATGAGCTCTTACAGCAGCATAACAGGCCTGTGAAAGGAACTATGCATATCGATGAACCGGTGCTTAGCATCATTGTTATACATTTCTTGTATTATCTCATTTATATTATCACTAACAATATGTTATTTCTTAATACTGTGTTGGGATATCTAGAATTTCTGTAACAAAGATAAAGAGTACACTATCAAAATCGAAAGCAAAAGTTTTCTAACCAAGGTTAAAGAAATAGAATTACCCATCATTCTTAGTCAGTGGTTGAAGCCATCATCTTTTTATGCCTCCTGCAGACTATTCTGAGCTGCCTAGAGTTTAAAGTGGTCATAGTGCATAAATAAGTGCTGTTTTGGTCTCTTTTGGTCCGCTTCATGCACTAACGAGTTCTCAGGCCCATACCTGCATACATGGCAACACTGTGTTGGGGGATGGGCCCCCTCCACCCACACAGTGTTGTCATGTATGCAGGTCGCGAGCAGGATCAGTGTTTCAGCTGCAGCTCTGGTTACATCAAGCCATAGCCCAGGTATGTTTAAATAAAGAGTCAGTAAGCTTCCCCATTTTCTAGCCAACTTTATACTGTTTGACAAATGTGAATATATTGAAAAAGGCAAATCCCATTATTACTGACTGGGTTCAATTCAAGATCATTACAGACTTATACAGTATATAGCTGGTTTCATTAGGCTGGTGTACTTAATTGTGTAAGATTGCTCCAACACATTTCAACCAAATTGACTTCCTCAGGGAGGACTATATTCCAGCTATTTTAAACTTTTTGTGTGTTTATACACCTTAGCCTTTCGTTAACCTGATCAATTCATGATGGGGGAGAAGCTCTGTTATTTAGTTAATAAGCTATATAGCTAAATACTGTATAAGTCTGTAATGATCTTGTTGGAAAATGTGCAATGTTATTGTATATGAATACCTTACAGTAAAGAGGATTCAGCTTACATAAACTGTTTTTGAGTATTTTATGTTAGTGGGAGATTCTTTCCCTGACTGGTGAGGTGCAAGTGAATTATCCCACACTCCAATTACTGACAAATGTAAAACTAATTCTGCAGAAAGTTTGATGTTTAGACATTCAGGGGTCTGATTGCACGGGAAATCTATTTACATAAAGGACAGTTGTTATAAACACACTTGGTCCTTATGATTGTTGTTGCATCAGCTACCTGTGATTAAACACCATGAGTTTGCTGCAGAGCTTCATGTATAAAGCTCATTATAATGCTACTCACTTTTAATGATGTGTTCTGTTACTGTAATTTTGAAATTGTCACCGTGCAGAGAAAAAAGTTACATTTTAGCAATATAGATATATAGATATCCTTCTATCCTGACTTTTATGGGCTAAACATATGCATATTATCACAATATCTATAGTTAATATTGATTCCTACTCTCCCTGTATTGTTTTTAGGACTGGGTACAATGGGAAGAGGGATTGTCACATCTCTGGCAAAGGCAAATGTCCCCGTCATTGCCGTTGAGCAAGATGCGCAGCAGTTGGAAGTGGGACAGAGAGCAGTGAACGGTTTGCTGGAAAATGAAGCTAAAAAGTTGAAAAATCAAGGTCTTTCTCCTGAACATAAACTGGGCAAAGTTCAGTTTACTCTCGACTTCAATAAACTTCAAGATGTTGATTTTGTTATAGAAGCAGTCTATGAAAATATGGCGCTAAAAAAAGAGATCTTCCGGAAATTGTCATCTGTCTGTAAGCCTGATGCTTTCTTATGCACCAACACATCCACTCTGAATATTGATGAAATTGCATCTGTCACAGACCGGCCTAAACAAGTCATTGGCACACACTTCTTCTCCCCTGCCAACATAATGAGGCTTCTAGAAGTGATACGAGGTAAACAATCCTCTCTCACTGCCATCGCCACTGCAATGAATCTTGGCAAAATATTAGGGAAAGTAGCCGTGCTGGTGGGTAACTGTCATGCGTTTGTTGGAAATCGTATGTTGTATCCTTACCTAGAGCAAGCAAATTACCTGGTAGAGGAGGGATGCTATCCAGAGGAGATAGACAATGCCATGGAAGAGTTTGGCTTTGCTATGGGTCCTTTTCGAATGATGGACCTGGCTGGCTTGGATATAGGTTGGAAGTCAAGAAAGGAACAGGGTCTAACTGGTGACAAGGTTCCCCAAGGTACTCCAGCAAGACAGCGGGGAGGAAATAGATACAGTCCTCTTGCTGACATGCTGTGTGAAATGGGAAGGTTTGGACAGAAGACTGGTAAGGGCTGGTACCAGTATGAGAAACCAGGAGGTAGAAAGGCCATGCCAGACCCATGGGTAAAGGATTTCTTGCAGAAATATAGAAGCACTCACCAAATTAAACAACAACTTTCAAGTCCAGAACAAATTGTGGAACGATGTGTCTGTGCACTTGCCAATGAAGGATTCCGCATCTTAGAAGACGGAATAGCTTCAGGGCCAGAGGATATTGATGTCATTTACAACAATGGTTATGGCTGGCCTAGATATAGAGGAGGACCCATGTACTACACCTCTTCTGTTGGCTTGCCTAAAGTGCTTGATGCTGTGGAAAAATATTCTAAGGACAATCCAGATGTCCCAAGCATGAAGCCTGCTTTCTTATTGAAAAAATTAGCAGCTGTAGGAGGGCCACCAATCAAAGAGTGGAAGACCCAGGTTGGGAGACTTGCCAACAAGCTTTGATTGGTCAGCAGTTTGCAATGGTTAGGTGATTAACTAAAATATCACAATAAAAAAAGGGTAATATAATACTTTTATTAGGGACCAATACATTTCACAAATAGAGCCAGTCTTACTTAGCATTCTACTGATTTTAGGGCTACTTATCTAAAATGTCTGTATGTGTTAAAATGTTGAAAATTATTACACATGCTAATGATGAATTAAATACATCTATTTTTATAATAAAATTAAAATGATCAATTCAAGGAAATGTTGTATTTTCACTTAATGCTGTCATATTATCTCGGTTGACAACTGTTGTGGTGACTATCTATCTATAAGACTCCTGGACCACCAGATTCCCTCTTCCTGGGGCATCCTGATTTAGGATAACCCCTGTGTGAAACTCCCCAAATCCCCAGTTTACCCACCTGACCCCGATCCAACTGCACAGGCTGCGGCCGCACTACGCTTTACCTTCAGCCAGGCACAAGCACATGCCAGGCATTTGTGAATGGCCAGCACAGCACTCCCTCTGTTAGAAGCTAGCGGGGATGTGGCCATTGGTGTGCTCAGTTTCATTCAGCTGTATCCGTCCTTAAGCAGATTCTTAGCCGAAAGGGCTGAATGGAGATAAACACGTTGATTGGCTGCACGTCCACGCATGCGCAGTATAGATACCTACTGGGACACCGGGAAAAGATGATTTTTGGGGTAATCTGGGTGGTTTCACACAGCAGGGCATCCCAAATCAGGATTCCCCCCAGGGGCAAGGACCAAAACCTGTAATACTCAAATCACAGGTTTTGGTCCACTTTAACAACATTATAAATCCTAAACTTGGAAAAAGAGTGTTTGCGTAAGGGCATTTTAGATGTTTACAAGAAAGGGGGTTGCTGTTAATGGCAAAGTGGCATCACCTAGTGGTGCCTGGGGTACAGGAGTCAGCTGAAGTTCACTTACCAGTGGACCTTTGTAAGTCTGGAGATCTAGGCTGCAGGCACCAGAAAAGGTTTACAAGTAGGAGCA
Source organism: Gastrophryne carolinensis (assembly GCA_027917425.1). NCBI lineage: Eukaryota > Metazoa > Chordata > Amphibia > Anura > Microhylidae > Gastrophryne > Gastrophryne carolinensis. The sequence goes on along the minus strand of CM051240.1, from coordinate 169,326,938 downwards.
GCCGGACAAGGTTTCCAAATAAGGAGGGAGAGACTCTGAAGACAGGTTATTAGTCTTTCTTTTAAGATTTTTTTCGAGTGGATCCGAAATGGGTAAACTAAAAAACTCAGAACACAGACTTGACTGCATTCACTGCATTATTGTGTACAGACTTATCAGTAACTTCATAAAGTTAAGTTTGCTCTATTAGGTTCTACGCTTGTACTGTTGTCATAGTAAACACTGTATATATTACAGTAGATGCTGCTTTTGAAAATAATGAAAATGCAGCACAACACACACATTTTGGTTCTGAACTCATTGCATGGTATAAAGCATAAATTACAGAACAAATAATTTACACAGTCAATGAAAAGTCCATTAAAAATTTGCAGTGCATTAGATCTTCTAGACATTTAGAAACCTCCATCAAAAATATTTGAATGCGCTTACCTAAACAGACAATTTGACCAGGCATAAAACCTTAGAATCTCGATGTTGTAAATCTTTTAAAAACTTGAACTATACTTCTGCACCTATCATGCAACCCCTGAATTCAAAGGATGATTGCATAAAGAATAAGAACACTCCTAGAGTAATACTGATCGATATGGATATGTACCAAATTATTTAATCAACATAAAAAAGTCAAAACATCCACTCAGACACTCCACATCCTCGTCAGGAATAAGAATCTTAGATATACAACTGTTGGGCCCTTCCACCTCTCTGCCAAATTGTTTCGTCTAAAGAGACTTTAACCAAGGCTGCAGGAGGGGGTGTGGCATGTACTATACATCTTTGTTGTGAGCTGGAAACCCTCAGATGTTATGCCATTAAGATTTTGGTGTTTCTGAATGTATTTCATGCTGAATAGATTTTTCGGTACATATCTATCAGTATTACTCTATGAGTGTTCAACCTTTGAACTCAGGGGTTGCATGACAGGAAGCACATTTACAAAGTGATTAGTGGGCATTAGTATGTATGGCATAAAGCGCTGGATGAGACCTTGTGCATTCACCATGGGAACAACGGAAAGGTGAGTTGTGTGGGTCATCTAGGGGATTTCACACAGTTGGATGCCCAAGAAAAACTAAGCTATCTCCAGGATAGTTAAAAACCTGGGGATAGGTTCACTTTAAATCGCGGCAAAACATGTTTTTTTAACTATCCTGGGTTTTGTTCTGTGCCATGTTGTGTTAAAAAAAATCCCTAGAATGCCATACAAACTCGCCTTCCCCCAGTCCTACCACATTTGCAGACTCTAATCTTAGAGCTGTTTGCTGTACAAATGTAATGCTCAGCAAACTGCTCTGTTTACATGCAGGGCTTCGGCGAAAGGAGTGAGAGTGGCTGAATCCCCTGCAGCAGGCGTGCTCCCACCCCCAGCCTATCTGAATGGCTGGGCACAGAAGCGTGCGCACAGCCCTAAGCTGCAGTGATGAGGCCGCAGTTATTCAGTGAAAGAGCCCTGGAAAAAGGGGAATGTTGCGGCGCCCTCAGGGGGTTTCACACAGCAGAGCATCCTCACCTGTCCTAGGGGAAGGCCAGTGACCGGCCCTGGAATTTTTTCGATTCCAGGACCGCGCCACTAGGGTTTTGTTCCACTTTACAGCCCAAGCATAATTCAAATGAACAACTTTGATAATACTGCAGTAGTAATAAGGGGGTGAGGGAGGCTTTTTCCACAACTTTTTATTTAGGTTTGCTGTGAACATTGAAGGCATTTCATAATCCGCAATAAACATCCACACCTGCTTTACCCCCCTCAGCTCCTAACATGTCGCTGTTCTTCTGCCCTCTTCACTAATCTTGGTCATTAGAGGGAGGGATTTGCATATCTTGGACACATATCTTTCTGTAAAGCATGGCAAATTGTTGTTTATTTTTCTTCTGATCCATTCCAGACCCTCCTTACATTTGGGATTACTTCCTTGCCCGAAGGGTGTGACTGCAAGACAAAAAAGGTGTGGCCCCTCCTGGCCCATAAGTAGCAGCTGCCTCCAAATCAACACCAGTTTCATTCTTGCAGTTGAACTGACTGTGAAGGTTGTTGAAGTTCTCTCTTAAGGATTGGTAGCAAGCGGGGGAATGCACCCTGTCGGCTTCCTGCACAGCCTTATTCCCACGGATCCCCCAGACCCATTTTGCCTCCCACAGCTCTGCTGTTCAGGGGTCCGTGAAGGTAAGGTGAAGCGCCGGGGTCTGGGGGCGCTTGCAGAGTGTATACGCTCTGGGCTGCAGGCTTTCTTTGAAGAGCACGCCAGCCGCAGGTTTTTCTCTGGTGTACCTGCTGAGGAACTGTGTGTTTTTTATACAACCCATCCTTCTTCTCACATGTTTTAGGTTATTTAAAAGAAAAGGAGACATTTTTTTTCAAATTTTTACGCCTTTAGCTTTAAGGGGCGTGTTTTTTGTTTGTGACGTCACGTCGGGGGCGGAGCCGGGTGCGGAAGCGCGATTGCGGATTTGTGGTCTTTCATTCGCGCTCTCTCCGGCATGAAAGGAGGATGAGAGCGCACGCTCCGCCACCGAGACCTCCGCTGAATACCCCTGCATGGGAAGACAGGAGGTAGGTGGCAGCGGACCCCCGTACGTACAGTGGCGGTATACGGCAGCAGCAGCAGCGGCGGGGAGCGGCCATATGCCGGGCTCCCCCGCTGTCCACACTGCGGCTTCTTTCTGCCCCGGACTTAGCAGTGGCTACTAGACCCCGCTGCCGCATCTCGCTCTAGCCCTGGGGGTTCTATGGGGCTCTTGTGTTTAGGCCGCTCTAGCGTTGCGGCGGGGCAGGTGCACCCGAGGGGGCCCCTAAAGTATTAACCCCTGCTACACCATGTTTTCTCCTTGGGTCTAGGGGCATTGTGTGAGAAGTGGGAAGGTGTGTAGTCGCCAGTTCTGAGTGATTCGGCTGCTGCAGGGGTAAGTGGACGTCGATTGTACTATTTTTGATGTTATTATGTCTTGTTGAATTTTAAGTATTATGGCTGGTATTATGCTATTTTGGAAAAAAAAAAGTGTAATTTTTAATAGATATTTTCTCCTGCTTATTTTTAGATTGGGAAGAAGGATAAAGGGGTTGTGGTTCCTCCCAGTCCTCCTGGGGATTGGTATAGGCTTAGACCTTGGGTCTTTTCTTTTTGCAAAAATTAAAAAAAAAAAAAACACCATGACGGAGGCATCGGGGGATAGTGAGTCGGGCATCCCACTTGCAGGACCCCCTGGGTATTTTCAGCACGGTTTGTTCCGCTTGCGACAGGAGAATTGGTTCAGACCAAAAAATGGTGGTTGCTCCTCCATCCAGTCCAGCAATAAATTTGGTTTCTTCTGTACCTCAGCATCCTCAAGTAGCCCCTAGAGAAGGGGAAGGCAGTGGAGCGCAGGCGGATATGGCACACAGGTTGGATAACCTGGAAAGACAGCTCTCTTTGGTCATCCCTAAAAAGGCCGCCAATAAGAGGAGGCATTTGGAGCCTGCTTATGAGGAAGAGGATTTATTTGCCTCTTTTGGTTCTGAGGAGGAGGAAGAGATTATTGATGAACCCCTCTCAGAAGGTGAGGTACGCTCCGGTGAGGAGGACAGTAATTCTATCTTATTTTCTTCTGATGAAGATCCCTTACTCTCAGACGGAACAGAGAGTTTACTTTCTTCTGTGTTTGAAACTTTAAACATTACCCCTCCTAAATTGGCGAAGAGAGGGAAGGGTGACCTATTTAGGCCCGTGAAACAGAGGTAGGTGTCTCCGGAGCAGTCGCATTTCTCCAGGATGGTGTTGAAGGAATGGGAAAGTCCTAACAAGTTGCCTGCTGTCCCTAGGATCCTAGATTCAAGGTTCTTTTTCCGGCTGATATGATAAAGTTATGGTCATTTCCACCAGCGCCGGCCTCACCTGTGTCAGGCCTGTCCAATACTACTATCATGCCGTCTGCTACTAACGCTTCTTTAAGAGATCCCACAGAGAGACTAATGGATCAGCTGGCTCGCCATGCTTTTGCTATGGTAGGTTCTCTATTACGCCCTGTTTGTGCCACGGCTATCGTTTCTTTGGCTTCAAGGAAGAAGTTAAAGCAACTTTTGCCCAGACATACTCAAGAGTCCAAGGAATTTAGGGCTTGCTTGGATTTTAACGCCTTTGCTACTACTGCTATGGATGATGCTGTCAGGCTAGGTGCCAGAACTTCTGCTCTCCTTGTTGCCTTGCGCCGCTCTTTATGGCTAACACAATGGTCGGCTGATGCTGCTGCTAAAAAAATCTCTTATAGATTTGCCCTTTTTGGGGAGCAGACTCTTTGGGGAGCGGCTTGACCTCATGGTCAAGGATGGCAAGCTTCCTCAGAGAAAAAGGTCGGCTCGTCCCTTTCAGAGGCCCTCATCATATCGGCCCTTTCGGAGCGGCAGAGGCTCCTTCATATCATGTTCCCGTAGGGATTTTTAGAGGCAGAGGCAGGGCCCATAACAGGGCGGGTGGTGCTTGGAGAAGCAGGCCTAAGCCTCCAGCCAAGTCCACCCAGGCATGAAGGGGCGCCCTCACCCGGGTGGGGGGATGGCTCTTGCAGTTTGCTCCAGTCTGGAGACACCACATGGCAGATCTTTGGATCCAGGAGATGGTGTCATCAGGCTACAAGTTTGAGTTTGCAGACAGACCGCCCACAAGATTCCTTTGGTCAGGGGCATCCCGGAACCAGTTAAAGGCAGATGCCCTGAGAGCCTCTGTTCGGCATCTTCTTCAGAAAGGGGTAATTTGTCAGGTACCCTATCAGGAAGAAGGTCAGGGGTTTTACTCCAACCTGTTCACGATTCCCAAGAAGGATGGGTCGGTGCGTCCTATCCTAGACCTAAAGGGTCTCAACAAGTTTATCCGGCTGAAACATTTCCGTATGGAAACTTTGAGATCAGCAGTAAGATCGATTCAGCCCGGAAGTCTTATGACCACAATAGACATAAGGGACGCATATCTGCACATTCCGATCTTTCCAGGGCATTAGAAATTTTTAAGGTTTGCCCTGGAAGGCCAACATTTCCAGTTTGTGGCGCTGCCATTCGGCATATCCTCAGCTCCAAGGGTGTTCACCAAGGTTTTGGCAGATCTCATGGCCATCCTGAGGAGCCAGGGGATATGCATTATCCCATACCTGGATGATCTTTTGATTTCTGCTCTGTCCCTTCAGGAGATCAAGAAGGACACGCAAACTGTATTGTCAACCCTAGAGGAGTTTGGCTGGGTGATCAATTATCCAAAGTCGTATATCACCCCATCGCCAGTAAGGGCCTTTTTGGGAATGACTCTGGACACAGTTCAGGTCAGAGTTTTTCTGCCAGAGCAGAAGGCTCGGTTGCTCCAGAGCCAGAGACCTTACTGGCTTGTCAGCAGCCAACTATTCGTCTAGGGATGAGACTAGTAGGCCTGATGGTGGCCTGCTTTGAAGCAGTGCCCTTTGCCTACATGAGGCCTCTTCATTTAAATCTGTCAAGCTGGGATCGAGCCCCGCAATCTCTGGATCAGTCGTTTGTTCTGACTCCCTCAGCCAGACAATCTGTCCTGTGGTGGTTGGATCCTCTACACCTATCAGTAGGCAGGTCCTTTTTAACACCTCAGTGGCAAATCGTATCCACGGATGCCAGTCTTACAGGCTGGGTGGGGGGGTATCTGGCAGACCCAGAAGATCCAGGGGCAGTGGGGTCCGAAGGAGAACCAGTTTCCCATTAAAATCTTGGAGTTAAGAGCAGTCTGGCTAGTGCTCCAGCATCTGACCTCCAGTTTAAAAGGGTAGGCTGTCCAGGCGGTAGCCTATATCAACCATCAGGGGGGTACTCGGAGCACGAGTGCCCTAAGGGAAGTAAGCCGGATTCTGGTTCGAGCAGAGGAGAATGTTCCTTGCATCTCGGCAGTTTACATCCCGGGAGTAGAGAACCAGGAGGCAGACTCCTTGAGCAGGGGGTCGCTGCGTCTGGGAGAATGGTTTCTCAGTTAGAAGATCTTTCAAGCCCTTTGCCTTCACTGGGGTTGGCCAGAGGTGGATCTCTTTGCATCCAGACACAATCACAAACGGCCGAGGTTTATGTCTCTTTCGAGAGACCCTCTGGCCATAGCAACAGACGCTTTGACAACCCCATGGACAATGTTCAATCTTCTGTATGCATTTCCCCCGCTCCCGCTTCTGAGCCGTGTACTAAGGAAGGTAGCTTAGGAGGGGGTACCAACCATCCTGGTGGCTCCTCGCTGGCCAAGGAGAAGCTGGTTTTCAGACATAGTAAGGATGTCAGTAGACCATTGGTGTTTGCCAGACGATCCAGAGCTTCTCACACAGGGGGCTCTTCGGCATCCGAATTTACAGATGCTGGCTTTGACGACCTGGCTATTGACCTGGCAGGGGAGGAAGGGGGTTACTTGGCAATCCTGCTAGGTGCCTCACCATAGCCCCAGACGAGTACAGCACCAGGTGATACCCCCCAACCTCCACAGTCTGATCCTTCTCCTATTGGGGGCTTTGTTGAGTGACTTGCATGGCCTGGAGGGGCTGGTTGCTATGGCATGCTCTTTTTCTGGCACTGTCACAGAAAGTGTTGCAGAAACTGTGCAACAGCTTACAGCTTGCCTCTGTATGTGATCTGCATCTATATTGCTAGGTTAATGCAGTTTACATTTATGACTGTAGATGGAAATGGGACGATGTGTTATGTGGGATCTCTTTCTCTGGCAGTTGATGCTAGTACCATTAGGCGTTTCCTCCTTTGTTGCCAACTTTATGAGGCTGACCAGTGGGTCATTCAGATCTGTTTAACAGTCTTCTGGGGTCTTCTGTAGCACCCCAATTTATAGTCACTAAGTTTGATTGAGTTTCTCGGAAAGTTGGGGTGACAGATTAGATTCCCTTTAAGAGGTTTATACACTGTCCATGGCATTAGCAAATTTGGAACAATGGGATAATGGGAAAAGCAGAAAAGAAGATACTGGCTGAGAATACACCTCACCTTTATTTGTGTCCGCTTTGGCTGAGTAAGGTCTCTGAGAAATGCTAATATCCTCTGCAAAGTCAGCAACATGGAGGGGCCCAGTGTGAAATGTATATTTGTAACACAAAAACACAAAGCAGACAGAATTGTTCCTGTTTTTGTTTTGTTAAAATATATATATATATATATATATATATATATATATATATCAAGATCTGCTTGGCTTTTATTTGTGTTCAGTTTGAATTAGCTTTCTAGACCCCGGCTGGTGTAAGTAACTCTATAGTCTCCAGGTCTACCGATAAATACTGTCTCTGGAATGCCAAAATCCTCTGCAAAGTCAGAATCATGGAGGTACCCAGTATTAAATATAAATTTGTAACATACAAAAAATGCTTAACACAAGCAAACAGAATTGTTTTGTATCTTTGGCTTCCTCACTAGGCGGTAGGTTCCATAACACACCTAAAACAAAGCTCAGCTACTGCAAATTTGGCTTCTCCTGCACTCGTTTACAAAAAAAAAAAAAACAGTGGAGGGGATGCATTTATTTACTTGCAAAGCTCTATATTGATTTTAGGATAGCAATTCGCTAGTCACAGAGGAGAGAAATAACATTTTTGTCTAGGTAAATTAAGTTTCTAGTTATTACTAGGAAGCAAAGTTTTGTTTTGAAGGATTTGTTAATCATGGCAACATGGAAGCTAGGGTGCTACTGGCCAAGATAGGATCAAAACATACAGTAGAGGGCAGGCAGAAGCGATTTCTAAACAGAGAAAACCAGGATTGTGGGCCAGTAGCATAGGTATGTTATTGGAAAGACTGCTAGGGCCATACACAGAGAAGTAGCCTGGAAGATTGTAGGTGCAGAAGACATGTGCGAGGAGAAATCCAGTAAACATATTATAAATGAAGCCAGGTCAAACACAGAAAATCAGGTTTCAGGATAAGGCATGACATGCATGTAGACCAACTAGGACCTCCATCATTCCCTGTTTCCTATTCATAGGGCGCATGGGCATTGTAAGCCTGAGATTGAGTGAACTAGAAGTGCACTGAGAAGTTTGGCAGGCACAATTGTGTTTCCAGGGACATTTGGGCGAATGTTCCTTTTTGGGACAGCTGAACTAGCCAAAGAATGGAACTGTCACTGAGGCACCCAGATTCAGGGGTGTAAGGTTAGACAGGATCTTTTTCTTCTTGCACCACCCAGACTGGCTTTGTAAGTGACAGTTTATGACACCATGGAAATGCAAGGAAAAGAAAATTACCAACAGGTAAGAATAAGATTTTCTGTTTTCGTAGACAGCCACAACCTATAGAAGTACAGTATACTTTGACAAATCTAAACTGTGTTTAAAGAAAGTCCTGAGAGAAGGTAGCTGCTATACAATCTGCTACCAAAAGCCACATGGCCTTTATCGTTTTGTCAATCTGATATGTTCAGGATGGATTTTGCATTGGATGGAGGGGCAAGGACAAAAAAGTCTAAAAATGTCTTTCTGTGTTACTTCAATGCTTGAGGCAATGTCCAGCTGGATGAAACTCCCTATTGTCCATTGTGAGAACTGACAAGTAAAGGTCTTGCTTAATGTGAAAAGCTGATATGACTTTTGGAAGGAACCTAACTAAGGGGTTTTAATTAGAGTGGACACGACACAACACAGTTCATATGTCTTCCTTAATCTAGCACTGTGAAAAAAGCTGTTTTGGACGTGAGTACAATTGAGACCAACAGCAAAAAGGAAGGTAGGATGCGCTCATCCAGTCAAAATATAGCTGTCAAGGAGGTGCTAGAGGGGTCTGACCACACTCCATAGACAAAAAAGAAATGTAACCCTCTGCACACTCATACTATTGAAAAGCTAGCTAACACTTGTTAAAAATGTGGACTGTTAGTTAACATAGATTGCAATGAATGTAAAAGTGAGGTAGCCACGACAAGGCCATCCAATATCTACCCCGTCACTAACATTACTAAGCCTAAAAGAGTTTGTGCAGACATTGCTACTTCTTTACTTGTGTGTGCACAGGCAATGCCATTCATGAACCAGCCTGTCAAAAGACATTGCAATAACTTAACTTGCTTGGAAACACACACAAAATGAAAAATGCTTTACTTGCCTGCACAGTGTTACTCAGCAGAGGGGTTTCAGGTAGAGGCCAATTGGACTTCCTGTTTAAGAAGCATCAGCGCCACACACCACCTCTTTTTTGGCCTAAGCGGCACTCGGCGTCCGATTTTAAGAAATAAAAAAACTGCAGTGCCGATGCTCTATGAGATTATGAGAAACGGCGTCCGGTTCATCTGGGGCTGCTTCAACCACATCGCCTGGCGCTGCATTCTTTTTGCCGCTAGTGTTAAATAAGATGCTAGCTGGCAGCCGCATCGGCGCCACAATTTTCTAATTTCTTGAATCGGACACTGAGGCCAAAAAAAGTTGTCGTGTTGTGCTGACGCTTCTTAAATAAGGCTCATAGTAACAGTATGTGCGGCTAAATAAAGACTTTAGTCCATGCAGTTCAGCCTGTTTATCTCCGTCCAGTAGTCTAGTTGCCATAGCTGGAAATGTTATTACATGCCAGGAAGGCATCCAGGCCACTTTTGAACTCTTTTAGTGTATCTTTCATAACTACCTCCTCTGGTTGAGATTTCCATAGTCTCACTGCTTTTACAGAGAAGAATCCCCTCCTAAGTTGGTGGAGAAAGTGCCTTTCCTCTAGTCCCCACATTCCATTTATTAATTTAGTTGCCCTCCTTTGACTGCACTCCAGTTCTGATATTCCTTTTTTACGCTCTGGTGCCCAGAACTGTACACAGTATTCCATATGGGGTCTGACCAGTGTCTTGTACAGGGGTAAAATGATGCTCTGATCATAGGCACCCATGTCCCTCTTGATGCACCCCATGATCTTGTTTGCCTTCGCAGTGTCTGGCATTAAGCATTACAGCTAAGTTTATTGTTAACTAAAACCCCTAGGTCCTTTTCCACTGTAGTTTTACCAAGCATTTCCTTATTTAGTGTGTAATCATGGCACACATTTCTCCTTCCCATCAGCATAACCTTATATTTATCTGAATTAAACGTCATTTGCCATTTTACTGCCCATGCTTCCAATTTATCTAAATCTGTTTGTAGCTGCCTGCTGCCCTCTTTTGTGTTAATTACTTTACACAGCTTAGTATCATCTGCAAAGATTGAGACTTTACTGTTTAATCCATTCCCTATGTCATTAATATATGTATTGAAGAAAATTGGGCCCAGAACTGACCCTTGAGGTACTCAGTAGTAACAATCTGAGTATTTGCCATTTATAGCAACCCTCTATTTCCTATCATTAAGCCAATTTCTCACTTAAATACACAAGTTTTCTCCTATTTCAAGCAAAGAGCAGAATGGTAAATTCTTCCAAGAAAAGAATAAAACTAGATTTTTATGTGATATATATCATCCTTTTGCCTTCTAGTATGTTTTTGTGCATGTTTTATTATTATTGTAGGATAGATCCTATTTAACTGAATACAAATTTGCTGAGCCAGCCATTTGCCAGCTAATTCTACTTCCGTATCTATATTGCGATCACAGTGCGCTGTAGAAGAGCGATTTCTACAATGCATCCGTCATTCCCAGCCACCGGCAAACAACACATTCATTCTTATGTCTAATTTACCCATCAGACCTTCAGATTTAGACACAGACATGTCAACTGCTTGTCAGTGGAAAATATTCAGAATACTTTATTTAAAGCTAGTGAATTTAGATCAGCAGCTGATAATGGCAGCAGCTGCATTACAACGGTGCTATATGAGTGACAATCTCCATGAAGGTTGATTGTAATTTAAGATCTTATGAAACAGTCGGCATCAAAAGAGAACATCAGTTACAAGTAAGTGCCGGGAGAAGGGATGGGCAAACCTGCTGAAGTTCGGGTTCGACACCAGGCCAAACTTGTCGCAAAAGTTTGTTTAGTTTTATGTAAAATGGGGTTAACAAGGGCTTCCAATCGGGGCGGGGGTGAGGGACACCAGGCTGCATGCCCTGCACAAAATGGAGTAGGAAAAGTACTCAAAATAATAACAGAAAACAAAAAATCTTAGAAATACATAAATACATTTTAAAAATTAGAAGTACTCTGAATAATCACTGAAAAAAAATATTAAATACATACATTAATATATAAATATGTTTAATTTTTTTTTCCCGTTGAAGGTAACCTGGGGGTTTATTTTTTTATTTTTTGGGGAGTTTTGGGGCATTTTTGGTTAGATGCAATTTTTAGCTAATGAAGAATAGCCTGACTTTTTATATTTTTTATTGTATTTTTTTCAGTTTGAAGTGTTTTACTAAATGCGGCTTTTAAATGCATCCCAGTTCACATTGAAACTGTCTGCACTTTTATTTTTTAAAATGTTTTGGAAATCTTTTGGCATTTTTGGTTGAATACAATTTTTATCTAACGATGAATGGCCTGATTTTTTATTTTTAATTGTATTTTTTAAATTGTAGGTGTTTTACTAAATGCTGCTTATAAAAAATATTCATTTTAACATTGAAACTGCTGGTTTACTTTGTAACATTTTTTGGTAATTTGTTGGGGCATTTTTGGTTAAATACAATAAAATGCATGTCTGAATTATTTTTTTTTACACTTTTTCTTGTTTTAATGAATGGGAACAATGGGGAACAATTATGAAAAAAAGAGATTAGGTTAAAGCACACCTTTTGGTATCAAGAAAAAAAGGGGAGAACATCTAAAAGATATATTCTTAAACACTCTTGAGAACAATTTTGAATGAAAGGACTAACCACTATATTTAATGTGATTTACATGAATAGTGGTTGCATACAGTGAGTATAACCTATATACAAACAGTCAATATTGAGCTTTGTGGCATGTGCCTTTTATAGAATTGCTTAAGCCAGTTTGTATGCGTGTCTGAATAGGTGAATTTTAGGGCACTTTGGAAAGTTTGTAGGGTTGTGGAGTGGCGGATTGGGTGGGGGAGGGCATTCCATAAGATTGGAGTTGCACGTGAGAAGTCCTGGAGGCGGACATTAGAGAAGGTGACCAGGGTGAAGGACAGGAGAAGGTCGGCAGCAGAGCAAAGGCTGTTGATATTGTTGGATTAGAAATGAGATGTAGGAAGCGGCCTGGCTGGAGAGAGCTTTGTAGGCGAGAGTTAGAGTTTTGAACAGGATTCGCTGTGGGACTGGTAGCCAGTGTAGGGATTGGCGCAGAGCTGGAGGGGCAAGGGGAGAGATGGATGAGGCAGGCAGCAGACTTCAGGATAGATTGGAGGGGTGCCAGTCTGTTAGTTGGTAAGCCACAAAGAAGGATGTTGCAGTAATCCAGTTGGGATATGGCCAGGTCATACACTAACATTTTAGTGGTGTCAGGTGAGAGGAAGGGACGGATGCGTGAGATGTTTTGAGTTGGAGGCGAAGGCGACAGGAGGTGGCTAGGCAGTGAATATGTGGCTTTAATGTCCAGAATGATTCCCAGGCACTGAGCTTGGGGAGTTGCGGTTATTTTATAATTGTTGACAGATATGGACCTGTATAATGCTCCAGTGTGTCTCTGATGGTGTCAGGAGAAGCAGCTTCGTGGCGTTTAGTAGTGACATCATCCGCGGTGCCCGAGGTCTGTCCCGACCAATAGGCAGCTAGGCGGCAGAATGCTATCATCCAATCACTGCTGGCACATGGGGCGGGCACCGTCACCGCATTAGGTATAGGCCAGGGAACCAAAAAAGATGGCTGACACCATTCACAAATGGCCGGCGCGGGCCCGCGCCCTGCTAGAGAGAAGCGAGATGCGGCCGCGGCCCGCACATGCACCGTTGGATCTGGATTCAGCTAAGGTTTGCAGGTGTTCTGGGGGGTTTCACACAGCAGGGCATCCCGATTTTGGATACCCCGTGGGGAGGGAATGGATCACCCCGGGAATCTTATTGATTCCCGGGACGAGCCTGCTGGGTTTTGGTTCACTTTAAAGGTGTGCCTACTTCTTGGTTGCTGACATTCTCAACAGCACCATCTAGTGGTCAAATTTTGTATTACTATTTGCCTTTGTATATACTTTATACTCACTGTATACAACCACTATTGATGTGAAGCACATTAAAGTGGACCAACACCCAGGATTTTGACTATCCTGGGTCTTGGTCCACTTCGGTGGGGCACCCCCGATCGGGGTGCCCCGCTGTGTGAAACCCCCCCCGAACCCCCGAACTCACCTCTGTCCGCGGCGACGGACAAGCCGCGGACAAGCAGCTCCTCCGCCGCCGCCTCCCGCGCGTCCCTGTTGACGTGCGCGTGCCCGCGCCGGCCATTCACAGACGGCCGGCGCGGGCGCGCGCACGACTAGAGGGGCGCGAGGGAGGCGGCGGCGGCCGGCTGCCGCCGAAACTAAGGTAAGGAGTTTGGGGGGTTTGGGGGGGTTTCACCCCGCGGGACATCCCGATCTCGGATGTCCCGCGGGGAGGGAGGTGATTGGCCCGGGAATCTTATAGATTCCCGGGCCGATCACCCGTGGGTGTTGGTCCACTTTAATTGTTAATGAATGGGAAGGCAAGTAATGTCACAGCAGGGTTCTTTTTATTTTATTCTTGGCCATTTATTCTTTTTAATTAACTTATACTTACCTTTCTCCTCCAGTCCCCTGGACCACGTACCAGTTTACCAAGTGAAAAAGAAAAAAGACACCACACCAAACTATTTTTATTGTTCTTAAATTAACATTTACTCACCCATCCCCATCTTTTATCTTCTGTCCCCTGCCAGGCACTGTTTTCCTGGAGTCCGGCGGGTCTTCTTTGTTCTGCGCTGTCTCCTCTTCCTTCTTTGGGGCTATTCAGGGCCCCCTCTAGGGTGTAGATGTGGGCCACCACAGCTGTCCCACAAACCCCTATAGTAGTTCATATTCCATTACCTGCACCACCATAGGCCATGATGGTGTGGATGAGCCTGGCGCCCATAGCATGGGCCAGTGCGACACACTGGACTTGTGCTATAGGGAATATGGGTTTGTAATGTTCAGGGCCACCGGCCCTTGAACCCTGGTATTACAAGTCCCTATGCTTGGTTTGGCGAGCTGGCAATGCTTAGAGGGGAGACCTCACGCATTTAAAAATAAAATGTTTTCCGGGAAATATTTTAAAATTTTAACCCAGCCCCCAGCAATTAAAAATGAAAAATGTGTGGGGTCCCCTCTTCTAAGCATTACCAACCTGTCAAACCAAGCATAGGCACTTGTAATCCCTGGGCTTAACAAGCCTACATGGCCTATAGCAAAGGTCCTGTGCACTGCACAGGCCCATGCTATGGGCTGCCTGGCTCATCTGCACCATCATGGCCATCGGTGGTGTGGACAATGCAATATGAACTGGTATAGGGGTCCATAGGAAAAATATAAATAAACTCACACAAGACTTGTCGGGTGCCATGCCAATAAAATGACACATTACCCGCACCCCCATTTGGGGCATCAGGGGTGTGGAAGAGCCCGATGCCCATTGGTGTTGGCCCATTGGTGTGAGCCCCAAGCCCATACCAACTTGCAGGGACAAGGCCGCCTATAGCGCGCCCTCTGAGCCCTGTGTTGCAAGCTCTTATGCTTGGTGCCCAGGTTGGTAGCCTTAGGGGAGGGACCCCATTGTTTTTGTAAAAAACAGAATAAACAGCTGAGAAAAAAATGTTCATTAAAGTGGACCAAAAGCCAGGATTTTGACTATCCCCAGATCTCCCACATCAACTCACCTCACCGCGGTCCTAATTCGCATGCGCAGGCGCTCGTCCAATCAGCGCGCTCGGAGCCGCTGAGCTATGTCTTAGCACAGCGGCTTAGCACAGCGGCTGCAAGCTTGCTGGCGGCGGCATTACACGCTTCCCTCTAACAGGGAGCGTGCCCACGCCGGCCATTCACAAATAGCCAGCGCGGGCACGCGCCCTGCTAGAGGGATAGCGGGGATGCGGCCGCAGCCTGCGCATGCGTCGTTGGACCAGGAAGTAAGGTAAGTGTGGCGGGCGACCTGGGGGGTTTTACACAGCGGGGCATCCTGATTTTGGTGCCACATTTAGTAAATCAGCTAACACCTGAAAAAATACAATTAAAAAATAAAAAGGCTATTGGTATTTTTAGTTAGATAAAAATTTTGTCTATTGAGAAATACCCTAAAAATATATGCACAGGCAGTTTTAAATATTAAATGGGATGCTTTAAAAAGTGACATTTAGTGAAACAGTTAAAACCTGAAAATATACAGTTAAAAAATAAAAAGTCAGACAATTGCTCCTTACATAAAAATTGTATCTAATGAAAAATGCAAAATAAATTACCAAAAAATATTAAAAAGTAAAACTGCTGGCAGTTTCAATGTTAAAATAAATGCCTTTTATAAGCGGCATTTAGTAAAACACTTAAAACTGAAAAATTACAATATAATACAATATTATATCTAGTCAAAAATGCACAAGAAATTACCAAAAAATATTAAAAAATAAACTTGCAGGCAGTTTCAGTGTTAAAATAAATGTCTTTGATAAGCAGAACTTAGTAAAACACTTAAAACTGAAATAATACAATTAAAAAATAATAAGTCTCCATTAGATAAAATTGTATCTAACCAAAAATGCCCCAAAAATTACCAAAAAATATAAAATCAGCCCATCATCTAGCTTTTCTGTGTTTGAACCAAACGTCAAACCCAGGCATGGACTTAGGGGTAAAGTATTTGTTCGCGTTCAGGGATGCAAACTCACAAAATTCAGTTCTGTTTCAGCAGCTAACTAGGAATACTGTAGCAGTGTGCTAGAACCATGCTGGTGTTAAAAAGTTTTCCCAAATGCTAACAGATGTCAGTGCTTGGAAAACTTATTAGAGCTTCAAATGACAGGTTATGTATGCTATTCTTGCTATAAAACAAAATAAAGGAACTCACAGTAGTCCTAGTGCATAAACTGTCATTCAGCAACTCAAGTCATCATGGGGCCCTCTCCCTTTCTATCAGAACACAGATGCTTCTGAAAGTCGAAACAAGGCAAAAAGTAGTGGTACACCACCCGAAATTCCTTTGCCATAGACCACCAGCTTGTAGCCGGCAGGAGGGGACCCTCTGTTTTTTTTTTACTTTCTTATGTTCTGCTACCTAGCAGCTATAGAAGGCTTCAAGCAGGATAGCAGAAGCCAGAGTGATTGGTGAGGGAACGAGAGGAATGGGAGGTAGCTATTAAAAAAAGGGTTAAATGTTTTTTTTTTACATTTAACCCTTTGTTAACTGATCTGATTAGGGATCCATGAGACCCCTATACCAGTTCACAAGGCTTAGGGGCTAGTAAGTCACCTGCAGCTAGCAGTTGACTTGCTATTAAACCCCAGCCCCCTATTACCTGCCTCCCCAAAGCCAAGGAGGGGGCAGAATGGCCCAGGGCCAATTTAGGCGGCAGGTCGCAGGGCCACCAAAGCTGGCCCCCGAGAAAGGGATCGCCATTTTTTTTAACCCTTTATAGTGTGGATAGTAGTTATATTTTATTTGTAAATGTTATAAAGTGCTCTTTTCAGTTTGGGGGGGAGGTCTCCTGGGCAAGAATGGGGGGTTACCGATACATATGTGGTACCGTTGTAATCGGGAGAATTGGGGCTTTTCTTTAATAAACTAAAATGTTTTATTTAAAATAAGGAAGACAATTTTCTAAAAAATAATTTTTAATTTATTTTTGTTTGTTTTTTTACGTAAAAATATAAAAAAAAACTGCAGAAAAATTGCAAACAAGACATTTCATGTTAAAGCCCAGACTTTGCTGAAAAAAAAACAATATATAATTTTCCTGGGAAATCCCTTCAAAAATCACAGTTGAACATGTGAAGCGCAAAATAGTGCAAAATGGTCTGGCAACAGAGAGTGACCAAATCTCCAGGTAGGCTGGCAATTTTTTTCACAGCGCCCGCTAGTATTCGCTGTGCTTGGCCGTTGTTCGGCTGTTGACAGCGACTCAGTCGGTGTGTGGTAATGTTGAATACGGGGTTATGAGTCGCTGTTTGACAGGTTCCGCGCTGTATGGGAGCGCATGACAGCGAACGGCCATAGCGAACGGCTCCCATCATATTCATTAACAAATCACGCTCCAAAATTTCTCGCGCTGTGAAATGCTTGTTTAAACCCCAGAGCGCTGGCGGCGATGGGTTAAAAGTAGTTTTTTAACCCCCAAACAACCATATTTTTAGAGAAAAAAAAACATGTTTTTCAACACATTTTGTAATATGGATACATTAATATCAGACCTGTAATATCAATTCTGCCCAAATTTTTTTTTTTTTTTTTTTTTTTAGCTTAAAAAAAAAAAAATCTAACATTGCAGAAGTGGTCACAGAATTTTTGACATAAAAAAAAAAAAAAAAATAATAGCAATTATGAATATTTAAAGTTAGCTCCATTGAAATGCATTGGAGAGCGCCAGGTAGCGAGAGGTCATACCTGTCGCTGTTCAAGGTCGCTCGCTGGCGCTGTGGGGTGAGGCTGGAATAATGATGAATGATTCGCTATCTGGCGCTCTGTCAGTCGCTAAGCAGGATCGGCTTCATAAATGTGTGATTGCGGAGGGGAGCCGGCGTTCTCGTGGCGGTGAGCGTCATTACCGTTTGCTCACCATTCGCTACCTGGCGCTATCCCTTGTTAAATAAGGGCCTTAATCTGGTCCTGACCCCACCACTAACTTGACCTCTGAATGGATATGACCTTTTGTTGTCAGTGGTGATGTTACATCTGCGAAAAATAAGCCAAAAATGACAGCCAGGAGGGAAAAGGTGGGCAGGAGAAATTTTTCAGATTAGCTGGGTTTAGAATTTGGGTGACCAAACACTTAGCAACAATGTATTATTACATCATTATGCACTTCCAGCCTACTAACACCACCAATGTTAGCCATGCTGGGTGGTGACCTAGTCCAATGTTTGCTCTGGAACCCATAGGACACATCACACAACTTCTGGAACTGCTTATAGCAGAAGAGAAAGACAGAATATTATTTAAACCCTCTGCATGCTTAATTAAATATTTGTGCTCACATCATGTACAGAAAGAAACCACTATTTGTATCTGCTGCTTTCCTAATTTAGTTAAAGATTAAGATCCTAGGGTCTGAATGGGACGTGAAAAAGCTACTGTATAAACAATACTGTGGCCCCTTTTGCCTTTGGTATGAAGGTGTGTCATGAATAAAGATCGCCTACAGCACCCTATATACAGTCTTGCCAATTAAATCACAGACAGCTAAACAAACACTGAATTGTTTAATATAAAAATTATAAAAAAATAGCTGGATAATTATTTTGCACAGATATATTTTCCCTTTGATATGTATATGTGTGATCAGTGTAAAATTCATGCGCAATTCAATGATATATTAGAAAAACAAATATCTCATTGGAATTGTATCAAGAAAAAATCTGTCAATAGTAGGAAATTGTGTATTACATGGAAACTGTGCCAATAGTCATTTGCATTTTGATGGCCTTTAGATACTATTCAAAGAACAACTAAATTATGTCTATTGATCAGCTATGGGGTCAATAATATTGACATCTGCCTTCATCAAAATGGGTATCTATGGTAAAAGGGTGCCACTGTTAGACCCATATCATTGATCTTCATTAATGTATGAGGGGAAAAAAGCTACAGAGGTTTTCTGGAACTTAACAGTAATAGAAAAGAAAAATGATAGTGTTCCTCAAAGATCAGCTTTAGGGAAAATGATGAATAATTGTGGTACAGAATACAGAGATGCAATGGCAGCACTTTTACTTGAAGGCAAATGTATATTTCTTGCTTACATATTATTGCTTTTGGCATGTACATTATATGCAGTTTTATGTAGTTTTAATTCCCATCAGGCTTGTCTGCAGAAGTCTGAACTAATGATAGTGGACAAGAAGACTTCTCCCATGTCTTTATTTGAAGCTCCCAGCTTCCAATAACTAAGCTAAGTCATATTCTCATTAGGAAACCCTTATAGTTAGAGTTTCCATCTGTTGGCAGAGTAAAACTTTGCCATGTCAGCCCGGGGGGGGGGGGGGGGGGGGGCCTGGACTTCTTTAGCATGTGCTTTGCAATAGATTTTGCAGCTTTGAAGAATTTAATTCTTGGTAAGGAAGTTCCGTGCAAGACATAAAGAAGTTAAGTATTGTGCTTATTTTGTATTCAACTAGCTCTGATGACATTCTGTTCCACTTGTCACTTCAAAGGATCAGCATGACCCCAAAGACCCCTTCCACAAAAGAGATAGTTACTGCTATTTCCAGTACAGATTCAACAATTTTCAGAGATTGAGGGCAAAAGAGTTTTCAAAGAATTTCACTCACTTTGGTCTACAGTAAGATGACCTTCAGGATCAAGCACTGTCATTATTTCTTTTAGTATATTTTACATTAAATACTTTTACAACGATTGGAACATTTGCTCTGGCTGTTTGAATTTGAACTAAGCACTGAATTTTGGTTTAGAATAGTAATCTGCCAGAAACGTACAAAATGAATGGTCTAGCAGACCCAGGGATAAGGTAACTGAAGTAGGGGATGCTATTTGTATTCTTGGGCTTCAACAAGGCACAGTTAGGAAAGTATCTAGTTAGAAATGAAAACCACAAAGAACCAGGGATTTTAAAGGGATTTTAAAGGACTTTGGGCCTTATAATGTCGCCATATAGCATCTCTTTTGGCTATAGCACCAGTTCTGAAGCGCCGGCCTTTTGGTCTTATCTGGCGCAGTGCTGAGGACTACATTGGCGCTAGCAGTCGCTGCACAGAACCCTACTAATTAGCTTTGATTGTTGCACTAGGTATAGGCCGCCCTATGTCAGTGCTTGTTGGACTGAGCTACCGATTATCCCAGCTCCAGACAGCACCACTTTGGACCACCGTTTTTATGGTGCTCAACAGCATAATCATGATTTTTTTCCACCTTGACATCTTTGGCGCTGTATTTTCCAGGAGCTGATCAGCGTCCTCATTACAGTTACAGGAAATCACTGCTGGGGATCTTGACCTACAGCACCAGTGCCTGGTGCTGCAACTTTTTCGGCACTAGTATTAAATAAGACGCTGCTGGTGCTAGCGGCATTGGTGCTCCAGTTTAGTAAATTCTTAAATAGGACGCTGAGTGCAGCTAATTCAAAAAAGTGTGTAGTGCTAACGCTTCCTAAATAAGGCTCTATATTGTAAAAATTAAATTTGTCCATTTCTAACTAGATACTTACCGAATAGTAATCTGCTTAACTTTCTTCTACATATATCTATAGTAATTAACCAAGGTGGCTTGACTTACTGTATTCACTATTTCTGAATTAAAAAAGCCAGCCAGACTAGTGAAATGTCTTCAATAAAAACACAGCAAGTTGAGTTACCTTGGTTCATTACTATAGATATACCAAGGACCACTATTAGAAGTTTTGGTGCCCCATACAACAGCAATGTCAAGACCCCCCCCCCCCCCCATGCCTCCTTCCTTTTCCAACATGAATTTAATTTCAATATATTCTTATTGAGATTTGTGTAAACTATACAGGAAGTATACATCAGTAGAAAAGGCAGACAATAGGTCAGGATTGTTACATACTATAGATTACATACATTACATATGATATTGTATACTTGAAAGATAAAATTTGTCCTCACGTTCTTCATACAAATGCTGTGGTATGGAGAAAAAAAACCTTTGAAGTAAGGTGTATCAAATACACTATCGCGAAATTGTGTAATATTAAAAATCCATATAAACACTTTAGCTAATAAGCGGAGGGGTCACTTATACACTTGAACTGAATAAAACTCTCGCCAAGCTTGTGGTTTTCTTCCCCTGGCAGGAAGAAAATCCTGGGGTTACAGGTTTAGTCTATGAGGGGTGACAGAGTCTGTCACCTGAGATGTTCTTTTCCTTCCATTAAAATAAAAAAATGAAGCCTGGCTGGATATTTCTCGATACCGGATGTATTAGCGACCCCTCCTCCCTCCATCCAGCATATTTATATGGATTTTTATCATTTGGCCATTTTTTCGCGATAATATTCCTTTAATAATGCAAACTTAGATCATAACACAAATATAACACAGATGATAACGAGAAGGTAACGTTTGTTATGTTAAAGGCATAAATTGCCTAGTTCATGCATCCTCATGTACAGCACTAAGGGGAGGGTAATACCCTTAACAGATTGTAGCAAACAAAGCAATCTCCTATACCGGGCTATTTAACCAAAGGTTAAAGAAGGTTGTGCAGCAGGAGACGTATGTGGGTGCCCGATGCGTTTCACCATAGGGTTTCATCAGAGGGTTTGAAAATTCATCCTGTTGGGCCGATTAAGTATATGGGTGATGATCTAAAGGGAGTTTGAGCACAAACAGCTTGAGTAAGTTGTCTTGATAGTAAGAACCATAGATATAGTGAAAGGCACTGGTTATCTTGTGTTCAGGAATGGGGACCGGTAAAGGTGCTGAAGGATATGGATATTAGTTAGTAGAGGTGACATTGATCGTAAGGAGTTAGATAACAATGGTTGCATCAAACCAACCATCTTACCTGTCAGGACACAGTATGGGTGCATGAGGAGGTGCACGGGAAGGTAGGTGTCCTCGGGTGGGAGAGGAAGTCCTGCAGGAGAAAGATAGTAGGATTATAAACAAAATATTTGAAAGTTGGGCTTCATTTCTAATTACATAAATTGACCTGTTTATTTAACATTGGTCACCCATTTAAATATTTCAATACTTATATACACCCAAGCCTATGTCTAAGTCTTGTTTGAGATACTGTACCACAAATAATACTATAGATACCCCAAAAAAAGAAAAAGAGGAAGAATCAGAAGAAAAGAGGAGAGGAAGATAGATAGAAGGCACGAGATTCCAAAGCTGAATAAATGGATGAGTATTGATATGTACAACTTCTTCAATTCCATATTATACATCCGTTGTGTGATGTGACCAAAACTATGAAGAACTTTTATGGATCTCTAGCCAAGGGCGCCATGTTTTTGCAAACTGGGCTTGGTTGTTAAAGAGAGTAATTTCTCATGTTTCATCATTGGCAAATAATGCACAATTGTGATCTATTGTACCGCATTATACCCTTAATATTAACATTAGATCTATTAGATCTAATCATTTCTGTCAATGGTGAGAAGTCGCAGGGCTGTCATCAGGGCTTTTGGCTGGGCCCTCTGAGCAACTAGGCCTCATAAAGGAGTCCCCATACTGCATGACGTTGATACACTGGATCCCGCAAATGGAATGGAAGTCACTGTAATGGCGGCCAGGTGACAACTTGCAGACTTGGAAGGCCAATGTTTTAATATAGCATAGCAAGGTGAGTGTGGTAGCCGGATGCCAATGCCAATCTGAGACTGAAAGCTAAATTGCTAACCCCCAGCTCAATCTCCAGCCTACCCCAAAACTATCACACTAATCAGGCTTAGGTCTTGGGTCTGGGTCTTGGTCTTCATCTAGTGATAGCAGCCCTATCAGTTTTATATCTAGTCAGAAGTGGGAAGTTTAGTGTTTCTAGCAAATCAAGCGTGTCTTAGATAAGAAGCATATAGTAGAGGTATTTCCTGTGCCCAGAAACCTGAAGTGACACCATCACCCTATTCCCCAAACCTAGGCAATGTTATCATGCAAAAGGAAGGAAAACCACCGCGCATACAAAATTATCTTAACACTATTAGCAATTATTAGGTATTAATGCTCAACGTGCCGGACCCCTTTATTCCACCCAAAGTCCAACAAAATCAATTGGTTAAGGCACAGAGCAAAAAGATTTCAATACTACTCTTCGTATTTAAAAATGACAAATATTCAAAATCCCACGGCGCATGCACAATGCACGGTAACTAATGCAAATCCTTGCCTGCTGCCTTCTTTTATATGTTTTAGTGTAAAACTCATGAATTCAACACTAGTGGCCGCAGTGGAGATTCCAGAGAGCCACGATCCTTTTAAATGCTGTCATTCTATGGTTGTTTGTAAGTGCAATATTTGGAGCTATTATTGCATATATTGCTATTGCTATATTGCACTAGATATTCTTTCTGTTTGTCTTCACATGTGATATACTTCTGTGACACTGCATTGATCATTTTGGGAGCTCTGTGATTTGAATGAATTGGTGGTGTAATTGCCTTACTTAAAGCGATATCCCTAACTGATGCTGGTAAGAGTATATCAGTGTGGTGGTGGTATCACATCATATGTCATCTGTTTCTTTACACACTGGAAAATGGGGGTGGATTCTGACGTCAGCCTGGATTTGCATTAGTTACCGTGCACTGTGCATGCTCCGTGGGATTTTGGACATTTGTCTTGAAAGCTTTTTTCTTTGTGCCTTAACCAATATAATGTAATCATGCAGTCCTCACTCCTTAATACCAATGACAATTCTCAGCAGAGAGGATGTGAATTCTGCCCTCTGTGATAGCCCTAAACTGGAATAATCTCTCTCAGAATCCATAGCCTATGATTCAATATCAAGGTTATTCTTAGAGGCCGATTCATTAATAGCGGCAGGTAGCGACAGTTGAGCGACTGTAGCAGTATTTTCACAGCGCCCGCTAGTAGTCGCTGTGCTTGGCCGTTGTTCGGTTGTTGACAGCGACTCAGTCGGTGTGCAGTAATGTTGAATATTGGGTGAGGAGTCGCTATTTGACAGGTTCTGCGCTGTATGGGAGCGCATGATAGCGACTGGCCATAGCGACCGGCCCCCACCATATTCATTAACAAATTACGCTCAAAAAATTCTCACGCTGTGAAATGCATGCTTAAACCCCAGAGCGCTGGCGGCGATGGGTTAAAAGTAGTTTTTTAACCCCCAAACTACCATATTTTTGGAAACCAAAAAAAACAAGTTTTTTAAATAATTTTGTAATATGAATACATTAATATCAGACCTGTAATATCAATTCTGCCCAATTTTTTTTTTCCTTAAAAAAAATATCTAACATGGCAGAAGTGGTCACAGAATTTTTCACATAAAAAAAAAAAAAAAAAAAACATTAATAACAATTAATTATGAATATTTAAAGATTGTCCCATTGAAATGCATTGGAGAGCGCCAGGTAGCGAGAGGTCATACCTGTCGCTGTTCAAGGTCGGACGCTGGCGCTGTGGGCTGAGGCTGGAATAATGATGAATGAGTGGCTATCTGGCGCTATCTCAGTCGCTAAGCGGGATTGGCTTGATAAATGTGTGATTGTGGTGGGGAGCCGGCGTTCTCGTGGCGGTGCCCGTCATTACCGGCCGCTCACCAGTCGCTACCTGTCGCTATTCCTTCATAAATAAGGGCCTTAGTCTATACCTACAAAATTTGGTCTAGAGAGTTGAGAGGGCCTAAAAGCAGGGGCCCAGCTTACCCCAATCAGGTAGCACCTTGGCTCAGACAAACAAGAGGCACTGGGAGGAGGGGCGTTGCTTGGCATGGCGCCGTGAGGACGCACGTGAGGGGAGCTCTGCACAACCACCATTATTAGAGCCACTTGGGCGACTCAGCAGAGCCAGTTCCCTAAATGCCAAGGAGGGGGAAAGGAAGGGGAGCCCCCAGGAAGACCTGTGAGCGCTCTATCCCCTCTTTTTTCCGGGCCCGAGAGGACGAGCCGACGTGTGAGGGGGGATCTAAGATGGCGGCGGGACACCTGGACGTGAGCGGAGAGGCCGCCCGCCCTGCCTGTACTACCCAGCGGGGATCCGGCGGTGCAGAGGAGAAAGACGCCCGCCGAGTAAAGGTAAGCCCCTTGTGGGGGCAGCGACGGACGGGAGCGGGGTGCGCGGCCCGGCGGGAGGGGCGGGAGACTTCCCCCCGCCGTCGTCACCGGAGAATGGCGGGGACGGCTGCAGGCGGACTTACCCCCGTGCCTGTCATAGGTGTGGAGCCTGTAATGAATGCGGCCCTAGAGAGCGGGAGACGCTGCCTAACAATAGAGGCCCAGATCCACAATGTGGCGGACGGTCGCCCCGGGCACACTGGAGGAACACCCGGCGGCGTTATGCCAGGAGACTCCCTGGGCGGCGTGAGTGGGGCCCCCAACCTGGAAGGGACATGGGCCACAACTGAATGGGACCTGCCCTGATCCTGCACCAGACACGTGGCAGGTGTGCAATGGCAGACCCACTCTACATGTACCACAGGAACGCCCGGATGGGGCCGTGTGCCCGGGAGCCGCTGGGGAAGCCCTGGACATGCCGCCCCTGACCCTGAGACCACGGAGCATATCCTCGAGCAGTGGAGAGGTGACACAGATCACGCCCGGGTCCCTGGCTTTCTCACCTGAGCCCGGGGGTTCGTCGGGTGCCCCGTCACCCCCGGAGCACCGTGCCCTGTCGTGGGGGGACCGACATGAAGTGACCCCGCATGCTGTGATGGGTGGCCGCCCATCCAGGGCCCCTCCTGGTCTGCTGCAGCAAAATGAATGCGGGCAGCTCTCCTCCACTGTGAGAAGTCTAACCCACACCCCTCACACCTTATTACATCCAGCTGAGCGAGACTCCCGGGATCCTGAGACCGGCCCTCGTGATGGGAGAATGATCCCCATAAGCCCCGCGCCTCCGGAGTGCAGCCATGGCTCCCACCCGTCCATACCGTTTGATGTCTTATCACAAGTAGTCGCTGAGGCGGTTAAAGTCAACATCAAGGAGGCCCTATGCAGACTCCCTACCAAGAGTGACTTTGATGGATATGTGTCCAGAATGGAGGGGGCTCTTAAGAAGGAGTTGGCGGCCTTGCAAGGAGCGGTGACAGATGTAGCGCTCAGAGTGGACGTTGTTGAAAACTCGCAGGGGGAGCTTGCGGTGCGCGTGGCGGCTCTGGAACAACAACAAGACGAGAGCAGACGCCATGTGTCCGAACTACTCCTCGCACATGATGATGTTGAGAACCGCAACCGGCGAAACAACCTCCGCTTAAGGGGGATACCCGAGTCTGTGGAGACCCGCGACCTCGCGGCTGCGATTACATCAATCTTCAATGAGCTACTGGAGCTCCCCAGCACCAATTGCATAGAGCTCGATCGCGTGCATCGTGCGCTGGGCCCACGTCCTACGGAGCGGGATAGGCCCAGAGACACCATATGCAGAGTCCACTTCTTTAAGATTAAGGAAGAGATTACCCACCGAGCCTGGGAGAAGGGCCCTGTCATGTTCCAAGGCGCCCAGGTGATCATTCTACAGGACTTGTCCCGCAGAACTTTGCAAATGAGGAGGCTCTTGAAGCCCCTACTGGAGGCGGTCCAGAGCCAGGGCGCCACTTATCGCTGGGGCCACCCCTTCCAGCTGAGAGTCCGAAGAAATGGTGACCTCTTTGTGCTGAAATCCCCAGGCCAGCTCCGGGACTTGTTCCGCTTCCTGGAGACAGCACCAGTGGAGATTCCTGATTGGACTGCCCCGGACCTCCCGGTCTTTGGTGGTCGCCTACCGCGGGGAGCGGCTGGTCCTATCCGGGGTAGAGGAAGAGGAAACAGAAGAGGTCGTTGATCATCCTGCGATGGCGCCCGGGCCTCCCTGTGTCGGTTATTCCCACAACCCAGTGTATTACAACGTGGGGGTGGGTGACCGAGGCGGGTGAGGTGGGTAAAACAGTGTTAGAAACATCTTTACCTGCAAGCGACCAGATGAGGTCCCTGTTGAATGTGCCCCCGGTTGGTTGCCCGCATTGATGATTCGGGGAGAGTAGTCATGGTGAAGGGTACTATTAACCAGAAGCAATACACCCTGGTCTCGATCTACGCTCCCAACCAGGGCCAGGTTCAGTTTCTTAGGCAGACATTGGATAGGGTTGAAAAATTTGCGGAAGGTGAGCTGATCCTGGGTGGAGATTTCAATCTCCCGATGGACCCTCTCATCGACACCTCGGCGGGTAGGTCAACAATCTCCCAACCAGCTTTGAGATCCCTTAGAAAGAGACTGCAGGGACTACAGCTGGTAGATGTGTGGCGGATTAGAAACCCCACAGCTAGAGACTATTCATTCTACTCAAAGGCACACGGGACTTATTCCTGAATTGATTACCTCTGGGTCTCCCATAGCCTGCTAGAGAGAGTCACAGGAGATGGCATTTACCCTACCTCGTTTTCCGACCATGCCCCGATCTATCTAGATTTGGACCTCGTAAATAGACCCCCCCCCACTAACCTGGAGGCTGAATGAATCTTTACTGAAAAACTCAGTGGTCCTGCAGGGGATCAGGGAGGGTATCATTTCGTACTTCAACGAAAACGACAATGGGAAGGTTTCACCCCTGACCCTGTGGGAGGCTCACAAAAGCGTCATCCGAGGTATCTTGATTAACCATGCCTCGCGCCTGAAAAAAGAAAACACAGCACTCTTAGAGAAGCTGTCAGAGAAGGTCAACGCTTTGGAGCTTTCCCACAAACGGTCAGAGGCGACGAATGTACTAGGTGAACTTACACAGGCTAGGATCGCCCTTAACACACATTTAAGACAAAAAGCCAAGCACGACATTAGAAGGTGTAAAAGACGCTATTATGAGTTTGGCAATAAAAATAGCGCCCTCCTGGCGCGAGCCCTCAAGCAACAGCAAGCCCAGAATTTCATATCTGAGATTATGGATGAATCCTGTCAGAAAAAACATACTTCTGAGTCTATAGCGGGAACATTCAGGCACTACTACGCGGGCCTTTATGGCCTGGGCGGGGACGCACCGGGGCCGAAGTTGTTAGAGAGAATTAGGCAATACCTATCGCGCTCTAACATGGCAAAGATCACTAAGGAGGCTGCAGCCCTAATAGAAGCCCCAATTAACACGGGGGAGCTAGCGGAGGCTCTTAAATTTACACCCGGGGGCAAGTCGCCAGGACCAGACGGTTTTACAGCCAGATACTATAAAACCTTTGAGCTTCTGTTGGGTCCGCGACTGGTAAGGGCCTGGAACACCATACTAAATGAGGAAAACCCGGGGGCTTTCTCATGCAGGGAACTAGAAGCCCACATTACGGTTATACACAAGCCGGGGAAGGATCCGTTGTCTTGTAAAAGCTATAGACCCATCTCTCTGCTCAACGTAGATATGAAGCTCTACGCCAAGATCCTGGCCAATAGATTGGCTCCATTGATCCCCCAGCTAGTGCACTTAGACCAGACAGGATTTGTGCTCCATAGAAAGGCCAGGGATAATGTTGTTCGCGCCATTAATGTTGTACACGCAGCCAAGACCTCGGGGACCCCCCTGATGCTCCTCTCCACAGATGCCGAAAAGGCATTTGACAGGGTGAGCTGGCCTTTCCTGAGGGAGTCCCTTCGGTATATTGGTCTGGGGGACAACATGAGACGGCTCATAGAGGCACTGTACACTACCCCTTCGGCACGGGTGAGAATTAATGGCCACCTCTCGGACCCGGTGTGGATCAAGAATGGAACCCGGCAGGGTTGCCCCCTCTCACCCCTCCTCTTTGCCTTATCACTCGAGCCGTTTCTGCGCACAGTCCGAAACGACCCAGACATTCAGGGAATTGTATCCCGAGAGAGCACCCTCAAGGTCGCTGCATACGCAGACGACCTGCTCTTTTTCATCACCAACCCCTCTGTGACTATTCCAGTCCTAATGCGGGAATTTGAGACCTACGGGAGGCTCTCCTACCTAAAAATTAACTTTGAGAAGTCAGAGGCCATGAATATTTCCCTCCAGAGGGACCTAGTCGGGACCTTACGCCAGTCCTTCACCTTTAAATGGGCCAAGGCCTCCCTGACATACCTGGGGACCCAGTTACCAAGCTCCTTGTATAACATAGTGCCCCTGAATTTCCTCCCGCTGGCCAGGAAGATTAAGGCCGATTTAGAGAGATGGGACCTTCCCACATTCTCCTGGATGGGGAAGGTAAATATAATAAAGATGACGATCCTGCCCAGACTGCTGTATCTGTTCCAGGCTCTGCCGACCCGGATTCCTGCAGGTTTTTTTACAGATCTTAACAAGTCCCTCATGAGCTTCGTCTGGAATAAAAAGCGAGCGAGATTAGGGAAACGCACACTCTACAGGCCCAGGAACCAGGGGGGCATGTCACTACCAGACATCAAGCTTTACTGGGCGGCCACGCACTTGCAGAGAACATGTGAGTGGGCTACATGTCAGGACTCGAAGAGATGGGTCCAGTTGGAACGAGCCGTGGCCCACACTCCACCTGATGTCTTAATGTGGGGTGGGGAGGCCATCCCCTTAGAACTAAAGAGCCACCCAACTATTGCAGCGACGCTGAGTGTCTTCAGGCAACATAGACACTACTCTGAGATCTCCCCATGGCCCTCTCCCATGGTGCTCATTATCACTAACCCGTTACTTACCCCAGGATCGTCCAGAGCAGGCCTCAGAGAATGGAGTGGGTTGTCTCAGTTGAGAGCAGGGGACCTGATCACGGAGAGAGGTTGGACGTCCCTAGCGAACTTGAGATCCAGATGGGGAAATGCAGACCTCGACCCATGGACTCATTTACAGTCTTTCGTAGCCAGGCAGGGACCAAAGAGAGAAAAGTGTAGGCCCCATACTGACCTCGAAAGAATTTGTTTGGGTGAAGTGCCAAATAAACATCTGACCTCCAAATTGTACCTGCAGCTAGTGGGAGAGCGGGACGGCCCCCGTCATTCTGGAAGGAATGGGAAACTGACCTAGGGATGGAGTTTAATGAGACGCAGAGGGAGAAGATTGCATCCCTCGCCCACAGATCCTCAATAGCCACCAGAGTGCAGGAGACCAACTATAAGGTCCTGACCCGTTGGTATTACACCCCCGACAGACTCAACAGAATATCGGCCACGGTGGACCCCCAGTGTTGGAGGTGTGGGTCCGAGTGAGGCACACTAATGCACATATTGTGGTCTTGCTCCAAGATTTGAGACTATTGGGAGGGCGTGCTTGCCATAATCTCTCGACTTACAGGGGAGCCAGCTCTCACTGACCCAGCTCAGATTCTGCTGCATTTAACAGATCACCCCATAAGCAGGTACAAAAAGTCCCTGCTGGCCCACCTGCTGAATGCAGCTAAGATGGTGATCCCGAGATACTGGAAACAAAAAAGAGCCCCCACGGTGAGAGATTGGGTTGTGGAGGTATTGAGCATCTCGGAAATGGAGGACCTCACTTTGGCTATGCATGATAGAGATGAGCAGTATAGGCGAACATGGATGCCTTGGTTAACCTACCAGGAGTCTGAGGAGTTCAAGCAGTCTTTCAGAGAGCCGGAGACCCCGAGATCGTGACCGGTACTGCCAGGTCGGAGTGCCGGCCAAGGGGTACACCCCAGCCCCCCCCCCTTCTTTCTGACCCAGACGTGAACACCTCGGACCCATGGACGATGGTCCCTTAGATAGCCTCTATATGTAGTTGAACCATTTACCCGTGAGCATGAGTGACGTACAAGTCATCTAGCTGCTCCCCCACCCCCCCCTCGCCAGCCCCCTTACCCCTGAACCCTTACCCCATTGTCTAATGTGTATTGTTTATATGTTTATATGGTGTTTTTGTATCATTCCTTGTATGTTCTTATGCGAAAAATCTTTAAATAAAGAATTTAAAAAGGCACTGGGAAAGCTACTCCAATAGACTGTTTGTTTCGGTCAGGGAAAGATGGCTGTCAGTGGGTACAGCAATTTCCAGTCCCCCACCACGGTAGAGACCTAGCAAGGATATAAACCATATAATGGTTGCAATAAGGTTAAGAAGAGATACATTGTCTGAAAAGCATATGATCTTTATTGTGGAGTAAGCACATCATGGTTCTGGAATATCGCCCTAAATAACTCGAATTGGTGTTGTGGATAAATGGATCAAAGCTGCTGATTTTCTTTTTAAACGTTTTGCTCTGTGGATCAATCACATTTGATCAAACTGCTGAAGAACATGTCTGTCTATAATCCCAGATGAGCACATTCCCTGTAATAAAAATGTTTTCACAGTAAAATTAAATGAGAGAATATCTTATTATATTACTTATACTGTGCCTTAAAAAGGCATTCATACCCCTTGAACGTTTCCACATTTTTTACAGCCACAAATGAAATGTATTTTTTGAGCTTGTCTGTGATAGAGCAACACAACCCGACCAATTTCTGATTATTCTCCAGTCCTGTGCTTTACAATCATCACTTACTTTAACACACCTGGATAATTAGAACTCTTATACAAGCCAGTTAATTGGCTGCTGAGTCCAGATGTGTTTCGGAATATGGTACGTGCTAAGTGCAGGACTGGAGGAAACTCACCCTTCAGCAATGTGTCAGGTTGGCAATGGCATCTCTAAATGCTTTTCCAAATTTGTAAATTCTAAAAAAATGTAGCGTGCTTATGTATTTAGCTCCCTGTAGTCCAAAACCCCTAAATAAAATGCAGAGCGATCAGTTGTTTTCAGAAATCATCTTATTAGTGACTAGAGTCCACCTGTATGTAATTTGTGTAATGTGTTCTGTGATGTTTGTTTGAATATTATGGAACAAACAGCATCATGAAAAGCAAGGAACACACCAATGCGACAAAGTAAATTGCAGGGTTAAGTTATAAAAACATAGCCCAAGCTCTGAATATCTCATGGGGCACTGGTTAATCCATCATCCATCTCACAACAGCAAATCTGTCCATCTAAACTGACAGCCCAGACAAGGTGAGCACTACTTAGAGAAACAGCCAGGATGAGCTGCAGAAATCCACAGAGATCAGTCCATAGGACAACGTTTATTCATGTACTTCACAAATCTGGGGGAAACATGATGGTGGCAGCATCATGCTGTGGGGATGCTTTTCTTCAGCAGGGACTGGGAATCTCATCAGAGGTGATGGGAAGATGGATAGAACTAAATACATCACAATCCTGCAGAAAAAAATGTATAATAGACTGCAAAATACTTGAGATATAGGAGCATAGGTTTATCTTCTATCAGCAAAATAACGCTAAACATACAGCCAAAGATACTATGGAATGGTTTTATTCTAAGCATATTTATGTGTTGGAATGTCCCAGTCAAATTCCATTATTGTCAGATCTAAATCCCACTGAAAATCTACAGCATTGCTGTTCACAAATGCTCTCCATACAAACTGACCGAGCTAGAGCTATTTTGCAAAGAATGGGCAAAAGTGTCAGCCTCTAGATGTGCAAACTGGTAGAGACATACCCCAACAGACTTGCAGCTGTCATTGCAGCTAAAGGTGATCCTACAAAGTACAGTACTGACTCAGAAAGGTTCAATACATATGCACAACACTTTTTTTTTAATTTGGAAAAAGCATGTATTATTTTCTTTAAACGTTACTAATAATTGGTAGTTTTTGTTACCCCATCACATAAAGTATCATGACTGTGCTAGCGTTCCAATATGCCCTGCGTCATACCGCTGCCAACCAAAATAACAGTCCGGACCACCATGTAGTTGGAATGATTAAATTTAATCGGCCACAGCCCAACATAAAATAAACAAATGTACAAGCAAAAATAGAGTCCCCCCTATTGTTCCGGGTCTGAGAAGCCTAGATGAAGGAAAGGGGAGGGAACAAAAAATAACTTCCCAACCCCACCAAGCGGAAGCCAACATAAACTCGGCCGCAAAACCTCCTAGGCCAGGGAGCTTAATCGGGCTAACCGCCAGTGACCAAAAACATCCCCTTCCTTACTTGAACCCCAAACCAACCAAAAACCTTTAAACCAAATCGTCCTGGCCCGTTTCAACAGAAACAGCCGCATACCCTTAACCATGAAAAAATGCTATCTCAGACCCGAAACCCGAGGGGAGACCCGCCAAAGGCTGTGACAAAACAATAAAAATACCCACAGAACCAGAAGACAAAATTATACATTAATATATACATTAATAACAAAACATTAAAATATGTACAAAGTATGACACATTCTCTTTACCCTGCTTTTTTTTTTTTTTTTTTTTTTTGTTATATATAACCTGGGTCAAAATACATAAACAAGAAATGCTGCAGCACCCCCAACAGGTGCCAACAGACAGTGCACCAAATACTTTTTTTTTTTATTATATATAAATACATAAATACAATAAATAACTGTCAATACAAACTTTAACATATATTCAAAAACTACTACTCTCCCCCCCCCCCCCAGGAATGTGGCCGAAAAAACCCAAACACAACCAAAGACAGGGCGGGCGGGACTGCTCGTCCATCCACGCCGGGTCAAAGAGGAAGGGGAAGGGGACGGACGTCCCCTTAAATAATCCCCCTCCCCCTTGAGGTCACTTCCCCCAGTGACCACTTCCCCCCATGGCTGGTCTGCCTCCGGACAGGAACGCAGGCCAGTCATGTGGGCTGCCCTCCTTAAAGGGACGGCGCTTTCTGTAAAATTTTTGTTTAATTTCAGTTTGTGGCTGTAACATTTACAATTGTGAAAAAGTTCACTCAGAATACTTTTTCAAGGCACTGTATTGTTACAGTATAAAGATGTGTGAAAAAACTAATATTTCCATGGATTGTACGTTTCCCATGATTATTTGCTTGCCACATGACAATCTGGATTAGCCCAAATGTTAGATCATTTAATTTGCTGCCTTGTTTTCTTAAACATGCTCATTCTTAATATATTGCACAAAAAGCCACATTGAATACACTTTTAAAGCAATCCTAAAGTGTTTTTTGTTGTTAATCTTTTAAACTGTAAAAAAAATTATCAATGACCAACGCACCATTCCTGCCTACCGGCTCCCGAGGCTTGCGCTCCCTTTGCTGCCATCCTGGTCTTGTATATTGTATCCCACAAGCCTCCCGGGTGCAGCATTGAAGTCATGTGCCTGCGTCTGCAGCTTCTTGTTGGCCATTGCGGAACACTCTTTATGAATCACCCAAATACGTAACTGAAAGTCCCGTTCCACTTTCACTCCACTTTAAAGGGCCAGTCCAGCCAGAGTGCCTGTTTTAAAAGCTGAATTGGGGCGAGAGGGGGTTACATAAGATACAAAAACTCACCTGGCTCCCAAACCAGCGCCAATGACCACCCGATCAGAGTGCCGGGCCCCGCCACCTTGCTCCACCCATTGATAGATCATGGTCCCCATGTTCTGCATGCTCCCCCTGTTCAATTAAATGGGCACGCACAGTGTAGGGCACTATGCATGCTCTCGCTGCCCACATTACTTGAATGAGCGGAAGGGAGAGACCATGCTCTAGGGACGTCATCAGATGGCTGAAGCAAGGTGGTGGAACTGGCGCTCCGATCAGGCTAATGTCTGCATTGGATCGTGGGCCAGGTAAGTGTTTCTTGTTTTGTGTTTAGGAGGGCTTTTAAAATGTGCAGTCCTGCTGGACTGACCCTTAAAGTGGACCAACACCCAGGGGTGATCGGCCCGGAAATCTATAAGATTCCCGGGCCGATCACCTCCCACCCCGCGGGACATCCGAGATCGGGATGTCCCGCGGGGTGAAACCCCAAAAACATCTTACCTGATCCGCCGCCGCTTCCGCCGCTGCCGCCGCTGCCGCCTCCCGCGCGCCCCTCCAGACGTGCGCGCGCCCGCGCCGGCCCTCTGTGAATGGCCAGCGGGGGCGCGCGCGCGCCGAGAGTGCCGCGCGGGAGGCGGCGGCGGCGGCGGAATCGGCTTGGACGTTCCTGATCCCCACCTGGACGTTGGCGGGGATTGGCTGCGGCGTTCACGTGGGAGCGTAGAGAGGTGAGTTTTTTGGGGTTTCTGGGGGGTTTCACACAGCGGGGCACCCCCAATCGGGGTGCCCCGCCGAAGTGGACCAAAACCCAGGATAGTCAAAATCCTGGGTGTTGGTCCACTTTAATATGTATTCTCAGTTAAAGTGTTTGCGGCGTTGAAAACTTTTGTAGCTGACGCATGCACTTGGACTTGGTCGATTTAGACTGTCATCTTTCTCAGGCTTTAGCTGGTAAGTGCCAAAATACATGATTCTGTTTATTTAGGGAAATGATTCTGTTACATAGGAACTTGAGTAGCTCACCCTCATAGTAAAAGCCACAATCAATCCTCGTTAGCGTTTCCTTCCACAAAAGGTTTGGCAGCTGAAGCCAGTAAACAGATGCAGAACTGAGTGGAAAGCCATTAGAGAGGATGCCACTTGGGCACAACACTTTGTGCTGTAAATGATCAGGGTAGATATCGCTTACTTCTACTCAAAGCAACAAATCATCAGTAAAATAGGATAGTTGAAGTGGAGGGGGAAAAAGTATTTCTTTTATTTAAGATAGCATCAATATTTTGATGCTGGTGGGTGGGGGAGCACCTACGGGTGTGGTCCAGGGGTCCTGGCCCCCCTTATGGCGCCAGCATCGATGTGCCTAATTTTTACAGCACTCTTGAGCACAACATGGCCGTTGTTTGCATTAGGGGATACGGGGAGGCCGATTCATCAATAGCGCCAGGTAGCGACAGATGAGCGACTGAAGTATGGCGCTATGAGCGCCGCTAGCGTCAGCCGCGGGCGTTAGCGATTCGCTATAGCAGGCCTCCTCAGTCGCTACCTGGCGTTGTTGTGAACAACGCCTACATTGCTGAATATGATGTTGGCCCTCAGCTTTGTAGGCACTGTCAGTCAGTGTGACCACGCTATTCTACACAGCGCCTGCGCTTAGCTTTGCTGTGGCCTGGGCATCCATTACCTTCAGAATAAAACACATTGCAACATGTTTATTTACTTTTTTGAGTTTTTATTTTGTGTTGAAAAGGAAATTAAATTAAACCAGATATTAGAATATAAATGCAAAATAAAACATAATTAAACACATAGCCACATTTTAATTTATTTTATTTATTTTTTAAAGAAAAAGGAAATACAATTAAACCACCAATGAGAAAGAAAATGAAAATAAAAACATAACTGAGAAAGAAAAGGAAAATCGAAAAGGAAAATAAAAACAGAACAGAGAAAGAAAAGGAAAATATAAAAGGAAAATAAAAACATAAATGATAAAGAAAAGGAAAATAGAAAAGGAAAATAAAAACATAAATGAGAAAGAAAAGGAAAATAGAAAATGAAAATAAAAACATAACTGAGCAAGAAAAGGAAAATAGAAAAGGAAAATAAAAACAGAACAGAGAAAGAAAAGGAAAATAGAAAAGGAAAATAAAAACAGAACAGAGAAAGAAAAGGAAAATTGAAAAGGAAAATAAAAACATTAATGAGAAAGAAAAGGAAAATAGAAAATGAAAATAAAAACATAAATGAGAAAGAAAAGGAAAATAGAAAATGAAAATAAAAACATAAATGAGAAAGAAAAGGAAAATAGAAAATGAAAATAAAAACATAAATGAGAAAGAAAAGGAAAATAGAAAATGAAAATAAAAACATAAATGAGAAAGAAAAGGAAAATAGAAAAGGAAAATAAAAACATAAATGAGAAAGAAAAGGAAAATAGAAAAGGAAAATAAAAACAGAACAGAGAAATAAAAGGAAAATCGAAAAGGGAAATAAAAACAGAACTCAGAAAGAAAATTAAAATTAAAATAGGAAGTAGAATGCAAAGGAAACTTTCAACAGAATTAAACACATAGCCGCATGTATCTATATCTAGTAGATTTTATTTTTCCAATATTAAAAAATTAAAAAAGGAACATAAGAGAAAATGAAATTCAAAATTCAAACAGAAAGGAAAAAGCAAAGTAAAGGGAATGAAAGTTTTTAAAGTGCCAAATAGGGTTCAAGGTGCATCTCTTGGTGCCTGAAAAAATAAGAAAAGTGCAGTTAGTATAGATCTTTAAAGTAGTATTGTTGTTGCAAATAAAAAAATGCATTACTTGATAACCAACATTGGCGTCTTACACCCCCCTTAGAGTGGTTGGGATCATCTTACACCCCCCTTACAGTGGTTTGGGTCATCTTACACCCCCCTTAGAGTGGTTGGGATCATCTTACACCCCCCTTAGAGTGGTTTGGGTCATCTTACACCCCCCTTAGAGTGGTTTGGTTCATCTTACACCCCCCCTTAGAGTGGTTTGGTTCATCTTACACCCCCCCTTAGAGTGGTTGGGATCATCTTACACCCCCCCTTACAGTGGTTTGGGTCTTCTTACACCCCCCTTAGAGTGGTTTGGGTCATCTTACACCCCCCTTAGAGTGGTTTGGGTCATCTTACACCCCCCCTTAGAGTGGTTGGGATCATCTTACACCCCCCCTTACAGTGGTTTGGGTCATCTTACACCCCCCTTAGAGTGGTTTGGGTCATCTTACACCCCCCTTAGAGTGGTTGGGATCATCTTACACCCCCCTTAGAGTGGTTGGGATCATCTTACACCCCCCTTAGAGTGGTTTGGGTCATCTTACACCCCCCTTAGAGTGGTTTGGGTCATCTTACACCCCCCCTTAGAGTGGTTTGGTTCATCTTACACCCCCCTTAGAGTGGTTGGGATCATCTTACACCCCCCCTTAGAGTGGTTTGGGTCATCTTACACCCCCCTTAGAGTTTTTTTGTGCTCTTTTTGATGGGAGTTCAAATACATTTAGCCAGTAGTGCAGTACTTGCATTATAGTGAAGGGTAGTTAGTTTACCGCAAAAAAAGAAGTGATCATCCTTTCCCTTAGCTCATCGCCAATCTGGGTGTCCTCACTTCTTGCTGCGGGCATGTTGGGGATTTCTGGCACCAGTGCTGTCTCCTCGGGGGCTTGGATTCGGTGGCAAATACAAATATTGTGTAGCACACAGCAGGCAAGGATGATCTTGGAGACCTTCTGTGGGCTGTAGAGCATCTCTCCTCCTGGCCGTGCCAAACAGAGAAAGCGTGCTTTCAGCAGGCCGATGGTTCTTTCCACAATGCTTCTGGTCTTGCGATGCGCTGCATTGTAGCGTTCATGGGCAGAGGTCCGTGGGTTCCTGACCGGAGTCATGACCCACGTTCTCTGCCCATATCCCTTATCCGCTGTAGAAAAAACACAAGGAGAGAGACAGCAATTAGTACTAGTACATGTTTTTTTGTGGATGTTTTGTTAAATTTGGCTTACTAGGCCACATATTTGCTAAATACATTGACATGGTTAATTTATTTCCCAGTAGCCAGCCAGCTGGCATTTCGTTGTTATCAAACTTCCGGCACAGGACTGTCAGGCTGCAAGACGTAAGAATCGTGGCATGAGCCGGGGAACCCCGATCTCACCGCCCGCAGCCTCATGTCTGGGTCACAGACAACCATAACATTAATAGAATGGAACTGCTTCCGGTTTCTGTAGGACAGCTCCTGTGCACGGGGAGGGCGGAAAGGGATATGTGTACCATCAACGCACCCTAGCACATTCGGGATCCCTCCCATCAGATAGAAAGTATGTTTTATTTTGGCAACCTCTTCCTCATCCTCAGGAAACTTGATGTAAATTGGGATTAAATCACAAATTGCCAGAACTACCTGGATTAGTATGCGGCTCATAGTAGCCTGGCTTATCCCGCTGAGGAGGGCGGAGGTTGCCTGGAAGGTCCCTCGTGCCAAAATATTGAGAGTGGCACACAGGCGTACTATGCCTGGAATGGAATGAGTGCGTTTGGTGGATGGCTCGATTTTGTGCTTAATCTGATCATATAGGGACTGTAGTGCAGCACGATTCAGACGGAAGCGGCTCCTGATCTGCTCGTCACTTAAGTCCCATACTGAAAGGCGGATTGCAAAGGAGCGGGGTGCTCTAAGCCTCACAACACCCCGCTCCCTTTCCTCCTGCTCTTTCAGCATACACATACATCCATCCACCCAGACACCATACATCACCCTCTTATCCATCACACACACTAAAGATATATACAAAACCAAAAAAAAAAAAAACACAAACACACAACACACACACAAACAATCACACTCCACACACACCCGCTACAATGCAGCTCACCACAAAACCAGAACTATAGTGGTCCAAACCACCAGCCTGCTGAAAACCAGCTTTCTAAGTTAGGCACAACCAAGAGGGGAGTTGCTGCACAGCCCACAAAAGGCCCCAAAATCAAGCCTCACTTGCTGTATGCTACACAATATTTGCAGATGCCACCAAAAACAAGCTCCTAAAGAAACAGCACTGATGTCAGAAATCACCCAACAAGCCACAGAGAGTGAGGACAGAAACCAGACAGAGGCTCAAATGAGCTAAGGGAAGCGAGCACAGCACCACACCACAGCCTTTGCTACAGTGTAAGAATAGCAGAAGCTTGAAAATGCCTTCCATTTATACTTCTCTTTCAAAAGGGACAGGTCCGCTTTGCCGCCTTTTGCGTCGCTCTGCTATTTCCGGGCGCCAATTAGCCGACCCAGGTGTGCGTAAAACAGAGTGCGCACGCGCACGCTAGTAGCGCTACTAGCGTACTTGAGCCGAAACTTGCGTGCATTAACGGACATGGCCCAAAAATCAGTGGTGGCCCAATGAAAGGTAAGCTGCTGTTTTTTTAAATAGCCGTTAGGCTAACCACATGTCACAAGGGTTTGAGATACATCAGTCCATTGTTGTATTTGGGTGTGTGTTGTTTGGTTAATGAGGTCTGTAATGAATTAATTGGCTAACACACATGCTTCAGTCAGTGCAGTGGAGGTGTGCCTAGAAGGAACTGGGCTGTATGTGTGAATCAATTAAGTGGCCTGCTTTTTGATTGGCTGTTAGAGCACATAAAACCTGCCCAAGCCTAAGAGATTGCGATGCCATTCTGTAGTCTGCATGCGTGCTTGTTGGGTGTGTATTTGTGTGTGTGTGCAGCTACAGGATGGAGCCAAATTCAGGACATCTGCCGGCCACAGCAGGCCCAAGTAGGAGTTTGGTGGGTGCTGTGCGCAGACCTCCCTTACGGAAAAGGGCACAGCCTGAAGGTGGGGCAGCACCCCAGGCTAAGCGCCCAGGTGCCAAGAGGGAGCCTGAATTTAATTTGGCTGAGAATAATCATCTTGTGCGCCTTACACTTGCTAAATGGGAGCTGATATTTGGCTCCCAAAGCAAGTCCATAGGCAAACAAGAAAGAAGCAAACTGTGGGATGCCATTGGTGTGGAGCTTAGTGGCACTGCTCAACACCCACGTAGTGGCCCATCCTGCAGGAAACGCTTCTACACTTTGCGAGGGGCCCTTATGAAAAAGATGAATCACGATCTTGATGTGGACAGTGGGACCATCCAGGCTCCAAAGAGTACCTACAGGCCGTATGAGGAGATGCTGAAGGCCAAAATCCCACTGGCTCGGCTGCAGGGTGTGGATCCTGGGGATGACACCACAGGTTGGACTGAAGGTACATATTTTCTGCCTTTTGTACAAACCTAATGTTAATGTATGTGATTAGCATTTTTTCATTCTGACCAACTAACAGTAGGACCTGTGAAGTATTACATTAGAGCTCAAACATTTGTTACTTTTCTGTCTGTTGCTTTCTGCATAGGTGCACATGCTGCTGTCCGGGATGTGCCTCAGGACACCCAAGCTCCTGCCCTTCCAGCAACCTCAAGGCTACCCCAGTCTGCCATTGAAGGTATTTACCCCTAATTTTAGTGCTGGTTGTTTGGGGAACAAATGGGTGTGGGAGCAGCTCAAACAATCGAGCTTTGCACTGTTGAGTATTAATAATATGGGCCTGCGGCCTAATTTCACGCCCACTGTAACACTCACAGCAACTAACTAACAAGGCCCTAACATGTGTAGATATGTTTGAAGCCAGAGATGTGTAGCCATATATCGGCATATCAATGTGGGAGCCACACTGGCCTTGATTAGTGAATATTAGTGAAAGAGCTGCTCACACACACCTTAATGCATGTTGGATTTTTGCACGCACATTAACTATGGCTCAATGTTGGCTTCATTTTTGCCTAGCTCCCATGCCCTTGGCCCCAGCATCTCCTCCGGATCCCACCTACTCTTTGGATGTCGGTAAGTGCATGTGTCCACCTTGCTTTATCCACTTTTACCCAAGTGCATGTGTCTCATTCCTCTTTTTTCTTGGTAGGCCAAGTGACTGGTTCATCTTTGGACCCCACTTCCGATGTTGCCGGTCAACAGGACCCTGTTGGTGTGTAGAGCAATACATAATGTATCCTTTATGCTGTTTATGTTACACTGGTTCTATTTGGTTAGTCTACTAATCTACATGTTTGCTTGGTAAACTTGAAGATGCCTCTTGGGAGTGCTTGTTGCCTCCCCAGGGTCAGTCTATTAGTTATTGGAGTGATAGCAATGTATTTTGGCGGACATATTTTTTGCCAAACATTCCCCGTAGTAGTTTGCTGAATATTTAGAGACATTCCTTGTGTTTTTTAGTTGACCCGAATATCGGAAGTGGCTGTCCAGAAATGAGGGTAAGTTGTTTTGCCTTGCTCTAGTCTGTATTTTGGCTCTACTTTTGTTGCACTTGCTTCTGGCAACTTGTGTGTCCACATGTATTTTCAAGGTCCAAGCTCGAGTGAGGACCCCACTCAAGACATCTGGGAGATTGCGGGTATGTGTAATTTAAGCAATGTTTCTGATGTGATTAGCAAAAATTATTGCCTCTTAGTCCTGTAACATACATGTTAACAATCTGAGTTTAAAAGATACCTTTGGTCTAGTGTGTATTTTGGCACTTTTTAGAGGTATGGCCTCGATAGCCTAGCCAGGTTACATTTGAGTTTGGGCCACAGACCTACTAACCTGATTTTCCTGTTTAGCATATGCCAACTTGCCGGACATCTCGGATGTTGAATTGCCACTCTCTGGCAGCGAAACCTCGAGCCTACCTGTGCCGGAGGACACGCAGGTAACATGGCTGATATAGACGACCTAGAACCACATTGGCATCTTCGTGGGTAGTGGATGAAGCAACATGTCACATTTCCTTTCATTGTTGTTTTTGCAGGAGGCGGAACCAGAACCCCAAGCTGGGACCTCTTCCCAAGTCCCATGTGGCCAAGCTTCCGAGGCTCAGACAAGGGTAAGTTGTATAGTGACTGTTTAGGGTATTTATTTTGAGGGGCATACCTGCATTGGTTCTGTTTGACTAAAATGTTGTTTTCTATTTGTTTAGGCTCAAACCACAGCAAGAGGAGGTGTGGCACCAACCAGTGCTGATTTCTATGAGCTAGGGGTCCGGATGCTGGAGGACTACAGTCGCCAACAGCCGCGTGATGGAACTAATGAGCGCATTGCGGCGTTGGAAAATCAGGTGCTGATGTGTCAGCAACAAAATGAGGCCCTGCAGCGCCAGATGGACCAGTTGCTCCGAAACCAACACCAGAACCAGGAACTTGGTCGGCTGGCCAATCTAATGGAGCAATCTCTCCAGCGCCAGGAACAATCTCTCCAGTGCCAGGAAGAATCGATACAGCGCCAGGAAGAATGTCTCCAGCGGCAGGACCAAACTTTGTTGTTGCTACAACAGCTCATACAACAGCAGTCTATATTTTTTACTGCACTGTTGTCCCCCAACACCGCCCCTAGCAATGACTCCCAACCTCCCCGGCCACCCAGCCAAGAATATTAATTTTGTTTTTTTTGGTTTTTGTAAATATATTTGCTTCACCCACCTCTAAATTGTGTGTTTCCTAAGACCTAGCTAATAACACAGTCAGGGATGAGTATCTTGATCTACATATGTCAATGTATTAGTCAATTTAGCCCACACATTTGAGACCATAGCTTACTATGGTTAACACATGAAATGGCTCCAAAGGTATGGCTAAATTGACACACAAATGGGTTTT
Source organism: Gastrophryne carolinensis (assembly GCA_027917425.1). Classification (NCBI taxonomy): domain Eukaryota; kingdom Metazoa; phylum Chordata; class Amphibia; order Anura; family Microhylidae; genus Gastrophryne; species Gastrophryne carolinensis. The sequence goes on along the minus strand of CM051240.1, from coordinate 169,284,369 downwards.
GAGACAGTTAAACTATGCTTTGCAATGCACCACACTGTAATGATGGTAATCAAAAAATTTATTACCAAAACATGGCCAACAGGGCCAACATTGCCCAACAACGGGCATCAAGAGGCCAGCCTTCCCCCCACCCTAACGACGCCGCCGGCGCCTCTTCTTGGCCAGCAGCATCAGCTTCAGGAGCCTGATCTCCCGCCACAGTCTGCGATGCTGGTTTTCACAAGCTGTAGAGATGTAGAAACAACAATTTATTAATAAATTGGATGTGATCTCAACAGACACAGATGTAGCAATGTAATGTCAGTGTGTCCAATTAGGTGACACTCACATTAACATTGTTGACCACTGTGTGCTTATCGGTTAACATGATATGAGTACTATTGACTGGCAGGAATGTGAACAACACATCCCAAGCATACATTTACTCTTAAAGTGTACCAACACCCACCGGTGATCGGCCCGGGAATCTATCAGATTCCCTGCCCGATCACCTCCCTCCCCGCGGGACATCCGAGATCGGGATGTCCCTGGGGGTGAAACCCCCCCCAAACCCCAAAATACCTACCTCAGTTTCGGTGGGGCAGGGCCGCCGGCCCCTCCCTGGCGCCCCTCTAGACGTGTGAGTGCCTGCGCCGGCCGTCTGTGAATGGCCGGCGCAGGCACGCGCGCGTAAAAAGGGGCGCGGGGGAGGCGGAGGAGGAGCCAATTTGCCATGGCTTGTACGTTTGCTGGAGTCAAAGTGAGTTCAGGGGGTTGTCACACAGCGGTGACGATCAGGGGTGCCCCACCGTAGTGGACCAAGACCCAGGAAAGTCAAAATCCTGGTTGTTGTTCCAGTTTAACTCTTGGGAAGCAAAGAAGGTATAAGTCCCAGTGTGTCCATTTTTGTGTTTAGTCACAGCCAAACATCAGGGCCTAAGTCCTAACGAGTACACGAGTTTGCCCTATAATGTTAGAGGTCCAGACCTAATAGGGCCCATTTGGTTGTGTCTAACGCAAAAATAGTCTCTATGTGGCCTAATGAAGAATGTGAGCCAACAATCAAGCATGCAAACAGGCATGTTGGATTATTGTACAAACACATTGAATCGAGATGTGTGTGAAATTAACACATAGGTAAATTTAAAATGTCTGCAGATGTGACTATAAGACATAGGTTTCACAAGTCTTTAGGCATATGAAGTGGGATGTACTCACCATCGCAGCTGTGGCGGGGGCCCATGCTGCTGGCCGTCCCTGGAGCTGGGGTGGGGAGGAGGGTCTCTGGCTCCGTCTGCGTAGCAACATCTGTCAACAGAAAGCAAAAGACAAAAACACAATTAGTGGGCAAATGACACCTGACTATTTGACATCCATCTGGTTATTGAGTCTGAAAATGCAAAGGCTTGCATGGTTACATACAGGTTGTCCTAAATTAGCATATTTCCTGGACCATGAGTTAATGTCAATTTGTTAGGCTTGACACATGTATCCCTAAAGAGAATGTGCAAATAACATAGACAGTGCTATGTAAAGGAATCTTTAGCAGTTGTTTGGCTAATGTTAATAGTGGGCCACATGTTTGAGCGGGAACAACTTAACCCAAGAAAACAAATTAGAACACCCATCATGGTGTGGGCAGAAACATAGGGGTGGTTGACAGTTGGCTAGCACTGTAGTGGGGTTTGTGAGGTTAGGGTACCTTATCAAACCAGCTGTGACAATGGACCAGGAAACATGTGTCTGTTACAAGTGGGCCTATACACAGGATTGCAGCAAATCTGGGTTTGGGTCCGCTTTGGCAGAGCAACACAATTTGCATGAGACAACGTACTCCGCACCCGCTGCCTTCCACACATCACTCCTCGAGTGTGTGCGCACGCGCAGCCCATTTGGAAAAAGAGCGCAGGCGCACACACATCTAGAGTGTCACACAGGAGGCTGGGACGGTGGCTTGGGCAACCCCCAAAGAGGTAAGGAGTTAGTGGGGTTTTTTTGGTGGGGGGGGCCCTGGGTGAGGGATGTGATTTGTCATGGAACCTTCGAGAATCCAAGCACTATCAATGTTTGGGGGTACACTTTAATGAATGTCATAACATTGGGAATGTGATGGCTAACCACAAACACTTACCATGACTATGCCCGTGGAGAATCCTTCGCCAAAACGCCATGGAGGTGCCGCCTATATGATGCCCTGCAAATTAGAGAGGAATGGCAAGGGCTAAGTACAAATTGCAAGATGAAACCTGTCACAGACTAACAATTAAAAAATGTACACTCACCAGGGGATGAAGCGCCACTTGAAGCCCAGGGAGGGCTCTGAGGAGGAGGCGGGGAGCCTCGGCTCCTCACACTCTGGTCAGAAGATCCACCAGGCAAAGGGCCACCCTCCTCCCTCTCACTCCCTGCTCCTTCAGGGAGTGTGGGCGAGTCCATTTCTACCACCCCACTTGGACTCCCCACTTGAGAGTGGCCCCTTGCCTGGTGAGAGTCCTCAGACTCAGAGTGTGAGGAGCTGAGGCTTGATCCAGCCAGCCCCCCAGCAGCACACTCCTCTGGGGCGTCATCCCCTTCCTCCCCTGGGTCCTCTAAATAGGACCCGCGGGAGGGACCCTCCCCCGATGACTCCCCCGAGTCCGCCTGCCTGGTTCGGGGGAGGAATCCCTTCCCACGTTTCCCCAGGGGAGGACGCTTATCTGTGTGGAGGGGGTGAAAGAAAATAATTAATCTAAAGAGCACAAATGGACACAGCTTAGCAGATCATTCTGCACAAAGGCTAAACAGAACATAAGCTTTAACTTACCTGATGCGTAGGCATCATATAGGCGGTACACGCCTTCAGGGTCCCGGTGCTTGAAATCGGACCACTTCTGCTGAATTGATCGGATGGTCAGCTCGGTGTTGAAGCGCCGGGACACTGTGGCCTTCACCTCCATGGCTATGTGTTTTTTCCCTCCACGGGCATAGTCATATTCGGCCACGCAGAAGTCCTATGAAAAATGAACAAACAAACTAAAATCAATACATGACATCAGAACAATGTCATAAACAGTTATACAGAGACCAGATCAAAGTGGACCCACACCCAGGATTATCAGTATTCTGGGTTTGTGTGCACTTTGGTGGGCCACACCAATTGTGGGTGGTCCGCTGTCTGCAACCCCCTTGGAAGGCCACAAATACACCACTGAGGACACTCCCACGTCACTCCGCAAGCCAAACACAGCGCTCCGCGCGGCTGTGGTATGCGCATACAAGGCCGTTGGGACGTGCATACCAGCTCAGCTGGGTCTGCACGGCAAAGTACGCATGTGGCGTTTGACTCTAACAGGGAGTGCGCCTGCACACAAAATTAAAATATGTCTGGCGCAGGGGTACACCCTGCTAGAGGTAAGCGCAATAGGCATCCGCAGCTAACGCATGCACAGATGGGACGGGGCTGAGGTAATTTTTAGGGCCCTCCAGGGGGGGGCATCCCAGCAGGACATCCACAATGGGGATGCCCCACGGGGAGTGATCAAATTTGGTCTGAAAACAAAGAAATTTCTGACCCAATCCCCCCTGTGTGTTCTGCAACTTTTAAGCTACAAATACCCAAAAAAATACTCACTTTTACCACCTGGCCATTTACTCGGCTATCCACCCGGGTGCGCTTTTTCTTACTAGGCCCAGGAGGGGAAGGGGTGGGAGGGGTGCTATTTGAGGAAGGTGAGGTAGGTGGGGAAGGTGGGGGAGGGGTGGTGGGGTCAGAGTCGGAGGAGGAGCTGGGGAGGCGCATCACTCTGCGTCTGGGCAGCATAGTGGAAACGCTAAGGAGGAAACAGGAACCGGAAATGACCCAAGCGACATTGGGAAAAAGTTTAAAAAAAAAAACGCTACGCGCACCAGCAACAAGCTATTCTCAGCTATGTGCAAGCTAAGTGGTGGAAAAACTAAAATGACGCTTGAAAACAAGCTATTGGCATAAGCGCAAGACAGTTTTACCTTAAGGTGGCGTTGAAACGCAAAGGAGGATCCCGGAACCGGATATGACGCTAGCAACTGTGCTTCAAAATTCAAACACAAACATGCGCGCAACAGGGACAAGCTAATATCAGCTATGTGCAAGCTAAGTGGCGGAAAAACATTAAAATGACGCTGCAAAACAAGCTATTGGCATAAGCACAAGACAGTTTTACCTTAAGGTGGCGTTGAAACGCAAAGGAGGATCCCGGAACCGGATATGACGCAAGCAACTGTGCTTCAAAATTCAAAAACAAACATGCGCGCAACAGGGACAAGCTAATATCAGCTATGTGCACGCTAAGTTGCGGAAAAACATTAAAATGACGCTGCAAAACAAGCTAGGGCCAAAGGCGCCACGAATTATTAGCTTGATTTAGCAGGGGATTCTACATACTGTAATGCATAGGTCCTTCTAAAGCATACACCGTTGGGCTTAAATATAAAAATCTTATTCCTTCCCAAAGTCATCACACAATCAAACTAGACAACTACCTGAAAATGTGGCACACATGAGAATGCATAACGGGTTGTTATGAGCTGGTACGACTGAATGTTAATCCTGCAATATGTGGCCAGGCACGCTCACAACTACAGTGTATTCATTAACAACGACTGTTGTCGCGGGAAGTGAATTCCTTGCAAATGGCAGAAGGGCACATGTATGAACAGCACAGCGCCGCACAACGCAGCGCAGCGAGGCACAGCGCCGCTCGCGCCGCCACATAGCGAATCAAAACAGCGACTGCACAAACACTGACCAACACAGATTCATCAAGGACAGGGCTGCCGAATAGCTTGGGCGCTGACAATTTCGAAGAGCGAACGTGACCGCCCAACCTGACAGGCTACAAAATAGCTTTACAAGCCCCGTTTGTGTGGAAAACCAGCGATTTTGATGCCAATGAGTTTGGGTGGAGGAGATGCAATTCCCATGTCACTCACAACATTACATTGTGAAAAAAAAAAAAAAAATCAAATACATATAAATAACCAGCCAGATTCATAAAACATATCAATATAAACATGTGTTGAATTTTGGACCAAAGAAAAAAACCCCAAAACCACTAAAAACAATCATTGCAGCGTCTGCCATTGAAATGTATGGGAGAGCGGCAGGTAGCGCCAGGTAATACGTGTCGCTGTGAAGGAATTTGCAGCGGCGCTGTTCGGGCCAGCCGGCTTCATGATGAATGCCGCGCTAGCCGTCGCTCTCGCCGGCGCTAGCCTCATTTAGCTTGATAAATGCGTCATTGTGACCGCCGCCGGGCGTACTTGAGTCGGTAGTCGCCGTTAGCTGCCGCTACCTGGCGCTCGTCAGACACTACCTGGCGCTATCGCTTGATGAATAAGGGCCTTAGAGCTAATTAGAAGCTGGGCAATTACTATGAAATAAGTGAAAGCATAGGCAAGAACCAGGAGATGGGAGAGCGGGGGCACGCAAGGGCGGGGGCTCCGAACACTATCTCAGGAGGAGGAGCAGCTGTTGTGCTGGGAGTAAGTGCCTGGCCTCTAAGAGGTCATGCAAAATACACATCAATGTTCCTGCAGCAGTCACATACTCATGTTCATCACCTCAACCGCAGGGGGAAAACCCCCTACCAGCCCCCCCATAAAATTTCTGGGTGCTCCACTGCTGCTGGTATCTATAAAGGCACTAAAGCCAAATAAAATAAGAAAGCATTACTGACCTGACTGCCGGTAGACTTGATTCCCCGGACTAGTCCTGTGTGCTGAATGGCCCGCATTCAGCATTGTCATTGGTGTGCATGTCTGCTTCCAGTCATTATTGGGTGGCATCAGGAGGCACAACACATTTGCATACTTTCCTGCTTCTACTAAGGATTATCAGCATTGTAACTGTACTTATGGTGGACCAGCCAATTCCCTGTCCCTGGGAAATTCCGCCCTGGGATTATCTGCTTTGTAAAATCCTGGATTTGTGTGTATACTCACCAATCCCACAACGCATGCCCAGGCTGGGAGGATATGCTTTTGTAATTTAGTTTCTTTTGGTGTGAATTTAAAAAAAAATTGCCCCTCTCACCCCTAATTTAGAAAATAAAGAGAAAAAGGATTGCCTCTCCAATACCAAAGGGCATAGAAGCTGGTATACCCGCAGGGCCAGGTGTCAGCCCCTATGCCTGATGCCTGTCTATAAAGAGTGCCTATAAAGGCTCTCTCGCATGCTTTTCGCCCATGCAAGGTTGTCTCATGTGTGCCCCTGCATCATGCAAAAAAGCGAGAATTCTCGCTTGCGAAATTGACCTTGCACGGAGTCAAGAAAATCTTGACCCAAGCTCTAGGATGCTCCAGACCAGCAATGATGAGATAAGAGTATATTGTGATTATTGTGTGTATATTGTGGATTATTCTGAGCCCTTAGGTTTCCTATGCAGCACTTGTGGGTGAAGGTGCAGCAGCTTTGACACTCTGCACGAGTATACAGGCAACTCTCTTATAGTTCACATATACTTTATTGTGCTGATTTCCAACATCAGTTTGCAGTGCACATCATGCATATTTTCTTTGCAGTTCCCTTGTAACGCTAATCCACTTCCATCAGCTTTACAATTCCAAAGTTGGCTGAATTTTCAAGGTAAAGGGCCAGACAAATACCTTTTATGATGACACCTGGGCCATCAGCTGTAATCCTATTGATTCACCTTGGTTTCTCCTTAGGCTCCCTGGAGCTGCCTTTTGGTTTATCTTAGGGTCTTAGATTTCATTAGTTGTTTCTGGGCTGCCCGCTGCTTTTTCATCCTGCACCATTCTTCTTGAGTTACACTACCGTAACACCCTCATCCCAGTCGGAGGTTTCCTTAAATAATATCTGTCTCCTCCCTCTCTACAGCTATGTATAACGTAGTTGCATGGAACGTACATGTTTCTGACTATATCACATGGCTGGTCCATGTGCTGTTTCAGAACTTTCTGGTTCTGACCCAGGTGTATCTTTTGAACTGCTAGTTGCTACCTAGCTGATCTCTAAATCATTTACGCAAACTTACTTCTCACCTGCCAAATATCTTCAACCCGTCAACTAAAATGATACTACTGTAAGTCTCACTCACAGAGTATTTGCTCAGACATCGAAGGGCTTGATGGAGCATTTCCCCACCCAAACTAGAAGTGGCAACCCTAATCCATGTCAGGTGCCCCCACCACCACCCCCACTTTAGGTATCTTGACACTCTCTCTTTTTGTCATGAAGAAACCTCAGGCACTCTTCCAACTTTGTTTTAATTTTAGTCTTTCTTTATTTTTTGAACGTCACAAATAGCATGTGTCTTTTGGCCTCAGCCCTTCCTCCCCTCCACCTCTTGGCCTGATGTCACTACAAATCTGTACTTGATCTCCATGATCTCTAAATAGCATTTACTCTAGGAAACTAGTAAAAGCCTGCTAAGTGTTTTCTAAAAACTTCCAAGCCTTATGAGTAGATTTTAAATTGCTGTCTTAACTTGGGCACAGAAACACATCTCTTCACCCATGTTGGTTTTGATCCAGATTTGAATAATTACTTCTGTCATGCAAAAGGTTAAAGTATTCCCAAATGCCAGGGAGATTTGCTGAAGCTTTACACTTTGTAATCCATTTGTGACAGTGTAATTGTTACAGACACTGGTCTGAATGAGGTAGCGGATCAGTTCCAGGTTGATGAGAAGTGGCAGCTGCAGCAGAAGACTGGGTTTGTTTTATCAGCTCCAAGAGCAGGAGTAGGAAATTTAAGGCAATTTTTATGATCTTTAAATATTCTTGACAAATGGCAATTTATCACACACCTTGTTGCTATGGTAACAAAAATCTCTTTTTAGATATTTTTTTACAACCCTGGTATTGGGTGTTATCAAAACATTATTATGACAAAAGTGAAATCATTCGAGGATATTGAAATGTTCTGAACCATGACTGCAATCTACAAGGTTATCATAACTGCTGTAATAGTATATATTTATATATGATGGGTTAAATTGCTATGTACAGGGATGATGTCTGGCATATTGGTTGTAAAGTAAATGAAGATGATAAGGTATTGCCTGGTTACACAATGATATCCCCACCAGCATTTAACTTTAATATTGATTATTTTTTATTCAGCAATATTAGGGGGGTAGGGGACTAATAATCCAATGATTATTATCCTCCTAGTTTATAATAAATATAGTTTTTGTAACATGAACCATAAAGGTTTCATGCACACTCTATAACAATATGAATTAGACACAAACTAACCTACCAGTAGGGCCAGATTAAGGGTGTCCGTGGTACAGAGCAGATCTCTTGTTTGCCCCCCTCGCCAGCATCACACTCTCTCCATCTTTCTCTTTCCTGTCTCCTTCTTCTTTCAATGCCTCTTGCTTCTGTTCCTCTCTGCTTCTCTCCTGCCTCTCCCATGTCTCACTCTTCCCTGTTTCTCGCTGTATATCTCTCTTCTCTCACTCCCCCTCTTACCTGTTTCTCACTGTCTCTCTCTCTCTTGTCTTTCTCTTGGGTCTTTCATCTCTTTCTCTCTCTCTCTCTCTCTCTCTCTCTCTCTCTCGTCTGTCTCTCCACTGTTACTTGTGTCTCTCCTGCCTCACTCTGTCCCTTTTTTCTTTTCTGTTCTTTAATGTCTCTCTCCTTTCCTGTCTGTCTCTCTATTCTGTTTCAGTTTCTCATGTCTCTTCATTTTTTCTCTCTTTCATGACTGTCTCTTCCCTGTCTCTCTTGTGTTACTATCTCTCTCTCGTCTGTCTCTCTCACATTTCTGGCTCTTTTTTGCATCTCTTTGTCCCCTCCACACCTAAACCAATGATTATGATGTAACGCACCCCCATCGCAAAACATGTGGAATTTATTAGTGAGTGATTGTAATGCTGGTGTAGGGATTACATGCTAGTTATTCAATAAGAAACACATTTAAAAAGCAATAATAAGAGTTAAACACCTTTACTGGTAATAGACCAGAAAAGTGTATTAATAGATGTAGTACCCTTTTTAGGACATATAGGAGAAGTAGGCCGAAGATTTATATTAGACCACATGTGTCAAGGACTAGGGCCGAATGGGGCCCTCCAAGCCTTTATATGTTGCTCTCTCATTGGTACCAGGCAGTGTTGGCTGAGCAGTGCCCCTTCTAGCTGGCCCTGTGACTACAAGGCTTTGGACACCGGCAGCACATTGTTGCTCCTTTGCGTGAGGTGTTCCTGGGTGATGCAATGGTATGCTTCACTCCACTGTGGAGCACAATACTGCCCCAAATCCAAGATGCGGTGCCTATAAAGGGGACTGGTTCGTGCCTTTAATATTTTGGAAGGAGAAGAGAGTAATGATAAGAGAGACCTCTAAATGCCCCCTTGAACCAGCTGCACCACTAATTAAGTAAGCCTAATCAATTGTCGCGGCTTTTGTGCTCTGATGTTCTAGAGCAGGGGTTCCCAACAGGTGGTACTAGTACCACTGGTGATACTCAAGATCCTATCCTTGACAAGGCTATAGACTTACCTGTACCCAAACCTAATCTGCTGCCCTCTAGGCTTTATTCAACACTTATTTTCACCATAATTAAAAACTGCCCAATTTTTGGGCAATTTTATGGGGTGTGACCACATCAGGGCCCAAGAGGTGAAATGGGCCCTATAATTGTTGCTCCCTCACCTTATTTATCATATTTGTGTGGTCACTTGGCATCATTTAGGTAAAGGAAGCACCATTTGTTGCCGCTGTTTCAGTCTTTAGTTGTTTAGCTGCATCCAACTGAGTTAAAAGACAGAAACATGTTTACAGTATGAGCCTTAAAAAGGCCCCATTTAATGTCCACACCAGGCCCCCGTCACATTTAGTTACGCCACTCTGCAGCCCCCAGGTGGTATTGATATAAATCAGAAAATGGAAAGTGGTACTTGATGAAAAAAGGTTGGAAACCCTGTTCTACACCATATGTTTTAGGCTCAGGGCCTTTTAACTGGTAAAAGACAGTGGTGGCTGTTCAGCACCCTTTCTAGCTGTTACTTCAAGGCTTCTAACATCAGCAACATTCTGCATCTGTACTGGGCAAAATTATTTTGCTTTTGTCCTGGGCAAAATAGCTCAGAGTCTGCCTCCTGTCCTGGGCAAAATAGCTCAGAGTCTGCCTCCTGTCCTGGGAAAAAGAATTCAGCGTCTGCAGCTGTACTGGGCAACATAATTCAGCATCTGCATCTGCCTGGGCAAATATTTCAGCCACTGCATCTCCCTGGGCAAAATGACTCAGCATCTGCATCTGTCCTGGGTAAAATAATTCAGCATCTGCATCTGTCCTGGGCAAAATAATTCAGCATCTGCATTTGTCCTGGGCAAAATAATTCAGCATCTGCATCTGCCTGGGCAAAATAATTCAGCATCTGCATTTGTCCTGGGCAATACAATGCTGTGCCTATCTTGAGCAAGTTAATTCTGGATTTGCCCTGGGCAAAATAATTCAGCGTCTGCATCTGTCTTGGATAAAATCATTCTTTGTCTGTAATCATACATCTGAATGGACGTACTTGTATTTTGTTTTTTGTCTGTTATTAACTGGCTCTTTGAAGGCGAACAGAATTCTGATGTGGTCCTTGGTGAAAATTAGTTTGACACCCCTATTCTAGAGTATTTGTAGCATCCCTGGCTGGGGCATGCTTTTTGCCTGCAGCTAGTTATTGATTGTAAGTTTGGTCTCTTGGGCCCACAGCCTGATTCGGACACTTAGACCATGAGTGAAAATGGCTTTTAAGAACCACATGCGCATTTTCAAGTCTGGCAGAAGTTCCCATGATGTCACAGACTTTGATCAGAAGTTCAGTACAAGTGCTGGAGAAGTCAGTTACTAATCAGGCTGCATTGAATCCTTTCTGGTGTTCTTGGGGTTGTGTAACATGCAGCTGTGTGCCAGGATGTTGTCAATGATCTTCTCCTTTAGAAATTTTGCTTAAATATATCTTGCTGTAGTTTGAGAGCAATTTTGTCAAACTTGCCCAAATGTTTGCAAACCAGTAAGTGGTGTTTTGGTCTCAGCGAAACAACTGCCCTCTGGTTTCCCTTTTCTGAATCTGCAATCACAAAGAACTGCTTAGGCCAGTGAACCCTCAGTTATATGAATAGATATTGTTCTGAGCTCACTTTGGTAGATAGGTCCGATTGGGCATAGTGAAATTGTACTAAAGCTCTAGAGGTATTAGATGTCACAATATATTGATAAGCAATATGTAATAAAGGCCATAAATAATGTACATTTAGAGAAATGTATAAAATGGTGGAGGTATCAGGGGAAACAGGGAGATGTCCATGGCAATGAGAAGCCATGAGTGTCCTTTAGTTTGGATGTATGGTTGGACTTGGGGGGAGTTGTATAACTTATAACTCAATCTAAGAACACACCGTTGTTACAGACTTGACATGTTTCAAAAGCAGTAACAAATGTCAAATCCATTCGAATAAAAGGCAGAATCATGTGGAGGACACAGCCACAGCTAGACAATACATCAATAGAAAAGCTGAGAGTACAAGGAGAAGGAACCTTGATACTCTGAGTTCTAGGAAGTTGTGTCCTGGTGCTCTATGCAAAGTCTTTCATTTTTATGTATCACAAACAATAATAACCTGCTGTTATCAGAGCTTATAATGGCATGGCGCATATTATTTTATCTAGGGTATATCAATTTGTTCATTCAACCAATAGCGATTTCAATCAGTCAAGGATAGCTTGAGGTAAGCCTATACAATGTGACTCACAAAAGAAAAATGTAGGATTCATTTGGTTGTAACTGTGGGCGACACTCTGAATATGTACTCAGCCTTTTCCTTAGATAACCTCTATAGTTAGGTGATAGCAATCATAGATGTTCTTTCCAGCTCTGAGAGCTCCATCATATCCAGCATATCTCAGCACGACACCTTGCACCGCAAGAACAGGATCCTGCATGCAAGCAACTGGAGTGTCTGCAAACACAGAGTCCGGCCAGCCTTCGTGAGTCAAATAAAACGTCCAGTTTAATGGAGAATCTTTAAAATGCTCCCTTGGGCAACATCACATATACAAAAGGCAAAGTATCATTCCTGAATGCAAAAGGGAGCACTTTAAAGATTCTCCATTAAACTGGACGTTTTATTTGACTCACGAAGGCTGGCCGGACTCTGTGTTTGCTAATGCTGCTCTTGGAGGTGAGCTCTCTTCCTCGTGCTGCCTTATCGTGGGGACTGGTGGGACAACATTCAAGCTGGCACACACTTTGAAAATAACTGGAGTGTCTGGCCAAAGGAAGCCGACGAGAAAGTCATGAAAACCACTGTGAAGGTGAAAGGACATACTGTATGCACATTACCAAAATGCACAGTCATCAAAAGACTCCAGGAGAGAAGACAATTGCAGAAATATACAATCCTGCAGTAAGACAATTACAGAAATATACAATTAGGTAAAGATGTAAAAGTCGTATTTTGTTGAAAAGTGATATTCAAACTTACAGAGAGACAGACCTATTACATTTTTTTGCATAGCTGTTCCTTTTCCTCAGTCACCCAGTGCCAGCAAGCCTTTAGAGTGCCACTACTATGTTTCGCTCATACTGGCAGCACTGAGTGACAGGTGGGCCTGTAGAACCATATTTGGAGTGTGGTCATGGAGAAAAGGAATGGAAAGGAGGGGCAATTTTTGGAGACCTGCTACAGCTTCTTCAGGTAAACTACTATTATCACCATTGCCTGGACTGCCCCTTCAATAATGAAAGTATCTTTCCAGTAGCAGGTGAAATTTAAAGGATCAAAATAATAAGGATATGGATTGACACTGTCAATTTTATGTTCGATACATTGATGGATTACAATTAGGAAAGCCTCTCACTGCAGAAGCAAAGCAATATGGTTGTCTTCTAGAACTAATGCTGATACTATCATGTGAACATCTTAAATCTAAAAATACTTGGGCAGAACCAGGTGGAAGAAAAAAAATAGCTATAGCTTACTATATGTTACTATATGTTAACATCTTTTTATATACTGTATGCCAGAGATAATTACTCAAAAAAAAGAGCATGGTCTAGTGGTTGTTTTTCAATGGAACACAGTCTTTTAGGTAGATATGCTTAACATTTGAATCTGGTTCCCCATCTAGCTGATAATGAACTGATGAGAAACCAGAACAAAGCAATAGCTGGTTTGAGGGACAAAACCTGAGGCACAATAGGGCTACAGACAATTAAGTGGCCAAAGGAACCTTTGAAAAAAAAGACATGGTATTTTCATGGTATTTGCTCAAGCACTTGTTTTGCTGGTGGCCAAAACACACCCAAATGCCAGATATTTTACAAATTAATGCCCAGGGCAGGGCTACTAATATAAATGCAGGTTCTTTATATTGTTTTAAAGAGATCAGAGCATAACCAATAAAGAATATTATTGTATTCTAAATAAGATATAAAAAGAATATATATACAATATACTTATGTACAGAAAGAAAGCTACATATAAATACAGGAAAACTTCACCACATAGTCATAAATAGCTTAAGACTTAGTGGGATACATATTACATCACCACAGAAACAACCATTGTCTGAGATTCATCAGCCAGGAGCAGGGGAGGCGACAGACAAGGGGTTTGTGGGTAAACAACACTATGTCCCTGACACAGGTACCGCACACTAATATCCACACACTAATACAGCATCACCATTCAGTAACATAACCTTTCCAAAGGGAACTTGAATGGGAAATTAGCACCACTTCACCACGAAACAGAGTGGCTTCTATCGTCATCTGCCTAAGCATCAGCCATTCTTCGAGAAGTATGGCGAAAGACAGAGCGACCACACTGTGTTAAGACGTCTCAAAACACAGGTTAATTCCTGTCTTGCACCGCACGCCAGACCCCTTTTTATGGAGGCGAGTCAGCAGTTATTTGCTGACTAGACATAAATTACCCAAAATCAAACAGAGAATGGCCATTTCCCTTACTTGACCTTGGGGTCAATTTAGCTTGAAAACTCAGACTTCCGAAGACCAAATACCCCCCCCCCCCCAGTTTTGTAAGTCTTAAATTAAGATGTCAGCCTTCTAACAATGGATTGTGTGAAGTCAACAAACAATACTCAGGATATAGACAGTGGAGGGAAAAAGATGTATAAACATTCATTTCTCCAACACAAGTTCACAGGAAGACGTACACATTGTCTAAGGGATAAACAATGACAGGTTTTAGGACAGAGACAGCTATATTTCCCAATGTCTGAGTCAGCACAGTGACATCCAAGTCAGCAATTAAAAGCTTATACCATGTCATGTTTTCAATAAAATATATACATTACATCTAAAAATTCTGTTGCATAACAGCACTCCATAACTTAAGCTATGTTATTGCAGAGACTGATCATCAGTCTGGATATGGCCTTTTAAAACTATGGTACTTTAGCTTTCTTGGCAGTGGGGCTGGGTATGGTGGGAGTGGGCTAAGGGGGAGGTAGAGGAAGAGGCATTGCACTGCAGAAAGTGATTTCCAGGACAGGCATCAGGTGGTGGGGGTGGTGGGATGCTACACTTAGCTCAATGGCAGGCTCTTATGCAATGCAACCTATTAGCAATGTTGCTCTCCCTATTGCCAGTCCGCCTCTGCTTGTGACATACAGAAAGGGAAATGAATTGGATGACTTGGCTGAAATGTCAAATGTTCAATCCACTGAAAAATGGCAGAAAGTCTGCTTACTTTTCCACTCCTGTGGCATCTCTAATTAGTTACAAAAACAAGAAAGATTGAAGTCAGTCAAATTCACTGGGTGTTCAAACAGTCTATATAGATACAGAGGTGACAAAGCTCAGAGAGCCATGTATTTAGATGGAATGTTAAAACCTTGGGATGAGCTATCTCTCCCTCCCGCCGTGACTACAACAAACAAGATGAGTCATTCTGAAAAGCCTGCCAACTCCATGCTGAGAGGACCAATGTGTTACATTATTTAAGCCAATGGCAGTTATCTTAATTGTTTCTATTGTAATCACTTTCTAAATAAGTCATAAGCCTATTAATGGAATGTAGATAGCAGACAGTGCAATGTGATGTGTGCATCGTGCTGTGGGATAAAAAAATTTTTAGAGATTGTCTCCTATGTATATAGAAGAGGATGTGGAGCAACAGTAAGGTCATCAGATAAAGCTTCACCAATATTGTGTATGGGACCAATTAAAAGACTGTACAATGCAAACGTGTTATGTCCTATCATCAGCCACTCAAGCTGCTTACCAGACTATATCAAATCTCAACTGACAAACAGATTTCTCGATGCAGATAATTTAGTAGTTTGTATAGATGTACTCCTCCACCCAATGAAGGGTGGAGGTGTAAGCACCCAAGCTTCATAAGGAGAGAACCAAAGTGGGACCAAGAACAATAGAATCCAATAGTGTGATATTGGGCTTGATTTATTAAAGGTTGAATTCGAATTTTCGTGGGCTTTTTTGGGAAGAAGTGTAATTTTCCATGTGGAAACTATATGCACGATTCAACAACCTTGAAAGCTTTTTTTATTTTCCGTTTTTTGCGAATTCAATTCTAGTACTAGAAAACGCCATCAAAATTAATTTGATTTTCCAAAATAGTTTGCGTAAAATTTTCGAGTACAAAATAGTTATAGCGAGTCAGGTGCCATGTAGAGCTTTATGCCCTACATTAGTATGCACAGCATAAAGCACTGATTGGATAAGCACATTAGCTGTGGGGACAGCGAGCTGGAGTGGGAAATCTGGGGGTTTTAAACAGCAGGGCAACAGGATGCCCGTAGGGATAGTGAAAATCCTGGTGATTGGTCCACTTTAAAGCGGAACAACTCCCACAATGCCCCGTGGGTTAAACTCCCCAGAATGGCGCTATTCACTAACCTCTTCCTTGTTCCAGCAGCGCATGCCCTGTTATTTGTCCAATGAGAGCCATCTACCATTGCTATGTCATTCGGCAGGTGGCTCTCACTGACTTCGATGGGGAGCGTGCGCTGATGCATCCCCAGTGGCGCGCACTCCTGCCTCAGCCTATATTAATTGGCTAGGATGGGAGAAAGCACATGTCATTTTGCCCAGACCCCACTTTGTCTTAAGCTGGCCATGAAGTCCACTTTAAACTCAGCGACATATATTTCACTTCTGTAACCTGGGCAAACCAAGTGTAACTAAACAGTAAACATCATTTAACAGCATAAATAAAAGCACTAATACATACAAAAACAGCTGCAACATGACAATTGCCTGGTAAATATCTCACAGCCTCCTCTCTGACATCTGACATTTGCCTGACACTGCTATGGCTACAGAGATGCTGCCCTCCCCTCCAACTTACCTCCAGTGCTGACACCATTGCCCCACTTTTATGAAACTATTGGGCCTGTCTTAATTCCACATTCAGTGTTTAGAAATGAGCAGTCACATCAACCGCTAACAGACTGCACTGACTGAAATGTGCAGTCATTTAGTAGACATACTTTCATGCACGAATGATTGGAGCCCCTTTGAATGGTATTTAAAGGTTTGATTTACTTTCTCCATTGGATGTCATGATTAAGGACTCGCTGTTCGAAACGCGTTGGCGCTAGGGCCCGTCATGTACATGTTGATATATGCTTTGACCTGCTGGATTATTAATTTTAAATCGAGATAATTAATACTTGGAGGATTTTAAAACGATTGCTGGCTGGATTTACTCTTTCTACAAACATACTTTCATGGCAGACTTTGGCTTCTATGCTTCTGAAAAATGCTGCCATGTATTCTGTTTAAAGTGGACCCTAAACTGAAATTATTTCCATTGTCAGAGAGTATTTAGGAATGCTGATAAGCAGGGGAACTAAAGTTTATAAAAGTTCAATAACCTTCACATATGAAGGCTCAATCCTACAAAACCCTGTGGGCTGCGGCCATTGGGTTTTCATACCCTGTTTCTGATAGAACATTTTGGTGCAAAATTCCAGTTGTGGGTCATGATGGAGCAGGCTCACTCCCTAATTGGCAGCCGGAGGCACAGCACATGAGCATCCACCACCGATGTGCATTTTGCGGTTGACAATAATATACGTGCCAGAAGCCAGCACGAGTCCTCTTATACAGAGGAATGTCTGCCATATCTCCTCTTTTAGAGACAATATATTGGCATGCTTCATTCACTGCGATGGCTGCAGGGGGCACAGTGATATCCTCTAGTTCCTTTGATGGATGGCTGCACCTCCCTCAGTGATGGCTGCAGCATGCCCAGCCATTTCCTTTCCCTCATGTGACAAGCAACATAGGGTAAAGTTAAAGCAGTGTTTATTGTCTATGTTTATTGTGTGACACGCTGTGAAAGATACAGTTATTGACTTTTGTTGCAGATAGTAGCTTCCCATAAGGGCATACCAATCGGCAGCAGGAAAGTGAAATGTAAACCCAGAGCCACATACTTAGCTCTTCCTTTCCTCCTCCCCCCCCCCCCCCCCCCCCGCAGTCAGATTTGGTGTAGGAGGTGGGCACAGCGGCATCTCGCCTTCCCTCTGCTACGCATCCCTCCTGGATGGGTGTGTGGGGAGTGCACAGTAGGGATGCTGCTTTGCATATTCTGGATGCCGAATTTGACTGCGGTGAATAACAGCGAGATTAGAAAGTATACAGCTTGAACAGGGGGTGTACATTTCAGTTCCCTGCTGTGCGGCAACCCAAATCTGAACCTGAACTTTGGCCCGGATTAAAGTATCTTGGCAATGCAAGGTATCGGGGGGGGGGGGGGGGGGGGAAATTATGTGCTGAGTTGATGCCCATGCAATCACAAATCTCTCCATAGCACCTTCACATTTAGAATAAGGGTCAGCAGTGGCTACCCTCATGCAACAATTTTTATATTTATATATATTTAATCATATGTATTTGCTGGCAATCACTAATTATCTATTTCTACTAGGTGGCACTTTTTTCTGTTGCACCCCAGTGCTTGAAGATATGCAAGTACTGGTTTTCGGAAACAACAATTAAAAGCAACATCAAAAACTTAACTGAGTGTAAAGCAAAGAAGAAAAACGAATGAATTAAATGACTCCTTTAAATAAATGTAATTAATTTCATTTTCCAGAGCCAACGAGCCTTGGAATTCAGCAGTAACTTGATCAGAAGCTTTACAAAGGCCTGCCGGTTATCTAATTATCCTAGAGGATACCAGCTCATCTGCCAGAAATGTAAAGTCATTCTAGGCCAGTGATAAAGCATAAGAGGTCCTGTTTGTTCCAACCATAGGAGGTGGACTCATTAACCTTTTAACTGCTGCCTGACCCTTACAGAACACAATTTCTCCAAGCCTCAATTTCTTTTTAACAAGGTTTTTCATCTTGACTTTTTTCTTTTTTTGGACTTTTCCTTTTCTTTTCTTTTTTTTTTTTTGCTTTTTGTTATAATGTTCATTGTGTAAAAATAATACCATTCTTCAGTAAAAGATTATAACTGCCTTGTTCAAAGAATATTTTGAAGTCTAGCTTTGGAGGACAATTCTTTCATCTGTAGGTCAAGCAGTACCATATTTGAAATTACTAATTTCTCTTTAAAAGTTCAGAAAAAGAAAACAAATACATATCAAGAAAACTCAGGGGAACCTGTTAGAAAATATCAAGTTGTAAGAAGCTGTGAAAATTGGTGAATTTTCAGTTAAGCACCACCTTAGGCCAATTTTGATCCAAGGCTGATAATTTGGTAAGTTCTGTAGCGTGAAATCATCAACTGCTTATGAAATCTCTTAGAGGCACCTGTTTGTAAGTTAGGACTAGTGCTTTATGAGTGTCACCACATTTTCCATTTGAAGATCCATGTTGGCTGGGCAGAAAAAAGCAGGAGAGATGCTTTTGTCCCTATATATATTCAATAGATGATATTCTACTGATAGTAATATAGTAATAAGGCTGAAAAAAGACTTTATTACATCCAGTTCAGCCTGTTTATTAGTAGTACTAGTAGCCATAGCTGGTAATGTTATTACATGCAAGGAAGGCATCCACTTTTGAACCCTTTTAGTGTACGCTCCTCAGAGAGTTCCATAGTCTCACTGCACTTACAGTAAAGAATTCCCTTCTATGTTGGTGCAAAAATTGTCTTTCCTATAACATTAGTGGATGCCCCCGAGTTTAAATTACAGTCCTGGCTTTAAATAGATTGTGGGACCTTGCAGCCACTCAATGAAAGGTAAGATACTGATACTTATTTTTTAACTTTTTGCTTGCCAAATATTTTAAGACAATTACTCCCCCATTTTCCTCCAGTCCAAGCATTCTCATATGTGCCAGTCTTTTATGTTGCACACTGTCAAATGCTTTAGAAAAGTCAAGATATATGATAACCAATGACTCACCCTGATCCAATCTTGAACTTACTTCCTCATAAAAGCTGATTAGGTTTGTCTGGCAGGTGCGATTTCTAATAACTCCATGCTGAGATACTTCACAGTGGCAACTCTAAGGAAGCCTTCAAAAAGCTTGCCCACCACAGATGTTAAACTTACCAGCCTGTAGTTGACAGGTTCCCCTTTAGACCCCTTTTTTAAAATTGGCACCACATTTGAGCCAATCCTGTGGAACAGTCCCTGACTGTTAGAATCTTGAAATATTAAAAATAGTGGCTTCTCTATTACTGTATATAATTCCCTTAAAGCGGACCAAAACCCACATTTTTCACTAGCATCCCCTGAATTCCCCATGAAGATTACCCTTTGCCAATTTTTATTCCTCCTGCTTCACTCTAATCCCAGATAATGGCGCCTGTTTTAGATATAAAGCTCCATCTCCTCCATTACTTGCCATTGTTGTGTGTGGCAATGATGTCGTGCCACACCAATGTAATGACTGATTGTCTGCCATCAACAGACAGAACAGACAGAAAAAAAACAGTGTTCAAGGAAAATTTGAAAAGGGAAAATATCCATTTCTAGGTATACACCCTAAGAAACGAGTATCAGCAGGGGCTACAGCCAAATGAATTTTGTAAGTTTAGTGGGTTTTGGTCTGCTTTAATGCACTGGATAAATGCCATCTGGTCCTGAGGATTTGTCTATTTTAATCTGCTTAAGGTGGTGCCACACTTTTTCCTTAGTCAGAAAAGTGATATTTAATGGGGAGTTTGGGTTATTGCTACGCATTTCACATGGTATATCATGTTCCTCTGTAAATATAAGAAGCAAAAAAGAGGTTTAGTACATTGGCTTTTTCTTAATTCCCTCTAGTTGCCCCCTCCCTGCTTATCAGGTTTGTATCTTTTACTTTTTACATAGCTGTAGAACATTTTGGGGTTAGTTTTACTCTCTTTGGCATTCTGTCTTTCTGTCTCCAATTTTGCCGCCCTTATATGTTGCTTACATTGTTTAGTTATTTGTTTATAATTTTGTAATTCTTCCACGGTGTTTTCTTCCCTTAGAAATGTTTAAATGCCGTTTTTGTTATTTATTGCCCCCTTAACCCTGTTGTTTGACCACATAGGTTTAATTTGTTTCTGCCCTTTTAATTACTGTAAGTAATCCCGCACGTCCCTCTAGCAGAGCGCGCACCCGCGCAGGCTGTTCGTGAATGGCCGGCACGGGCGCGCCCTGTAAGAGGGACGCGCGAGAGGCGGCGGCTTATCCGGCGCTTGTCCGTCGCCGATAAGGTAAGATTTTAGGGGCTTTCTGGGGGGTTTCACACAGCGGGGCATCCCCGATCGGGGTACCCCGCGGAAGTGGATCAACACTCAGGATAGTGAAAATCCTGGGTGTTGGTCCACTTTAAAATTTAAAACAAGAATGACATAGGGTCCCCCCTCCTGGGGGGGGGGACCCTAGTTTTTTTTTAATTTTAAGGGTTAGGGTTAGGTTTAGGCTAACCCTAACCCTTAAAAAAAAAATTACGTAGGGTACCCCCTCCCAGGGATTTTAAGGGTTAGGGTTAGACTAAGCCTAACCCTAATCCTTAAAATTAAAAAAAAAATGACGTAGGGTCCCCCCTACCCATCATAACCAGCCCGGGACCAGCTATGGGGGCTGGTAGGAACAGAGTGGAGGGGCCAGCCCCCCCACCCTGCAGCCTACAAGCCCACATAGCCTATGTGAGCCCGGGCTCTTCTCCCCCCCTCCTGGGCTTTGGGGAGGCAGGTAATTGGGTGTGCGGGGGTTAATGGCAAGTCACCCGCTAGGGCAGGTGACTTGCCAGACCCCAGCCTTGTGAACTGGTACAGGGGTCTCATGGACCCCTTACCAGTTCACAAAGGGTTAACAGTAAAATAAACACACACACACAGAGTAAAATTATTTTATTTTAAAAAAAACTAAATTTTTTTTCTTTACTCACCATCGATCGTCAGCTCCTCTGTCCCTCGCTGATCTGATGACAGATGCCGGTGATCGGCAGCCAGAGGAGGGGGGGGGAGGCAGGAGATCAGAGGATCTCCTGTCCCCTCCTTCTCTCACCACCGATCACCGGCATCTGACAGCTGAGAGGCCTGGAGCTGTCATGATGCTGGCCGAGTGACGGCCCCAAAAGGGGCGGGGCTTCGTGTCAAGATGGCGGCGCCCATCAGAGGAAGAGGGGAGAGAGCCTGACAGGCTCTCTCCTGAAGATAGAGAGCCCTGGGGGGGGAGATCGGAGGCCCCCCGGGTGAAGAGGAGGGCCGGCGAGATCGAGTGCACATGGAGGTGAGTAAATGTCATTTTTATTTTTTTTATTTTTTACAGGAAAAGCCCCCCCAGGGGGAAGAGGAAACCCGGCCGGTTCGAATGAGGGGTCAGGTAAGTGTTTTTTTTTAACTTTTGCAGGTGCTAGCAGGGGGCAAAGCCAGGCACGTTTAATGGTTGGAGAGGCAGCCACGTAAAATTTACGTTGCTGGCAATAGAAGGGTTAAAGTGACTCGCAAGCCAAAAGTTAAAAAATAAATATCAGTAGCTTACCTTACATTGAGTCCCCCCAGTGCTCTTCTTCCTGCTATGTCGGTCTACTTAAGTAAAGAAAATCGCTTCCTCATTCAGCTTTCAGTCTCCACCCCACTGACCTGGTCCTTCAATCAACTTTAAGTGGACCAAGAACGGAAACACCCCCAACTCTATCCCCAGACGTCCTGATTGGCTGCCTTTATATGCAGCTATGAAACCCCTCCCTCCTCCCTTCTCTCTGGTCATACTATGTGATGGCAGACTACAGACACTCTTACCCTGCAGCATCTGTAACCCCCTTTTTCTGATTACATTATGTGCTGGCAATAATAACTAAAGGCACAACAATGCACATATTTTTTTTTTACTTTGATATATGTAAAGCACACAATGTGCTTACATCACATCACTGTTGCCACACCACTGTTTCTCCTAATTTTTCTCCAATGCTCTAATAATTTTACAAATGACTTAGAAACTACAGGGTTTTATTGAAAACGGATTGAAGTTTGGGACAGTGCAACATGTAGCCCCAGACAATGGGAAAACAATTGGGCGTGCTTCTAGCATTAGTAAGCATGCATTTCATATGGTTTTGTTGATTTTTTATAATGTCCATTTGCCTGCTCAGTATACTCCCCCTTCTAACCCAAGTTCTATTTCAACCCCACTGTCTCTTTCTTTTCTGCCTCTGTGACGGCATACAGCCTCCCCCCAGTGCTTAGTTTAAAGACTCCTTCAAGGACAGATGCACCCTCCCCATTTAGGTGCAGCCCATCCCTGCCATATAATCTGTAGCCCACTGAGATGTTTGCCCAGTTCTCTAGGAACAAACCTCTAATTTTTACTCCATTTTTGAGCCATTTGTTTACTCCCCTAATTCCCCGCTGCCCCTCTGGTGTAGCTTTTGGTACTTGTAGTATTTCTGAGACATGCCGAACTCCTACCCAAGGAAGGCAACACACTGTTCGGAGATACCGATCTTTGTGACAGATTGCACCTTCTGTTCGCCATTTTCCCTGTACTCCCATTTCCCTTCCCCTCCTTACTGGAGCAGACAGCACTGCAGCTATGCCACCCTCGATCTAACATCCTCCTCATTTGCCAACTTGTTGGGGGCTGCCAGCTCAGGGCTATCTTCCCTGTTACTTTTACCCCTACCCCTCCTTTTATCCATCTTCCTGCCTCATCATCCTGTTTTACCTGCCCCACCATGCTACCACCCTCCCCATTCCCTAACCCAGAAAGTGCCTGCTCAGTGAGCACCAGATTCCTTTCCAGCATATCAATGCGTCTTTGTGGTGCCAGTTGCTCATTTAGATCCAGAAACTGGGCTTCCAAATATGCAATGTGCTCAAATCTTGCACAGTGACATTTACCATTAAACTTCTGTTCAAGTAGTACATGCATAGCACAGGAAGTGCACTGGACAGCATTACTTGGCATGGAGCACCAAAACCTCTATAAACTATCAAAGCAGCTAAATATACAGCCAGCAAGCAGAGAAAAACAAGGCAAAGCACTTAAAAAAACAATCAAAGTCAAACAATCAAAGCCCCGCTCTGTAAAGTCTCTTTATGTTAAGTCCACTTAGTATTTACCCACTTGCCAAAGCTTGTTAACACTCGCTTTATGCAATCTGTTTTATAGCAATATACTTTCCATTCTTTCCACCAGTGTCTTTCTGGCAAAAAAAAATATGTTACTGGCACTTTGCCCACAAGAGGTGGCACCTGAACAGAAAACAGAATGTGGGCAAAACAGAAGATGCAGGATTACTGCAGAATGCTCTTGTGGTTTTGTGCTAACACATTATTAAACTTTATCTGTACAATTTGCCTTTGAGTCTCCTATTTATCCAGAAATTAGTATATCTGTAGTAATAAGTCAACAAATATCTTGACCCTCATTAACTGATTTTCTCAATTCAGAATGAAGAAGAATATCTATAGCATTAAGTAAGCACCTCATGGAAATAAGCCATTGACTTTCCTTATGGTTGTTATTAAAATGGACCAAAACCCATTTCCCGATGATTTCCTACATGGTTCCAGATTTGGAATGCCCTGCTGTGTGAAACCCCTCCCCCCCCCCCGAGTCCCCAGTAGAACCTACCAGATCCCCACATGTGCCATAGAACCGAGAAAAGATGAGTTTTTATGGGCGACCTAAAGGGTTTTATAGTATATGTTTTATGCTCCTGGCATACAAGTCAGTGTGTAGCAAATGTTATTTTTTGTTAAAAGATACATCTCCTTTCCCCCAGTTACCCTGACTCCCACCTTTGTAATCCACTTGCTCCCCCTCTCACCCGGTGATAAACCTCTAAGTGACCTGTGAACATAAAGGAATCCTTTAGGGCAGGAAGCTCACACCACTGATAACCTGTCAGGATGACTAGGTAAACCACTGGGACTCCAGGGAGCAAGGGTCAACCCAACTTCCCCTTTCCCCTTAAATTTGCTAACCAGATATAGAGATGATATTTGAATCTGCCTAGAAACTTGTGAGACCCCAAATCATTCCTTCCTCGGAGGAGGGGTGTAAGATTGTTTCAGGTAAATATCAGAATTGTCTGCATGGCAGCCAGAGACACGCTATGTGTAACATCCAAAGAAAGACCAGAGACTTTATATCGGTTTCGATTTTATTAAACTTTGGACTGAATTTATAATTATACATCTAAATTATTGGTAGCACAGACATTCTATAAGTTTGTAATTTTGGGTTGATTCTATATTGGGTGGTACGTACCTTGTGCCAACTGTTCATACGTGCTGCTTATAATTAAACGTCTAGTGTTGCGGTGGCATGTGTGTGGTGAGACTTGCCAGATTGCCTTGGGTTTAAGTGACAGGACCAATTGCATCATGACCCAGTGCTTGGGATTTGAAAATTCTGTTGGTCTAATCTCAGGTCAGGACGTTAGGTCCTCCTTCATTATTTTTGCCCATTCAATCTGAAGTAGGTACTGTAGGAACCCAGGAATAGAATGCAAAAAAACAAAGTTTACCTTATATCAGGGTAAGCGAAAACAGTGAATTATTTTTCTACTTTCAGGGAAAGGACTATTGGCAGGGACATGTTATTTTGTTTTGCATCACTGGTTTGGTTTCACTAAAAGCAATAGGACGGCTCCCTTGGGCCATACTTTCATGGAGTGCTTGACACTAGGCAGTGTCCCAGTTTCATCCAAACTGGGATTAGAGGCATGGGGTCTGGCATAATCTAGTTGTCACATACAGTCTTGCATTAACACTCATTCCTCTGCTGTATAATAATGTCTCATATATTAAATCATATCAAGGCAATGAACATTACAACTCCATGAAAGACCTCTCCCTCAAAGTGAATTACCAGTTATTTTTAAAGGACCTGGCAGTCCACTAAGTGTGTGTGAGCTTACAAAAAGGAAACTAGTAAGGAAGGGTGTCAGAATCACAATTGTTTGGCTACCTTTCAGTTACGCAGCTTTTTTGTAAGAGCAAAAGGACTAAAAATACAAAATGTGATACATATCTCCTACTATTTGTTATAATATAGGGGGGTGGGGTGTCCGTATCTGTATCCCACTGGGGGATTTATAATGATAATTCAGATACTCATGGGTTAATGATGCACAGGAGACAGAGCACTGGCTTCAGAAATAACAGGCAGGATAAAACCTTTAAAGAAAGGTTATTTAAGGTAATCGTCCTCCCCCCATACTTGCTTGAATTGAGCACCTATTTTATTTCCTTAACGATGAAAATAAAGTGTTCCGCTATCTAGAAAAGTTCGGCTACATTGACACAGCACAGTCTCAGCTAACAGAGAATGTATTGATCCAGCTGAACTGTGAACCTTTTAATAGAAATGGCAGTTTCAGGGAGGGCCATTTTTCCTCTGAGGAGTTAAATCTTAAATAGTGTTTTACAGGTGAACATCAGCACATTCACACCTTGCTGCTCTGCATGCTGTGAGCTTCTGTAGCAATTTGCTGTGTTTTAGATTCTGCAAAAGTGAACCGAGAATGCTGTTGCACTTTCTCTGCCTATTCGTATATCTTTCCTGCTGTTATAATGTTCCACCTTGCCTATTCCTTTATTCTTGTGATACTCATAGCTACAGACATTTTTCCTATAGTGATTGCTTAAATGTAAATGACAATTCTCTTTAAAATAGATGTCAGCCATTGAATATATAACTTAGGATGTGTAGAGCAGTCTGACATGTATAGACGAGTGTGCTTGAATAGAAATTTAGATTTGGTTTATGAATACATTCATTTATTACCAAAGTCATTTAACAGAGAACTCTGGTACCAAAAGGCAGCCCTTTCGAGCCCCTGGAATATACAGTACACTTTCATAAGGGAGGATGGTCTGGACTGCTTGGGAAGCCTCAGGTGCCTCAAGAAACTGAGGGTATGGGCAGGCAACAAGGGATTCCTTGCCCTAAAATGGACTGGCAGCAGCAGGATGATAGGGTGTGGTCATATGTAGCCAACAAGAATCACAGTGAAAATCCTTAGCAAAAGGTCATTGGCAGATGGCAAAAAAGTTGAAAGTCCAAGGCAAAAGACAAGGGCAGGTCGCAATAGTTTTTTCAAAGCAAAGGGTCAGCAACGGTGAGATGATAAATCATGAATCTCCAGAAACTGGAAGAGGGTGCAACAGGATGGATCCTATGAAGATATTCTGGTGTCATCTTGGAGCTTCAGCTTCATATTTAATGGACATTGCTTCCTATTAAAAGTATTTTCATGCATTGCACCCAAAAGTTTGCACATGCACACTGTGTACAGCATTCTGTGTGGAAGATTGCCTCTATCCTTCCCTGATTCTGACAAGGGTGGGTCTCTGCTAGGCAGATGTAGGGGGTTATTTAAGAAGGGATAGCATCAGGTAACGCCTGGTTAATGTGAGGTAGCGACAGATAGTGACTGGTGAACGCCAGACACGGCACGCAATTCCACATTTATCAAGCAGAATCTGTTTAGCGACTGGGATAGCGGCATGTAGCGCCTGATTCATCATTTTCAGCCTTGCACAGCGCCAGGTATGACCTCTCGCTACCTGTCGCTCTCCCATACATTTCAATAGACGGACCTTTTCTTCACTTTAAACAGGTTGTTTTTTTTTTCCCCAAAAATCACAAATAATTCTGTGACCTCTTTTGGCATTGAAAAAACAGTTTTTTTTTAATTTTTTAACATTTTTTAAATATTTCTTCAGAAATGACATTACGGTGGACCCAGGATCCTTTTATCTTGCAAGTTTTTAATATTTGGAACATTATTGGCCGGGATTCGGGACGCAGCCGAGGACCGTTTTATTCCAGCGCCGGTGAGAGTGTCACTGTGCTTTTATGCTCATTTTCATTGATTTATTATGTGAGTGCAATTCCTGATTTTTTGTTAAAGTTTTACAGAATTACACTGTATTCGTTTTTTTCTGTTCTCTGCATTAATGAATTGACACCATCCGAGTTACATCTAATTGCTGAGACTGAGGTCTCTGGGAATTGGTGCCTTTGTGCATACATCTTCTGGAAGCGCTTTATTCACGGGGAGTTTACATACAGTTTGATTATCGTTTGAGGACACTGTCTACATTGAAGTCTATTGGTGGCAATAATATTGCACAGTATTAATTGAAGGCGTTCTATTTCCATTGAAGTTGGTAAGAGTTTGCACGTTTGGTGGTGGATATATTTGCACATATACATGTGAAGTGCATGCACCGTGGGATATTCAACATTTTTTTCATTTTTTTCATTTTGATCAAAGAAAAAATAATTTTTGAATGTTTTGGACTTCTGTTTTTTCTGTTTATTTCAACATTTAACTGATTTGAGGGTTGTTGTTCACATTTATGCTCTGTGTTTATTGTTTATTGTATTTATTGGGTCCTTTTGGAGATAGGGATTTTATCACGTTGAGCAAAAATTTCTTCACATCATTTGGGTTAGAATTTATTTAGCGCGGTTCTGCGTTTTTGGTTTACACCATTGACACTATTGTATTTATAAAATTCTTACCAGAGTTGAAATGATTTAGGCATAAACTCATATTTCTATTGCATCACTTTCGCCAATGGTAACCATTCCTCCAATTCAGATAAAAATGGGGTAATACCCCAATATAACTCCAAAGCATGGGCCAAAAAAAGCATGTAGGGATAAAAGAGATAATCCAATCTAACGTAATAAAGTTTTAGCTAGAAACACTTTTCACAAAATAAAGATTTATACACTCACACTCAAGTTATGGTATAATTCAATGCACATAGTTAAACACAGAAGGTTCAGAGCATGGGCATCACCAACCAGTCCTCTAACGGGCAATAAGAAAGAATGAAGTTCTCACCACCTGTGCTCAATTCTCCGCTATGTGCTGCTAGAGCTTCCAAAGGGTCACCACCGAGACCACCACCACCGATGCGTTTTGACGTTGTATCGACTTTCACTAGGCTGGCGGCGCATGGTGCCTATTTATGGCGGTACTGCTGGGGGCAAGGGAGCTGGTAGCCCCTCTCATATCCTCTGACACTCCTGGAGGTTGCCGGCTTTGAAAGCTCCAGATGTGCTGAAGAGGTATCTGAGTTCAGCACCTTAGACAGCGACCAGTCAGTACTATTCGGGCTGGAGCTGCCAAGATATTCTCAATCAAGTTAGCTTGCCAGGTAAACAAAGTACACGAATCCTGAGACCCTTAGAAACATGGAGACTGATTCATTACTAATGCCAGTTATCAGCAGATGAGCGTCTGTATAGCGGCATTTAGAGCGACTGCTAGTAGACGCTGTAAGCGGGTATCGGGTGCTGTAACAGAGCGCCTCAGTTGCTCTAGTAACCTGGCCCGCATTGATGAATGTGATGTATGTTGGGAACTCTAACACCAGTACACGCTAATACGCTGCAGGGAGCAAATGGTAGCGCCAGCTCAGTCGACTCTCGGTGCTCCACACCGTACTAATCTAAAAAGGACACAAACACAGCGTCGGCACTATAAATCTGGTCGCTATAGCATAGAGCGTCAGGCGCTGTGTGATTAAAGTCTGTTTTTGAACACATACCCACCAGTAACAAAGCGAAAACACACGGAATGTCATTGTTTTAACACTGTGACATTAACACTTTAGTGCCAGATCTATAATGACAATTCTGCATAAAATATCAAAAGTCAAAAAATTTCTAAAAGTGTTTGTTTGCAGCCAGGAACGGTCATACAACGATTAGAGCAAAAAAAAAAAAAACAAAACAAATGTCAAACACGCTGTTTAAACACAAGCAAATGAACGCCCATTGAAATGTATGGGAGAGCGACAGTGAGCAAAAGGTACTACATGGCGCTCTGGAAGCTAGAGTGCCTGTGCTATACGCTGAGCCGCCTGTAATAATACATCGGACCCTACATGGCGCTATTAGAGTCACTCACCAGATCCGCTTTCATAAATGTGGTTTTGCTTACAGCGCCCAGCGTTCACCAGACACTGCCTGTCGCTACGAGCCACTACCTGCCGCTATCCCTTCATGAATAACCCCCTGAGACAGTGACCAACTGCCATCCTTAAAGGTGGAAGCTATCTGCAATAGCACCTTTGAATATGACTGAGCTTGAGCACTGGCAGGCATAATCTGTAATGGCTCGCATCCTGCCCAGTGCCCTTATAAATAAATGTATATAACTTGTATAATATTAATAATAATATGTGTTATGAAAAGACATAAAAAGTATAATCAGTAACAAATACCTAATTAAAAAGAAGGAGGATGCCATTTGTTTATATGGGATGAGGTTGTGATGCACATGCTGTACAATGCAATATCAAAGAAAAGATATATGAACATCATAGAAACTGGAAAATACATTTAGACACAATTATTAAAAAATATATTCATCAAAAAATATAAGAGAGAATGAAAAAGGACAAAAAGTATCAATTATTAGAGTAACTGCCAGCCTACCTTGAGATTTTGTCACCCTTTGTTGCCAGACCATTTTGCACTATTTTGCACTCCCCATGTTCAACTGTGATTTTTGAAGGTGATATATTGTTTTTTTTCAGCAGAGCCTGGGCTTTAACATGAGATGTCTTGTTTGTCATTTTCTA
This sequence comes from Gastrophryne carolinensis, assembly GCA_027917425.1. Taxonomy (NCBI): domain Eukaryota; kingdom Metazoa; phylum Chordata; class Amphibia; order Anura; family Microhylidae; genus Gastrophryne; species Gastrophryne carolinensis. Next base: position 169,254,418 of record CM051240.1, on the reverse strand, counting down.
AGTGTATTCTCAATCTTTTTGGGTGAAATATGGGCATAAAAGTAGTGTTTTTTTGTAATAACAAAATGTAAGTTTGTCAATAAAATCTTATTGCGTGTGAAACCCCAATTTCTCCCGGTTACAGCGGTACCACATATGTATAGGTAGACACCCTTTCCTGCCCAGGAGACTCCCCCAAACTGAAACAACGCTTTAGGGGATTTTCAGATAAAATACAACTATGCTATGCAATATGCGCAACTTGCAAGAAAAACAACCTTTTACATTTGAAATACCCCCACAAACTATATATTCCCTAGAAGTATACACCTCAGGCTTTCTAGGCGTACCAGGTTTGTTGACATGGGTGCAGTTTTCTGGAAGTAATCCCTCAATGTACTCTTTGGTTGCACAGGGTTTCCCTAAAAATGAATAAAAAAGCTGAATCAAAACCACATTTTCCTAAAAAAAACTATATGCAAACCAGAAAAAAACTTAAAATCTGAAAAAGCAACATGCCCCGAAAGAACAATACCCAGCATGCATAACTACTGTCAAGGGAAGAATTGGCAAACGCCCCAAAGTAAAGCATGTGCGTAACGGTAATTTTATTTCAAAATTTCAGCTCTGCAGACAAAGTGCACACCTTGTGCTTTTTTTACCAAAACAACCCTTTAAATTTGGAATATCCCCCATAAACCATATATTCCCTGAAAGTACACATATTAAGCTTTCTAAGCGTACCCAGCTTGTTGTAGTTAGCTCATCTTTCTGGAAGTCATATCTCGAAGAATTCTTAGGTTGCTCAGGGTTTCACAAAAAAATGTATAAAAAAGCAGAATAAAAAACACCTTTTCCTAAAATATCAATATACAAATAAGAAAAAACAAGCTAAATCTGAAAGCGCAAGGTCCCCCGAGCAGAACAATACCCAACATGCATAGGTACCTGTAACCTTTTAACTGCCAGCCTACTTGAGATTTTGTCACCCTCTGCTGACAGGATATTTTTCACCATTTTGCGTGATGTTTAACTGTGATTTTTCCAGGAATTTCCAAGAAAATTGCATATTTTCTTTTTGTGGCAGAATTTAGGCTTTAACATGAAATGTCTTGTTTGTATTTTTTCTACTTTTTTTTGTATATTTTTAAGTAAATAATTAAAAAAAAAAAAAAAAAAATATATATATATATATATATATATATATATATATATATATATTTAAATTGTCTCCTTTATTTTAAATAAAACATTTATTTTATTAAAAACCATATTGCATGTGAAAGTCCCATTTCTCCCGATTACAATGATACCAAATATGTATCGCTAGCCCCCCGTTCCTGTCCAGGAGATCCCCTAAACTGAAAAGAGCACTTTATAACATTTACAAACAAAATACAACTACTATCCACATAAAAAAGGGTTAAAAAAAAAAAAATTGGTGTGGGGTCCCCCTTCACAGGGGGGGGGGACACCATTTCTTGGGGGAATTTTAAGGGTTTTTGGGGAGGCAGGTAATGGCGGGTCTCAGGGTTAATGGCAAGTCACCCACTAGCCGCAGGTGACTTGCCAGACCCAGAGCCTTGTGAACTGGTATAGGGGTCTCATAGATCCCTTACCAGTTCACAAAGGGCTAAATGTAAAAAAAACCACACTGACACAGAGAAAAAAATATTTTATTATGTTTTTTTTAATACTTACCTCCCATCCATCCCTGAGCACCGTGTCCCACGCTGATCACTTTGGCTTCTGCTCTCCTGCTGCTGCTGGAAGCCTTTTATACCTACTGGGGACCCCAATTTTTGGGGAATTTCAAGGGTTAAAAACCCTTAAAAAGCCAAAGAAAAAATGGCGTGAGGTCCCCCCTACCCAGCTTAACCAGCCTGTGACCAGCTATGGGGGCTGGTAGAACAGGGCGCAGGGGCCAGCTTTGGTGGCCCATGGCCCTGCAGGCTACAAGCCGGCATAGCCTAGGGCCACGGCTCTTCTGCCCCCCCCCTGGGCTTTGGGGAGGCAGGTAATAGGGGGGGCTCGAAGGTTAATGGCAAGTCACCCACTAGCCACAGGTGACTTGCCAGACCCAGAGCCTTGTGAACTGGTATAGAGGTCTCATAGATCCCTTACCAGTTCACAAAGGGTTAAATATAAAAAAAAACACACTGACACAGAGAAAAAAATATTTTATTATGTTTTTTTTCAATACTTACCTCCCATCTATCCCTGTGTCCCACGCTGATCACTTTGGCTTCTGTTCTCCTGCTGCAGCCTTTTATACATACTGGGTTACAGATAACATAGGGTTAATTTAAAAAAAAAATGACATAGGGCCCCTATTAAAAAAAGAAAAAATGTTTTCTTTATTCACCTCTGATCTTCATCTCCTGTGTCCCGCGGTGATCCGATGCCAGTGATGGCTGAACAGAGGAGGGGGGAGGCAAGCGACTGGAGGATGCCATCACCGGCATCTGACAGCTGAACCGCCGGGTGCCCCGACGACGCCCGGCGGTGACGTCATCGGCCCAGCCCCCGAAGGGAGGGAGGAGGGCTGTTATGCCCTCTCCAGAAGGTGGAAGAGTGGGGGGTGATCGGAGCCCCCCCCCCCCCGAAGAGGAGAGCCGGCGGGAGCCATCGGGCACGAAGGTGAGTAAATGTCAATTTTTTTTTTTTTTTTACAGGCAATTCCAGGGCTGCTGAAACGGGGGGGGGGGGCACCCTATTTTGGGCACTCCCCTGCAGCCGGAGGAGCCCCAATGGGTGGTCGGAGCCCCTCTGGTTGAAGAGGAGACCCGGCTGGATCGAACGAGAGGTCAGGTGAGTGACTTTTTATTTTACTTTTACTGCTAGCAGGGGGGGGGGAAATTCAGGTAAGTAAAATTTACGTGGCTGGCGGTTAACTGCAGGGGAGGCAGCCACGTAAATTTTACATGGCTGGCTTTTAAAGGGTTAAATATAGTCCAACTCAAGATGTGTCTATACAGTTTAAATCAAGATCTATATTTACCCTCCCACCATGAGGGATAAGAGTATCCAGCTCCTAAAAACCATTTGGATTCCCTTTTGAGACGTCTCTTGTCGGATTCAATCCCCTCTAGTTCCCTTCTGCTCTATCCAGTCCCATATAGGACATTAATTTAGGGCTGCAAAGACTGAGCCACCTTAAAATGGGCAGAGAGACTGTGTGCCTTAAAACCCTATTTGATGTTATATATGTGTTCGTATATCCATACTTTAAATACTCTCGTTGTCCTGCCTACGTGTAGTTTATTACAAGGACACCAAATTAAATAAATCACATATTTTGAAGAACATGTAATAAAAGTGGGGATAAAAGTGTAATAAAAGTGGTTAATTCATAAGATTTCCTTAATTTTGAAACTAGAAAATAATTGTATTTTTTCTACAAGTAAACAAGTCCAATACATGTGGCAACTACTTATTTCTATCTGTAGGCTTAAAATAATTACAGAAACAGTCATGTTTTTTCAGTTGAATCATTGGGTCGTCTTGAAGAATGACCCTATTTTGGGGTCCTGCCATACAGGATAGGCCCAAGATTATTTACAAGAGGGCCCCGCCTCTTAATGAGAAACTGGTCAGGAGTTTTCTCGATCCCCCGAGATCTAGAACTCCAGGTTTATTGGTTGGTTTCTATAGATGCGGTACATATGCCGGTACATCGTCTACCCCCCTTTCTTATCAGCTGTTAGAGGACTGGGTGGTGAGGGACATGTTTGGAGCCCTCTGTGTTTAAATATGTGCATTGAATTTTACCTTCACTTGTGAGTGCATACATTTTTATTTTATTAAAAGTGTTTCTAGCTAAAACTTTATTATGCTAGATTGTTTTACCTTTTTTTCCCTACATGCTTTTTTGGCCTACACTTTGCTTTGGAGTTATATTGGGGTATTACCCCCTTTTTATCTGAACTGAAGGAATGATTGCGATTGGCGATAGCAAAAGTACAAGTATATGTTTAAATCATTTGAACACTGGTAAGAGTTTTATAAGCTGGTGGTGGGTACACTTATATGAAGTTTTAAGAAAATTCCACTTTGGACAATTCAAGTTATTCTTTGAACTTTTTTTATACCGTTACTTCTGTAATTTGGAACTATACTGAGATGTTTTGTGTCTCTATGAATACATTTGCACACCTTGGGACTAATAGTTTCTACATGTTGAGCAGTCACTGGATAAGATTATTACTGAATTGTTTATTATCTTTTTAGAAATTATTGAGTGTGGTATTTTAATATAATATATATATATATATATATATATATATATATATATATATAAATGCCTATGTACTATGTATACAGAAGGGAACAGTATACTGTATAATCAATATATATATGATGAAAAACAACTTAATAGAGGTATTAAACAATATAGAAGGGATTAAAAGGAAGTCAAAAAACTGAAAACTGAATAGAAAAAATAGGAAAGAAAAAAGGGAGATAAGGCCAAAATGCATCTGTGTGAGCAAACAATGTTAAAATCCTATATTCAATGTTGCCAGTGCGGCAAATAAAAAAACAAATACTGGACCCTCTATAGCATGCAATGCAACCACTTACCCAGTGGTCACAGACTCTTTCAATGTGTACCCGCTTGCAAACTCTTTTCCTCCCCCCAGGGGGAAAACAGAAGCACTGCCTGTTTTGTCCATGTGCAGCAGCAGGAAAGATAGGAGGCGACTCACACGCTTGTCCAGCAGCACCACCAGTGCTTAAAACATTTTGGTATGGAGGAGTGGAGCCTTGGGGAGTCTGCTTGTAGTGGGCTCTGTTTTGCAGGAGGAAGGATTCATTGGCGGTTGCAGGGAAGTTGCAGTTGCACTACAGTTGCAAGTTCTGTAAATTTGTATCCCATGACAAAGATGGGTAACAGAATAATGTTTAAGGTCACGCAATACCCCTTTTGCAAGTCAAAAGTTGGTCTTTTGCCTTGAGAAAGGGGTACTGTGTGACCATGGAGTACTGGCTCATCTGTCTTGCTGTTCCTGTTGTGGGACTCCTCATGTTGTTACCACCTGCAATTCGCCACCTATGTGACTGCTCCTGTTCTGGGATTCCACCTATCACCTTCCACTAATGTGACTGTTGTGGGACTGTTCATGCTGTCCAACTGTCAAACTTCAACTATGTGACAGTTCCTCTTTTGGGGACTCCTCAAGGCACATACACTAAATATGCTTTAATTGACCCCTGTGCTTTTCTCTAGCTATTATACAAGCTGTACACTGACAAATTATCCCATGAAAAGATATAATTGAACATTTACAAAAATGGGTGGGCTTTACTTACTTTTGGAAAATACTGTATATGAATATTTTCTACTATATACTGTATCACAATGTCCATGATTACCCCATAATAAAATGCATTGTCACGACTATTCATATTTCTTATTCTATTCTTCAACCCATTGTATGCCAAGCACAGATTCTACATGCTTGCTTTTCCTACTGTTAAGTGGCAAGTACGAAGAACCTACATTCTTCGCATTTCCCCTGGATAGCTAAAACGCCATGGTATGCAAAGCAGTCTGATTGCAACAGTTCCTAAATGCTGATATTTAGGCTTGTGTGATCCAGAATCTGGAGTGCAGGTTCAGCTGGTAGGTGATTGGAGCAGGTACCCAGAAACTACCAGCATGATCCACCACGGAACATGCAAGTGGCCCCTCTCAACACTAGGGGTATCTGGCTGGTCACTGGATACTACAGTCTTCACAGCTAATTTTGTTGATTTTTAGTGCTTTTAGCGCTTAGTGCTTTTTACAACGATTAGGTGGATGCTTGTACACCCCAATTGTCCTTATAATTATACTAAAGGCAAGCCCAATTGTTGCCCCATTCTCTCGGGGTCCTAAACTTAAGTCCGCTGTCAAAAAGATCCTGTAGTTCCTAAGTTATCTTTAAAAGTATTAGAGCATTGGCGATTCATAGAAATTAAGAGAAACAGTGGGTGTGGCCACAGCGATGTGATGTAAAACAATGTGATTATTTTGAGAGGAGAGAGGAGGGTTGGGTTTCAGAGCTGCAGAAAGAGACAGCAAATCAGAACGCCTGCGGAGGGAGTGGGAGGTGTTTCCGTTTTTCTGGGTCCCCTGAAGGTTGATTGATGCACCAGGTCAGTGGGGTGGGGACTGAAAGCTAAATGAGGAAGTGGTTTTCCTTACTAAGGAGACTGACAGAGGAGCAAGCAGAACTTGAGCCACTCAATGAAAGGTAAGCTACTGATATTTATTTTTTAAGTTTTGACTTGCCAAACACTTTAACTTGGATTACAATGATATAATAATAATTACAATATATATATATATTAGATAATAATAGGAACTGTGCCGAAGGGCATAGGGACTGGTGTCTTGGCATGGCTGGAGGTCTCTGAGTCATGTAGCACCCAGCCCCTATTCCTGGTGTGCCAGCTGGTAGCTTCAAAAGGGGGGCTGCAAATAATTTTTTAACACACATAATCAGAGCTATTTTCAAATAGCCCTTATTATGCTGATGTTCATCATCATTTTTATGTAAAACAAGGCTGTCAACTAGGCCAATACTTATACTATGAATGGGCCAGTTCGAGATTGCGCTGGGAGGAAGAGTGGGTGTAGCTGAGGCCTAAAGGGGAGGCACTGAGCAGACACAGTAAGAACGTGAAGGAGCAGTCCATTGACCAAAATGATAAACACCATTCGTTGAGGAGGGCAAGGGGGTGGAGAGAAAGGGAAGCTAATATAGAAGAAAAAACAGATGTTTTGAAATTTGGCAGTCGGTGTGCCTGATTTATACAGTCAATTTTTTTGTTGCCTGGACAAGGTCTTTAATGCCTGGACAGGGAACTAAATTCTTTACTTTTGCCCTCATACTCAAACAGACAAAAAGGAAACATTTTCTGCATACCCCATAGGGTGCTGTTATTTCCAAACTTTAAATAAAATTCTGACCTCATTGGAAAAAATAATCGCTTGAGAAAATCCCCCTTCACAGGTATAGGTGTTTTTTTGCGAAAATATTTTTTTTTAGTTTAGTTTAATCGTTTTTTATCGACCAATCAAAAAAGACGATAACAAAAGGCAAGTAAGCCAAGTAAATACAGTCCTTACAATTACAACAATAAGTTAGAGGAAACATTCAGTATTTGTAAAAGTTGAGTGTATCTCATATACTTCAATAACATAAATGTATATTTAGAATATTTGTTGAGTTACACTTTCGGCATATTCTCTCTCTTTATAGCCAATGGTATAAATGGATTGAAGCTTTTCATATCTGAAATACCGTTTGTTGGTTTCCCTATAGCTGGAGGCTGTATGAGAAGAGGAGTCATTAGCTTTGGTGCTATATATGTCTATACGTTGGAATAAAGGATAATAAAGGATTAGCGATAAATGAGCTAGTCGAGGGGTGTTGGCTATCGAGGTCCCTGCAATTGCAAACTTTTTTTTATTACACTTTCTTGTGTGTAAAAATGAAAACTCACTCAGAATTAATAAAGGCAACTGGACTTGATGTGTTATCTTCTTGAAGACTTTTTTGCTAAACGTCGATTGGCTTTCTTAATTCAGAGTGACTTTTACAGGAACCTGGCAGCAATAAATGGTAACTCCAGTCCACATCCTCTGCCTACCAATAACAGAGAAGTTGACACCAAAGGCGGCAACTAATATCTAGAAACTCCAGCCATTCTATTGCAGTCAACACCTCACCTCCCTACTGTTTATGGTAGACAGATGATGTGGATTGATGTTACAATTTATTGCCTGATTTCAGTACAAGTCATACTGAATTGAGGAACTAAAAAAATGTCTTTAAGAAAATAACACGGCAAGTCCAGGTGCTTTAATTTATACCTACATAAATACTGTTTAGGTGTGTGCTTTTGTATTTCTTATCTGAAACGTAAAGTCATTTTTTAGCCAAAGAAAACACTATGCTTACCTTAGGTCCAACGTAGACCATAGCTGCTAGTCTAGGACTACAGTGCTTACCTCATCGTTAGATCCACTTCCAGTGCTGCTCAGGCCAATCACCCGCGCATCTCTTCCTGGGTTCCTCAGCCATGCTAGTGCCCCCCATCAGTCACCATGAGCTGCCACGCCCCCTGAATTGCAATGAATGGAGGGGGCGTAAATAAAGGGTTAAATAAACATTTAAAAAAAATGGAAGGATGCAGGGGTAAAACAAATAAAGACAGCCAGTAAAACAACTCCAATTACACTAATGTAGATACTGCCAAAAAAGTCTTTGTGGTAGTAATATAAACACTCTCGTAGCCCAAGCACAGCTGCAGTCATTTTTTCCCCCAGCATTTTCCAATTTTTATTTTGTCCTACACCATTATATACAAATACACCATTGAATTTGGAACAACATTTTAACAGTTTAAAAGAAAATGTTGCTAGAAACAGTTCAGATGGAATACAGTGTAGAGCTTGGCAGTCTTCTTCTTTTTCTAACATGCTGAATGTACAGTGCTCACGCTAGGCTGGCATTTGGCAAACGCTGCACATTAGGAGAATGCTCTCATTAAGTCAGGGGTGCATATATTTACATTGCATTTTAGTACAGTAATGGCAAACACATGTTTTCTTCCCCAACAAATATTAATAATGCATTTATAATTTAGCGCAAATCTGACAGCGACATTCTTGCATTTAGGAAGCTAGAGTAGCAATCGAATATGTTCCTAGTATTTGTAGGTTATCTCTACAGGTTCTGTCAAAATGGATTTGGACAATGGCAATGCTTCGTCACCAGACATGTGATGCTGATCCGCTGGAAAACAAATGGTTAAAATCATAGCAACGGTAAACAGTTTTGATTGCTCATTTTATTTTTTAAACTTATTGGGCAAAATGATGCATTTCAATAAGGAGCAAACTATTCCAATGTCCAATTAAATTCAGTGGCATTCTGCACCTATGTGACCTGCCTTCTCCTGCATTAAGTATTCATGAAATCTAGAAAAACTGCACAATAAGTTAAAAGACAAAAATGGGCCAATTATAAATATCCATATAAATATGCTTAATAGTTTGAAGAGGGGTTAAAGCTAGAGGAAGCCCATCAGCTGGATAGTCCCCAATATAGTCATTTGGTACTCCTGTATGCCGGATTCAGCCACCACTACATTTGAACTAGAATAGGGGTCTCTTGGACCCCTTACCAGTTCACAAACAGTTAAAATAATCCCCTTTTTATTATTCTTTTTATTACTGTTGCAGTTGATCTGATATGTGTGGTTGCTTTTACCGAGCAGATATTACGAGTGGTTTACGTTACATCTCCCCGTAGGCTGGTTCAGGAGACCTGTGTAAGAGTGGAATGGAACATTCAAAAACATTTCACCCCCCCGGATTGAATCCTGCCAGGAGAAGAAAACCACAAGCATGGCATTTTTTCAGTTGGGGCGTATAAGTAACTCCTCCTCTCACTATCCAGCATGTTTACATGGATTTTCGGATATGGATACTACACAATTTCATGATACAGCTTCTTTTAATACATTGTGGCCTTGAGCATCTGGAATTCCGGGATCCCATCATGCAATGGAACAATTTGGGCCCATGGTCCTACCTTTAGATCAGGGATCTCCAACTTTTCCTACCCCAAGTGCCACATTCAGCCCTGAGAGATGGTAGCGAACTGCATTATATGCAAAAGATCAGTGAGTTTAGGGTGAGATTCTCAATAGGGTGTGTGTGGATCCCCAGACCCCAAATATTAATATGCAGAGCATGCACGTATCCCTGCCTGACCCCAAAACCTTATATTCAAATTATGCATAGAAACATAGAAGGTTGACGGCAGAAGGAGACCATACGGTCCATCTAGTCTGCCCTTATGTGTATACTGTATGTACTCTTTATCTTAGATGTGTGCTTATCCCAGGCATGTTTAAATTCAGTGACTTTTTTCAACTACCTCTGCTGGAAGTTTGTTCCAAGTATCTACTACTCTTTCTGTAAAATAATATTTTCTAACATTGCTCCTGATCTTCCCCCCGACTAGCTTCAGGTTGTGCCCCCTTGTTCTATCATTAAGCTTCTTCTTAAAAACACTTCCCTCCTGAACCTTATTCAATCCTTTCACATATTTAAAGGTCTCAATCATGTCCCCCCTCTCCCTTCTTTCTTCCAGACTGTACAAATTAAGTTCTTTAAGTCTCTCCTAATAAGTTTTAAGTTTAAGTCCTTCCACCATTTTCGTTGCCCGCCTTTGGACACGTTCTATTTGAATAATGTCTTTTTGCAGGTAAGGTCTCCAGAACTGCACACAGTATTCTAGCTGTGGCCTTACTAGGGCTCTATACAGCGGCATCACAACCTCCCTCTTCCTACTGGTGATGCCTCGAGCTATGCAGCCGAGCATCCTGCTTGCTTTTCCCACTGCCTGGCTACACTGTCCACTCATCTTGCAGCTATCAGTAATCAGTATCCCTAGATCTCTCTCCTCCGAGGTCCTGGCTAACACAGTTCTGCCCATACGGTACTCAGAGCAGGGATTCCTTCTACCGAGGTGCATGATTTTGCATTTAGAGACATTAAACTCTAGTTTCCACAGTTTAGACCATCTATCCAGTAAAGCTAAATCATTTTCCATGTTGCAGACACCTCCAGAAATATCCACCCTATTACTAACCTTTGTATCATCAGCAAACAGACAAACTTTTCCTACCAAGCCTTCTCCTATGTCACTTACAAATATATTAAAAAGAATGGGGCCCAGGACAGAGCCTTGCGGAACACCACTTGTAACTCGCCTTTGTTCAGATTGCACACCATTTACAACAACGCTCTGATACCGATCCCTCAGCCAACTGGAAATCCACTGAACTATCCAGGGATTGAGTCCTACCTTCAATAACTTATCTATGAGCTCCTTATGTGGTACAGTGTCAAAGGCTTTGCTAAAATCCATTTTGCTAAATCCATTTTGCTAAAATGCACATATCATTTTTACCCCATAAAATACTGGCTCCCTCCTCCATTCTTGAGGTAGCAGGCTTCTTATCAATCAAAGTAAGGGAGGCACCTTGGAGGAGCTATTGGAGAAGCGTTGTGTCACCAGTAAACACTGTGAGAGATGATGGGCTGGGTGAATACCCTTGTTGTATATTGTACCCCATTGTGTCCCGTGATACCCCTCCTGGGTAGTCACTTTCTGATCCTTCTTGGCCTATGGCACCATATAGCATGGCCAAGGCCTGTACATGCTTGAAGGTTTTTACAACTTTAGTTTTATTCTTTATCTCTTCTTTCTTTAAAGAGAAGCCCCACTTTCAATTTTTTAAAGTAAATATTTTTTGTGTGCCAAAATGATGTCTTCCATGTGTGAGTTTATCTAGTATTTTCATAATTTTAGTTAATTTTTTCTCATGTTAGCAAACGTGTGTTTCATGGAAGCAGTTTTCACAACCTGCTGCCATTGGCAACACCAAATCTGTACACCAAGATATACAAGATGTAGATGTGAGCCCTGTACACACAGAACACTGCTACTGGGCATGTGTAAGGTCAGCAGCGGCCATAGCAGCAGGATTCTGTGTGGGGGGCTCACTTTTGTCTTCGCTAGTAGTCGCTGTGCTCAGCCATGGATCTTTGTTTCAGAGCGCCTCAGTCACTGGCCGGCATTGATGAATAGTGCGACCGACTCACACCACATTCATCAAAAAAACTGCCTCAAACAGCGCCAGGGCTCAAAATTGGGTAGTTGTAGCCCATAGCGCCAGAGGCTGTGTGTTTAAAGTCTGTTTTTGAGCATGTATCCACTAGTAACAATGCGAAAACATATGGAATTATGTTGTTATTACATTGTAACATGAACACTTTAATACCAGACATGTAAGGACAATTCTGCATAAAAATATTATTAATCCAAAAAGTTTTCAAAAATGTCATTTTCTAGGCCAGGATACATGTCAGAGAGTTTTGAGATTTTATAAAAAAAAAAAAATTGGGATCAGGAAAGGGATTTAAGGATCGTCCATAGAAATGTATGGGAGAGCGCCAGGTAGCGAGAGGTAATACGTGGCGCTCTGCAAGGCTGAACACTGGCGTTGTACACTGAACCTGGGATAATGATGAATCGTACTTGTATGTAAGTGTTCCAGTCGCTCACCAGATTCGGCTTCATAAATGTGTAATTGCGTGCCATCACCAGCGTTCACCTGTCGCCACCTGCCGCTGTACAGACACTACCTGGCCTTCATGAATAAGGCCCTTGGTGTACAGTTGCCTATAGCAACAGATTATAGGTAGTAACATCTGCATCCATAAAACACACATTTGCTAACATAAGACAAAGAATATGTGATCAGCTCAGCACCTTGAAAAATATACACTTTGAAATGGATTTAGGGCTTTATTCATCAAGCGACAGGTAGTGCCTTGTAAGCGACAGGTAGCGGCAGGTAGCGTCTGGTGAAACGCCGGCCGCGGCATGCAATACCACATTTATGAAGGCAATTCTGGTGAGCGCCTCTTACAGCGACACATAAGGGTCGATTCAAAGAAACATGTAACAGCTTGGATTTGGGTGCCGATCATCCTATTTTTCCCGTACGCTCGTGCGTTCGTATGAACTTGCGAGTGATTCTATAAGCAAATACGTTTCTATCCTAAAATATACGTCCGTTCGTATGTTATCTCCCGAACTTGCCTCAGTCAGTTGTCAATCGTAAAAAACAGGTTGATGTGATCACTTGTTGCGGCGGCAGCCTGTTTTTTCGGCCGCTTCCATCGTCCACCTCTTCCAATTACTTGCGTTTGCCTCTGGTTTTCAATGGTTTTTGGCCTCTTATCTTCGTTCGTTCGTATGTATATAAGGTCTTGCGCATGCGCGATCCAAGCTACACTCCACAAACCAATGTGGGCCCTATCTGACACTACCAATCTCACCACTACTGCCTCGCGCCAGGCTACCACTTACCTTTAGGAACCATAAAACTTACCCAAACCCCTTAGCGCTTGCATCCTTCTTCATGTTGACGACCCTAAAACTTACCCAAAACTTTACTGCATAAAAATATTATTAATCCAAAAAGTTTTCAAAAATGTCATTTTCTAGGCCAGGATACATGTCAGAGAGTTTTGAGATTTTATAAAAAAAAAAAAATTGGGATCAGGAAAGGGATTTAAGGATCGTCCATAGAAATGTATGGGAGAGCGCCAGGTAGCGAGAGGTAATACGTGGCGCTCTGCAAGGCTGAACACTGGCGTTGTACACTGAACCTGGGATAATGATGAATCGTACTTGTATGTAAGTGTTCCAGTCGCTCACCAGATTCGGCTTCATAAATGTGTAATTGCGTGCCATCACCAGCGTTCACCTGTCGCCACCTGCCGCTGTACAGACACTACCTGGCCTTCATGAATAAGGCCCTTGGTGTACAGTTGCCTATAGCAACAGATTATAGGTAGTAACATCTGCATCCATAAAACACACATTTGCTAACATAAGACAAAGAATATGTGATCAGCTCAGCACCTTGAAAAATATACACTTTGAAATGGATTTAGGGCTTTATTCATCAAGCGACAGGTAGTGCCTTGTAAGCGACAGGTAGCGGCAGGTAGCGTCTGGTGAAACGCCGGCCGCGGCATGCAATACCACATTTATGAAGGCAATTCTGGTGAGCGCCTCTTACAGCGACACATAAGGGTCGATTCAAAGAAACATGTAACAGCTTGGATTTGGGTGCCGATCATCCTATTTTTCCCGTACGCTCGTGCGTTCGTATGAACTTGCGAGTGATTCTATAAGCAAATACGTTTCTATCCTAAAATATACGTCCGTTCGTATGTTATCTCCCGAACTTGCCTCAGTCAGTTGTCAATCGTAAAAAACAGGTTGATGTGATCACTTGTTGCGGCGGCAGCCTGTTTTTTCGGCCGCTTCCATCGTCCACCTCTTCCAATTACTTGCGTTTGCCTCTGGTTTTCAATGGTTTTTGGCCTCTTATCTTCGTTCGTTCGTATGTATATAAGGTCTTGCGCATGCGCGATCCAAGCTACACTCCACAAACCAATGTGGGCCCTATCTGACACTACCAATCTCACCACTACTGCCTCGCGCCAGGCTACCACTTACCTTTAGGAACCATAAAACTTACCCAAACCCCTTAGCGCTTGCATCCTTCTTCATGTTGACGACCCTAAAACTTACCCAAACCCCTTAGCGCTTGCATCCTTCTTCATTTGGACGACCCTAAAACTTACCCAAACCCCTTAGCGCTTGCATCCTTCTTCATTTGGACGCCCATAAAACTTACTCAAACCCCTTAGCGCTTGCATCCTTCTTCATGTTGACGACCCTAAAACTTACCCAAACCCCTTAGCGCTTGCATCCTTCTTCATTTGGACGCCCATAAAACTTACCCAAACCCCTTAGCGCTTGCATCCTTCTTCATTTGGACGCCCATAAAACTTACCCAAACCCCTTAGCGATTGCATCCTTCTTCATTTGGACGACCCTAAAACTTACCCAAACCCCTTACCGCTTGCATCCTTCTTCATGTTGACGACCATAAAACTTACCCAAACCCCTTAGCGCTTGCATCCTTCTTCATTTGGACGCCCATAAAACTTACCCAAACCCCTTAGCGCTTGCATCCTTCTTCATTTGGACGACCCTAAAACTTACCCAAACCCCTTACCGCTTGCATCCTTCTTCATGTTGACGACCCTAAAACTTACCCAAACCCCTTAGCGCTTGCATCCTTCTTCATTTCTCGTTCCCTAAAACTTACCCAAACCCCTTAGCGCTTGCATCCTTCTTCATGTTGACGACCCTAAAACTTACCCAAACCCCTTAGCGCTTGCATCCTTCTTCATTTGGACGACCCTAAAACTTACCCAAACCCCTTAGCGCTTGCATCCTTCTTAATTTGGACGCCCATAAAACTTACCCAAACCCCTTAGCGCTTGCATCCTTCTTCATGTTGACGACCCTAAAACTTACCCAAACCCCTTAGCGCTTGCATCCTTCTTCATGTTGACGACCCTAAAACTTACCCAAACCACATAATGTACATATGTCTATATGTTTAGAAGCATGTATTTTCGTGTTTGTGTAAATGTCTTTTTTGGCACATATTAGAAATGACACATTTCTAAAGCCTTAAAATATAATTTATTTGTATAACTTTTTTTTTTTTGGCTTTGTTTTTTTTAAAACATCTTAAAATTTTTTGTTTTTTTCAGGTTGTTTTTTAAAAACGATAAAACTTTTTTCAATTATAAAACATTAAAAACTATTTTACAAAATTAGCCAGGACCAAGGGCACTAATCCTCCTCCTCTTCTTCTTCTGTTGGCCCCAACGTCGCCTGTATGGCCAGCAGCTCGGCCACCAACTCCTGGATCCTTTTTTTTTTTTCCAGCCAAGGTTTTGGGGATCATCCCTGTAACCAATAGAGAAATAAACATAAATAGTAGTACCAGACCGGTTTGTATGCTGGGAATAGATTTTGGGTTAATCAAATACATGTAAATGCATGACATATGTCATTCTTCCAAGGGATAAAGTAAATGCATTTCCCACAGGTAAGTATTGAAACTCCTTAAACCGGACCTTCAACATGATTTAATGAAAATCCCAAACTCTTTCCAAATGATTCTGCACCAGATAAAAGTACATTTTGGTTGATTTTTGATTACTGCGCCGCCATCTGGACTCAGAAGCATAACACTTAATGAGGAGAGGAGAGTGGGATAAAGTACAGGGGAGTAGGTTACAGTTGTGCTTTGGTAATACAGAGCATAGCTGGGTTCAGGGAAAGGTCAGCAGTCCCACAATGCACCCAGCCTCTGGAACGAGCCGTTCGCCAAAAATTGCAGGCAGCCAAGCATCTTGGTCATACCTGAAATTGCATGCCCCTTCCTTGTGGTGCGGGCTAACCATGGCCGCAGCTCACTATATAATTTATGGAGGGAAGCGCGATTAAGCCTGGTCAGCTCAAACAGCTCAACATCATTCATGCTATCGATGTTCATGCGACGACGCAGGGGCAATCTGCTCTCAGACATCCGGATCAAATCGATGCCAAAAAGCATAAGCCCTTGATGTGCCACAAACTCGCTCCGCTCCATCCTACTCCCGAGGCCAAATAGCTGCCGGCAAACATTTCGGGAAACAGCTCTTTAATGGGCTTCAAAACAATTAGCAATCACCTCTCTGAATTGGTCGCAAGCCCATGTGAAGCACGTAAAAAATAGGATCGGACCTAAAAAATACGATTTGGACGGGAAAAACACAC
The DNA here is from genome assembly GCA_027917425.1 of Gastrophryne carolinensis. Classification (NCBI taxonomy): domain Eukaryota; kingdom Metazoa; phylum Chordata; class Amphibia; order Anura; family Microhylidae; genus Gastrophryne; species Gastrophryne carolinensis. The sequence continues at coordinate 169,238,171 of CM051240.1, read as the reverse complement.
GAACTAACGCAAAATATACGATTGACGTCCGGAAAGCGTATGTTCATATACGTCTATGCGCGAACGTTCGCGCGAATACGAAATGGCCAAAAAAAAAGGAAAAAATGACAAACACCCACCCAAACTTACGATTCTCGATCCGAAATCAATTAACTTTTGCTCTTTGAATCGAGGGGAATAGTGACCGATTCATCATCACAGACGGCTCTGCGGATCTCTGGCTTTCAGAGTGCCTGGTATTACCTGTCGCTACAAGTCGCTCTCTCATACATTTCAATGGACATTACTTTTCTTCTCTTTAAACAGGGTTTTATTTTAATATTTTTTTTTGTTTTGTATCAAATAATTGTGTGACCTCTCCTGGTCTATTTAAATAAATTTTTGAAAACATTTTTAATTTTTTTAATTTTTTTGCAGAATTGTCATTACAGGTCTGGTATTAAAGTGCTAATGTAAGAATGTTATTCCATATGTTTTCGCTTTGTTACTAGTGGGTATGTGTTCAGTGCGCCGGCACTGTGTGAGGCTGTTTTTTTTGATGAATATGGTTTGAGTTGCTCACACTGACCAGTCGCTACCGTTCGCTCCCATATAGCTCTGTTATAGCAACTCACACATAAAATTCATCAATGCCGGCAATGTTACTACAGCGACTGAAGCGCTCTGTAATAGCGACTCATGATCGCTCTTAGCTCTGCTGTACAGACGCTCATCTGCCGTTACCTGGCACTAGTAGTGAATCAGCCTGCCCATTGAGATATATATATATATCCAGATTAGGAGATATGTGTTTTATATAATTTTTCCTTATCTATTTTTTTCGCTTACCTGATAAACACATTATACATTAAACACATAAAAAAAATCATATATTATTCATTTCAGCCGTAGCAATTATATTTAATTATTCTTAGCAATCACTTCAAAGCACAGTAATAAGTGGTATAATTAACAGAGATGAATAAGTATCAAGGTAGGAATGTTACAGCAAACAAGATAAAATAGAGTATCGCCTCTTTATCCGCAGGCAGATCTATTCATTTGAGCTGTAGTTTAGGATAACAGGCTTGCAGTAGAATTCTTATGTGGACATCTTCCCTCTGGTGGAAATGTGTCACTGTTCCTCTGACTGATGGAGCTATCGAGCCCAGAAATCTCATCCGTTTTTATCATACTGACAAGCAACGGGAACTTGACCTTCACCGGTTGACCGGATTACGCTGTATTTTGCAGTAAAATATAAAAGCTGCACATCCTAAAAGAAATATCTCATAAAGCATACCGCAATGTTCCTTCAGCTTGCTCAGGCAACTTTGTTAGTATTTGGAGGGACACTTTAAAGTCGACCAAAACCCATCTTTTTGACTAATATCAGGTGCATCCCTCTACCCCTCAGGCAGTACATTTTTGATGGTTTTGAACTTTTGATCTCATCTTCTCTTCTTTCCCAGCAATAGATTTGGTAATTTCCCCCAAGTTCCTCCCACCCAGCATATTACCAGGGATTAAAGTGGCACAACCAGCAATTACTGGATTGAATAATGGCATGTTCATCAAAATTTGAGCATGCCATTGGTCATTGTTCATTATGTATGAAATTACCTTATATTATAGGATATCACCCGCGTTGAGATTCCTTCCATGATCATCTCCTCCCACACGTGTCTTCCGGATTGTAAAGCACAGGGGGGAGCATCCGATTAATGCCCCTCTCTGCATACAGACACCCAGGTGCCTGATACCTATATCCACATTTCTACACTGTTTGATGACCACTTGATTTCTGCCATCTAGTGAGGCTCTTGCACAATCCCTGTTTCTGCAAGCACCGGCACTGGCTGCAGGCTCCCAACACCAGTTTTTGGAGCGGGGTATCACTTTATTGGATGCCCCCCTGCTGCTCTATATAGTTACGCTCTAGTCTTGTTTGACTGAAGGGTCAGTTTAACACATGCCAAACCGCTCTTCTGGAATGCCCTCTCCCATACAGTTCACCACCGCCCATGTATATGGCCGTATATGGTCAAGTCTATCAATTGCCTTTGGAATAGTTAGTCACACTTTGGAGCACTTGCCACAATGCTCAGTGACCCAACTGCTCATCTCCACTCCATATCCTTTAGAATGTAAGTTTAAAATGGCAGAGCCTTCAATCAGCAGTGTACAGTATTCCAGTATCAATGCATGTTTCTTGCATTTCTGTCACCCAATGTAATGCCATGCGTATCATAAGTATATTCTTTGTTTTACCCTGTCTGTAAATACAGTTTCATGGAAGATGTAATACCACAAAATGGTCATGGCTTCTATCCACACATACTGTAAGCACAAATGTAGTGTCGCTCTCCCTAAAGACTACTTGGAGCCCAGCTTTGGCATGGCTCCTTCTCCCACAAATATTACTTCTTAGAAGAGTATAAGAAATGCAAAATAGAGCACATTAGCTACAAGAATATTTAAATACATAGTCATAAAAATATTAAAATGCAGGAAGTAAACATTGCAAAAGAAAGCCAAGATAACCTAGTTTACTCAAAAACGCAGACAGTAAAGTCTATACACATTACTAGATGCTCCATGTGTACTGAAAACATTAACCCTCCATACGCCTGTGAAAACACTGTTGAATTGAAAGTCAGGAGACCATGCCAAGTCTCCATTCCCCTTAATTACCTTCATTCAGCTAAACAAGTGAATGCTAAGGCATGAAAAGGGCAAATGGTTCCCTCGGGGGAACTGAAATCCAGAAATAATGCTGCTATATTCTAAAGGAAAAAATACTTTCAGCAGCTCTACTTGGGAACATTAAAATATGCTAAAACTGCCCCAAAAATGGAACTCCTTATTAACCCTCTCACAGACCCATTATATAGTTCCAAAATTTCTTTATTTATGTTACTTTTACTTTAATATTTTACATAGAAACATAGAAGGTTGACGGCAGGAGGAGACCATATGGTCCATCTAGTCTGCCCTTATGTATGTTCTCTTTATCTTAGGATAGATATGTGCTTATCCCAGGCATGTTTACATTCACTGATTGTTGTTTTTTTAATTACCTCTGCTGTAAGTTTGTTCCAAGCATCTGCTACTCTTTCTGTAAAATAATATTTTCTAACATTGCTCCTGATCTTCCTTCCGACTAGCTTCAGGTTGTGCCCCCTTGTTCTATCATTAAAGTGGAATCTATAAGATTCCTGGGCCGATCACCTCCCTCACCGAGATTGGGATGTCCTGCGGGGTGAAACCCCCCCCCCCCAAAAGCCCCAAAAAACCTTACCTTATCAGCGACGGATCAGCCGCCGCCGCCTCCCGCGCACCCCTCTAGCAGTGCGCACGCCCGCGCCGGCCGTCTGTGAATGGCCGGCGCGGGCGCACGCCCGGGACGCGCGGGAGGTGGCGGCGGCGGCTTGTCTGTCGCTGGTCTGTCGCCGAAAAGGTACGTTTTTGGGGGCTTTTGGGGGGGGTTTCACACAGCGGGGCATCCTGATCTCGGATGCCCCGCTGAAGTGGACCAACACCCAGGATAGTGAAAATCCTGGGTGTTGGTCCACTTTAAGTTTCTTCTTACAAAAACTTCCCTCCTGAACTTTATTCAATCCTTTCACATATTTGAAGGTCTGAATCATATCACCTCTCTCCCTTCTTTCCTCCAGACTGTACAAATTAAGTTCTTTCCTGATAAGGTTTAAGTTTAAGTCCTTCTAACATTTTTGTTGCCCGCCTTTGGACCCGTTCTATTTGAATAATGTCTTTTTGCAGCTAAGGTTTCCATAACTGCACACAGTATTCTAGCTGTGGCCTCACTAGGGCTCTATACAGCGGCATCACAACCTCCCTCTTCCTACTGGTGATGCCTCGAGCTATGCAGCCGAGCATCCTGCTTGCTTTTCCCACTGCCTGGCTACACTGTCCACTCATCTTGTAGCTTCCAGTAATCTGTATCGCTAAATCTCTTTCCTCCGAGGTCCTGGCTAACACAGTACTGTCCATACGGTACTCAGAGCAGGGATTCCTTCTACCCAAGTGCATGATTTTACATTTAGAGATATTAAACTTTAGTTTCCACAGTTTTGACCATCTATCCAGTAAAGCTAAATCATTTTCCAAGTTGCAGACACCTCCAGGAATATCCACCCTATTACTAACCTTTGTATCATCAGCAAACAGGCACACTTTTCCTACCAAGCCTTCTCCTATGTCACTTACAAATATATTAAAAAGAATGGGGCCCAGGACAGAGCCTTGCGGCACACCACTTGTAACTCGCCTTTGTTCAGATTGCACACCATTTACAACAACGCTCTGATACCGATCCTTCAGCCAACTGGAAATCCACTGAACTATCCAGGGATTGAGTCCTAACTTCAATAACTTATCTATGAGCTCCTTATGTGGTACAGTGTCAAAGGCTTTCTTTACTTAATTTACTTGAGAGAAAAATACAGCTTTTTTTTGTTTACAGGTTGGGAATGAGTGTACAGAGTCACAGGCTGGAAATGTGTGAACAGAGCCACAGGCCAGGAACTTAAACCAGAACATGCAACCCATCCACTCCTCCAGAAAGGCAAGCCACTAACCACCCAGTACTCAAGGTCTAGTACTCACGTCTTTAGCTGAGCTCCAAACGGCAGAGGTTGTATAAGGCCCAGGCAATCCTGTGGCGATGGCAGCTTTTGGGAAGAGGAAACGGAGGGCAGGCGACAGGACACTGACCACAAAGCAACCACAGATACGCAGAGAGTAAAGGGGGAGGTTCAAACAGGTAACTTACAGTACTGGAAATAGAGTAAAAGGCTGAAGCCCAAGACAGGAACTGTAGATGGACTAAGGTCCAACACAGGATGTGTAAGGCCTTCGGCTTAATATAGAGCTTGGGCTAAGAAAGACACAAAATGCTCTCTTAAAACACAGTTTTTAGTTGGTGCAAACAGACCAACAACCACAGAATTACAATAATCCTTAAAGCGGAACCAAACCGCAAGTGGCCAGCCTGGATTCTAGAGGATTCCTGGGCCAGCCGATGTCTTTTCCCTGGGGCATCTGGCGCTGGTAATAACTCACCTTTCCTCAGTCCAACGGCACATGCACGTCCAAACAGAGCGCATTGTCGCATCTCCTGCATCCCCCACAGCATATGTGCACTTCCGCCTCAGCCATTCAAATTGGCTGGGATGGGAGCATGTACGACAAGGGATGGGGGGGATGCAGCAGTGCATGCTCTCCATTGAAGGGAATCAGAGCCCTTTGCCGAAGGATGTAAACACAGCAAAAGTCTCAGAGGAGATGAGTTTTACTGGGCGAACTGGGGGGTTTCACACAGCAGGGCATGCCAATTCGGGATGCCCTGGGGGAATAGAGCAAAACGCAGGATAGTCAAATTTGTTCTGCTTTAATGAATAGAGAAAGCCATGAAAATGGCTTTGGGCTATCTCCCAAATCCTAAGCCCCCAGAAAGCATGGGGGGAGGGGTTTCAAAGCTTAGGGGTAGCTAAAAATATTCACGCAGCCGTCCACTTTTACGCGGAAAAGTATCGGGGTAAGGGGTATGCTTAACTCTTTAGATGCCAGCCTACCTAGACATTTTGTCACCCTCTGTTGGCAGACCATTTTCACTATTTTGCGTTATACATGTTTAACTGTGACTTTTGAAGGGATTTTCAGAGGTTTCCCAGTAAAATTATATATTGTTTTTTTCAGCAGAGTCTTTAACATGGGCTTTAACATGAAATGTCTTGTTTGTCATTTTTATAGTTTATTCTCAATATTTTTCACTGAAATATATGCATAACAAATTAAAAAAATAGATTTTTTTATAATTTGTGGTAGTTTTTTTTGTAATAAAAAATGTTAGTTCTTATAAAATCATATTGAGATATGATTGAGAGAATATTCTAGTTACAGCTGTACCACATATGTATTGGTAGACACCCTTTACTGCCCAGGAGACTCCTCCAAACCGAAACAATGCTTTAAGAGATTTCAAGACTGCTATGCTCACCTTGCAGTTTTTCAAGAAAAACATCCCTTTACAATTGAAATATCCCCCAGAAACTATATATTCTCTGGAAGTACACACATTAAGCTTTCATATTCTAAAATATGGAAAAAGCAAGGTCCCCCAAACAGAACAATACCCAGCATGTATACGTACTGTCAATGGAAGAGTTGCCAAACACCCCAAAGTAAAGCATGTACGTAAGGGTAAATTTTAGAGATGAGCGAACTTTTGAAAAATTCGATTCGACTGATTCGCCGAATTTTCCGACAAAAATCGTTTCGACCCGAATAAATTCGCGACGAATCGCTATTAAAAACGGCTATTTCTGAGCCTCCTAGAGCCTCAATAGGGTTGTAAACCATTCTGCCTTGCTGTAACACGCACAGGATGCGTGCTGGGTTAGTTAAATAATACTTTGAAGAAATATCACATGCAGATCAGAGGCATCACTAATAGAATCGCAGAGCGGCGCAATTGCAGAGAGTTGAAGTGGCATCACTATGAGGGGCAGAAGGAGCCCAAACATTGCTTTAAAGAGACACTGGAGTTGGCAGCAGCAGGAGCCCAAAAATTGGATGAATCACACCCTGGAGTTGGCAGCAGCAGCAGCAGCAGGAGCCCAAACATTACTTTAAAGAGACCCTGGGGTTGGCTTCAGGAGCCCAAAAATTGGATGAATCACACCCTGGAGTTGGCAGAAGTTGGCAGCAGCAGCAGCAGGAGCCCAAATATTACTTTAAAGAGACACTGGAGTTGGCTTCAGGAGCCCAAAAATTGGATGAATCACACCCTGGAGTTGGCAGCAGCAGCAGGAGCCCAAATATTACTTTAAAGAGACCCTGGGGTTGGCTTCAGGAGCCCAAAAATTGGATGAATCACACCCTGGAGTTGGCAGCAGCAGCAGGAGCCCAAACATTACTTTAAAGAGACCCTGGGGTTGGCTTCAGGAGCCCAAAAATTGGATGAATCACACCCTGGAGTTGGCAGAAGTTGGCAGCAGCAGCAGGAGCCCAAATATTACTTTAAAGAGACACTGGAGTTGGCTTCAGGAGCCCAAAAATTGGATGAATCACACCCTGGAGTTGGCAGCAGCAGCAGGAGCCCAAATATTACTTTAAAGAGACCCTGGGGTTGGCTTCAGGAGCCCAAAAATTGGATGAATCACATCCTGGAGTTGGCAGCAGCAGCAGGAGCCCAAACATTACTTTAAAGAGACCCTGGGGTTGGCTTCAGGAGCCCAAAAATTGGATGAATCACACCCTGGAGTTGGCAGAAGTTGGCAGCAGCAGCAGCAGGAGCCCAAATATTACTTTAAAGAGACACTGGAGTTGGCTTCAGGAGCCCAAAAATTGGATGAATCACACCCTGGAGTTGGCAGCAGCAGCAGGAGCCCAAATATTACTTTAAAGAGACCCTGGGGTTGGCTTCAGGAGCCCAAAAATTGGATGAATCCCACCCTGGAGTTGGCAGCAGCAGCAGGAGCCCAAACATTACTTTAAAGAGACCCTGGGGTTGGCTTCAGGAGCCCAAAAATTGGATGAATCACACCCTGGAGTTGGCAGAAGTTGGCAGCAGCAGCAGCAGGAGCCCAAATATTACTTTAAAGAGACACTGGAGTTGGCTTCAGGAGCCCAAAAATTGGATGAATCACACCCTGTGGAGAGTCATGTGGAGAAAAAGTAGCTTAGTTAGTAATATCTACATAAAATTATGAATAAACAAATGCAAAAGTTTGCCAAAGTGAAGTTTTGTTTGAGGGTGTGTTTCCACCTTTTAATTAAATCAGAAACAAGAAGGTATCATTGCCTCTGACTAATTAGCCCTCAAAAATTCTTGGAATTTTTAATCTGGAATCATGTCTGATCCGTCTTATCCGAAGAATATTAATAAAAAGTAAGAGTAACGTAAAGGATTTTTTATCAATACTTACTTGTGGTCCGATGCGGAGGAATGTCTGTAACTGGAGAGCAGCGCCTTAAATCTGTTTTGCACGATCCATCTTTCTTGGTCTGGCCCCCTCATCAATCTACTGGAATACATCAGGCATTGTTGGGAGGAAAGCTTGGCTGATCCATGCGCCATTCATTTCCACGCAGGGCAGTCTCTGGAAAAAAAAAGTCTGTATAAACCAGGGTCTTTTCATATAAAAACAAATGGTTATTCTTGCTTTTCAACCATATGTTCCACAGCTTTACCAGTCATTGTGTCAGCCAATGAAGCAACTTTGTCTCGAAGTGCTGCAAAAGCAGTCCACTGCATCACAAGTGGCATCTGACACCCCCAGTCAACTGTCTGTCTGTTATGCTTTGGGTTCAGCTCCACTATCCATTGATCTGATATCCAAGATCTGATAATCATAAAATTCAGCAGCTACTGCCCAGCCAAGAAGTGGAGGAGACACTCGCCTCTTCTTCCACTATCCGGCAATTAGTGATGAGGAGAGTGTCGTGGGAGGAGGTGTTGCAAGCCGAGGTAGTGGAAGAGGGTCCCTGGAGTCTGCGGCGGTGGCGGCGGCAGCAGCAGCGAATTATTGTGGACTGTTGGTAGGAAAAATCAGCTACTCAGCGATGTGGCAGTGTTCCATGCAGCATCCTGTGGAGAAAAAGTAGGTTAGTTAGTGTATATACATAAAATTATGAATAGACAAATGCAATAGTATTGCGAAAGTGAAGTTTTGTTTGAGGGTGTGTTTCCACCTTGCAATTAAATCAGAAACAACTAGCTATCATTTGCCTCTGAATAATTAGCCCTCAAAAATTCTTGGAATTTTTAATCTTGATGTCTGAGGGATTTCTCCTCTCAGACAGCGTCACCATAAGTCCAGCCTGCTGCATTACCCAGTGGTGGACCTTTCAGAGAACTGATGGCTTGTGCCGAGCCGAGGTGGAGAGTCACATGGCATGGTTGTTGAACAGAAGGTGGGCCAGTCCTTTAGCCTGTCAGTGTGTACCAAAGTGCACAGTGTTGTCTACGCCTGGAGCTGTAACTATAGACTCATGGTGGACAATATATATCCTTTTAGGCCCCCTTGGTGATTGTGGTTTCACGCTGTTCTTCACATGGTTTTCCTTGACCATCAGAGTCACACATGGGAGGAACTACTAAAAATGAGAACTCAATCCATGAAAGCATTGCTTAATCCACGAAAACTGCAAATTTGGACCCATGGTGACTGACACTTGGAAGAACATCTTGTTTGCGCTGCGACAAGGAAGCCAGAGTCATGCGTCCTGACATGGCACACGTGTTCAGTCTAGTTTTGAAGTCTTGCCCCCATCTGAAAGACATCCGAACAACAGGAAAGAAAGTTAGCATGCACTTCTGGCACTCCTACACCACCAAGCACAACCTTATTGAGCCTCAGCGTCACAACGGTGTACCCCACCATAGTCTGATTTGCGATGTTTCCACCCGTTGGAATTCCACCCTCCATATGCAGGATCCACTATAGCAGTGGTCCCCAACCCTGTCCTCAAGGCCCACCAACAGGCCAGGCTTTGCAGATCTCCACAAAGATGCTCAGGTGGAGTAATTAGTGCAGCTGCAGAGCAATAGAGCTGGCTATTTGGAGATCCAAAAAACATGACATGTTGGTGGGCCTTGAGGACAGGGTTGAGGACCACTGCACTATAGGAACAGAGAAAAGCCATCACGGATTTCTGGATGATCCAAACGGATAGAGGGACACCCCTGTGTAAATTCAATGTAAACCATTGGCAGCTCATACGTGACACCGACCGTTTGCTCAGGCCCTTTGAGGAAGCTACATTATTAGTCAGTTGCCAGGACTATGAGATGAACGATGAGATTCCACTGCTTCATGTACTACAACACATGTTGGAAAGCATGGCTGATCAGGGCACTGGAGACATGGCACATACATTTCACAGCCACATGAAGCCTGTGGGGGCTGAAGTGGAGGAGGAGGAGGGGGTGGGGCACAGCAAACCACAGTTTAGGTTTCACAAAATGACCATTTTATCTAGTCATCTGACAGGAGAGGAGGTGCAGCCACAGGAGCTAGAGGGTTGTGAGGAAGGCGAGACAGAGGACCCAGACACACCGTGGCAGTTTACAGTGGAGATGGAGACAGGTAGTCCCTCCGAGTCACTTGCACAAATGGCACGATGCATGCTCACATGCTTGCGTACTAGTGAGCGCAGAATTGTCTCCATTTGTCAGCGGGAAGACTTCTGGCTCTCCAACTTATTGGACCCTCGCTTCCGGCACAAAATGGGGGCATTTTTTACGCCCACTGAGAGGGAGGAAAAACTGACCTACTACAGAGACATCCCACGTAGTCAGTTGGGCGATGTCTATCTGTGCCATGGCCCATACTCCCGCAGGTCTGACTCGGGGGGACCTCTGCGATCACCTTCCACTGCCATGGCTGCTGGGGGGGGTGGAAGGAGCAGCAGCAGCTCCATCAGCAGCAGCCTCAGTCTTCAGTCGCTAGTGAGTAGCTTTCTACACCCGCATAGTTAGTCTACTCATGAGCAGCAGGAAGACCTGGAGCTGGACCTCAAACAGCAGGTCATGTCATACCTTGACATGACCATGCCAACACACCTTCAGGATCCACTGGATTTGCTGGGAAGCCAAACTTGACTTATGTCCGCAACTAGCAGAGTTTGCCCTGGAAAAGCTGTACTGGCCGGACAGTAGTTGATTTCGATGGCAACTGGGCTGCTCTATATAATGAAGCAAAATGGCAAATTTACCTCACAATATAAGCTATTGCCCCTCAGATTTACACAGGGCCTGCTCCATATAATGGTGCAAAACCATGAATTTACCTCATAATATAAACTATTGCCCCTCAGATTTACACAGGGGCTGCTCTATATTATGCTGCAAAATGGCAAATTTACCTCACAATATAAGCTATTGCCCCTCAGATTTACACAGGGCCTGCTCTATATAACGAAGCAAAATGGCAAATTTACCTCACTATATAAGCTATTGCCCCTCAGATTTACACAGGGGCTGCTCTATATTATGCTGCAAAATGGCAAATTTACCTCACAATATAAGCTATTGCAGCTCTATATAAATAAAAATAAATAAATAAAAAAAGGGCCTGTAGAAGCTTATTTTGTATAACAGATAGGGTGACATGTGCTGGTTTGGGATGCCCATATGGGCTAGTGTTTTGGCAGCAGTACAAAAACCAATGCAAAATGCAATAGCTTAATAAAACTGATGCTGATCAACGCTTATTTAGTATAACAGATGGGGTGCAACATGCAGGTTTGGGATGCCCTGCGGCCTGGTGTATTTAAAGCAGTCCAAAACCAATTCAAAATGCAATAACTTAATAAAGCTGAGGCTGTAGATGCTTATTTAGTATAAACAGGTAGGGTGCAAGGTGCAGCTTTGGGGTGCCCTGCGGCCTGGTTAAATGAAAGCAGTCCAAAAGGAAGTGCAAACTGAAGTAGCTTAATGAAGCTGATCCTGATCAACGCTTATGTTGTATACCAGATAGGGTTAAAATAGCATGTGCCTTGGGATGCCCGTGTGGCCTGGTATATTTCAAGCTGAACAAAAAGTAACAATAATCCAAGTATGAGACATAATTTTGACCTTCTTTACAGCGCCATACTTTGAAAAAAAAACCTTAATTTCATGCCGATCAATCCAAAGGTCAATGCCCCTAACAAAAATAGTGTTCGGCATAAGTTTTCCTTCTGGAAGGACATAACCTTTAGTTTACATGGTTGGGGTAGGTTATCTTACAAATTGGGATACCCCAGGCAGCAGTGTCATTGAAAGAGACAGATTGTAATGCAGGCCATACGCAAGCAGAGAAACTCAGGCTGCAACAGGCCTATTTAGTTTACATGGTTGGGGTAGGTTATCTTACAAATTGGGATACCCCACTGTATATGAAACCGAATATAAATGCACACCCAACAGTGGACAATCAGCCTCCAAGAGGCCTGCTTAGTTTAAATAAGAGAGCTGCTTAGTATGGTAGGTAGGTTATGTTATGTTACAGAATGGGATGCCCCAAGCAGACTTGAGATCAGTATATATGCACACAGCAGCAGTGTGTTAGCAGGCTCATACAGGGCAAATTTCTTTAAATAACTGTGCAGCTTACAGTTAATGCAGAGGCTAATGGTATGTTACAGAATGGGATGCCCCAAGCAGACTTGAGATCAGTATATATGCACACAGCAGCAGTGTGTTAGCAGGCTCATACAGGGCAAATTTCTTTAAATAACTGTGCAGCTTACAGTTAATGCAGAGGCTAATGGTATGTTACAGAATGGGATGCCCCAAGCAGACTTGAGATCAGTATATATGCACACAGCAGCAGTGTGTTAGCAGGCTCATACAGGGCAAATTTCTTTAAATAACTGTGCAGCTTACAGTTAATGCAGAGGCTAATGGTATGTTACAGAATGGGATGCCCCAAGCAGACTTGAGATCAGTATATATGCACACAGCAGCAGTGTGTTAGCAGGCTCATACAGGGCAAATTTCTTTAAATAACTGTGCAGCTTACAGTTAATGCAGAGGCTAATGGTATGTTACAGAATGGGATGCCCCAAGCAGACTTGAGATCAGTATATATGCACACAGCAGCAGTGTGTTAGCAGGCTCATACAGGGCAAATTTCTTTAAATAACTGTGCAGCTTACAGTTAATGCAGAGGCTAATGGTATGTTACAGAATGGGATGTCCCAAAAACCAGAGAACACCTGGCAGGCAGCAGTAAGACTATGCACAGCAAAAGTGTCTTTATCATGCCTAATTTCAATTAGAAAAGGTGCAAATGGTTAGGTTCTTAAATAGAGGCTGGTGTAGTCACAGAATGGGATGCCCTAAAAACCAGCAGTAAGTACACCTGGCAGGGACAAGTAGTGCTATGCCCAGCAAAAGTGTCTTTATCAGGCCTAGTTTCAAATATAATAAGAGCAAATGGTTATATGATCTTAAACAGAGGCTGCTATAGTCACAGACGGGGATGCCCTGGCAGGATCCAGTAGTGCTATGCCCGTCAAAAGTGTCTTTATCAGGCCTAATTTCAAATATAATAAGAGCAAATGGTTATATGGTCTTAAACAGAGGCTGCTATAGTCACAGAATGGGATGCCCTTGCAGGGTCCAGAAGTACTATGCCGAGCAAAAGTGTCTTTATCAGGCTAATTTCAAATATAATAAGAGCAAATGGTTATATGGTCTTTAACAGAGGCTGCTATAGTCACAGAATGGGATGCCCTTGCAGGGTCCAGTAGTGCTATGCCCAGCAAAAGTGTCTTTATCAGGCTAATTTCAAATATAATAAGAGCAAATGGTTATATGGTCTTTAACAGAGGCTGCTATAGTCACAGAATGGGATGCCACAAAAACCAGAGAGCATGCACAGCAAAAGTGTCTTTATCAGGCCTAATTTCTATGAGAATAAGTGCAAATGGTTATTATGCTATTAAATAGAGGCTGGTGTTGTCACAGAATGGGATGCCACAAAAACCAGAGAGCATGCACAGCAAAAGTGTCTTTATCAGGCCTGATTTCTATGAGAATAAGTGCAAATGGTTATTATGCTATTAAATAGAGGCTGGTGTAGTCACAGAATGGGATGCCACAAAAACCAGAGAGCATGCACAGCAAAAGTGTCTTTATCAGGCCTGATTTCTATGAGAATAAGTGCAAATGGTTATTATGCTATTAACCCTTTTGTTGCCAAGCACGTAACACCTACGTGCTGGCTTGGCTGGGCCTTAAGTGCCAAGCCCGTAGGTGTTACGTGCTTGACTTTCCTCGCTTGTAGTTTAAAAAGTAAAAACAACAAATACTCACCTGACCCCTTGTTGGATCCGGCCGGGTCTCCTCTTTAATTTGGTGCCATCCGATCCCCCGTGGGGGGTCGGATGGCTCCAGGAGAGCCCCCGAAATAGGCCGCCCCCCCCCCGCTTCTGCAGCAGCAGCTTCTAACTGTAAAAAAAAAAAAAAAAAAAAATGACATTCACTTACCTGTGTGTGCGCTGGCTCCCGCTGTCCCTCCTCTTCACCTGGGGGGCCTCCGATCCCCCCCCAGGACTTACCGATCTTCAGGAGAGAGCCTGGGAGGCTCTCTCCTCTCTTCTGCACGATGGCGGCCGCCATCATGCCTCTAAGCCCCGCCCCCTTGGGGGCGGGGCTTATGAAGTCATCCCGGCCCCGATCTCAGGCTTCAGCCTTCTCAGCTTCTCAGATGCCGGTGATCGGTGCCCTGGAAGGAGGTGGCAGGAGATCCTCTGATCTCCTGCCTTCTCCTTCTCTGGATGCCGATCACCGGCATCTGTCAGCTGAGCGGCGAGGGACAAGAGCTTGCAATCGAAGGTAAGTACAGTAAAAAAAAATTTTTTTTTTTTCTAATAAAATACTTTTTATTATTGTGTGGTGTTTTTTTTTCACATTAACTCTTTGTGAGCTGGTAAGGGGTCCATGAGACCCCTTATACCAGTTCACAAGGCTGGGGGGGTGGCAAGTCACCTGCCCTAGCGGGTGGCTTGCCATTGACCCCCGCACCCCCATTACCTGCCTCCCCAAAGGCCAGGGGGGGGCAGAAGAGCCCGGGCCCACATAGGCTATGTGGGCTCGTAGGCTGCAGGGTGGGGGGGCCACCAAAGCTGGCCCCCCCACTCTGTGCCTACAAGCCCCCATAGCTGGTCCCGGGCTGGTTACTTTGGGTAAGGGGGACCCCACGTCATTTTTTTTTTTGGATTTTGAAGGGTTTTTAACCCTTCAAAATCCAAAAAAAAATGGGGTCCCCCTCCCCGGGAAGGGGGACCCTATGTCATTTTTTTTTTTAATTAACCATTTGTCATCCAGCAGCTATAAAAGGCTTCTGGGCAGGAAAGGGTGTCTACCTATACATATGTGGTATCGCTGTAACCGGGAGAAATTGGGGTTTCTCACGCAATAAGATTTTATTGACAAACGTACATTTTTTATTACAAAAAAACTCTACAAATTGTAAAAAAATGTTTTTTTTTAATTTTTTTTCACACATTTCACCCAAAAAAATTGAGAATACACCTAAAAAATACAAACAAGACATTTCATGTTAAAGCCCAGACTCTGTTGAAAAAAACAATATATAATTTTCCTGGGAAATCCCTGGAAATCCCTTCAAAAATGACAGTTGAATATGTGTAGCGCAAAATGGTGAAACATCGTCTGGCAACAGGGAGTGGCAAATGCTGCAGGTAGGCTGGCAGCGAAAGGGTTAAATAGAGGCTGGTGTTGTCACAGAATGGGATGCCACAAAAACCAGAGAGCATGCACAGCAAAAGTGTCTTTATCAGGCCTAATTTCTATGAGAATAAGTGCAAATGGTTATTATGCTATTAAATAGAGGCTGGTGTAGTCACAGAATGGGATGCCACAAAAACCAGAGAGCATGCACAGCAAAAGTGTCTTTATCAGGCCTGATTTCTATGAGAATAAGTGCAAATGGTTATTATGCTATTAAATAGAGGCTGGTGTAGTCACAGAATGGGATGCCACAAAAACCAGAGAGCATGCACAGCAAAAGTGTCTTTATCAGGCCTGATTTCTATGAGAATAAGTGCAAATGGTTATTATGCTATTAAATAGAGGCTGGTGTTGTCACAGAATGGGATGCCACAAAAACCAGAGAGCATGCACAGCAAAAGTGTCTTTATCAGGCCTAATTTCTATGAGAATAAGTGCAAATGGTTTTATGCTATTAAATAGAGGCTGGTGTTGTCACAGAATGGGATGCCACAAAAAACCAGAGAGCATGCACAGCAATAGTGTCTTTATCAGGCCTGATTTCTATGAGAATAAGTGCAAATGGTTATTATGCTATTAAATAGAGGCTGGTGTAGTCACAGAATGGGATGCCACAAAAACCAGAGAGCATGCACAGCAAAAGTGTCTTTATCAGGCCTAATTTCTATGAGAATAAGTGCAAATGGTTATTATGCTATTAAATAGAGGCTGGTGTTGTCACAGAATGGGATGCCACAAAAAACCAGAGAGCATGCACAGCAATAGTGTCTTTATCAGGCCTGATTTCTATGAGAATAAGTGCAAATGGTTATTATGCTATTAAATAGAGGCTGGTGTAGTCACAGAATGGGATGCCACAAAAACCAGAGAGCATGCACAGCAAAAGTGTCTTTATCAGGCCTGATTTCTATGAGAATAAGTGCAAATGGTTATTATGCTATTAAATAGAGGCTGGTGTTGTCACAGAATGGGATGCCACAAAAACCAGAGAGCATGCACAGCAAAAGTGTCTTTATCAGGCCTAATTTCTATGAGAATAAGTGCAAATGGTTATTATGCTATTAAATAGAAGCTGGTGTAGTCACAGAATGGGATGCCACAAAAACCAGAGAGCATGCACAGCAAAAGTGTCTTTATCAGGCCTAATTTCTATGAGAATAAGTGCAAATGGTTATTATGCTATTAAATAGAGGCTGGTGTTGTCACAGAATGGGATGCCACAAAAACCAGAGAGCATGCACAGCAAAAGTGTCTTTATCAGGCCTAATTTCTATGAGAATAAGTGCAAATGGTTATTATGCTATTAAATAGAGGCTGGTGTTGTCACAGAATGGGATGCCACAAAAACCAGAGAGCATGCACAGCAAAAGTGTCTTTATCAGGCCTGATTTCTATGAGAATAAGTGCAAATGGTTATTATGCTATTAAATAGAGGCTGGTGTTGTCACAGAATGGGATGCCACAAAAACAAGAGAGCATGCACAGCAAAAGTGTCTTTATCAGGCCTAATTTCTATGAGAATAAGTGCAAATGGTTATTATGCTATTAAATAGAGGCTGGTGTAGTCACAGAATGGGATGCCACAAAAACCAGAGAGCATGCACAGCAAAAGTGTCTTTATCAGGCCTGATTTCTATGAGAATAAGTGCAAATGGTTATTATGCTATTAAATAGAGGCTGGTGTTGTCACAGAATGGGATGCCACAAAAACCAGAGAGCATGCACAGCAAAAGTGTCTTTATCAGGCCTAATTTCTATGAGAATAAGTGCAAATGGTTATTATGCTATTAAATAGAGGCTGGTGTTGTCACAGAATGGGATGCCACAAAAACCAGAGAGCATGCACAGCAAAAGTGTCTTTATCAGGCCTGATTTCTATGAGAATAAGTGCAAATGGTTATTATGCTATTAAATAGAGGCTGGTGTAGTCACAGAATGGGATGCCACAAAAACCAGAGAGCATGCACAGCAAAAGTGTCTTTATCAGGCCTGATTTCTATGAGAATAAGTGCAAATGGTTATTATGCTATTAACCCTTTAAACGCCAGCCACGTAAATTTTACGTGGCTGCCTCTCCAACAGTTAAACGCCAGCCACGTAAAATTTACGTGCCTGACTTTCCCCAGAAATAAAAAAAAAAGTAAAAATAAAAGACACTTACCTGACCCCTCGTTCGATCCGGTCGGGTCTCCTCTTCAGCCAGAGGGGCTCCGATCGCCCATCGGGGCTCCTCCGGCTGCAGGGGAGGGCCTGGAACAGGGTGCCCCCCCCCGTTTCAGCAGCCGCCCGGTTTCCTATAAAAAAAAAAACAAAAAAAAAAAAAAACAGTCACCTACCTTTGTCCCCGCCGGCTCCCGCAGGCTCTCCTCTTCACGGGGGGGGGCTCCGATCCCCCCCCCGCTCTTCTGTCTTCTGGAGGGGGCATAACAGCCCTCCTCCCTTGCCGTCTTCCGATGGCGGCCGCCATCTTGGTGACGTCACAGGGCGGGGCCAGATGACGTCACCGCCGGGTGTCATCGGGGCACCCGGCAGTTCATCTCTCAGATGCCGGTGACGGCTGGGCGGGGAAGGAGGGAGGTAGGCGATCCTCCGATCGCCTGCCTCCCCCCTTCTCTGCCCAGCCGTCACTGACAGCAGATCGCCGCGGGACACAGAAGATGAAGATCGGAGGTGAGTAAAGTAAAAGTTTTTTTTTTTTTTTAATAAAGTTATTTTCAACAACGTGTCTTGTCTTTTTTTTTACCTTTTAACCCTTTGTGAACTGGTAAGGGGTCCATGTGACCCCTATACCAGTTCACAGGGCTCGGGGGTCTGGCAAGTCACCTGCGCTAGCGGGTGGCTTGCCATTAACCCCTGGCACCCCCATTACCTGCCTCCCCAAAGGCCAGGGGGGGCAGAAGAGCCCGGGCCCACATAGGCTATGTGGGCTCGTAGGCTGCAGGGTGGGGGGGGCACAAAAGCTGCCCCCCCCACTCTGTGCCTACAAGCCCCCATAGCTGGTCCCGGGCTGGTTACTGTGGGTAAGGGGGACCCCACGTCAATTTTTTTTTTTATTTTTAAGGGTTTTGAACCCTTAAAAATAAAAAAAAATGGGGTCCACCCCCCCTGGGAGGGGGGACCCTATGTCATTTTTTTTTTTTATTAACCCTTTGTGTTCTGTCATCCAGCAGCTATAAAAGGCTTCTAGCAAGTGAGCAGAAGCCAGTGATCGCCGAGGGACAGAGTGCTCCAGGATGGATGGGAGGTGAGTACAGTGTAAAAAAAAAAAAAAAAATTAATAAAATATTTTTTCTCTTTTGTGTGTCTGTGTCATTTTTTACTTTTAACCTCTTGTGAACTGGTAAGGGGTCCATGACCCCTATACCAGTTCACAAGGCTGGAGGGATGGCAAGCCACCTGCGCTAGCGGGTGGCTTGCCATTAACCCCCGGCACCCCCATTACCTGCCTCCCCAAAGGCCAGGGGGGGGCAGAAGAGCCCGGGCCCACATAGGCTATGTGGGCTCGTAGGCTGCAGGGTGGGGGGGGCCCACAAAAGCTGGCCCCCCCACTCTGTGCCTACAAGCCCCCATAGCTGGTCCCGGGCTGGTTACTTCGGGTAAGGGGGACCCCACGTCAATTTTTTTTTTGATTTTTAAGGGTTTTTAACCCTTAAAAATAAAAAATAAAAAAATGGGGTCTCCCTCCCCTGGGAGGGGGGACCCTATGTCATTTTTTTTCTCGATTTAACCCTTTGTAGTGTGGATGGTTTTTGTGGGTTTTTTTTGTGAATGTTATAAAATACTTGTTTCAGTTAGGGGGGGTCTCCTGGGCAGGAACGGGGGGCTACCGATAAATATGTGGTACCGTTCTAATCGGTAGAAATGGGGCTTTCACATGCAATATGATTTTCCTTAATAAAATACATTTTTTATTTAAAATAAAGGAGTCAATTTTCTAAAAAAAAAATTTTATTTATTTATTTTTTTTTTCACTTAATATTGTAAAAAAAAAAAAAATTACAAACAAGACATTTCATGTTAAAGTCTAAACTCTGCTGCAAAAAAAAAAATATATAATTTTTCTGAAAGTTCCAGCAAAAATGGCGCAAAACATGTCGCAAAACATGACACAAAATGGGGAAAAATGGCCTGTCAACAGAGGGTGACAAAATCTCAAGTAGGCTGGCAATTAATTAAAAGGGTTAATAGTACCTATGCATGTTGGGTATTGTTCTGTTCGGGGGACCTTGCGCTTTCAGACTTAGCTTGTTTTTTCTGGTTTGCATATTTATATTTTAGGAAAAGGTGTTTTTTATTCAGCTTTTTTATAAATTTTTTAGGGAAACCCTGCGCAACCAAAGAATTCTTTGAGGAATTAATTCCAGAAAGATGAGCCCACTACAACAAGCTGGGTACCCTTAGAAAGCTTAACGTGTGTACTTTCAGGGAATATATGGTTTATGGGGGATATTCCAAATGTAAAGGGTTGTTTTGGTTGAAAAATCGCAAGGTGCGCACTTTGTCTGCAGAGCTGAAATTTTCAAGTAAAATTACCGTTATGCGCATGCTTTACTTTGGGGTGTTTGGCAACTCTTCCCTTGACAGAACCTATGCATGTTGGGTATCGTTCTGTTCGGGAGATGTTGCTTTTTCAGATTAAACTTGATTTTTCTTGTTTGTATATAGTTTTTTTAGGAAAATGTGGCTTTGATTCTGCTTTTTTATCCTTTTTTTAGGGAAACTCTTTGCAACCAAAGATTACGTTGAGGGATTACTTCCAGAAAACTATGGCCACATCCACAAGCCTGGTACGCCTAGAAAGCCTGAGGTGTGTACTTCCAGAGAATATATAGTTTGTTGGGGGTATTTTAAATGTAAAGGGTTGTTTTTCTGGAATAACCGCAAGGTGCGCATATTGCATAGCATAGTTGTATTTTATCTGAAAATGTCCTAAAGCGCTGTTTCAGTTTGGGGGAGTCTCCTGGGCAGGAAAGGGTGTCTACCTATACATATGTGGTACCGCTGTAACCGGGAGAAATTAGGATTTCACACGCAATAAGATTTTATTGACAAACTTACATTTTTTATTCCCAAAAAAACTACAATATGTAAAAATTTTTTTTTTTTTTTTTTTGCACATATTTCACCCAAAAATATTAAGAATACACCTAACAAATGACAAACAAGACATTTCATGTTAAAGCCCAGACTCTGCTGAAAAAAACAATATATCATTTTCCTGGGAAATCCCTGGAAATCCCCTCAAAAATCACAGTTGAACAAGGGGAGCGCAAAATAGTGCAAAATGGTCTGGCAACAAAGGGTGACAAAATCTCAAGGTAGGCTGGCGGATAAAAGGGTTAAATAGAGGCTGGTGTTGTCACAGAATGGGATGCCACAAAAACCAGAGAGCATGCACAGCAAAAGTGTCTTTATCAGGCCTAATTTCTATGAGAATAAGTGCAAATGGTTATTATGCTATTAAATAGAGGCTGGTGTAGTCACAGAATGGGATGCCACAAAAACCAGAGAGCATGCACAGCAAAAGTGTCTTTATCAGGCCTGATTTCTATGAGAATAAGTGCAAATGGTTATTATGCTATTAAATAGAGGCTGGTGTTGTCACAGAATGGGATGCCACAAAAACCAGAGAGCATGCACAGCAAAAGTGTCTTTATCAGGCCTAATTTCTATGAGAATAAGTGCAAATGGTTATTATGCTATTAAATAGAGGCTGGTGTTGTCACAGAATGGGATGCCACAAAAACCAGAGAGCATGCACAGCAAAAGTGTCTTTATCAGGCCTAATTTCTATGAGAATAAGTGCAAATGGTTATTATGCTATTAAATAGAGGCTGGTGTTGTCACAGAATGGGATGCCACAAAAACCAGAGAGCATGCACAGCAAAAGTGTCTTTATCAGGCCAAATTTCTATGAGAATAAGTGCAAATGGTTATTATGCTATTAAATAGAGGCTGGTGTAGTCACAGAATGGGATGCCACAAAAACCAGAGAGCATGCACAGCAAAAGTGTCTTTATCAGGCCTGATTTCTATGAGAATAAGTGCAAATGGTTATTATGCTATTAAATAGAGGCTGCTATAGTCACAGAATGGGATGCCACAAAAACCAGAGAGCATGCACAGCAAAAGTGTCTTTATCAGGCCTAATTTCTATGAGAATAAGTGCAAATGGTTATTATGCTATTAAATAGAGGCTGGTGTTGTCACAGAATGGGATGCCACAAAAACCAGAGAGCATGCACAGCAAAAGTGTCTTTATCAGGCCTGATTTCTATGAGAATAAGTGCAAATGGTTATTATGCTATTAAATAGAGGCTGGTGTTGTCACAGAATGGGATGCCACAAAAACCAGAGAGCATGCACAGCAAAAGTGTCTTTATCAGGCCTAATTTCTATGATAATAAGTGCAAATGGTTATTATGCTATTAAATAGAGGCTGGTGTTGTCACAGAATGGGATGCCACAAAAACCAGAGAGCATGCACAGCAAAAGTGTCTTTATCAGGCCTGATTTCTATGAGAATAAGTGCAAATGGTTATTATGCTATTAAATAGAGGCTGGTGTTGTCACAGAATGGGATGCCACAAAAACCAGAGAGCATGCACAGCAAAAGTGTCTTTATCAGGCCTAATTTCTATGAGAATAAGTGCAAATGGTTATTATGCTATTAAATAGAGGCTGGTGTAGTCACAGAATGGGATGCCACAAAAACCAGAGAGCATGCACAGCAAAAGTGTCTTTATCAGGCCTAATTTCTATGAGAATAAGTGCAAATGGTTATTATGCTATTAAATAGAGGCTGGTGTTGTCACAGAATGGGATGCCACAAAAACCAGAGAGCATGCACAGCAAAAGTGTCTTTATCAGGCCTAATTTCTATGATAATAAGTGCAAATGGTTATTATGCTATTAAATAGAGGCTGGTGTTGTCACAGAATGGGATGCCACAAAAACCAGAGAGCATGCACAGCAAAAGTGTCTTTATCAGGCCTAATTTCTATGAGAATAAGTGCAAATGGTTATTATGCTATTAAATAGAGGCTGGTGTTGTCACAGAATGGGATGCCACAAAAACCAGAGAGCATGCACAGCAAAAGTGTCTTTATCAGGCCTAATTTCTATGAGAATAAGTGCAAATGGTTATTATGCTATTAAATAGAGGCTGGTGTAGTCACAGAATGGGATGCCACAAAAACCAGAGAGCATGCACAGCAAAAGTGTCTTTATCAGGCCTGATTTCTATGAGAATAAGTGCAAATGGTTATTATGCTATTAAATAGAGGCTGGTGTAGTCACAGAATGGGATGCCACAAAAACCAGAGAGCATGCACAGCAAAAGTGTCTTTATCAGGCCTGATTTCTATGAGAATAAGTGCAAATGGTTATTATGCTATTAAATAGAGGCTGGTGTAGTCACAGAATGGGATGCCTCACAGCAGACTTAAGATCAGTTCAGTATATATGCACAGTTAGTTAGTATAAGCAGCCTGAAAACGCTAACAAAGCAGGCTGGATGAAAAAAAAAAAAAAACTGACAGCCTCCGATTTTTCCTTCCTTTCCCTGTTTTTCGCTTACTTTCTGTCTGTCTCCTGTCTGTCTCCTGCCTGTCTCCAGCCTGTCCCTGTCTGTCCCTGCCTGTCTAACTGTCTGTCTCTCCCTCAGCTACACAGCGTTCTGTCTCTCACGAATGCAATAGAGAAATGAGGCTGGAAAGCAAGATGGCCGGCCTTAAATACCGCTGTGACGTCACCGGGCTTGCTGGCTGCTGATAGGCTGCATGTGACTGTCCCAGCTTGCACTGGCGCGGGGTTGATGTCTGGACATGTCCCGTCCGCCATCTTAGAATGCCTGTAATGTAAATGAATGGATGTTAAAGGAAAACTTCGAGCGATCGAATCGCGGGGAAATTCGGATTCGATCCGAATCAAATTTTTCCTGAAATTCGGATCGAATCCGGGTTCGTCCGGATCGATTCGCTCATCCCTAGTAAATTTACTTGAAAATTTTGGCTCTGCGCTTTTTCAACCAAAACAAACCTTTACATTTGGAATAACCCCCACAAACCCTGTATTGCCTGAAAGTACACACATTAAGCTTTCTAGGCATACCCAGCTTATTGTAGTGGGCACAACTTTCTGGAAGTAATACCTCAAAGATTTCTTTGGTTGTACAGGGTTTTCCTAAAAAATGTATAAAAAAGCAGAAGGAAAACACATTTACCGAAGATATCAATTTACAAGAAAAAACAAGCTAAATTTGAAATCTGAAATTGCAAGGTCTCCTGAACAGAACAACTTCCAGCCTACTTGAGATGTTGTCATCCTCTGTTGACAGGTTATGTTTTACCATTTTGCACACTAATTTCTAAGGGTTAAAAACCCCTAAAAAAAAGAATGTAATGGGATCCCCCTACCCAGCATAACCAGCTCAGGGACCAGCTATTCAGGGCTTAAAGACCAGGAAGCGGAGGCCAATTTTGGTGGCCCCTGGCCATGAGAGCTACGGGCCCGCATAGGCTTCACGGCCCGCGGGCTCTTCTGCCCCCCCAGGCTTTGAGCAGGCAGGCAATGGGGCGCTGGGGATTTATGGCAAGTCACACATTAGCCGCAGGTTACTTGCCAGTCTCTTGGATCCCTTACCAGTTCACAAAGAGGAAAATGTAAAAATAAATAATAATAAATGTGTCCCATGCTGCTGTCCCATGCCGATGACAGATGCCAGTGGGGATCGAGGTTAAAGGGTTAATATAGTAGGCTAAAAGAGACTAAAACTTCCCTAACTTAATGTGGCTGAAAGCCTTTAGAATAGCCATCATGAAGGGATTTGCCCATAAAATGTATGAACAGCATAAGAGCCATTTCTATTCACATGCAAATTTTAATCTCACAGACTAAAATAACATGTTTAAAGAAAATTAATAGGCACAAGGTGAACTCCTATGAATGAGATCATATTACCTAATTTCTTGATGTGACTTTTTATTAAAAAGGTAGGATAAAGTCTCTTTCTTCCTGACTAATGTTTAACCCTTTAAACGCCAGCCACGTAAAATTTACGTGGCTGCCTCCCCTGCAGTTAACCGACAACAGCCACGTAAATTTTACGTGCCTGACTTTTCCCCCTTATAGCAGAAAAAGTAAAAAAAAGTTACCTGACCCCTCGTTCGATCCGGCCAGGTCTCCTCTTCAGCCAGAGGGGCTCCGATCACCCACTGGGGCTCCTCCGGCTGCAGGGGAGTGCCCAAAATAGGGTGCCCTCCCCATTTTAGCAGCCGCCAGAATACCTACCTTACCTGTAAAAAAAAAAAAAAAAGACATTTACTCACCTTTGTGCCCGTTAGCTCCCGCCGGCTCTCCTCTTCATGGGGGGGGGGGCTTCCGTCTTCTGGAGAGGGCCTAACTGCCCTCCGGGGGCGGGGCCGATGACGTCACCGCTGGGCGTCGCCGGGGCACCTGGCAGTTCAGCTGTCAGATGCCGAGATGCCGGTGACGGCTAGGCGGAGAAAGAGGGATGTAGCCTGCCTGCCGATCGCCTGCCTCCCCCCTTCTCTGCCCAGCTGTCACCTACATCGGATCGCCGCAAGACACAGGAGATGAAGATCGGAGGTTAGTAAAGAAAAAAATATATTTTTTTTTTAATAAAGTTATTTGCAAAGTGTGTCTGTTTTTTTACTTTTAACCCTTTTCTGAACAGGTAAGGGGTCCACGAGACCCCTTATACCAGTTCACAAGGCTCCGGGGTCTGGACACCTGGACACCTGCGGCTAGCGGGTGACTTGCCATTAACCCCTGGCCCCCCAAATTACCTGCCTCCCCAAAGCCCGGGGGGGCAGAAGAGCTGTGGCCCAGTAGGTATAAAAGGCTTCCAGCAGCAGCAGGAGAGCAGAAGCCAAAGTGATCAGCGCGGGGATGGATGGGAGGTAAATATTTAAAAAAACATAATAAAATATTTTTTCTCATAGGGGAGGGGGGACCCTATGTCATTTTTTATTTAAATTAACCCCATGTTACCTGTCACCCAGTAGGTATAAAAGGCTTCCAGCAGCAGCAGGAGAGCAGAAGCCAAAGTGATCAGCGTGCGACACGGTGCTCAGGGATGGATGGGAGGTAAGTATTAAAAAAAATAATAAAATATTTTTTCTCTGTGTGTTTTTTTTACATTTAACCCTTTGTGAACTGGTAAGGGATCTATGAGACCTCTATACCAGTTCACAAGGCTCTGGGTCTGGCAAGTCACCTGCGGCTAGTGGGTGACTTGCCATTAACCCCGAGACTGCCCATAACCTGCCTCCCCAAAAACCCTTAAAATTCCCCCAGGAAATGGTGTCCCCCCCCCCCCCCCCCTGTGAAGGGGGACTCTACACCAATTTTTTTTATTTAACCCTTTATTATGTGGATAGTAGTTGTACTTTATTTGTAAATGTTATAAAGTGCTCTTTTCAGTTTAGGGGATCTCCTGGACAGGAACAGGGGGCTACCGATACATGTGTGGTATCATTGTAATCGGTAGAAAGGGGGCTTTCACATGCAATATGGTTTTCTTTAATAAAATAAATGTTTTAGTTAAAATAAAGGAGACAATTTAAAATATATATATTTTTATTTTTTTTACTTATTTACTTAAAATATATAAAAAAAACAGTAGAAAAAATACAAACAAAGACATTTTATGTTAAAGCCTAAACTCTGGCACAAAAAGAAAATATGCCATTCACATCAAATCACAGTTAAACATCACGCAAAATGGTGAAAAATATCCTGTCAGCAGAGGGTGACAAAATCTCAAGTAGGCTGGCAGTTAAAAGGTTACAGGTACCTATGCATGTTGGGTATTGTTCTGCTCGGGGGACCTTGCGCTTTCAGATTTAGCTTGTTTTTTCTTATTTGCATATTGATATTTTAGGTAAAGGTGTTTTTTATTCTGCTTTTTTATACATTTTTTTGTGAAATCCTGTGCAACCTAAGAATTCTTCGAGATATTACTTCCAGAGGGGACCTTGCTTTTTCAGATTGTCAGTTTTTTTCTTGTTTGCATATAGTTTTTTTTTAGGAAAATGTGGTTTTGATTCTGATTTTTTATTCTTTTTTAGGGAAACCCTGTGCAACCAAAGAATACATTGAGGGATTACTTCCAGAAAACTGCACTCATGTCAACAAGCCTGGTACACCTAGAAAGCCCGAGGTGTATACTTCTAGGGAATATATAGTTTGTTGGGGGTATTTCAAATGTAAAGGGTTGTTTTTCTTGAAAAACTGCAAGGTGCACATAGCATAGTTGTATTTTATCTGAAAATCTCCTAAAGCGTTGTTTCAGTTTGGGGGCGTCTCCTGGACAGGAAAGGGTGTCTACCAATACATATGTGGTACCGCTGTAACAGAGAGAAATTGGGGTTTCACATGCAATAAGATTTTATTGACAAACTTAGATTTTTTATTACCAAAAAACACTACAAATTGTAAAAAATAGTTTTTTTGTTTTTTTTTTGCACATATTTCACCCAAAAATATTGAGAATACACTTAGAAAATGAGAAAGGAGACATTTGATGTTAAAGCCCAGGCTCTGCTGAAAAAAACAATATATCACTTTCCTGGGAAATCCCTTCAAAAATCACAGTTGAACATGGGGTGCGCAAAAAAAAACGGGCAAAATGGTCTGGCAACAAAGGGTGACAAAATCTCAAGGTAGGCTGGCGGTTAAAGGGTCAAAGTCATTTTTACCTAGAATAGTACTAATGCTCAATTCCAAGAATTTCTCTGTGTCTACTTTAGTAATAATATTGTAGATTTTAGATCACTGTTGTATCATGTGTAAGAGGTTAATAATTGTCTTCAGTAGCTAAGAAGGTTATACTTCAGAATAGGATAGCACATGAACCTCTATCCGTGAGGATTTGTTTTAGAAAAACCTATTTTTTATATAACCTAGATTTATCTTTAGCCTGAACAAATAGGGGGATATTTTTTTATTTGTTGGAGTCCAAAAAATCTTCAATACATGGAAAAGGAACACTCCCTAAACAAAACACCTGAAAAGTATATTCAGTCAAACTCAGTGGTGTCTGACGAGGCTAATGGAGGATGATCAGCCTATTATTTATGGGTGGAACCACAAATGACTGGATATATGAAAATAGCAAAGGTTCAATCACACTTGGGCCCTTATTTAAGAAGGGATAGTGTCAGGTAGTGACTGGTTAATGAGAGGTAGCGACAGGTAGCGACTGGTGAACGCCGGACACGGCACGCAATTACACATTTATCAAGCAGATTATGTTTAGCGACTGGGATAGCACCATATAGCGTCTGATTCATCATTTTCACAGCCTCAGCGAACAGCGCCAGCGTTCAGCCTTGCACAGCGCCAGGTATGACCTCTCGCTACCTGATGCTCTCCCATACATTTCAATGGACGATCCTTTTCTTCTCTTTAAACAGGCTTTTTTTTTTTTTTCAAAAAATCACAAATAATTCTGTCATTGAAATAGCATTTTTTTCATAATTTTTTCATTTTTTATATATTTCCTCAGAAATGACATTACAGGTCTGGCATTAAAGTGTTCATGTTACAAAGTTGTTACAATGTAATTCCATATGTTTTCGCTTTGTTACTAGTTGATAGATGCTTGAAAACAGACTTTAAAGTGGACCAACACCCAGGATTTTGACTATCCTGGGTCTTGGTCCACTTCGGTGGGGCACCCCCGATCGGGGTGCCCCGCTGTGTGAAACCCCCCCGAACCCCCCGAACAACTCACCTCTCCCCGCTCCCAGCGGCGACGGACAAGCCGCGGACAAGCGGCTCCTCCGCCGCCGCCTCCCGCGCATCCCTCTTAAAGCGCGCGTGCCCGCGCCGGCCATTCACAGACGGCTGGCGCGGGCGCGCGCACGTCTAGAGGGGCGCGAGGGAGGCGGCGGCGGCCGGCCACCGCCGAAGAGAGGGTAAGGAGTTTGGGGTGTTTGGGGGGGTTTCACCCCGCGGGACATCCCGATCTCGGATGTCCGCGGGGAGGGAGGTGATCGGCCCGGGAATCTTATAGATTCCCGGGCCGATCACCCGTGGGTGTTGGTCCACTTTAAACACACAGCCTCCTGCGCTCTGGGCTTCAAACAAATATTTTTCAGCTCCAGAGATTTGTGAGGCTGTTTTTTTGCTGAATATGGTGTGAGTCGGTCGCTATTAGCAGTCGCTAACATGCGCTCCCATACAGCGCTGTACTGATCAAATAGCGACTCCTCATAATGTATTCAACATTATTGAACAGCGACTGAGTCGCTATAAAGTAGCGACTCACGGGCGAGCGCTGCGACTACTAGCGGGCGCTCTGAAAATGCCTGCTACAGACGCTCATCTGTCGCTACCTGCCGCTAATGATGAATCAGCCTCCCCATATACCTTTCATTTCCTTCTCTGTTTTCCTGACCCGGACGCCCACAATATTCTGTCTGGAGCCAGGAAGAGGAGACAGAAAGTAAAATATTGAGCATTGTTGATGCTCCTACAGATAATTTGTGTAGAGTAACCAAGAAAATACCCTATGCATTAAAATTCATAATCTAATATATTGTTAAACTTGGATGTACTAATGTGAATAATTTATGCAATAACACATATTTAAAAAAAAAACATTGAAAATTAAAAATTGCAGGTGCGATCCCCACCAACAAGTCATATTATTCCTTTTCACTTTGTTTTACTTTATTTATTGTGGAGGATCAGACGGTCAGAGGCACCAGCATTATACAAACTCCCTTCCCTATACTCAAATCCTTGTTAATCTCAATCTGAGATTTTGTTACAACTGTAATGAATATTGCAATATACCATCTCTGCTGACCAGGCCAAACTTGCATTTAGTTAGATATATGTAGCTTGAACATTACTGACATGATATGAGTGGTGGCTGTATAAGCATATTTCCCCTGCGTGGGGCATTTTGTTCACTTTTACTGCTGGTCTGTATTGGTCTGAAATACTTCTTTTGATCAGTAAAAAACCATTACACTTACCAGATCCTCACCCTAAATAAGAGTATATCTTATATGTTTCCCCCACCCTGTACATACAGATTACCCGAATTGAAAATCATCCTACCTGCATCTACTGTAATATTACGGTACAGAGCAATAAATGAATAACACCTTAAGTGAAAATAACCTACAAAGAAAAATAGTTAATTCAACATATAAATAAAGTGTCACAATTAACTTAAGAAAACGTGAATCTAAATCATTAATCCAACACCATGAATTAATGTATTGATAAGTGTCCCAAAGTCCATGCACCACAGAAAGTGCTAAATTGTGAATATGGTTCAAGAGGGATACAGATGCGCACTCGGCCAGACCTCCCCCGTTGGTGTGCTCCACAAGGTGATGATCTTCACACCGTGATCACTCCTTACACTTATATGTGCTTACCAGAAAAAAGAATCAAAAAATCCTTATGATCAAAGTCTTAAACCATTGACCTCGTGATGATGCCAAAATTCCATGCGATCACTTCCTTTCTTATATACAATCCACGGTACTCAGTAGTTATGTGAAAAAAACAGAAGAAAATAGTGCAACCCCGCTTGATATATTTAACTATTTATTAAATCAAATTGCACTCACAAAATTTCAGAAGCATGTACACATTGAGTATATAAAGATGGTTCCTGCTCCCTGTTCCACTATGGCCAGTAGTAGATGTGGGTATAAACTCAATAGCACATTCCCCTTTAAGAAAAGAAAGAGAGAAACTTCGCCGCTACCCTGCCTAACGCGTTTCACTGCCCATGCAGCTTTGTCAAAGGCTGGGAGCGGTAAGGCGGCTTTTAAAATGACAACTTGTACAGAAAGAATAAAAAACCAAACAAGCTTTGACCCATGATAAAGGACCTACCTTTAACCCTGGTGCGTTTGTCTGCCACGTGTAGGCGTCTGCAGTACGCCAACATTACCAGCTCTGAACAGGGCCGGAAACAAATACGGAAGCCGGGTCTGATAACCACGCCCCTCGTGTGCGTCACCGTGCAGTCTGAAAGCCGGCTCAACAGCCCGACGTTACAAGCCCGCCCCTCCTACAGGACGGGGCACTACGCCCCCTCCAAACGTCACAAATACGTCAGTGAAGCCGGGTTTGATGTCCACGCCCCACATATACGTCACCGTGCAGTCTGAAAAGCCGGCTCAACAGCCCGACATTACAGGCCCGCCCCTACTGCAGGACGGGATACTACGCCCCCACCAGACGTCATGAGTACGTCAGAGAAAGCACAATGACAGCTGGCCATTGCAAGTCCGTTCCACTCTAAGGCGGAACGCCACCCGCCGTTTTAACTGTCAGCACCAAACAAAAACATCCAGCAGCGGTTCCCTCTATACGGGGGAGTCCCACTAACAACTCCAATAATAACAACAGTTTCTGTTATAGAGGCGCAATATATTCGGCCAGCGCCGACTTCTTAAGTACAGGGGGGAAGGTTATCTGCCAATGTGACAACAATAGCCCCACTGTGCCTATTTAAAAATCAAGACCATAACTGTCCCAACCCATTGATATAAATATTGCCCAGAAAGTGGCAAATTGATATAATCATAAATCACTATATAGAATGTAAAAAGGAATTAAAATACTATAGGTCCAGGGAAAAGGAACCTCTTTGTACAAAACTGTCATATAAAAAAATAAAAAATAAAATCACCATCGCAAGTAATGTAATATAATATAAAATGGCTATAAAATCAAGATAAATAAAAGACACGATATCAAGCGATTATTCTAAGAGTTATCTAAAAAACAATTTAAGTCGAACTCCACATTGAGACCCTTAGGGGATAATGTGTCTAGTTCAAAGATCCACTTACTCTCCCTTTGGGATATTTCCCTAGTAAGATTGGAACCTCTCCAATTTTTTTCTACATGGTCGATACCCATGAAGGACATGAGACAAGGGTCACTACGGTGCACACTATGAAAGTGGGCAGATAGATTGTGTGCCAAAAAACCCCGTTTAATGTTATATATATGTTCTCTAATACGTGTTTTTAAATCTCTGGTAGTCCGGCCCACATAATATAGTTGGCAGGGACACCAAATCAAATAAACCACATGTTTAGTGTGACACGTAATGAGAGTGGAAACCTCGTACGTCTTTCCCATGCTACCTAGTTGAAAGGTTTTTTTTGGCTTTTCAACTGGCTTACATATCTTACAGCCCATACAAGAGCCGCATTTGTAGAAACCTCTCATGGAGTTACTAGTTAATGAAACCTTCTTTGGTGGATCCACAAAGCTTCGAGTTATGAGGTCCTTTAGGTTGGGTGCCCTCCTAAAAACAACTCGAGGGTTGTCAGGTAAAATAGGGCTGAGTACCGGATCGTCTTTCAAAAGATGCCAGTGTCTGAATAACAGCCGTTTTACGTCCTTGTGTTGGACATTGAAATCGGTGATAAAAAGTGGGGACACCATGCTTTCTTTATTCTCTTTCTTATTTACACAGGGAAACCTCTCTTTGGATCTCACCTCCTCCAATTGATGATTAATAATTTGTGGGTTGTAGCCCTTCTCAATAAATCGTTCGGTCAGTACACTAGCCTGTTTATCAAAGTCCTTCAGGTTAGTGCAATTCCTTCTAAGTCTTGCATACTGCCCTTTGGGGATTGCTTCTAGCCATTTGGGGTGATGACAGCTAGTAGCAGGGACGTAGCCATTACGGTCGGTTGGTTTAAAGTATGTTAAAGTCGAAACACCTGACCCTATTTTTTGAATGGTTAAATCCAGGAAATTTACAGATTCTATACTGCACTCTAGTGTAAATTCCAAATTAAAGGAATTGTTATTAACCTTCTCAAAGAAGGATCTCAGATTTATTTGTGTACCTTTCCATAATATCAGTACATCGTCAATATATCGCCCCCATAGGGCTAAGTGGGGCCACTGGAGATGATCAATAAACTGCGCCTCCCATAGTCCCACATACAAGTTAGCCATACTGGGGGCAAATTTAGCCCCCATGGCAACCCCCTTTATCTGCAGGTAGAACTTACCAGAGAACCAAAAGTAGTTGTGTTTTAAAGCAAAGGTTAAACACTCCAACAGAAATTCTATCTGGGCTTCTGGTAGGCCTGATCCCTTTCCCAAAAAGTGCTTGACTGCCAGGATACCCTTGTCATGGGGGATCACGGTATATAGCGAAGTCACATCAGCCGTGCCCAACACCATTACCTCTCCCCAGTCCTGATTCTCTACTATATTGATGACTTGGGTAGAATCCTTTAGATACGAAGGCAAGGCGACCACCAATTTCTGTAGATGTGAATCAATGAATTCACCTAGGCGACACGTTAAGGACCCCACGCCACTCACTATGGGGCGTCCCGGAGGTTTCACAAGACTCTTGTGCACCTTCGGTAATTGATAGATTGTGGGAATCCTGACAGTTTGAGGGCTGAGATATTTATGCTCCTTTTCCGTAAGGAAGCCTTTAGATCGACCCTCAGAAAGTAAACCATCCAATTCGAGTCTATAATCTGAGGTAGGATCTTTACTTAATATCTCATAGGTGTCCTTGTCCTCTAGGAGCCTATTCAGCTCGTCCAGATAGTCGGATTTATCAAGTACCACCAACCCCCCCCCTTTGTCGGCCGGTTTTATGACCACCTCATGTTTACTTTCTAGGGTCTTTAGCCCATTATAAAGAGGCGATGGCCACCTCTTTTTCTTAAGAGTCAGTTGTTTAAGGTCCCTGACAACCGCCGTTCTAAAGGCTTCAACTTGAGGACCCGCCATAAATGATGGGTTGAAAAGGGAGTTATTAGATAACCTAGTATGTTGTATATTAGGTGGAATTTCCCCTAGTTGTACATCCACAGGTACATCTACCTGCATCTACTGCCTTTTCTGAGCTTTAAACACCCAAGATGGTGACACATGGAGTCTAGGCTGCCTGCAAGCAGGAAGTTTCTTCTGCCTGTGTCGCTCTGCATTCTGGGATTGCTGTCATTTTCCTGACTCCAGCTCTGCTCTGTCTGAGCAAAGCACAGCTATAGCCCCGCCCCCTGTACTCCCTGCCCCCCTCCTCAGTATGTGATACTTCTGAGGCAAGATGGTGGCGCCCATATCCTAGAGTCCTGACCAGGGTTGCAGCCCAGCGGGGGAAAGAATAAAAAAGTAAGCGACTAAAAATATAAAATCTGTTCATTTTAGATGCTCTGGAATATTTTTTTATGGGTTTGGGCTTTTAATGAAATGATGCTGAAGGTCCGGATTAGTCTAAGAAATAGATTGGTATGTTTGTCTCCAACAAAGGCAGAACAGTCTAAAAGAAAAAGCAGATGGGTGCTCGATACCTCCCAGACATGTTATTGATGTGTAGGTTCCTGGCAGACTGAAGGCTCCTTTGGGGCAATTAGTGATATCACTTCTCTGGGTATCACCAAGGTACATGTAGTAGCTGTCTGGGGTGCTTGTCTACTTACCCTAAGTGAGGATTATCCCTGAGATGTATTCCTCCTCTCATGTGTCGAACTCTACTCTTTGCTCTTTTTTTCTCTTATTATATAAATACCTTAAATATTCTAAGCTAAATTTTTCGCTTACATTTCTGGATCTTGGCTGAGCCGGGAAGGGCATGTCACTGAGCTACGTCAGGGGCGGGGGCAGCAGTCAGCAGCAATTTTTATTAAAGTGGACCAACACCCAGGATTTTGACTATCCTGGGTTTTGGTCCACTTCGGTGGGGCACCCCGATCGGGGGTGCCCCGCTGTGTGAAACCCCCCAGAACGTCCAGAAACACTCACCTCACCACGCTCCTACGCGGGTGCTCGTCCAGTCAGAGCGCTCAGAGCTGCTGTGGTATGCACGTACAAGCGGCGTCCAACCACAGCGGCTCTGAGCGCTGGAGGCCGCGTGAATCTCTCTCTCTCTCTCTCTCTCTCTCTCTCTCTCTCCCCCCCCCCCCCCCCGTGCACACAGCACGTGACTGATGAGTCAGTCCAATCACCACCCACTTCCTCGATAACAAGCTCGGAGGAGGCTGGGGATGAATGACGTCACCCTCAGCAGCGCGGGCCCATCAGAGGAGCTGTGTGGAGCTGACTGGCTATTCATCATGTGTAGTCAGGTACTTGTCTGCAGGCAGGGGGGAAGGGGGGCCATTGACCATTGAGTCACCAGTGATTTACTATGCAAACAAATGGGAGAAGGTGGATGATTGCTTTTCATCTGTTGTTGCCTTAGAACACTAAAGCAGGCCAAAATGTGACATTATGCCCCCCCAGGTTTTGGTCCCCTTTAGCAGGGTGTCCTTGTAATCGTTGGTGTCTTGCCTTCCTCCATGCTACAATAGGGCTTCCTCTGCATCCCCACATGCTGTGTGTCCCATCCCAGGCAGCTTTGAATGGCCGCCAGCAGAGCGTGCAGCTGCAGGTGGCCGACTTGCCGCTAGGTGCACGTCAGTGAGCTCATTGCCTGCACATGCGTCATGGGAGTGTGAGGGGAGGTGAGTGATGGGAGTTGTGGGGGCTTAAAGCATATTAAAACCCACCCAGGCCAGCCCTGGAATCTGAAATGCCCATCTGAATGCCCGCTGTGTGATACCCCCCCTAGGGTGCTTGTACACACTTTTCTAATCCAGAATTTCAGGAGCCCTCCTGTGCATTGCCCCCCCACCAGAACACCCACAATTCTTACCTTACTAAAACCCCGCGGCCAGTCAAGGGGCTGCATTTCTGGCTGAGGATAAGGTAAGAATTCTGGGCATCCTGGGGGGGCCATGCACGAGGAGGCACCAGCATTCTGGATGCCACCCCAACCTGTCTGAATGTGGCTGCCCCCCCCCCCAAAGGATAGACTCATATTGTCCTAGTCTCTTTAAAGTGGACCAAAACCCACCGAGATCAGCCCAGGAATCTATAAGATTCCTGGCCCAATTGATTCCCTCCCCCCAGGGCATCCAGAATTGGGATGCTCCACTGTGTGAAACCCCCCAGGTCACCTATATACCATCTTTCCCGGTCTAGCGGCGCATGCACGACCCGCAGCTACATGCCCCGCTATCCCTCTAGCAGGGTGCGTTCCCACTCCAGGCATTTGCGAATGGCCAGCGCAGGCACACTCTCTGTTAGAGAGTAGCAGGGGATGTGGCCGTCAGCGTGCTCGGATCCACTGGTATTAGACAAGCTCCTGAATGAAGGGGCTTGAGCGGATCCGAGCGCGCTGACTGTACGAGAGGGCTGCACATGCATCGTAGGACCAGGAAGGCCTGGTCAGGCGTTATGTTAAATGGCCAGTGCAAGGGCTGGGAAAATAACAAGGGTGCATATGTCCCAGCCAGCATGCTTGCACTCATAGCTCAACTCATACAATGTTGTCGCTATCAAAAATTTAGCAACCTGTTAAGCTGTAATGTAAGTGTCTCACATTTGTCCCTCTGAAAAAATTGTCAGCTTAGTTCTACTCACCTGATGCCCCCCCTTCTGCCAGTCAGTAAGGGAGCCTGCTCCCACATGACTGGCAGCAGAGATGTGTGGTGGAGCCCTGCAGGAAGCTTGCTGTCAGCAGTGCTAAAGTCGGAGGGTTGCACGTCACAGGACTCTGTGGCACTGAGTCTGAGAGGTCAGTGCTTTGTTTTTTTCCTGTCTGTACAGGGATATTAAAGTGGTCCAAAACCCTGCTGGATCGGCCCGGGAATCTATTCCCTACCCACAGGGCATCCAAAATCGGGATGCCCCGCTGTGTGAAACCCCCCAGGCCCCCTCCACTCTCTAGTGCCTTCTCCTCCACTCACTCGCTGCTGATCCTTTCAGATTTTGTTCTCGCTTTTTTCTGCCCTGTCCTCCACTGTTGCAGTCTCCTCTACCTCATCTTCTCATCCTTACTGCTTCCTGGTGCTTAGGTCTTTGATGCGGTTTTCTCCCTGCATTGCTATTTCTGTACAGCTAAAAAAGGCCGGGGGGGGCGTAAGCCTAAGTAGTGCCTAGGGCAGCATGAACCCTAAATACGGCCCTGACCACACCGCTGAACGGTGCTAGTCCGGCGATCAGTAACTCATCTTATCGCTGGATCGGGGTCCCTGTGGCAGCCGCTGCACCCTGTGTCATCCGGGGCCAATACTTGGGGT
The DNA here is from genome assembly GCA_027917425.1 of Gastrophryne carolinensis. Lineage (NCBI taxonomy): Eukaryota > Metazoa > Chordata > Amphibia > Anura > Microhylidae > Gastrophryne > Gastrophryne carolinensis. The sequence goes on along the minus strand of CM051240.1, from coordinate 169,201,811 downwards.
CAGGATTCATGGCAGTTCAGGTTCTCGAGTGCTGTCACACCCTGTCCATTCATTGCCATGGAGGGAGTGTGCCAAGGCCTGACACGCCCCCTCTATTGTAGAGACTGGAGAGGGCAAGCCAGGTGTGTGGCACGGAAGGAGATCCACATCCCTCAGGTCAGATGCATGGGACAAAAGGTAAGTACCCTTTTGCTTTTTTATTTGCCTATTGAATGACTGTAAATCTTTTTTTAAATGTTATTTACTTGAGGAGAGATTGATATAGTAATATCCTGGACTATGCCTTTAAAACCGAACAAACCGCTGCTGGCCTTCCCCTGGAGCATCCTAAATAGGGATGCCCTGCTGTGTGAAACCCTCCCTGGGGCACCCGCAAACACTCACCTTTCCCCGCTCCAACAGCGAATGCGTGGCCTCTGGTCCAATGAGAGCCTTCTGTTGTGACTATGTCATTCAGAAATGCTCCACTCCAGCCATTCAGAAAAGATGAGGTGGGAGCAGGCATGCTGCTGGGGATGCAGGGAAGTGGCAGGTTGTGCTCTCCATTATTAATGAGAGCATTTCCTGAATGATATAGTCACGACAAGTGTCTCTCATTGGACGAGAGCCTGCAAATGCGCATTAGGAGACCAGGAACAGGTGAGTGCAAAGCAACGTTCTGGGGAGTTTCACACAACGGGGCTTCCCAATTCAGAAGGCTGTGGGAAAAAATTCAAAATACCAGACCTGCTTGTTCTGCTTCAAGTCAATACCATGCTGAGGGGCACCATTTTTTTTAACTTGTCTTTGTGCTTTGGTATATGTAGTTACAATTTCTGGAAAATAAAGTTGTATATATTTTTGCTAATTACATTCTTATACCTTTTTTGATTGTACTCCTCTTTTAAGGGTGGATGTTCTCTGGGGCCCAGTGTGTGTAATTCATGTGCGTCTCCTGTCCTTTTAAAAGTATAGTCACTGAAAATAGTTATATTTGTCTTCTTATAAATTTGCTGTGGTAAATTGGTTTGGGGTTTGCACTTGCAGAACTTGTAACAAACCGTGGCTTGTGTCTGGCATGTTACCCATAGCGTTGAGAACTAACAGATAGGATTACTAAGATTTTGACCTGGATTTCGTATTACTCTTTCTTCTGCCAGTCCTTAAAGCGGACCAAAACCCACCAAAACAACTGAATCTATTTTTCTCCCCCACTCCAGGTACATTACCGTTTGGATAATTTTCTGCCCTCAATGCTGCTTAGTATTCCTGTTATAATGATTTTAATGTTTGTTTTCCCCAGCTGTGCCATTGGTTTCTGACAGGATACTATTGTTGTTAACTAGCTGTTTAAGCCCCTCCTCACAATCTCATGCTGGGATCAATCACAGCCTATTGAAGGAATATAAGAGCCAAGAATTTTCCCCCAATTTTTCCTTTGAAGCCCAAATCATTGTATTGTTATCCAAATCATTACCATGACACTAAGGGGAGTTGATACATGTTTTGTAAAATGTAATTTAATCTTCCATAGGACGTGGTTGGTCCACTTTAACTTCTGTTACAGACCTTGGCTATGGTTTCTGCTGTCTGCCCATGATCTCAGCTATGCCTGCTAGGAAATCACTGCTTGCCTGCACAGACTCTTGGCTCTCCGGTGAAATGTCCTGGGCTTCCCATACAGCTCAGCCGATCCTCCCCTGCTGGAGCTGAAGCGAGGACCGGGGGGTAGCCATCAGATTCTGAACTGTCAGGGTGAGTCTTGGGTTCTGGGTAATAGTCTTCGGGGGCCCACTTTGTTTGCAGTCAGACCTTGGTGCTCCACTGTCAGAACTTGAGATGCCAACACAGATGTGCCTACCCTTAGCTTGAATGTTAAAACTTCTAATGCTGATTCAGCACCATGGGAAGTGTTTTCCTCACATTTTTAGTGAGAATTTTTTTTGCAAGTGTTTTAAAAATTTGCATGGCTAAAAATGACGCTGTATTGCATTCATAAGCAGGGGCGATGTGGTTGATGTCACGGTCAGTGATGGGGGCATATAGGGCTTTTCCAGACACCTATAAATAGTTCCTCCCTGCAGCGGTGAGGGGAGGTGGCAGGAGCAAAGTGCAGGCATAAGGTCTATGGGCCTGATGCAGAGCCTCCTCTGAACTGCCCTTAAAACCTTCCGATTGTCCGGGTCTCCCGTTTGAATCGTGGCTCAAATGTGATGCAGAGCCTCCGTCGGAATGGCTCCCTAACTGATCCGTCAATTTCACTTTACTCGGAAAGCTTTTTTTGCTCTCTCGGGTGCCTTCAATTTGATCGGGGCTCCCGTTCACGTTCACACGGGCGGCCCGTTTTTCCATGATTTTTCCTGCCTTTTTGAACGTACCTGCTTGGTTTCCGTCGTATTTGACCTTCCATTTTGGTGGTTTTAGCAAGTATACTTACATCTCCATGGCTCTTCAGTTGCCAATCTGGCTACACGCAAGCGCACATCCCGCAAACTCCATTGGAATATGCATATGGCCACAAATGCAAATTTGAGACAAATTTTTTTTTTGGTTGCTTTTTTTGGTGGGGGTTTCCTTGTCCATAATGCATACCTAAATCATCTAGTAGTTCCTTCTCCCTTGTCCTTAATGCATACCTTTATTTATTTATTTTCTTTCTTTTTATTGTACCATATCTAAACCTTTGGTGTGTAATGTAAATGTGTGCTGATGTTGTGTGATGGTACTTTTGCAGGAAACACAACTCTCGAAATCTTATTAATTATTTATTAGTATTTTTTTTTTTTTGTATTACATTTTTTTTGTTAAAACTATAAAAAACATATTTACAATTTTTTTCCCCCCCAAAAAAATTAGGCCTCGGGGTCTGTAGCCTGTGTTCTTTGACCTGTGAATGAAAAACAACATTACTTTTTTTGGTTTTTTTTTTTTGCTTGTTTGTGCACTTATTAAATGGGACCTTCTGCGTGTTTTAATGAAAAGGCCAAACTCTTCAGAAACGTTGCCCCAGCATCTTAAACTAATATATATTAATTTTGTAGTCAATAAATTATTATTCTTTCCCCCACTGGGCTGCAACTCAGTTCAGGAATTTAGGATACGTGCAACGCCATGTTGACTCTGAAGCATCACACTTACTGAGGAGAGGAGAGTGGGATAAGGTACAGGGGATGGTTTATAGCTGTGCTTTGCTCACACAGAGCCGAGATGTGCTATGGAAAAGGTTGGTAACATGATTTGTAAGGTGGACAATCTGTATGTACACGATGTGGGAACTATCTAAGCTAGCCTCTTATTCATAGTTAAGGTCCGCTTTAAGGGCTTTTTTGGATACATTTTGAGGGAACTGTTAAAGTTTTTCATGTTTAAAATGGAAATGTTTGCTCATTTACTTTAGTTTAAATAAACACCACTTACAAGGTTTAGGCCGCACATTGCGCCGGGGGCGGAGTCTCCATTCATACTCCCTCTGTGGCAGTTGGGAATCTGTATGAATGACAAACACACTGATATTAGAGACTGTTGTTCTTTCATGAATATAATATTAAGTTAGGCTTCTAGGTATCAATCTACTCACCTTCCCCAGCAACCTCTTCCTCCTCGCCCCCTCCCTCACTCATCCCTTGGGATGTTCCAGCGACGTCTGAATCTACAACAATAGTGCACATGAGTATCTGTATTTAATGCATGTCTTACCACATATCTAACTATATTTCCCAGGTTGAGGCTCTGTTCTGCTCGACTCCCTGCCGTCAGATTGCCCCCTCCCCTGCATGCTGAGGTCCAGTGGCTCCTCCGAGTCACTTACAGAGGAGGGGGTGGCCGTTGACCCTGGCGGTGGGCCACCTACACCTTCACCTGTTTCGCCCAACACTGGGCTGCGTGTCCTGGTCCGGGTGGGGCGGAACCGCAAATTCCATTCATGGGCTGAAATACAAACACAATCATTAAACCACGCCCAGGCGATGCCAGGGTTAGAGGTGCATTGACATTTTCTACACTTACATGGGAAATGTATTGCGAAGTACCGCCTCACCCGGGGCTTATGTCTTCTTTTTAAATCAGACCAGTGTGGCGATCTGAGTGAAGGTATAGGTGGTTTGGGATCTTCTTTCAATCGCGTCCACCACCGCCAGGGCCAACGTCCGCTTGTCATAATCTGACGGCAGGAAGTCGTAGCGATTCCTCAGCATCATCTGTTAGAAAAAGAGACAAGGACACACCATTAATCCACAAAATACATTAACAAGTTTCCTGGCCTAAATCAAGTCACTTTATTAACCTCTTGCTGCCTCACATTGCCCTAGTTCTGCTATCTGCATGTAGCCTAGTTTGTAGCTGCGTACATGGGTTAAACTAAGGTGGGCTGGTCTGTAACGTCACAAACTAAGTTGTTTCAGACTATTCTTGCGTTTTTATTACAAGGAATGTGTGCGCGCACATAAACGCACGCTCGCTCGCTCGCATACTCACATCCATGATGAGCTCGTCCTGCTCCGTTGTAAAGACGGCGGGGGACATCTTGGCTTCTTTTTCAAATTCTAGCTCTGACGTTCCCCCGCGGTGACGTGCGTGCGCGCAGGCGCGCAACCGCAGTTGTAAAAATATTTAAAGTTCAAGGCACTCCGCTTGGTGTGGGATACCATATCAATATGGGCAGACCTAAAGGGAGCACAAAGAGCCAACCAAGGCCAAAGCCACATAGCAGCCGCACACATGCCTCATCCTAAATAAAATACAAAAGCAGGCACAAGACACATGTAGAACATGCACCAACTAAAACGGTGGGGACTCCACAGACACAGGCACATTCCCCAAAACGCAGGAGCAAGGAGACATTAACCCATTCTCAACCACCGGCCCAAAAACCACACACGACTCCCCAGATAGCCAACCATCTATTTCAAGTGATGCAGGGGACAACACACACCCATGTGGGCGATAACCACGCCGTGGGTCCCTAACAGGCCGTTTTTGATAAGCACAAAGCATGGCTGTTGCCAATGCTGTTTGGGCACATTATGGTGTTCTGTCCATCGAGATACTGAACAAATCAAGCGGACAGTTGTGGACCTGAAATCATATAGTTGCCCAAAAATGGACATGTGCCGGCAGCAGAGGTAAAGCCCAAATGCATTTAGAGTCGCTTTGTGACCAGCATGTAACACTTATTAGGTGTGATTTAATCTTCCCCAGCCTGCAGACAGGGGGTGGTTTCAAGAAAATACATTGGCCACAAGGTCAGCACGGATTGTGTGTGCTGGCCCACTTGGTGTACCAGTGTAAGGATGGGTCTGCTCGTCAGAAATAGGGAAAGGTTCTGCACCCAGGTCAGTATATCGAGCAATCCTGCTTCTAATGGCAAGGTTGTGCAGGACCCCACAAGCAATAATTATTTTGATAACCTTGCCAGGCTGATACTGAAGAGAACCCCCACTGTGATCCAGACATCGGAAACGCATCTTCCACAACCCAAAGGCACGTTCCACCACAGAGCGAGACCTCCTATGGGCTGTGTTGTAGCGCTCCTGTGCCTGGGAAGATGGGTGCAGGATGGGTGTGAGCAGCCATGGTAACAAGGGATAGCCTGAGTCACCTGCAAAAATACAAAAGACAAACATAAGGTGGATGCCTAAAAAAAGGTTTAGGTGTGCATAGAAACATTAGTACACAGGGACAAATAGGTGAGCTAGGTATGGTGGGAGGAATTGACATTTTTACTGAGCCTACAAACACATGCAACCTGTACACTCCTTTAAAAATGTCTGCGTAATGCTACTGAGATAAGAGGGCCAGAACATAAGCCAATAGTGGAGAATACTTTCACCCATTAATTAAACCAAAAACCTTTTCAAGTTTTCAGGAAAGGTCTCACAGATTAGTGGGGTAGTGGCAAATCCACATTCAAACCTGGGGGCCAAGAAATACAACTTTAATACACATACCCAGTAACCATCCTCCAGAAATATCTCCAGATTGAAACCGTTGATAGAGGCTGGAGTTCCTCAAAATGTGCGCATCATGCGTGGACCCAGGAAAGCCAGCAAACAGACTGAAAAATTGAAGATCAGGGCCCGCCACTGCCTGAACATTGATGGAATGGCCCATCTTCCTGTTCCTGCACCAAGCAAAACACAAGTGTAATTAGTGTGAGCCATAAAAAATGTGTGATAACCAGAAAAAAAGCAGACCCAAACCACATACCTGAACAGATATTCCTGGTCCGCAGGGGGGATAAGCGAGACATGTGTGCAATCGATTGCACCAAGGATGTTGGGCATGTCGGCTATGTTATAAAAGCCCAACTTAACCGCATTCCAGGCTTCCCCTGTTTGAGGGAAAAAAATGTAATTCTGTGCCAGGGTAGCCATGCCATCCAAAAACTTGGTTAGGCTGCGGCTCAGCGTAGACTGGGACATCCCCAGGGAGAAGGCACCCAGTCTCTGGAACGAGCCGTTCGCCAAAAATTGCAGGCAGCCAACCAATTTGGTCATACCTGCAATTGCATGCCCCTTTCTTGTGGTGGGGGCTAACCATGGCCGCAGCTCGCTATACAAGGCATGGAGAGAAACACGGTTAAGGTGGGTGAGCTCGAATAGGTCAACGTCACTCATGCCATCGATGTCCAAAGGCGTGCGCTGCAGCCTGGTTTCTGCCATACTCAGAACTACCAGACGGCGTAGCTGGCGCCTTTGATGTTGGCCCACAGAGGAATGCATTCCCAAATAGCACGGAGCTCCAATACGGCTGGTCAGACTTGCCGTAAGTGAAGGCTCGGCGGCCCCGTTTTATTGGGCTGATTTCAATCGGAAACCAAGGCTCTGCATCACTGAAAAAAACGGGCCAATTAACGAGGCGTCCGTTTTCCCGGAAAACAGCCTCGAGCGAGCCGACAATCGGAAAGGCGGCTGAGCGCACACCTGAGCGCATAAACGCACACTAAAATCAACGTAGCACCCTTTCCTGACCCGATCAAAGCCCAAAACCAACGGGAAAACGCACGGGATAGCTGAACGGGGAGGCTCTGCATCAAGCCATATGTCCTACACCTGCTGTCTTTAGCAGCGGAGAGCGGTGCGGGACAGATGTGGACACACCCGACAATGGATAGCAAGGAAGGACATAAGTATTGGTGTAAAAAATATATATTAAAGTTATTTTTTTCAGGTGTGTGTGTTCTTTACACTTCATTTAGAAAAGACTGGTAAGCACACTTAATCGGGGATAGGAAATTCTAATAATCATATAGCTATATGGCTATGTGGATGTATTTATAAATACATGGGGCTAGAGTCCCCCTGCAATTCCAAAGATAATCAATTATAAATGCACACCTAAAAACTCTGATTTGGATGCAAATAAACAAATGAATTTATTTATATACAATGATATTAGTTCAAAATAGTAGTTTAGGTCTACTTGAGGATACACAATTCATATAGTTTGGGCGACACTATATACCATAACTATACAGATACAGATATACAGATAATATATACAATATATACAATGGTGTTGAAGGGAAACCTGAATACTGTATAGACAATGCAGCTTCTTTATCAGTGAGGAGGTCACAGTATCAGGAATCGATACAGCAATTTAATTAGTTAGTTTCAGTCGGATTAGTTCTGCCACTCCTTGCTATTGTGAAGTATTTGTAAGGCAAAGTATCGAAATGTAGCAATACCTTGAAACTGCTTAAGAGTCACTGTTTATGTGCTGGATGCTGCACTTAGGGAAGTCCAAGCAATGTCCTTATAAACCCGGCTGTATGCAGTGCTGAGATTTGCTTTGCTTATTTTAGACCAGACTCAGACTTCACAAGGCCCAAACATAAGAAGACGAGGAGGTGGAAGACATGCCCAGTGACCACCCGGGTCACAACGAGTCCTATCGCTCCTAGTAGTAAGCCTCTCCTCTTGTGAACTCTCAACAGTAGAAACTAAGGTATTACAGAGAGGACTGGGATTTGTACCAACACATTGGGGTACTCCTCTAGAACTTGATATCCATTTACAAAGATTTTTTTCATTCTCTTAGGTTACGGTCCTTCTTCTATACTTCCCCTGTGACCTTCCCTACAACCTTATCGGAACTAACACCGATGGGAGTTGACTTAAGCAAATGCCGTCCACCTAGTAAGTGCCTACCCCCAACAATGTCACATAGTGTGGAAATTTTTATTACACCCCCAGGAACTTTGCTATCATAACAATTGGCCTGATGCAGAGCCTCCTCTGAACTGCCCTTAAAACCTTCCGATTGTCCAGGGCTCCCGTTTGAATCGTGGCTCAAATGTGATGCAGAGCCTCCGTCGGAATGGCTCCCTAACTGATCCGTCAATTTAACCCTTTAACCGCCAGCCTACCTTGAGATTTTGTCACCCTTTGTTGCCAGACCATTTTGCACTATTTTGCACTCCCCTTGTTCAACTGTGATTTTTGAGGGGATTTCCAGGGATTTCCCAGGAAAATGATATATTGTTTTTTTCAGCAGAGTCTGGGCTTTAACATGGTGTCTTGTTTGTCAGGCTTTCTAGGCGTACCAGGCTTGTGGATGTGGCCATAGTTTTCTGAAAGTAATCCCTCAACGTAATCTTTGGTTGCAAAGAGTTTCCCTAAAAAAAGGATAAAAAAGCAGAATCAAAGCCACATTTTCCTAAAAAAACTATATACAAACAAGAAAAATCAAGTTTAATCTGAAAAAGCAACATCTCCCGAACAGAACGATACCCAACATGCATAGGTTCTGTCAAGGGAAGAGTTGCCAAACACCCCAAAGTAAAGCATGCGCATAACGGTAATTTTACTTGAAAATTTCAGCTCTGCAGACAAAGTGCGCACCTTGCGATTTTTCAACCAAAACAACCCTTTACATTTGGAATATCCCCCATAAACCATATATTCCCTGAAAGTACACACGTTAAGCTTTCTAAGGGTACCCAGCTTGCTGTAGTGGGCTCATCTTTCTGGAATTAATTCCTCAAAGAATTCTTTGGTTGCGCAGGGTTTCCCTAAAAAATTTATAAAAAAGCTGAATAAAAAACACCTTTTCCTAAAATATAAATATGCAAACCAGAAAAAACAAGCTAAGTCTGAAAGCGCAAGGTCCCCCAAACAGAACAATACCCAACATGCATAGGTACTATTAACCCTTTTAATTGCCAGCCTACTTGAGATTTTGTCACCCTCTGTTGACAGGCCATTTTTCCCCATTTTGCGTCATGTTTTGCGACATGTTTTGCGCCATTTTTGCTGGAACTTTCAGAAAAATTATATATTTTTTTTTTGCAGCAGAGTTTAGACTTTAACATGAAATGTCTTGTTTGTAATTTTTTTTTTTTTTTACAATATTATTAAGTGAAAAAAAAAATAAATAAATAAAATTTTTTTTTTAGAAAATTGACTCCTTTATTTTAAATAAAAAATGTATTTTATTAAGGAAAATCATATTGCATGTGAAAGCCCCATTTCTACCGATTAGAACGGTACCACATATTTATCGGTAGCCCCCCGTTCCTGCCCAGGAGACCCCCCCTAACTGAAACAAGTATTTTATAACATTCACAAAAAAAACACAAAAACCATCCACACTACAAAGGGTTAAATCGAGAAAAAAAATGACATAGGGTCCCCCCTCCCAGGGGTGGGAGACCCCATTTTTTTTTTGATTTTTAAGGGTTAAAAACCCTTAAAAATCAAAAAAAAAATTGACGTGGGGTCCCCCTTACCCGAAGTAACCAGCCCGGGACCAGCTATGGGGGCTTGTAGGCACAGAGTGGGGGGGCCAGCTTTTGTTGCCCCCCCACCCTGCAGCCTACGAGCCCACATAGCCCATGTGGGCCCGGGCTCTTCTGCCCCCCCCTGGCCTTTGGGGAGGCAGGTAATGGGGGTGCCGGGGGTTAATGGCAAGCCACCCGCTAGCGCAGGTGGCTTGCCATCCCCCCAGCCTTGTGAACTGGTATAGTGGTCATGGACCCCTTACCAGTTCACAAGGGGTTAAAAGTAAATAATCACACAGACACACAAAAGAGAAAAAATATTTTATTAATTTTTATTTTTTTTTTACACTGTACTCACCTCCCATCCATCCTGGAGCACTCTGTCCCTCGGCGATCACTGGCTTCTGCTCACTTGCTAGAAGCCTTTTATAGCTGCTGGATGACAGAACACAAAGAGTTAATAAAAAAAAAAAATGACATAGGGTCCCCCCTCCCAGGGGGGGCGGACCCCATTTTTTTTTTGATTTTTAAGGGTTAAAAACCCTTAAAAATCAAAAAAAAAATTGACGTGGGGTCCCCCTTACCCACAGTAACCAGCCCGGGACCAGCTATGGGGGCTTGTAGGCACAGAGTGGGGGGGCCAGCTTTTGTGGCCCCCCCACCCTGCAGCCTACGAGCCCACATAGCCCATGTGGGCCCGGGCTCTTCTGCCCCCCCCTGGCCTTTGGGGAGGCAGGTAATGGGGGTGTCGGGGGTTAATGGCAAGCCACCCGCTAGCGCAGGTGGCTTGCCATCCCCCCAGCCTTGTGAACTGGTATAGGGGTCATGGACCCCTTACCAGTTCACAAGAGGTTAAAAGTAAAAAATGACACAGACACACAAAAGAGAAAAAATATTTTATTAATTTTTTTTTTTTTGGGGTACTTTGCTATCATAACAATTGGCCTGATGCAGAGCCTCCTCTGAACTGCCCTTAAAACCTTCCGATTGTCCAGGGCTCCCGTTTGAATCGTGGCTCAAATGTGATGCAGAGCCTCCGTCGGAATGGCTCCCTAACTGATCCGTCAATTTAACCCTTTAACCGCCAGCCTACCTTGAGATTTTGTCACCCTTTGTTGCCAGACCATTTTGCACTATTTTGCACTCCCCTTGTTCAACTGTGATTTTTGAGGGGATTTCCAGGGATTTCCCAGGAAAATGATATATTGTTTTTTTCAGCAGAGTCTGGGCTTTAACATGGTGTCTTGTTTGTCAGGCTTTCTAGGCGTACCAGGCTTGTGGATGTGGCCATAGTTTTCTGAAAGTAATCCCTCAACGTAATCTTTGGTTGCAAAGAGTTTCCCTAAAAAAAGGATAAAAAAGCAGAATCAAAGCCACATTTTCCTAAAAAAACTATATACAAACAAGAAAAATCAAGTTTAATCTGAAAAAGCAACATCTCCCGAACAGAACGATACCCAACATGCATAGGTTCTGTCAAGGGAAGAGTTGCCAAACACCCCAAAGTAAAGCATGCGCATAACGGTAATTTTACTTGAAAATTTCAGCTCTGCAGACAAAGTGCGCACCTTGCGATTTTTCAACCAAAACAACCCTTTACATTTGGAATATCCCCCATAAACCATATATTCCCTGAAAGTACACACGTTAAGCTTTCTAAGGGTACCCAGCTTGCTGTAGTGGGCTCATCTTTCTGGAATTAATTCCTCAAAGAATTCTTTGGTTGCGCAGGGTTTCCCTAAAAAATTTATAAAAAAGCTGAATAAAAAACACCTTTTCCTAAAATATAAATATGCAAACCAGAAAAAACAAGCTAAGTCTGAAAGCGCAAGGTCCCCCAAACAGAACAATACCCAACATGCATAGGTACTATTAACCCTTTTAATTGCCAGCCTACTTGAGATTTTGTCACCCTCTGTTGACAGGCCATTTTTCCCCATTTTGCGTCATGTTTTGCGACATGTTTTGCGCCATTTTTGCTGGAACTTTCAGAAAAATTATATATTTTTTTTTTGCAGCAGAGTTTAGACTTTAACATGAAATGTCTTGTTTGTAATTTTTTTTTTTTTTTACAATATTATTAAGTGAAAAAAAAAATAAATAAATAAAATTTTTTTTTTAGAAAATTGACTCCTTTATTTTAAATAAAAAATGTATTTTATTAAGGAAAATCATATTGCATGTGAAAGCCCCATTTCTACCGATTAGAACGGTACCACATATTTATCGGTAGCCCCCCGTTCCTGCCCAGGAGACCCCCCCTAACTGAAACAAGTATTTTATAACATTCACAAAAAAAACACAAAAACCATCCACACTACAAAGGGTTAAATCGAGAAAAAAAATGACATAGGGTCCCCCCTCCCAGGGGTGGGAGACCCCATTTTTTTTTTGATTTTTAAGGGTTAAAAACCCTTAAAAATCAAAAAAAAAATTGACGTGGGGTCCCCCTTACCCGAAGTAACCAGCCCGGGACCAGCTATGGGGGCTTGTAGGCACAGAGTGGGGGGGCCAGCTTTTGTTGCCCCCCCACCCTGCAGCCTACGAGCCCACATAGCCCATGTGGGCCCGGGCTCTTCTGCCCCCCCCTGGCCTTTGGGGAGGCAGGTAATGGGGGTGCCGGGGGTTAATGGCAAGCCACCCGCTAGCGCAGGTGGCTTGCCATCCCCCCAGCCTTGTGAACTGGTATAGTGGTCATGGACCCCTTACCAGTTCACAAGGGGTTAAAAGTAAATAATCACACAGACACACAAAAGAGAAAAAATATTTTATTAATTTTTATTTTTTTTTTACACTGTACTCACCTCCCATCCATCCTGGAGCACTCTGTCCCTCGGCGATCACTGGCTTCTGCTCACTTGCTAGAAGCCTTTTATAGCTGCTGGATGACAGAACACAAAGAGTTAATAAAAAAAAAAAATGACATAGGGTCCCCCCTCCCAGGGGGGGCGGACCCCATTTTTTTTTTGATTTTTAAGGGTTAAAAACCCTTAAAAATCAAAAAAAAAATTGACGTGGGGTCCCCCTTACCCACAGTAACCAGCCCGGGACCAGCTATGGGGGCTTGTAGGCACAGAGTGGGGGGGCCAGCTTTTGTGGCCCCCCCACCCTGCAGCCTACGAGCCCACATAGCCCATGTGGGCCCGGGCTCTTCTGCCCCCCCCTGGCCTTTGGGGAGGCAGGTAATGGGGGTGTCGGGGGTTAATGGCAAGCCACCCGCTAGCGCAGGTGGCTTGCCATCCCCCCAGCCTTGTGAACTGGTATAGGGGTCATGGACCCCTTACCAGTTCACAAGAGGTTAAAAGTAAAAAATGACACAGACACACAAAAGAGAAAAAATATTTTATTAATTTTTTTTTTTTTTTTTTTACACTGTACTCACCTCCCATCCATCCTGGAGCACTCTGTCCCTCGGCGATCACTGGCTTCTGCTCACTTGCTAGAAGCCTTTTATAGCTGCTGGATGACAGAACACAAAGGGTTAATCAAAAAAAAAAAATGACATAGGGTCCCCCCTCCCAGGGGGGGCGGACCCCATTTTTTTTTATTTTTAAGGGTTAAAAACCCTTAAAAATCAAAAAAAAAATTGACGTGGGGTCCCCCTTACCCACAGTAACCAGCCCGGGACCAGCTATGGGGGCTTGTAGGCACAGAGTGGGGGGGCCAGCTTTTGTGGCCCCCCCACCCTGCAGCCTACGAGCCCACATAGCCCATGTGGGCCCGGGCTCTTCTGCCCCCCCCTGGCCTTTGGGGAGGCAGGTAATGGGGGTGTCAGGGGTTAATGGCAAGCCACCCGCTAGCGCAGGTGACTTGCCAGACCCCCGAGCCCTGTGAACTGGTATAAGGGGTCACATGGACCCCTTACCAGTTCACAAAGGGTTAAAAGGTAAAAAAAAAAGACAAGACACGTTTTTTTAAAAAAGTTTATTAAAAAAAAAAAAAAAACTTTTACTTTACTCACCTCCGATCTTCATCTTCTGTGTCCCGCGGCGATCTGCTGTCAGTGACGGCTGGGCAGAGAAGGGGGGAGGCAGGCGATCGGAGGATCGCCTACCTCCCTCCTTCCCCGCCCAGCCGTCACCGGCATCTGAGAGACGAACTGCCGGGTGCCCCGATGACACCCGGCGGTGACGTCATCTGGCCCCGCCCCGTGACGTCACCAAAGATGGCGGCCGCCATCGGAAGAGAGCAAGGGAGGAGGGCTGTTATGCCCCCTCCAGAAGACAGAAGAGCGGGGGGGGGGGATCGGAGCCCCCCCCCCGTGAAGAGGAGAGCCTGCGGGAGCCGGCGGGGACAAAGGTAGGTGACTGTTTTTTTTTTTTGTTTTTTTTTTTTTATAGTAAACCGGGCGGCTGCTGAAACGGGGGGGGGGGGGGGCACCCTGTTCCGGGCCCTCCCCTGCAGCCGGAGGAGCCCCGATGGGCGATCGGAGCCCCTCTGGCTGAAGAGGAGACCCGACCGGATCGAACGAGGGGTCAGGTAAGTGTCTTTTATTTTTACTTTTTTTTTTTTTTCTGGGGAAAGTCAGGCACGTAAATTTTACGTGGCTGGCGTTTAACTGTTGGAGAGGCAGCCACGTAAAATTTACGTGGCTGGCGTTTAAAGGGTTAACTTTACTCGGAAAGCTTTTTTTGCTCTCTCGGGTGCCTTCAATTTGATCGGGGCTCCCGTTCACGTTCACACGGGCGGCCCGTTTTTCCCTGATTTTTCCTGGCTTTTTGAACGTACCTGCTTGGTTTCCGTCGTATTTGACCTTCCATTTTGGTGGTTTGAGCAAGTATACTTACATCTCCATGGCTCTTCAGTTGCCAATCTGGCTACACGCAAGCGCACATCCCTCAAACTCCATTGGAATATGCATATGGCCACAAATGCAAAATTGACACACATTTTTATTTTGTTTTTGTTTTTTTGTGGGGGTTTCCTTGTTTTTAATGCATACCTTAATCATCTAGTAGTTCCTTCTTCCTTGTCCTTAATGCATACCCTAATCATCTAGTAGTTCCTTCTTCCTTGTCCTTAATGCATACCTTAATGCATACCTTAATCATCTAGTAGTTCCTTCTTCCTTGTCCTTAATGCATACCTTAATCATCTAGTAGTTCCTTCTTCCTTGTCCTTAATGCATACCTTAATGCATACCTTAATCATCTAGTAGTTCCTTCTTCCTTGTCCTTAATGCATACCTTAATCATCTAGTAGTTCCTTCTTCCTTGTCCTTAATGCATACCTTAATCATCTAGTAGTTCCTTCTTCCTTGTCCTTAATGCATACCTTAATTATCTTGTAGTTCCTTCTTCCTTGGCTTTAATGCATACCTTAATTGTTTGTGTTTTTTTCTGTTTTCTTGTCCCATATCTAAACCTTTTGTGTGTCATGTAAATGTGTGCTGATGATGTGTGATGGTACTTTTGCAGGAAAGACAACTCTCGAAATATTAATACTTTTTTATTAATAACCTTTTTTGGTTTTGCTTTAGTTGTGTTTTTTTGTGTAAATTTTTGGATAAACAAAAAAAAAAAATATTTACATTTTTAAAGTTAAAAAAAAACATTATGCCTCGGGGTCTGTAGCCTGTTGTTTTCTTGGATCTGTGAATGAAAAACAACATTACTTTAGCATTGTTTATTGTGTTTGGTTTTTTGGGGTTTTTTTGGGGGAACTTTTTAAACCGGACCTTCTGCGTGATTTAATGAAAAGCCCAAATTCTTTAAAAAAGTTGACACAGCATCTTAAACTAATATATATTAATTTTTTAGACAATCAATTATTATTCTTTCCCCCACTGGGCTGCAACTCAGTTCAGGAATTTAGGATACGTGCAACGCCATGTCACACTTACTGAGGAGAGGAGAGTGGGATAAGGTACAGGGGGTGGGTTATAGCTGTGCTTTGCTCACACAGAGCAGAGCTGTGCTCTGGAAAAGGTTGGTAAGATGATTTGTAAGGTGGACAATCTGTATGTACAGGGTGTGTGAAATATCTAAGATAGCCTCTTATTCATAGTTAAGGTCCGGTTTAAGGGCTTTTTGGGATAATTTTTCCAGGAAATGTTAAAGATTTTTAGTTTTCTAATGGTATTGTTTGCTCATTTTCTTTAGTTGAAAGAAACAACACTTACAAGGTTTAGGCCGCACATTGCGTCGGGGGCGGAGTCTCCCTTCATCCTCCCTCTGTGGCAGTTGGGAATCTGTATGGATGACAAACGCACTGATATTAGAGACTGTTGTTCTTTCATTAATATAATATTAAGTTAGGCTTCTAGGTATCAATCTACTCACCTTCCCCAGCAACCTCTTCCTCCTCGCCCCCTTCCTCACTCATCCCTTAGGATGTTCCTGCGACGTCTGAATCTACAACAATAGTGCACATGAGTATCTGTATTTAATGCATGTATTTCCACATATCTAACTATATTACCCTTACCGGAGTCAGGTTGAGGCTCTGTCCTGCTCGACTCCCTGCCGTCAGATCCCCCCCTCCCCTGCATGCTGAGGTCCAGCGGCTCCTCCAAGTCACTTACAGAGGAGGGGGTGGCCGTTGACCCTGGCGGCGGGCCACCTACACCTTCACCTGTTTCGCCCAACACTGGGCTGCGTGTCCTGGTCCGGGTGGGGCGGAACCGTATATTCCATTCATGGGCTGAAATACAAACACAAACATTAAACCACGCCTAGGCGATGCCAGGGTTATAGGTGCATTTACATTTTCAACACTTACATGGGAAATGTTTGTCGAAGTACCGCCTCACCCGGGGCTTATGCCTTCTTTTTAAATCAGACCAGTGTTGGGCGATCTGGGTGAAGGTATAGGTGGTTTGGGATCGGCGTTCTATCGCCTCCACCACCTCCAGGGCCAACGTTCGTTTGGCATAATCTGACGGCAGGAAGTCGTAGCGATTCCTCAGCATCATCTGTTATTAAAAAATACAAGGACCCACCATTAATCCCCAAAATACATTAATATGTTTCCTGCCCTAAATAAAGTCACTTTATTAACCTCTTGCTGACTCACATTGCCCTAGTTCTGCTATCTGCATCTAGCCTAGTTTGTAGCTGCGTACATGCGTTAAACTAAGGGCCTTATTCATCAAGCGATAGCGCCAGGTAGTGTCTGATGAGCGGCAGGTACCGCCAGCTAACGGCGGCTACCGACTCAAGTACGCCCGGCGGCGGTCACAATGACGCATTTATCACGCTAAATGAGGCTAGCGCCGGCGAGAGCGTCAGCTAGTGCGGGATTCATCATGTAGCCGACTGCAACAAACAGCGCCGCTGCTAATCCCATCACAGCGCCAGGTATGACCTCTCGCTACCTGGCGCTCTCCCATACATTTCAATGGCAGACACTGCAATGATTGTTTTAAGTGGTTTTTGTGTTCTTGTCTTTTGCACAAAATTCAACACATGTTGTTTGGGATATGTTTTATTAATCTGTCTTGTTGTTATTGTTTTTTAGATGAAAGTGGTAATTTTTACACTGTAATGTTGTGAGTGAAATCTAAAATGCATCTCCTCCCACAAAACACATTAGGCTCAAAATAGCTTGCTTTCACAACACACATGGCTTGTAAAGCTACTTTTTAGTCAGTCATGTTTGGCGCTCACGTTCGCTCATTGAAATTGTCAGCGCCCAAGCTATTCGGCAGCCCTGACCTTGATGAATCTGTGGTGGTCAGAGTTTGTGCAGTCACTGTTTTGATTCGCTATGTGGCGGCGCTAGCGTCGCTGTGCTGCGCTGTGCTGTTCATACATGTGCCCTTCTGCCATTTTCCCTGAATTCACTTGCCGCGACCCCAGTCGTTCTTAATGAATACCCTGTAGTTGTGAGCGTGCATGTCCACATTCTGCTGGATTTGTTCAGGCGTACAAGCTCATCTGACCTATGCATTACAGGATATTGAACACCCAGTTAAATCAAGCTAATAATTAATGGCGTCTTGGCCAATAGCTTGTTGTAATGCGTAAAATTCCTCTTTGTGCCACTTAGCTTGCACATAACTGATATTAGCTTGTTCCTGGTGCGCGGAGCGTGTTTTTTTTTCTCCCCTGTAGGTTTCGTCATATCCACTTCCGGTTTCCTCCTTTGCGTTTCAAAGCAACATAAAGCTAAAAATTACTAGCGCTTTGTCCAATAGCTTGTTGTAATGCGTAAATTGACTATTTCCGCCACTTAGCTTGCACATAGCGGATATTAGCTTGTTCCTGGTGCGCGTTTTTTATTTTTCCCTGTCGCTTTGGTCATATCCGGTTCTGGTTTCCTCCTTTGCGTTTCCACCATGCTGCCCAGGAGACGGATTATGCGCCTCCCCAGCTCCTCCTCTGAATCTGGCCCCACCACCCCTCCCCCACCTACCTCACCTCCCCCACCTAACCCCCCTCCAATCCCTTCCCCTCCTGGGCCAGCTAAACCCAAAAGAAAACGGGTGGATAGCCGCGTAAACGGCCAGGTGGTCAAAGTGAGTATGTTTATCTTGGATTATATGTTTAAAGTGGACCAACACCCAGGGGGGATTGGGCCTGAAATCTATTAGATTTCCGGACCGATCAGATCCCTCCCCGCGGGGCATCCCAAATCGGGATGTCCCGCGGGGAGGAACCCCCAAGGAGGCCCACAAACCTTACCTCAGCCCCGTTCCATCAGCGCATGCGCGAGCCGCGGCCGTGTCTTGCGCTTCCCTCTAGCAGGGCGCGCACCCGCGCCGGACATTTGGCAATGGCCGGCGCAGGCGCCCTCCCTGTTAGAGGGAAGCGCAAGACGCGGCCTACAGCGCTCAGAGGCAGCTGAGCTGGTATGCGCGTCCAAGCGGCCTTGGACGCGCATACCACAGTGGCTCAGAGCGCTGTGATAGCCTGGCGCGGTCACGTGGGAGCGTGGTCAGTTGAGTATTTCTGGCCTTCCCAGGGGGTTACAGACAGCGGGGCACCCCCGATCGGTGTGCCCCACCAAAGTGGACCAAAACCCAGGATAGTCAAAATCCTGGGTGTTGGTCCACTTTAATCTGTTCTCAGTATAAATGTTTAGGCCATTGGTCTGATGTCATGTATTGATTTTTTTTTTTTTTTTCATTGCTCATAGGATTTCTGCATCCACCAATACGACTATGCCCGTGGGGGCAAGAAGCGCATTGCCCTGGAGGTGAAGGCCACAGTGTCCCGGCGCTTCGACACCCACCTCAGTGTCCGATCTATCATGCAGAAATGGTCGGACTTCAAGCGCCGGGACCCTGAAGGCGTGTACCGCCTATATGATGCCTACGCTTCAGGTAAGTTGAAGCTTATGCTATGTTTATACTTTTTAAAACATAATATTCTAAGCTGTGTCCATTTTGGGTATTAATATTAATTCTTTTCATTCACCCCCTCAACACAGATAAGCGTCCTCCCCTGGGGAAACGTGGGAAGGGAGTCCTACCCCGAACCAGACAGGCGGACTCGGGGGAGTCATTGGGGGAGGGTCCCTCTCGCGGGTCCTATTTAGAGGACCCAGGGGAGGAAGGGGATGACGCCCCAGAGGAGTGTGCTGCTGGGGGGCTGGCAGGATCAAGCCTCAGCTCCTCACACTCTGACTCTGAGGAGTCTCAACAGCCAAGGGGCCACTCTCAAGTGGGGAGTCCAAGTGGGGTGGAAGGAATGGACTCTCCCACACTCCCTGAAGGAGCAGGGAGTGAAAGGGAGGAGGGTGGCCCTTTGGCTGGGGGATCTTCGGAGCAGAGTGTGAGGAGCCGAGGCTCCCCGCCTCCTCCTCAGAGCCCTCCCTGGGCTTCAAGTGGCGGATCATCCCCTGGTGAGTGCACATTTTGTCATTGTTAGTCTGTGACAGGTTTCATCTGGCCATTTGTACTTAGCCCTTGCCATTCCTCTCTAATTTGCAGGGCATCATATAGGCGGCACCTCCAGGAGCTTTTGGCAACGCCTTCTCCACGGGCATAGTCATGGTAAGTGTTAGTTGTTATCCCTCACATTCCATATGTTATGACATTCCTTAAAGTGGACCAACACCCATTGTTGATTGTGCTTGGAATCTCTAAGCTTCCATGCCCAATCAACTCCCTCACCCAGGGCCCCCCCCCCAAAAGCCCACAAACTCCTTACCTCATTGGGGGTGGCAGAAGCCACCGCCGCAGCCTCCTGCGTGCCCCTCTAGATGTGTGTGCGCCTGCGCTCTCTGTTTCATAATGGCCTGCGCGTACACTGGAGGAGTGATGCGCGGAAGGCAGCAGCGGCGGACGGTGTATCACTCAAATTATTGTGCTCTGCCAAAGTGGACCAAAACACAGAATAGTATCAATCCTGGGTCTTGGCCCACTTTTAACAGACACATGTTTCCTGGTCCATAGTACAAGCTGGTTTGATAATGTACATTAACATCACAAACCCCACTACAGTGCAATCCAACTGGCAACCACCCCTATGTTTCAGCCCACACCATGATGGGGGCTAGCAAATGTGTTATTTTGTTAAGTTGTTCCGGCTATCACATGTTGCACACTAGTAACATTCTACAATCAACTGCAAATTAGTCCTTACCATTGCACTGTCAAGGTTATTGGCACATTATCTTTATGTGTCCATGTTGCAACCCAAAATAATTTACATGAACTCATGGACCATGAAATATGCTAATGTCGGACAACATGTGTGTAACCATGCAAGCATTTGATTTTGCAGACTCCATAACCAGATGGCTGACAAATAGTCATGTGTCATTGGCCCACTAATTTTGCTTTTCTCTTTTGCTTTCTCCTGACAGATGTGGCCACGCAGACGGAGCCGGTGTACATCACCACCACACCTCCCGGGACGGCCAGCAGCATGGGCCACAGCTGCGATGGTGAGTACATCCCACTTCATATGCCTAAGGACTTGTGAACCCTATGTCTTATAGTCAATTCTGCAGACATTTACAATGTACCTATGTGTTTAATCAACACACATCTAGGTTACATGTGTTTGGCCAACAATCCTACATGCATGTCTGCATGCTTGATTGTTGCCTCACATTCTTGAGTTTGCCACATAGAGACAAATTGTGGTTTCTAGCCAACCAAATTGGCCTGCTTAGGTGGTGACCTCTAAGATTCTTGGCCAAACAAGTTTACTCGTTAGGACTTAGGCCCTGATGTTTGGCTGTGACTAAACAAATAAATGTCCACACTGGGACTTATACCTTCTTTTATTCCCAAGAGTTAAGAGTAAATGTATGCTTGGGATGTGGTGGCCACATTAAGCCAGCCACTAGTACTCATATAATGGTAACACCTAAGGGCACATTGGCCAACAATGTGAATGTGAGCGTCAGCTAATTGTACCCACTGACATTACATTGCTACATCTGTGTCTGTTGAGGTCACATTCACTATTTTGAATATGTTTTTTTCTACTCTCTACAGCTTGTGTAAACCAGCATCGCAGACTGTGGCGGTCGATCCGGCTGGCCAAGAAGAAGCGTCGTTAGGGTGGGGTGATGACTGGCGACTGTTTTTAGGCACTTTGCGGCCAAATGTTGGGCCTGTTGCCCGCCTTTCCAAATTAAAATTTTGTATTTTGTTAATTACAGTGTGTTGTGCCTTGTCAAGCATAGTTTAAGTGTCTACAAACCCATTCTTTGTTAAATTTTGGGGTACCTTTGCAGCCATTTAATGTGTAAACCATAGTAAGATATGGTCACCAATGTGTGCCATAAATTTTTGCCTACATTTACATATCTAGATCAAGATACTCATCCCTGACTGTGTTCCTAGCTATGTCTTAGGAAAAACACAATTTAGAGGTGGGGTAATAAAATATATTTCACAAAAAAAAAAAAAAAATTAATATTCTTGGCTTGGGGGCCGGGGAGGTTGGGAGTCATTGCTAGGGGCGGTGTTGGGGGCCAACAGTGCAGAAAAAAAAATAGACTGCTGTTGTATGAGCTGTTGTGTCAACAACAAACTTTGTTCCTGGCGCTGGAGAGATTGCTCCATCAGATTTGACAGGCGAGCAAGTTCCTGGTTAGTTTGTTGCTGTTGTCCTTGTCGCAACTCGTCTATCTGGCGCTGCTGGGCCTCATTTTTTTGCTGACACATCAGCACCTGATGTTCCAACGCTGCAATGCGCTCATTAGTTCCATCACGCGGCTGTTGGCGACTGTAGTCCTCCAGCATCCGGACCCCTAGCTGATAAAACTCTGCACTGGTCGGTGCCACACCTCCTCTTGCTCTGGTTTCAGGCTAAAAAAAAAAAAAAAAAAAAGTTTTTAGTGAAACTGAAACAATGCAGCTATGCCCCTCCAAATCATTTCCCCAAAGTGTAACAATACAACTTACCCTTTCTTGAGCCTCTGTAGCTTGGGCACTTGGGAAGAGGTCCCAGCTTGGGGTTCTGGTCCAGCCTCCTGCCAAAACAACAAAGAAATAAAATGTGACATGTTGGTTCATGGACTACCCATGAACATGGCAATGTGGTTATTGTTCCTCTAAATCAGCCATGTTACCTCCGTGTCGCCCGGCAGATGTAGGTTCGTGGTCTGGCTGCCAGAGAGGGGCAAATCCACATCTGAGAGATTGGGCAAGTTGGCATATGCTAAACAGGAAAATCATGTTAGTAGGTCAGTGGACCAAAATCAAATTTAATATGGATAGACTATCGAGGCCATACCTCCACAAAGTGCCAGATTACACACTAGCCAAAAGGTATCTGGTAAACTCAGATTGCTAACATGTATGTAAGAGGAAGATGAGGCAATAATTGGGCCAAAAAATAACAGACACATTGCTAAAATTACACATACCCGCAATCTCCCAGATGTCTGGAGTGGGGCCCTCACTCGAGCTTTGCCCTTGAAAATACATGTTTAAACACAAGTTGGCCTACTAAAGTTCCACAAAAGTATTGCAAAAATTCGTACTAGATAATCAAGCAAAAACAACTTACCCTCATCTCTGGCAGCCTCAACGTGAAGGGCCCTTTCCGGACAGCCACTTCCGATATTCCGGCCAACTAAAATACACAATTAATGTCTCTAAATATTCCTACAACTACTTGGGTGAATGTTTGTCTTTAAATATACCCAAAAAATGCATTGCAATCACTCAAAAAACTATAATAATGACCCTGGGGATGGCAAATCCACTCCAAATAGGCATCTTCAAGTTGACATAGCAAACATGTAGATTATTAGACTAACCAAATTGAACCAGTGTAACAAACAGCATAAAGGATACATTATTTTTTGCAATACACACCAACAGGGTCCTGTTGACCTGCAACATCGGAAGTGGGGTCCAAAGATGAACCAGTCACTTGGCCTACAAATCAAAAAGAGGAATGATAGACATGCACTTGTGTGAAAGCGGCTAAAGCAAGGTTGACACATGCACTTACCGGCATCCAAAGAGTAGCTTGGCTCCTGAGGAGATGCTGGTGCCAATGGCGGGGCAGCTAGGCAAAAGCAAACATTTAGCCATTGGTAATGTGCGGCACAAAATAAACCATGCATTAAGGTGTGTGTGAGCAGCTCAATCACTAATATTCACTAATCAAGGCCATTGTGGCTTACACATATATATGCAGATATATGGCCACACATCTCTGGCTTCCCACATAGCTACACATGTTAGGGCCTTGTTAGTTAGTTGCTGTGAGGGTTAAAGTGGGCGTGAAATTAGTCCGCAGGCCCATATTAGTAATCCTCAACAGTGGTACAAGCTATTGTTTGAGGTGCTCCCACACCCATTTTTGGCAAAAACAACAAGCCCCTAAATTAGTGTTAAATACCTTCAATGGCAGACTGGGTTAGGCTGGAGGTTGGTTGAAGGGCAGGATTTTGGGTGTCCTCCTCCTCCCCCGACTCATGGACAGCACCATGTGCACCTATGCAGAAAGCAACACACAGAAAAGTAAAACATTTATGAGGTATAATGTACTACTTCACAGGTCCTACTGTTAGTTGGCCAGAAAGAGACAAAGCAAATCACATACATTAACATTACCATCACAAAATAGGCAGAAAATATGTACCTTCAGTCCAACCTGTGGTGTCATCCCCAGCATCCACACCCTGCAGCCGAGCAAGTGGAATTTTGCCCTTCAGCATCTCCTCATACGGCCTGTAGGTACTCTTTGGACCCTGGATGGTCCCTCTCTCGACATCAAGATCGTGATTCATCTTTTTTATAAGGGCCCCTCTCAAAGTGTAGAAGCGTTTCCTGCAGGATGGGCCACTAGGTGGGTGTGGAGCACTGCTAGTAAGCTCCTCACCAATGGCATCCCACAGTTTGCTCCTTTCTTGTTTGCCTATTGACTTGCTTTGGGAGCCAAATATCAGCTCCCATTTAGCAAGGGTAAGGCGCACGAGTATTATTCTCCGCCAAATTAAATTCTGGCTCCCTCTTGGCACCTGGGCGCTTAGCCTGGGGTGCTGCACCACCTTCAGGCTGGGCCCTTTTCCTTAAGGGAGGTCTGCGCACAGCACCCACCACACTCCTACTTGGGCCAGCTGTGGCCAGCAGATGTCCAGAATTTGGCTCCATTCTGTAGCTGCACACACACACCAATACACAACCAACAAGCACGCATGCAGACTACAGAATGGCATCGCCCTGTATTTGGGTTGGGCAGGTTTTATGTGCTCTAACAGCCAATCACAAACAGGTCCACTTAATAGATTCACACATACTGGCCAGGTGCTTGTAGCAACACCTCCACTGCACTGACTGAACCATGTGTGGTAGCCAATTAACTAATTACAGACCTCATTAACCAAACAACACACAACCAAAGACAACAATGTACTCATGTATATTAAACACTTGTGACATGTGGCTATACAAACGGCTATTTAAATAAACAGCAGCTTACCTTTCATTGGTCCACCACAGAATTTTCTGCCATGTCCGTTAATGCACGCAAGTTTAGGCTCACGTACGCTAGTAGCGCTACTAGCGTGCGCGTGCGCACTCCGTTTCACGCACACCTGGCTCAGCTAATTGGAGACCGGAAATAGCAGAGCAACGCAAAAGGCGGCAAAGCGGACCTGTCCTTTTTCAAAGTGAAGTATAAATGGCTGGATTTGGCAACCTTCTGGTATTGTTACACTGTGGCAAAGGCTGTGGTGTGGTGCTTGGTTCCCTTAGCTCATTTGAGTGTCTGGCTGGGTTTGGTCCTCACTCTCTGTGGCTTGTTGGGTGATTTCTGACATCAGTGCTGTTTCTTTAGGAGATTAATTTTGTTGGCATATGCAAATATTGTGGAGCATACAGCAAGTGAGGCTTGATTTTGGGGCCTTTTGTGGGCTGTGCAGCAACTCCCCTCTTGGTTGTGCCTAACTTAGAAAGCTGTTTTTCAGCAGTCTGGTGGTTCTGACCACTATACTTCTGGTTTTGTGGTGAGCTGCATTGTAGTGAGTGTGTGAGGAGTGTGATTGTTTGTGTGTGTGGTGTGTTTGTGGTTTTTGGTTTTGTTTGGCTTCTTTTGTATATCTGTTGAGTGTGAGATGGATAAGAGGGTGATGTATGGGGTATGGGTGGAGGGATGTGTGAGAATGCTGGAAGAGCAGGAGGCCAGGGAGGGGGGTGCTGTGAGGCTTAGGGCACCCCGCTCCTTTGGAATCCGCCTTTCAGTGTGGGACTTAAGTGACGAGCAGATCAGGAGCCGCTTCCGTCTGAATCGTGCTGCACTACAGTCCCTATATGATCAGATTAAGCACAAAATCGAGCCATCCACCAAACGCACTCATTCCATTCCAGGCATAGTACGCCTGTGTGCCACTCTGAATATTTTGGCACGAGGGACCTTCCAGGCAACCTCTGCCCTCCTCAGCGGGATCAGCCAGGCTACAATGAGCCGCATATTAATCCAGGTAGTACTGGCGATTTGTGATTTGATCCCTATTTACATCAAGTTTCCTGAGGATGAGGATGAAGTTGCCAAAATAAAACATGCATTCTATCTCATGGGAGGGATCCCGAATGTGCTAGGGTGCGTTGATGGTACACATATCCCTTTCCGCCCTCCCCGTGCACAGGAGCTGTATTTTAGGAACAGAAAGCAATTCCATTCGCTGAACGTCATGGTCGTCTGTGACCATGAAATGAAGCTGCGGGCCGTGAGATCGGGCTTCCCCGGCTCATGCCACGATTCTTACGTCCTGCAGCGGACAGTCCTGTGCCGGAAGTTCGAGAACAACGAAATGCCAGCTGGCTGGCTACTGGGTAAATAATTAACCATGTCAAAGTATTTTGCATCAAATATGTGGCCTAGTAAGCTAAATTTTTGAAAATGAAACCAAAAACATGTACTAGTACTAATTGCTGTCTCTCTCCTTGTGTTTTTCCCACAGCGGACAAGGGATATGGGCAGAGAACGTGGGTGATGACTCCGGTCAGAAACCCACAGACCTCTGCCCAAGAACGCTACAATGCAGCACATCGCAAAACCCGAAGCATTGTGGAACGAACCATCGGCCTGCTGAAAGCACGCTTTCTCTGTTTGGCACGCCCAGGAGGAGAGATGCTGTACAGTCCACAAAAGGTCTCCAAGATAATCCTCGCCTGCTGTGTGCTCCACAATCTCTGTATATGCCACAGAATCCAATCCCTTGAAGAAACAGCACTGGTGCCCGAAATCCCCAACTTGGCCACAGAAACGAGTGAGGACACCCAGAGTGGCTTTGAGCTAAGGGAAAGCATGATCTCTTCGTTTCTTGCGGTAAGCTAACTACCCTTCACTCTAATCCAAGTACTGCACTACAGGGGAACTATTTGTTGGCTACAATCATAATTTGTCACAAATCACTATAAGGGGGGGGGGGGGTGTAAGATGACCTAAACCACTATAAGGGGGGTGTAAGATTACCTAAACCACTATAAGGGGGGGGTGTAAGATGACCTAAACCACTATAAGAGGGGGGTGTAAGATGACCTAAACCACTATAAGGGGGGTGTAAGATGACCTAAACCACTATAAGGGGGGTGTAAGATGACCTAAACCACTATAATAGGGGGGTGTAAGATGACCTAAACCACTATAAGGGGGGTGTAAGATGACCTAAACCACTATAAGGGGGGGGTGTAAGATGACCTAAACCACTATAAGGGGGGTGTAAGATGACCTAAACCACTATAAGAGGGGGGTGTAAGATGACCTAAACCACTATAAGGGGGGTGTAAGATGACCTAAACCACTATAAGGGGGGTGTAAGATGACCTAAACCACTATAAGGGGGGGTGTAAGATGACCTAAACCACTATAAGAGGGGGTGTAAGATGACCTAAACCACTATAAGAGGGGGGTGTAAGATGACCTAAACCACTATAAGGGGGGTGTAAGATGACCTAAACCACTATAAGGGGGGTGTAAGATGACCTAAACCACTATAAGGGGGTGTAAGATGACCTAAACCATTATAAGAGGGGGGTGTAAGATTACCTAAACCACTATAAGGGGGGTGTAAGATGACCTAAACCACTATAAGGGGGGTGTAAGATGACCTAAACCACTATAAGAGGGGGGTGTAAGATGACCTAAACCACTAATAGGGGGGGGGGGTGTAAGATGACCTAAACCACTATAAGGGGGGTGTAAGATGACCTAAACCACTATAAGAGGGGGGTGTAAGATGACCTAAACCACTATAAGAGGGGTGTAAGATGACCTAAACCACTATAAGGGGGGTGTAAGATGACCTAAACCACTATAAGGGGGGTGTAAGATGACCTAAACCACTATAAGAGGGGGTGTAAGATGACCTAAACCACTATAAGGGGGGTGTAAGATGACCTAAACCACTATAAGGGGGGTGTAAGATGACCTAAACCACTATAAGGGGGGTGTAAGATGACCTAAACCACTATAAGAGGGGGGTGTAAGATGACCTAAACCACTATAAGAGGAGGGTGTAAGATGACCTAAACCACTATAAGGGGGGTGTAAGATGACCTAAACCACTATAAGGGGGGGGGGGGTGTAAGATGACCTAAACCACTATAAGAGGGGGGTGTAAGATGACCTAAACCACTATAAGAGGGGGGTGTAAGATGACCTAAACCACTATAAGGGGGGGTGTAAGATGACCTAAACCACTATAAGGGGGGTGTAAGATGACCTAAACCACTATAAGGGGGGTGTAAGATGACCTAAACCACTATTGGGGGGGGGGAGTTGACCAACATAACAATTAGGGTTGTTGTGCAAGTTGGCCCAAAATGTTATTTAAATTTTATTGTTTTCTTTGTTAACTGCGAAAAAGCCACATTAAATATAAATACTAACTGCACTTTTTATTCTTTTTCAGGCACCCCGATCAAAATCCTGAGGATTCAGAATTTTACTTTATCCAAAAAAACATTTAAAACATAAATAAAAAAACTAAAAAGAAACATGTTGCAATGTGTTTACTTCTGAAGGTACTAACATTGATTGCAAGCCCACAGCAAAGCAAAGCGCAGGCGCAGTGTTGAATAGCGTGTGTCAAAATGACAGCGCCTACAAAGCTGATCTGAAACATCATATTCAGCAATGTAGGCGTTGTTCCCAGCAACGCCAGGTAGCGACTGAGGAGGCCTGCTATAGCGAATCGCTACCGCCCGCGGCGTACGCTAGCGGCGCTCATAGCGCCATACTTCAGTCGCTCATCTGTCGCTACCTGGCGCTAATAATGAATCGGCCTCCCCGGTGGGCTTGTATTTAGCATGACAAACTAAGTTGTTCAAGACTATTCTTGCGCTTTGTTTTTTTTTAATTACAAGAAATGTGTGCGCGCACATAAACGCACGCTCGCCTACTCACATCCATGATGATTTTGTCCTGCTCCTGAGTGAAGATGGCGGCCGACATCTTTGTTTTCTTTTCAAGGTTTATCAGTGACCAGCCCCCGCGGTGCGCACGCAGGCACCAAGGAACATGCCCACACGGGCCACATATTTAAAGCGCAAGGCCCTCAGCTCAGTGTTTTATACCATATCAATCTGGTCAGACATAAAGGGAGCCCAAAAAAGCCACCAAAGCCCCGAGCCACATAGCAGGCGCACACATGGCTCATCCAAAAAAAGCCAAAAAAACAGACACAAGACACATGCCCCAACTAAAACGGTGGGTACTCCACAGCCACAGGAACATTCTAAAAGATGCAGGAGCAAAGATACCACAACACATTCTCCACCACCTGCCCAAAAAACCAGACCTCCCAAGGTTGCCAAATCGATTAAAACACTGCAGCATCCTCAACCGCAACACAGCAAGCATACACACAAAAGCAAACACATCAGCAAGGGTAAGCGTAGTGCCAAACCCTCCACCCCACCAAGGTCACCCACCCCTCCACCTCAACCCTCTGGTTCTCCCAATTCAAGTACCTCAGAAACATCATCCAGCTCAACAGGAACCCATACATTAACCCACAGCAGCACACACACAACACATCACCATCCCCCATATGCCCAAGACACACACACGACTCCCCAGATAGTCAACAATCAATTTCCACAGATGCAGGGGACACAACACACCCATGTGGGCGACAACTACGCCGTGGCTCACTAACTGCACGATTTTGCGATGCTCAAAGCATGGCTGGTGCAAATGCAGTTTGTGAGCCTTATGATGCCCTATTTGGCCGGACCTCCAAATCAACCACTAAGCAGGCTGGAGATCTTGACGAATATTTGGCGCCAAGTAAATAGTGTGGGATCTGTCCGGCAAGATATTCCACAAATCCCAAGGAAATTTGGGGACCTTAAATATTATATCCAAAAAAAAAAGGGACATGCGTCGGCAGCAGAGGTAAAGCCCATTTTAAAAGCCTATATAGTTGCATTGATAACAGGATGTAACACTTATTAGGTGTGATTTAATCTTCCCCTGCCAGCAGACAGGGGGTGCCTTACCCACAAAAATAATCCTAACACTCGCCGAGGAACATGTCTATACATACATACACCCTGCCAGCGTCCAGGGGCCTGCAAGAGGCACACGACACGACCGGAATGTAAGGTCCCAAGGTGAGTTTGAATTTTCCATGAGCTTTTAAAATGAGGCGCAAAAGCTAGTGTTAGGCTAGACAACACACTCTACTTTGGGGTAAATATAATCTTACATTCTCAATTCCAAGGCCAAAGGCAACAGGACACACAAGGCCAAGCAACCCCTGCCTTAACCCCGAAGGCAAGGCCAAACCAGGATTCAACAGCACAAACCCAAAATGAGGATTTGGAGGAGGTAAGTCAATGGTCCTTTGTGTGTACTTTTAACTTTGAACTAGGAACGATTGGTGTGCCATCAAAAAAGTAAAATGAAACTAGTTTTATTTACAGCACAGAGTAAGCACACCCATAATAGAAGATATCCAAGATTTTAAGGAGGACCACCCACATCTGTTACCAACCACTACTGAGCCAGTGGCCGCAATGCAGTCAACACAGCCACAACCACCACATCCACAACCTCTTTCCTAACCCCAAACAACCACCCAGCCCACTGCTAGAACCCATACCAGGCGCCAGATTAGCCAAAGAGTGCAACTGCAAATTATGGAGGAAGCGTGGCGCCAGGAAAATATAGCTTTTGCAGCAAGCACACAGCTATTCAATGCCACTGTGTGCACACAATTAACCAACATAAGTACCCAATTACAGGTATTAAACCGAAATGTGTCTGCCCTTACCAGCCATAAGGTTGACCTATTCCAACAGTGGCAGCACATTAAGGAAAGCCTGGCACACATTGCTGCAAATATTGTTCCACACCGGCATTCATCTGCACCATCCTCCCACACATACCACTAAAGATTTTGGTTACAATATTTGTCCCCACATGTAAGTTTCCTTTTTTTTTAAAAAAAAAAAAGAAAACTAACAATTTGTTTAAGCACAATAAAAAGTACGCCGAAAAAACACTTGTGTTGTATGCAAATACATTCTCAACAAGTTGCGCACGTATGGTTTGTGCGGTGCCACTTTGCCTGCCTGATAAAGGAGGGGTGTGCTCTTCAGCAAGAAAAATATGATCGGCAGCCAGGTCAGAATATCTGGTAACCCTGCTACGAATGGCCAGGTTGTGTAGGATCCCGCAAGCGAATACAATTTGTATGACCTTGGCCGGCTTATATTGGAATGCCCCCCCAGTCTGATCTAGACAGCGAAAACGCATCTTGAGCAAAACAAATGCTCGCTCAACCACCGAGCGAGTCCTCCTATGGGCAGTATTCTAGCGCTCCTCTTCCTGGGAAGATGGGTGCAGGATGGGGTTCAGCATCCAGGGGAGCAAAGGATAGCCAGAATCACCTGTAAAAATAAACAAGTAAGTGAAGGCTCGGTGGCCCCGTTTTATTAGGGTGATTTCAATCGGAAATCAAGGCTCTGCATCACTGAAAAAAACGGACCAATGAACGAGACGTCCGTTTTGCCGGGAAACAGCCTCGTGCGAGCCGACAATCGGAAAGGCGGCTGAGCGCACACCTGAGCGCATAAGCGCACACTAAAATCAACGTAGCACCCTTTCCTGACCCGATCAAAGCCCAAAACCAACGGGAAAACGCACGGGAGAACTGAACGGGGAGGCTCTGCATCAAGCCAAATATGTCTAAATCTGAAAGAGTTGCTTTGAAAAACTTGACGACGGATGAAGCAGCATGCATTGGCCCTGATGCATATACCTATGGTGGCCCAGTATACGTGAGATAGACATTTCTTTTGTTGCCAGCACTTTTTACTATATTATTGTGATCTAATTATGTACACTTTATGTCTATTTGGTATGTTTTTTTGTGCAACATAAATCTTGGTTTCTTCTTAGGAGTTTATACATAGTGGAGGTTATGGTTATGATAGTTTTGTAGGATCATTGGTGATTTGTATATATATATATATATATATATACACATTTAATATCTGTTTTGTACACATATTATTAATTAATTAGGTAATTGTATTTAATACATACACATATAATAATTGTTTTTTGATTGTCATTTATTGTTGTTACTCACAATATTAGTTGTTCATGTAGGTTTTTTGCATCACGGTGTGTGTATATATATGTGTGTGTACACAATTATGCATATATATACTTTTTACCTTCGACTACAGCACTCTATTTTATAGGTTTTTAGTGTATATATCTATACAGTGGTATATATGACTCTGGAGATTATATATATATATATCAAAAAGATATTTGTGTATTAATACAAACAGGATTTTTGTGCCGGCACAAAAGGTTTTTCTTGGGGTGAAGATATTGTGGGTCAGGTTTTCATGTGGTATTAACCCTTTGACTGCCAGCCTACCGAGATTTTTTGTCACACTCCGGACTACTTTTCAAGTTTTTGCGCTACACGTGTTCAACCTGGATTTTTGAACGGATTTCCAGGGATTTTCCAGGAAAATTATATATTGTTTTTTGCAGCAGAGTCTGGGCTCCAACATGAAATGTCTTGTTTGGCCTTTTTTTAGTGTATTCTTAATACTTTTGGGTGAAATATGTGCAAAAAAATAAAAAAAAAAACTATTTTTTACAATTTGTAGTGTTTTTTTCTATTAAAAAATGTAAGTTTGTTAATAAAATATTATTGCGTGTGAAAGCCCTATTTTTCCCGGTTACAACGGTACCACATATGTATTGGTAGACACCATTTCCTGCCCAGGAAACTCCCCAAACTGAAACAGCAGTTTAGGAGATTTCAGATAGAATATGATTGCATAGTTGTAAGGGGTTAACTAAAAAAAAAAAAATGACGTAGGGTCCCCCCTCCCAGGAAGGGGGACCTCATTTTTGGGGGGGAATTTTAAGGGTTAAAAACCCTTAAAATCCCCCCCCAAAAATGACGTAGGGTCCCCCTTACCCAGCATTACCGACCCGGACCAGCTATAGGGGCTTGTAGAACAGGGCGCAGGGGCCAGCGTTGGTGGCCCGTGGCCCTGCAGGCTACTAGCCCACATAGCCACGTGGCCCGGGCCCTTCTGCCCCCCCCTGGCCGTTGGGGAGGCAGGTAATGGGGAGCTGGGAGTTATGGCAAGTCACCCGCTTGCCGCAGGTGACCTGCCATACCCAGAGCCTTGTGAACTGGTATAAGGGGTCTCATGGACCCCTTACCAGTTCACAAAGGGTTAAGTAAAAAAAAAAGACACAGACACAAAATTCTTTATTATTCTTCTTTCACTTATACTTACCTCCCATCCAGTGTCCCACGCCGCTGCAGATGACAGTTGTCGGTAGTGATCAGAGCAGGGAGGGAGGGAGGCAGGGAGATCCGAGCCTCCCTGCCTGCCACCCTCCCTGCTCTGATCGCTACCGACAACTGACAGAATGGAGCCCGGGTGCCGGTAACCCGAGGAGCGGGATGACGTCATCAAGTGGGCGGGGCTATGGGCGGGGTTAGGGGCAGGGCCAGCACCGGCCGAAGAGGATGGTGAGGGCCTGTTTCTGGGCCCTCACCCGAAGCGTGGAAAGCCCAGGGGGGGGGGGATCGGATCCCCCCCTGGTGAAGAGAAGACCCGGGGAGAGCCATGGTGAGTAAATGACATTTACTTTTTTTTTTCAGATGTCGGCGCCGGTGGGGGGGCCTATTCCGGGCCCCCTCCTGAAGATCAGAAGCCCGGAGGCGAAAATCTACTACTTGATTCTTGTACAGAATCGCTGGCACTTTCAAATGAGGGGTCAGGTAAGTCTGTATCTTTTTTACTTTTTTTTTATGGGGCTCTAAAGTCAGCTACGTGACTCTCACGTAGCTGGCACTTAACGGTGGAGAGGCAGCTACGTGAGAGTCACGTAGCTGGCACTAGAAGGGTTAATTGGTTATGCCCTTTTAGGCACTATGTACAGTATTAGATTCGGTCAGAATGGTTGTTTTTAACATGTCTTGTGGTATGTGTTTTTAGCCCATTGTGTATTAAGTTTTTGTATATATTTCCAATTGATGTAGTGGTGCTTCTGTTTTAGAGAAAGGTGTGCCTTAGAGGCTGATTCATTAATAGGGACAGATAGCGACAGATCGCGACTGTTGAGCGACTGTAGCGGTATTTTGACAGCGACCGCTAGTAGTCGCTGTGCTTGGCCATTGTTCGGTGGATGATAGCGACTCAGTCGGTGTGCCGTAATGTTGAATACAAGATGCTGAGTCGCTATTTGACAGGTTCGCTGTTGTATGGGAGCGCATGATAGCGACTGGACATAGCGACCGGCACCCACCATATTCATTAAAAAATCAGCCTTAAAAATCAGACCTGTAATATCAATTCTGCCAAAAAAAAAAATTTTTTTTAAATCCCTAAAAAATACATTTTCAAAGGAAGAAGTGTTCACAGATTTTTTTTTCGAAATTTGAAAAAAAAATATATTAAAAAATAATTATTCATTAAAATACATTCTGCCATTGAAATGCATTGGAGAGCGCCAGGTAGCGAGAGGTCATACCTGTCACTGTTCAAGGATGTTCGCTGGCGCTGTGGGATGAGGCTGGGATAATGATGAATGAGTTGCTAGGTGGCGTTATCTCAGTCGCTAAGCAGTATCGGCTTGATAAATGTGTGATTGTGGAGGGGAGCCGGCGTTCTAGTTGTGGTACCTGGCTTTACTGGCCGGCTCCCCAGTCGCTATCTGTCGCTATTCCTTGATAAATAAGGCCCTTAGTGCACGTCCACTCTGTTTTTTCGGATGCCCTGATACAAGCCGACACATCAACCAAATTTTCCATCCCAGCTGATAGAGATTGGCTTAGTATACTCCACAAACCCCTTGGAATGTTTTCCTGCGGGAATTGTGCACAATGCAACTCTGTCATCGGGTGCAGTTCTTTCAACCATCCATCCACAGGTAAATCCTCTCCGTTACGGGGTTTCTATAACTGCAATTCAAATAATGTAATCTATTTACTAAAGTGCCCATGTGGCAAGGCACATGTAGGACAAACACAGAGGGAAATTAAGATCCGTATCAACGAACACCGCAGTACAATATGCCGATTTGACTTTAACTCCCCTGTAGCTAAACATCATGTATCTCGTACTACCTTCTAACAGGGAGCGCGCCCGCGCCGGCATTCACAAACGGCCGGTGCGGGTGCGCGCCCTGCTAGAAGGAAGCGCGAGATGCGGCCGCGGCCTGCGCATGCGCCGTTGGAGCGGGGATAAGGTAAGGTTTCTGGGCGTCCTCCCGATTTCGGATGCCCCGTGGGGAGGGATCGGCCCTGGAATCTTATAGATTCCCGGGCTGATCCCCCCTGGGTGTTGGTCCACTTTAAAGAAAACTGAAACGTGTTAGCAAAGCAAATCTCAGAACTGCATACAGTCGAGTTTATAAGGACATTCCTTGGACTCCCTAAGTGCAGCATCCAGCACATAATCAGTGCCTCTTAAGCAGTTTCAAGGCTGTTCTTTACATTTAACCCTTTGTGAACTGGTAAGACCGTTAGACCCCTATAGCAGTTCAAAGAACAAGAGGGGCAACCGGGTCCCCTTACTAGTTCACAAAGTACTAAATGTAAAAAAATATACACACACACCAGATGAAGTCCTATAATATTTCGTTTTTTACAGCAATATTCCCATGCACCCGCCTCTCTCTGCTGTTGTCAGCAGGGAAGAGGACACAAATACTTCGCCCGCTACCAGCTTCTGCCTCTCACTCCCGCTGCAGGGCGGGGCTTTTTATACTGTGGAATGAGCTGATGTCAGATCGCTCGGCAGTATAAAAAAACCCCTCCCTGTGGTGGTGAGTAAGATGCCGGGAGCTCAACATGGGGCAGAGGATATGGGTCCTCTGTCCTGCTGAAGACACTGTGACCGCCCTAAGGATGAGGACATCGCCCAGTTTTCTCTAATTGTAGGGTATTAAAATTTTAACAATAACCTGTTCTGTATCTAAAATAATATATTAAGCATTACTATGTTTCTCTATCCATTTTGAATACATGTTTAATAACCTGTATCGGTAGATGCCCCAAAATGTGTGTGTATGTGTGTGTGGAATAGGTATTAGGTGTGCTGCTCCATTGTTGTAGCTAGTTTTTAGGTAATGTTTTTTATGTATTTGTGTTTCCAAACATTTTTCATTTTCTAATCATCTGAAGTAGCACCTGGGTAGTACTTCTGGCTTGTCACTCACCAATAACTGTGTTAAAATGCACAAAACAACCATTTTAGATGCACAAAATTCTCAAAAACAAACAAAACTACTTTTGGGGCACATTTGTACTTTTGGAGAAAATCATGTTTGGGTGCAGAGAGAAAATAACTCCAATTCCAATCATTAATCATAAGTGTTATTCCATGTTTTTACATAATTCCCTAATTTAAAGAAGAAGCAGAAGAGGAAAGCTAAAAAAGTTATTTTCCATAGAATTTATGCACCCTACTTAACGAATACATACAACCCACTTAATGAATAATTTCTGCTAAGTTTGTTGTTACGCTAGCCAATAAAGAGAATGCAATGTGAAGGGTGAAATTTGCAGTATATGTTTAATATGAGACAGTAAATGGCACATAAATCAAAAGCAATGCTTCTATGCATAATGTATACCTGTGAGGTATTGAATGAATCTCTCTGGCTAAATCCATTGATTCAGTTGTAATTAATTCTTGGTCATTACATAACAGAACTCTAAACGCTGTAGGTTTGTAACATTAAAAGGAATTAGATATACACTAATGAATACTGAGTTCAAGAGACATGTGGATAACTTTATCTTCACATCTTTTTTTAGTAGTGTATGATGTGCTATACCCATGAAACAACAGGCATCATTAACTGGTCCAGCATGTTGAGTTTAATTCAAAGACCAGCTAGTGTAACAGATGGAAAGAAGACTGGTAGGTTTTCAGTGCAGATTCCATTTCATTTCTTGGATAGATATCAAAGCAGCAGTTATTCTGAAAATTGCAAAAGCGTTGTAATTGATTTTGCTGCTTTTTATATCAAGCTGCTTAAGTCCATGATTCTGGCATGGAAAGGCTTTGCAATAATGATTCTCATCAGTTGTTGTCTAGCAAATCTACTCTCAGTATAGAGACATATTAGGTTGGCCGTACATGCCAAATAACATTCAGTTGTATGCACCCCAGATCAAAAGTGCTGTGAACAGTTAAGCAAGTTTAAGATTAAAAGATTTCCAAAAGGTATAACTTTAAAGATGACAAACATATTCACACATTTTTAGCAATTTCAGTGTATTTTGGGGTTTGGTAAAAGGGATTGTGCAAGGTCTCAGACTCCTATTTAATTGAAGGCTTGTTCATAATCATCATTGGGAAATCCATACATTTGTTAAAGCTTTATAAATACACAGACTCCTCCAACCTCCAACTGTCCCAAAACACATTAGCAAAGAGTTATTTTAGGTAGCTCCGCAACACTCAGAAAATGGAAATGGTTGAGGCCCACAAAGTA
Source organism: Gastrophryne carolinensis (assembly GCA_027917425.1). Lineage (NCBI taxonomy): Eukaryota > Metazoa > Chordata > Amphibia > Anura > Microhylidae > Gastrophryne > Gastrophryne carolinensis. The sequence continues at coordinate 169,164,749 of CM051240.1, read as the reverse complement.
GACTATAAGAAGACAGCAAAGCAGTTTCAGGCTGCCTTGTTCTTAGTTCGAATGTAATGGCAGCTAACAGAAACAATGGTGGTGAAGACAAGGGCTGGAAGACAGAGACAATTCAAAGACAGCTGTCCAAAAAAGTGTAGGTTTCCAGAAATAAAGTTAAACACACCAATAAAATCCACAATATACTATCTCAAAAGGCGCAAGCTTAAGGTTTTACCATGGCCCCCACAGCCAGGTCCTGAACACTAATTAGCGACCGGTGCTGACAGCCCATCCCCATTGGTGGGTTAATGCAATGCTGTTGACCGCTTGTGGTCATCAGATTGACAGATTTACAGCTGTACCACACCAGATCTTTAAATGATTGGCATGTCAAAAGTTAAAAAAGAAATCAGTAGCTTACCTTACATTGGGACATGGAGTCGCTCCAGCACTCTCCTTTCTGCTATGTTGGTCTACTTAGTGAGGAAATCACTTCCTCATTCAGCTTTCAGTCTCCATCCCGCTGACCTGGTCCTTCAATCAACCTTTAGTGGACCGAGAATGGAAACACCCCTCACTCCCTCCTCAGACATCCTGACTGTCTGCAGCTCTGCAGCCCCACCCTCCTCTCTGGTCACACTATGTGCTGGCATACTGGAGACACTCTTAGCCTACAGCATCCCTCACCCCTTTTTATGATCACAGCAAGAGCTAGAATGATTTTTCTCTAATAAAGCAAATGTGAGCATACTTTTTTGTTTAGTGAATTCAAGCTCTTTTTTTTATTTGTTAGGTTTTGTGGTTAAACAGATGTTTACAGTTGCATGCAAAGGTCCCTGATTAAAATTAATGTTTCTGTGAACAGTTAAAGTATATTTTCAGCCAGATAAAAAAACAAACAGCTATACTCACTATACAGACCGTCTGTCCTTGTCTGGGGCTGCAGTGCTAACCTGAAAGGCTGGATCCAGGTCCCTTACCACCTGGCACCATATGCAACCCCACTCTCTTGTCATGAGTCTCTTCCTGACACCCTCCGATGTGGCAATGCCCCGCCTTCGGTCACGGTGAGCTGCCACACCCCCTCCATTCACTGCAATGGAGGGGGCGTCTCACTTATCTGCTTCCAGAGCCCCTCGCCGCACCTCTGCACCACAGCCGCATCACCTCTAGCTGTGTGCATACCCGTGCCAGGCCTTTCTAAATGGCAGGCGTGGCCACACCATGGCTAGAAGCTAAGTGGAGGATGCGGGCGGCAGCACACTCGCTTTTACTCGAGAGATCTAGTGCGCTGATTAGCTGAGCAGGTCAGTCCGGCCTGTGCCATGAGAATGTCAGGGGTGTCAGTGAGTGTAATGGGCGATAAACAGCCACACAGTGAGGTTTGGGTAATTCCTAGTTTGGGATTTGGGACAGGGGACACTGAAGTACCTCTCGGGCCATGAGACTAATTCTTCCATAGTGGCCATAGCTGTTGTCACCAAGTGGGCATCTCATAGAAACTATAGACACAGACAGGAACAGGGATGTAGACTGAGAACCGGGGCACAGACCAGCAATGATGTGGTTGGAGGCATGGGCTGGGGACTTGTATATAGAACTGGAAAATTAAACAACACCACCCTTCTGAGAGAGTGCAAACTAGGAGAAATGAGCTGTCTGGGAGGTATGGTAAATATGCTTTGATTTTTTCATCTAGGGGCAATTTGTTGCAGTGGATTGGGTCTAGTAGTTTTGATCTAGATGTTCAAAAATGGCACTAATGACAGAAAAGCTGCTTGTACTAGCCATCCTTCTGACAACTGAGCTGCTAGGGCACTGATCTCAGCTGAGATAAACATTCCGCTTTAGCTACTGCTTAAGCTACTGCTACTGCTTAACAGACGGACCTTTTGTCTTGGGGTAATTGCACTGAGTGGGGGTATAAGTAGTATAAAAATATGATGCTTTAAGCATCAAAGTCTTCTTGCACTTGATATATTAGTGTTGAGCCTTTTACAAAGTACCAATATGTTTCCTTAGCTCTACGATCTTTGTATGCTACCATGTTACAAATTGATGATAATAATTACATTCAATCAGTTCCCACGCAGTTCTCTGCCTACAATTTATTGCATAAACAGACTGAGTAAGATATTCCCAAAGTGAGACATACAAAGATTTTAAAGCGCACAGTAGATGGGAATATTCATCAAACTCTTCTGGTTGTGAACAAAATATTAATGTTTTGTTGTTTTCAGTGGAATTGTCACGTCAATTTTTATACAAGGCTTTTCCATAATTGGTTATTTCAAGATAACAACAGTAACATTTATTGACTTGATTGTAGGTGACAGGATCTTATCTTCTGAAGTTTTCAACTTTGGAAACTTCCCCAACCTGTTCTAGGATGAGATTTACCTGGTTTGTTTGTCCCAATCTTATAAAAATACATACATTTTTTACTGTGTGACAAAAAGAACTGCTGTTTATGTGCATTTACCCTGGAGAAAAATGCTGATTAAGAAGGTTAGAACCAACAAGACATCCCCCCTCAAAAACAGCCACAACCCCGTTTTTATTCATTTAGAGTTATAGCAACAGGACTTTTTTAGCCGATACTGAAAGAAACATTGCCTTGGTAGATAAATAGACCATCCCCATTGCTCTTGTCTCTAAAATGTCAGAGGGGAGCTTTAGCATATCAAGAGCTTGTCATTGAATTGTTATCAGATATTTCCAGTGCACTGAGTTTTGGGCTGCAGCTTTCTCCAAGACTATTAACACTTTTACTGCCTTTACATTCTACTCTGGAAGTCTTGACTTCGAGATCTTAAAGGTCTAATAGAGAGGGAGAAAAATCTGCCACAGTCTAAATTACTGACACTTGTTGTATCACACACACCACATCACAAAAATGTACCTGTAATTTACTTTGGGGTCAAACTAGCAAACAGTGCCTTTCATTGTAGTTCAGTATTTGCTTCAAATAACTGATAATTGCTTGTCGTGATGCACATGCCACTCCATGTGATGCCACCGTAATTTGTTTTGGGATATACTAGTGCCTTTAGTTGCAGTTATTAATTATTTGTAAAGCGCAATCATAGCCCATGTCACTGTACATGTTAGAAATTACAGCAAATAAGACAAGTAAAATACTTATAATACAACAATGCTGGCAATGGCAAAGCTAAACACATAGATGCAGGAATGCAGTAGAAGAGAGGGTCCTGCCCTTGTGAGCTTGCACTCTAAAGGAAAAGTGGTGGAAACAAAGGGTTAGGTCACAAAGTATTCTTAAGGGGTGATAAGACTGGAAGATGGGTTGGTTAATTCAGATGATAGGCTGTCCTAAAAAGATGAGTTTTAAGGGCACTCCTAAAGATTTTTACCCAAGTCTCAGTCTGTCAGTCTGAGTCTCACGTAGCCGCCTCTCTGACAGTTAAGTGAGACTCACGTAGCTAACACTTTCCCTGTTTAAAAACAGAAGAAAAATAAGCTCACCTCCCTGTGAGATTCATTGGCCTCCACAGTCAGGTCCGGCGCTAGGACCCGGCAAGGTCGGTCAAGTTCCGAGGGCCCCCTGTCACCCGCCGCAGAAACCTTTTCCACGACTGCGGTGTCTCTGCAGGGCGCCGATGAAGACTGCAGAGAGCGCGGGCAGAAGGCGCGCTGTATCCTTAGGGGCCGTCCGGCTCCCGTCTGTATGAGTCACGCTGGTCTCTGCATGATGACATAGGCTGTCATGTGACACAGAGACCAGCGCGATTTGTAGAAACGGGAGCCGGCCAGCCTCTGAACACACAGCAGGCCTTCTGCTCGTGCTCTCTGCAGTCTTCATCGGCGCCCCGCAGAGACACCGCAGCCGTGGAAAAGGTTAGTTTCTTAAGTACTAACCCGTCGGGGAGGGAGGGGGTCGACACTCAGCAGGTATAAAAATGTGAATAAAAAATCCACTGAGAAATATTCCCTTTTTTTTTAAATATATAAGTTAAACATTTTTGGTAAGATATAAAACTTAAGGAGCTTAGTGGATCCAGCGCTGGGAGTTAAGACAGTTGCCAGCCTGATTCTAATACCAATTAGCCAAAAAATCTATGAAAAATCATAAAATCACTCCGTGGGAAAATTGTAAATATAAATACAACAATCTTCTTTATATAAAAATTAATTTTTTCCCTTTTCCTTAGCTCTATTTAGAGTTCTGGTGGTTGGTGCTTTGCACAAAAACTTGAGCACCAAAGGCCCCACCGAACTTAAGCTCGGCGCCCCCTGGCTGGTGTTCAGGAATAGCGAGGGGGTGGTGGGTTGAGGGTATGTAGAGCCCCCCTCATTAACACTGTCACCTGCTTGGACACCCCAACCTCCCACAAAGTGCTCCGCTGCACCTCAGGCTGGGCCCCATCTCCCCAAGAAAACAAACAGCCACCCCAAAGAAAGTGCTTCCCTTCCCCCTCCCCAAGTATCCAGACAGGTCCCCCCCACCGAAAGTGCCCCTGGCCCCTCACCAAGTATCCAGGCAGGCCCCCCACAGAAGGCACTCCCCTAATAGCCTCAGGTATCTAGGCAGGGTTTCCCCACAGAAAGCATGGGATGGGATTTACTTGTGCTCTGCATATTACAGAGAAAAAATCATCTCTGTGGAACGATCACCACTGTGACGATTCCCTATCACTGAAGCATCCCGCTGTGTAACACCCTCAGGGATCACCTGTATACTCACATTGCTGGGATCACACAGTGCATGTGTGGGCCACGGCTGCCCTAAACCGATGCACGCTCGGGCGCTAGGTGTGGGAGCACATGTCAGCTGGGGGGAAACTGGAGATGCCGTCTGTTCCCCACTCTCTTTGGGCAAACAGAGTTCTATGCTGTGCACCAGTGGACCAAATATGGACTCCAGGGCCACCGGATTCCCTCTCCTTGGGACATCGTTATTTGGGATGCCCTGCTGTGTGACCCCCCCCCCAGATCACCAGTAAAATATACCTCACTCCGCATGTGCAGTCCATGACCGCATTCCGCTATACCTTTAGCCAGGTGCGGGCCTGTGCCAGGCATTTGTGTATGGCAAACACAAGCACACCACCAGTTTGAGGCTAGCGGAGACGCTGCCATTGGCACCATTAGCCAACAAGACCCTTCATCAGCTAAGAGAAGCTGAACAGAGCTGAACGCACTTATTAGCTGCATGCCTGCACATGCGCTGTTAGATTGGGGGTCAGGTAAGTTTTACAAGTGGACCAGGGGGGTTTCACACAGAAGGACATCCTAAATCAGGGTGCCCCAAAAGCCCGGGATAGTCCAAATATTGGGTTTTGGTCCATTTTAATATATGAGCGTATATCAGAGCGTGTGCGGTATCTCAAGGTGCCCACTCACACTTTGTCGCCCAGGGGCCCACAAAACCCTGGAGCCGGCCCTGTCCACAGTGATGGGCTTTCATACGAAGAGCGGGATTATGTCATCATGCTTTTCTTGTATAAAAGCTGCTTCCAGCACTGTCAGAACTGTCAGAGATGCCAATTCCTGTGGATGCGAAGGCAAGGGACTCTGATCCACTGTATTCACACCTGGCTTCCACTGGTCATTGGCGCAGGACAGAGGATCAGTGTGGGACAGAGGATCAAGGTGAGTAAAGAAAAAACAATTTTAATGAATAACATTTTACTCTGCGGTGTCTATGTGTTTTTTAACATTTATCCATTTGTGAACTGGTAAGGGGTCCATGAGAGAGTGAAGAGTGTGGCCTCCCAAGAGAAGTCAGCATATGGGGGGGAATCACCACCGTTCACAGCACCCATCTCCCAAAGCAATAGCGTACGGTGGCAGGGAAAGCACAATTTCTCGCTCAGGGGAGTTGAAAGAGTGTGATGGAGACTAGATATTAGAGGTCTTTTCATACGACTGTAAAACCTCATACCTTTACAGATTATAGATCTACTTCGAAAAGAGGGACTTGAGAGTTTCCACAATAACATTTTATATGACCTGGAAATAAGTCTGATCTCAAATGAGGAAAATATTAATATACTAAATAATTAGTATGTGGGGCAGGAGGGAAAATTGGGGCCTCACCCAGACCTCATAGAAAGGAATTTGACATTCCCCCTGGTTTATCACAGCGGGCTTTGAAAGGGGAGTTTCTGGAAGATCCCCAACAAAGCCCCAAAAAATCCTGGGAGGTTTTGGCTTTCACCTGCCCCCCATCTCCAGAGAGAGTATCCTACCTTGGATGGATCAAATAGCGGAATTGTTCGATCAGAATCTTGAATCTAAATTTAAAATACTGGCTTCCTCCCTCTGTGATTTAAAAATATAATTGGGGCTATAGGAGCCAGAATTGAGCTTATTGAAACAAAAATGGATCAGAAATGTGGGAATCAGATGGGAAAACTCAAAGATGACCTAGAAGAGGCCTATTTAAAAATTGGGGACCTAGAGACTGAGATGTAAACATTTTCACATCAGAGGGGTCCCTGAAACAGTTAAAGACTTAGAGGTCTTTACAAATGAACTTTTAGCAACATTAACCCTTCTAGTGCCAGCTATGTGACTCACGTAGCTGCCTCTCCAACCGTTAAGTGCCAGCTACGTGAGAGTCACGTAGCTGACTTTAGAGGCCCATAAAACAAAAAGTAAAAAACATACAGACTTACCCCTCATTTGAAAGGGCCAGCGATTCTGTACAAGAATCCGCTGTTAGATTTCCCAGGCCTCTGATCTTCAGGAGGGGGCCCGGAATAGCGCCCCTCCCCCCCCCCCCCCCCCGCCGGCGCCGACATCTGTGAAAAAAAAAAAAACAGTAAATGACATTTGCTCACCTCGCAGCGCGATGGCTCTCCCCAGGTCTTCTCTTCACCAGGGGGGGCTCCGATCCCCCCCTGGGCTTTCCACGCTGCTTGTGAGGGCCCAGAAACGGGCCCTCACCATCCTCTTCGGCCGGCGTTGGCCCCGCCCCTGGCCCCGCCCACTTGATGACGTCATCCCTCTCCTCGGGTTACCGGCACCCGGGCTCCGACTGCCTCCCACCCTCCCTGCTCTGATCACTACCGACAACTGTCATCTGCAGCGTGGGACACTGGATGGGAGGTAAGTATAAGTCAAAAAAAGAATAATAAAATATTTGTCTGGTGTCTTTTTTTTAACTTAACCCTTTGTGAACTGGTAAGGGGTCCATGAGACCCCTTATACCAGTTCACAAGGCTCTGGGTATGGCAAGTCACCTACCCGGGAGGGGGGACCCTATGTCATTTTTTTTTTATTAACCCCTTACAACTATGCAATCATATTGCATAGTTGTATCCTATCTGGAATCTCCTAAACTGCTGTTTCAGGAAAGGGGGTATACCTATACATATGTGGTACCATTGTAACCGGGAGAAATAGGGCTTTCACACGCAATAATTTTTATTACAAAAAAAACTACAAATTGTAAACAAGAGGTTTTTTTCATTTTTTGCACATACGGTATTTCAACCAAAAGTATTGAGAATACACTAAAAAAAGGCCAAACAAGACATTTCATGTTGAAGCCCAGACTCTGCTGAAAAAAACAATATATAATTTTCATGGAAATCCCTGGAAATCCCTTCAAAAATCAAGGTTGCACACGTGTAGCGCAAAAACGTGAAAAGTCGTCGGGCAACAGAGTGTGACAAAAAATCTAGGTAGGCTGGCACTCAAAGGGTTAATTCAGGATATCGACACTCCACACAGGGAAATAGATCAGATCCATAGAGCTGTAAGGACCTGCTCTTGACTTTGATTGCTTGTAAACCTGTGCCTTCTGGCCCCATCATTAACCTGTCTTCTGGTTACTCCTCTGCCAGTTGCCCAGCTGTTGCCATGTCCTTAACCCCGGCTCAGCCTGTCCACAGTGAATGGCCTGGGGTTCTCTCAAACCCATCACACTATCAGGACTCTCTGTAAATCCTCTGGACTTTTCATAGACTCTGGTAAGTCTAGTGTATTCTGTCTGTGGTTTTTCACATTCGGGGAAAAGCCCCTGCCAGGGCCTGATCTACTGTTGCTGTCTGTCTCTCTATTATACGCTATATATATGCTATACTAGCACTGATGACAATCCTACTAGCTCTACAAAGACTGACATCTTCATACTGTAAATATAAAATACCTAAAACAGCTCTGAAGTCTAAAATCTATTTCTTCCTCAGTTTTTAATCACCGGAGCTGCTCTCCAAAAAAGGATCATTTTAAAGGCATGTTGCTAATCCTAAACGATCATGTTTGAGGCTAAAAGCCATTTCTTCTTCAATTTCCAGGCACCAAACCTACTGCTGCTCCACAGAAAGACATCACTCTCTTATTCCTCTCTCATTCCTAACCACCAAACCGTATTTATGTTTCCACAAAAAGAATACTTTTGGATAGCTAAAAGCTAGTGCTTTTATCACTTAACACATAACCTGCTGGTGTTTCAAGAAAAAAAATTATATTTGGACAGCTTAATAAAGGCTTTGCTTCCTCAGTTGCCAAATACCAAATATTATAAGAATGTTAAAAGCTATATCTTCTTTGGGATAATCAAATCTGTTGCTGCTCCCAAATAGGGATATTTCTTGAAAGCTGAAAACCACTTCTTTACTTTCTCTAACTTTTCACAAAACCTGTAACTGCTCAAAAATTATTATTTTTTTTAAAGACTTAAAGCCATTGCTTTTTCACTTTCCAAACACTAAATGTTTTGCTGCCCACCAATAAAATTATACTGTATTTTTCACCCTATATGATGGACCTAGGATTTGGAGGAGGAAAATAACAAAAAATGATTCTGAACTAAATGTGCTCAACCCCCCCCCTCCCCCCAGGAACCAAATAATAGGCAAGGTGCAGAATCCCCCACTTACAGGCAGAGTGACATCCTCCCCATTCCCATAGGTAGTGTGGCATTTCCCCCTCACATTTCCATAGACTGTGTGGCATTCCCCCCTCATATTCCCATAGGCAGTGTGGCACCCCCTCCCATTCCCATAGGCAGTGTGACCTTCCCTCCTCCCATTCCCATAAGCAGTGGGGAATTCCCTCCTCCCATTCCCATAGGCAGTGTAACATTCCCTCTCCCATTTCCATATCCAATGTGGCATTCCTCCCCTCCCATTCCCATAGGCAGTGTGGCATTCCCCCCTCCCATTTCCCATAAGCAGTGTAGCATTCCCCCATCCCATTCCCATAGGCAGTGTGGCATTCCCCCATCGCATTTCCCATAGGCAGTGTGGCATTCCCCCCCCTCGCGTTTCCCATAGGCAGTGTGGCATTCCCCCCCCTCGCATTTCCCATAGTCAGTGTGGCATTTCCGCCTCCCATTTCCCATAGGTAGTGTGGCACTCCCCCCTCCCATTCCCATAGGCAAAATAAAAAAAAGTAAAAGTAAACTCACATATACACTCCCACGCTGCTGGCCATGCCATGGGAGGCCGGAAGATAGAGGAGCTGCAGATGGGTGGGCAGGGTATCTGATCCCTGCCCGATGTCCCAGGTGTCTGCAATGTCCGTGCCATCCACGATCCACGCTGCTACCACTGCTTCTTCTTCGGCTGCAAGCACATAGAGCAAACACACCTATCTATGTGTAGTGGGTGGGCTTGGCCTGTGCCGAGCAATGGCCATGCCACCCACTGCACAGAGCTGGGTGTTTGCTCTGTGTGTTTGGGGACAGCTTGGATCGTGGACGGAAGGGACAGCAACGGTGGGGGGACATAGGTCAGGGATCAGTTACCCTGGCTGTGACGACCCAGCCAGCAGTGCAGGAGCGATTTATATGTGTTTACTTTTTTTTATACGTTCACTTGATAAGACACACTGACATCCCCCACTTTTGGGAAAAATAAGTGGGGTGCAGGGCGTAAAATGCGGTCATTTCTGAACCGCTTGCAAAAGCCTTTGCTGCTTTATTTAACAAACATCAAACCTGTTGCGTCTTCCAATAAATGATCATATCTGATGGCTAAAAGATATTGCTTTTCCTCTTTCCAAACACCAAATTTGTTGCTGTGCCCAAAAATGATGCTTCTTCAGTTTAAAAAAGTATCTGTTTCTTACATTTTCAAATACTAAATTTGTTTCTGCTCCAAAAAGGTAATACTTTTGGGAACAGCTAAAGATTACAATTAATTTCTTCTTTACTTCACAAACACCAAACCTGTTGCTACTTCCCAAAAAGCTGGAATACTTGGGCTGCTTGTAAAAGGCATTGCTTTTTCTAATACCAATGCATGTATGAACACCAGCAGACTGCCGCCTAAAGGGGAATGTAATAATAATCAGACCTAAAATTGATAAAATGGATTTACTCATGAATCATAACTCCTATAAATAATTCCTATAAATTCACTAAGACTACTTTCACACCTGTTTGGTCATGTTTGCGGCATCTGTCAGGAATTTTGTTTTGCTTTCACATTCGTACTTGTTTCTGGGTTCTATGTCCTGCCTCCCTTTGTATTGAATCCCAATAAAATATATGGGGACACAAACACAAAATGCATGCGGTACCGTATGAAAAAACGCAGTCATGTTCGTGTTTGCACGAACATTTTTGCTCAAACATTTTCAGCACTGCATGCATTTATGTGTTTGCAGCAGACAATACGGTACCACAAAAAGGGTCCAACAGCAGGCAGGACTTTTTTCCTCTCTGGCGCACCAGAGAGGTGTGGGGCCATTACCGAATTTTTTTTTTGCGGTACCGCTGCGTATGCCGTGAACACAGAAACGCATGCGGTAGCGGACAGGTGTGAACGAGGGCTAAAACGTGAAGAACAGGCACATTTTGAGGACAAACCTTGGCTGCTACAGAACCAGCAAACCCACTGAACAATAATTTCTTGGATCTTGAGCCTGCCAAGGAGAAGGAACACTGGTAGGACACTTAGGCTATGTTCACATTATGCAGTTACAGATTGGCAGGCTGATTCATTGCTAGCTCCAGCTATCGACAGATGAGCGTCTGTACAGCGGCACTAAGAGCGACCGCTAGTGATCGATATGATCGGCTGTGGGTCGCTATTACAGAGTGCCTCAGTCATTGTAGTAACATGGCCAGCATTGATAAATTTGGTGTTTGTGAGTCTCTGTAAAGGCACTGTACAGTCACTCACCCTTATTCAATGCAGCGCCTGAGAGTTACAATGCTGTAGTGGTGTATTAATGAATGTTCTGATGTTTTTTTTCACAAACCACATCTTTTTTTTTTTTTGTGATTAAATCAAAATAAAATAACATGAGCATCTTCATCAAATCCAATTTTTCTTCATGGTGCCTCTGAGTAGAAAAATGTAAAAATTATTTTTGTACATCTGTAAAACATTTAAAATGTTTTTTTTTATAATGAGCTTGTCACGGACCGGGTAAAGCGGACTCAGGTGTGGATCCGCTTTAACCGTGGGACCGATGGCGGGTACCGTGTCAGGGGAGCGCAGTCTAAGGGGCCACCGGTATTCACCAGAGCCCACCGCAAGGCAGGTTGGTCTTGTGCGGCGAGTGACCCCCAGGTCGCTACCCCCCAACAGCGGCCCAGTCCCACAGTCAGCCGAGGTTCAGCGAGGTACACAAGTGGCAGGCAAAAGGCGTAGTAAGTACAGGCAGAGATCAGGGCTGGCAGCACAGGTTCGCAGTAAAGGTGAGTAGCCGAGGTCGGGGCAGGCAGCAAAGGTTCAGAATCGGGGACAGGCAGAGGTCGGTACACGGGTGCGCAATCCAAGAATGTCTGACTTTCAACAAGCATGGAGAGACCAAGATCCGGCACTGAAGGAAGGAAGTGCCTCTTTAAATAGGGGAAGAGGATGCAGGATTGGATGACCAAACACCAATCAGTGCTGTACAGGCCCTTTAAATCTCAGGAATCCAGTGCGCTCGCCCTCTAGTGGATGGAGACGTGCGCGCACCTGAGCATGTGAGGAGGAAGCATGGGGGGAAGGGCGGCAGCTGGATGCAACCATGAGGGAAGTGCTGCAAGATGGATGACGGCTGCATGCAGCCATGGAGGTAAGTGACTTGCTGTGAGACGGGCGTGCAGCGCTCACCCTAACAGAGCTCTTAAGGTATGTTATACTGAAAACATAATGTCTCCATTTAGTACTGTAATTGTTGTAGATGGTTGCTTGGGTCACTTACCTCAAAGAATGAAGTAATCATTTGTTCCCGCCGGGCAGAGCCAGTCTGTGTATCTTCACTACTGTCTGCGGGCATGTTGGGTACCTAGGACACCAGTGGTGTTTCTTCTGGGGCTGGAATTCTGTGGCAAATACAAAGGTTGTGTAGGACACGGCAGGCTAGTATGATTTTTGAGACATTTTCAGGACTATAAAACACTTCCCCTCCTTGGAGTGCCAAACAGAGAAAGCATGCTTTGAGGAGGCCGATGCGTCTCTTCAAAATACAACTTGTTTTTCTATGAGCTGCATTGTATCTTACTTGTGCAGGCCTTTGTGGATTGCGGACGGGAGTCATTAGCCATAATCCGCTGTAAAGAAAACAAAGGGTGCTTCCCAAGTTCAAGTTCAAGAGGGAAAATGCTGTACAGTCCACTAAAGTTACTCAAATCTTTATAACTTTCTGTGTCCTACACAAAATTTGGCAATTCCACAAAATTTCAGCTCAGATATAAACAGCACTGAAGTAATATACACCAACCAAAACCACAGACAGTATTACTGAGACACAGACTGCCTTTGTCTTGCTCAATTCCAATATGCACATCACAAATACACTACAGCCTTTGCTACAGCGTCCAAAGATTATACATTACACATAAAGCGTTATTTATACTTAACTTATTCCAATGTATCGTACAATTTACAGCCGCATGCTGTGTTGTTTCAGGTATGCAATTAAAGATATGCGGGTGCTGCGGAAACGCCTTGCATAACAGTTGCTGCGTATTTGGTCACATACCTAACGCTATGGCACAACCAGACAAATCTTTTAGAAATTCAAATAGCCATTAGCCTTTCAGCGTTTTGGAAGTGTGTTCACATATATTGACAGATGTAAGTAATCATGTGTTTTACATTGTTTAACAAGCTAGCAGTTTAAACTAATTACATGAAGCATGTGTTGTAGATAAATAAAATTTTCTAGTAAGCTTAAATCTATGCACACACACCTGTATAGAATGTAAGCTTCAATTAACATTGGCTGGTTGTGATTGGTTCAACTAGTAAAAAAACTAGACCAAACATACAGCAATAGCTGCTATTCTGTAGTTTGCATGCATCCTTGTGTGTGTTGTTGTTGGTGGTGTTTGCAGCTACAGGATGAAGCCAAATTGTGGAACACTGACTAGGGCTGGTGGGTCCCCTGGGGCCCCCAGTACCAGTGGGCGGTGTGGTGTCCGCAGACCTCCTTCACGTAAAAGGGTGCAGCCTGTTGGTGGGGCTCAACCACAGGCTAAGCGTCCCTTTGCAAAGAGGGAGCCAGAATTTAATTTGGCGGATAATTATACCCTTGTGAGGCTGACCCTGCCTAAGTGGCCTTTGTTATATTGGTCACAAAGTCGGGGCTTGGGCAAACAAGAAAGGAGCAAATTGTGGGATGCCATTGCGAAGAAGCTTACCAGCTCAGCTCAATATCCACGCACTGGCATAGCTTGCAAAAAATGCTTCTACACATTGAGAAGGGCCCTTATTAAAAAGATGGAGTCTGACCTTATGGTGCATAGTGGGAAAAAGCAGGCTCCAAAGAGCAAATATTGCCCATATGAGGAGATGCTGAGGAGCAAGATCCCACTTTGTCGGCTGCAGGGTGTGGATGCTGGGGATGACACCACAGGCAGGGGTGAAGGTAAATTTTTTGGGGATTTTGTTTTATTGTTTGTAAAACAAAAATTTTGTTATAAAAAAAAATTATAAGCTGTATTTCTCCCACTGGTAAAGCTTCATATAAAAGATATGTTGTGTTAAATTTAATATGTGTGTTTTTTTAGAGGCACCAGGTGCATCTGAGGCTTCTGAGCCTTCTGAGCCCGAGGCCCTTCCCCCAGCCACCACTTCAAGGCAGCCAGATGTGTGTTACATGTTTAATGCTTTTTATTAGGGTTTAAAATTTCACATCTACATTTTTTGTTTATTTTTTTTTAAAGAAACCCTCAGCATGGACTCATAATCTCCTCAAGAATCAACATGTTCTTTGGAAGCCTGTAAGTGTATGCATTATTTTGTATATTGTTATTGTTTTTCATGTATATTTATTTAGAGCTTGTATTTGTTATATTTGTAGGCCAACTCCCACCTCCGTCTTTGGATCCCACTTCCTGCGTAGCAGGCCTCCAGGAGTCATTTGGCGTGTAGAAATAATCTTACTGTATCCTTTATTGAAAATTGTACAACATTTATTGTTAAAAAATGGTAGGAGTTTACATATGCCATATATTCTGAACAGCAAGGTTGTATAATTTATTGATTTCAGAAATGACTACTATGTGCTAATTTTAAATCATTGTGTATTACTTTAACATGTAGTATTTTTTGTGGACATTTGTATGGCATACTTTCTGCAAAAAACCCTTGGACACATTATCTTAGTTTTATTTATTGCTGCTTAAACTAGGCCTGAGAGGCTGCTATGGATGTTGGTAAATATTTTTAATAATTTTAATGTTACATAATGTTGTATATCCTTGATGCCTGAGCCCTATTTGTAAGGTATGAATTGCGTAATGTGTTTGAAATGTGTTTGTAGGGCAACTTTCCGATGATACATTGAATCAGGACATCTCCGATATGGCGGGTATGGGTGTATAATAATGTTGTAATTGTATTTGAACAATATGTTTTTGTGAGGATATGTATATTATAAAAACTAATTTTTTAACATTTTCTTCAATTACTTTTATAGAGCACAACGCAACAACTACCACCACGCACACTACCAACGACTGCGGATTTATTTGATTTAGGGACCTGCATGTTGGAGGCCTACAGTCACCATCAGCCGCATGCTGCAAAACCTGAGGAGCACATGGTGGCGGTGGAATCACATTTGCTGGTGTTGCAACAGCAACAACAAGAAGAAAGGCTGCAAGAGCATAATGCTATTTTAAATGCACTAAACCACTCAATTGACCACCAGGGCCAGACCTTGTTGTTGTGAAATCAGCATATACAACAGCAGAATATTTTTTTTGCTGCACTGTTGGCCCCCAACCAGGTCCCTATGGCTGACCCCTCTGGGCCTCAACCAGAGGAACAATTTCAAATTTTATATTGTACCAATATTCTTTATTTTAAAGTCACATTATGGCTATTTTTTGTTAAATTTATTATTAAAAAAAAAAAATAAACAAAGAAGGGGTGGCAGCCGCTCAGACCTAACTAACCTGGGAGGTGCACGTTAGCAGGGCAGTTAGGATCCAAAAGTCTTTCAAACGTAAATTTTCTTTATTTTCATCACACATGACAAATACAATAAGTACAGTGCCGTAGTCACAGAGGCAGCAGTTCTAGATGGTACATTTACAACACTGTTAAAAATTACAAGTAAACTCTGTATTTCTGTAGACACATCGTATCGCTACCATAATGAGCCCGGGGGCTGCTCTAGGGGAAATAGTTCCCAAATAAGGATAGGTGACACAAAACACATTTGACTACAGGCAACTCTATGGAACTTAGAAAGGGGAGGGTGGAGAGGGGGGGTAACTGGGATGGGGTGAGAAGGGGGAGCGGAGGGAAGAGAAGAGGGCAGAAGAAGGAAAAGAAAGAAAGAAAAAAAAAAGGAGGAGGAAAAGACAGAGGATGAAGATATATCATACCTAAGGTCTGCTTCTAGTTACGGACTTATACTAATAGTAGATTTACGTCGAAGTCTGCTGGCATAAATTCCTGTATCCAGGGAGACCACACCTCACGAAATCTCTCCAGACCATCTTCCTGTATAGCTGTCAGCTTTTCCATTGCCATTATCTGGCCTACCTTATTTTTAAATTCCCTAAAGTGCAGTGTTCCCGTTTTCCAAGCCCTGGCTATAACCATTTTAGCGCCCGTCAAGACATGATAGATTAATTGCATATCACCCCTAGTTCTCCCTTCAATAGGGCTATTCAGCAGGGCTATCCAAGGATTCAGCTCGATCTGACTGCCCAGCATTTTATTAATTATTCTAAAAACTTTTACCCAAAAGCATCTCACTATATCGCAATCCCACCATATGTGCCGAAACGTCCCATCTGCTTGGCATCCCCTGAAACAGAGCCCCTGGTTGTCATTTATAAAATGACTCAGCCGCTTGGGGACCAGGTACCATCTTATCGTTACCTTAACGTTGGCTTCAATTGAGGCTACTGAAACTGCTTCTCCTCTTTCCCATTTGAGACTATAACCTTTCTCTTAATAATTCGTAGATCTCGGAGATAGCTCCTCTACCCCTGGGGTCTTTCTTCAAATAAGGAGTATTGGGTGGCTTAATTTGTTCCTTCAATATCCCTTAGTATTGATTTCACAAAGTGTTTTACCTGCATATACCCAAACAGATCTTTTGGCTGCAATCGAAACTTATCCCTGCTGAAAGGTGCCTATACTATCTCCCTGTAGACAGTCCTCCAGTCTCACAATCCCTGCCCTCCTCCAACCACTAAATCTCGCCGGATCTATCACTGCTGGGGGAAACATAGGCTTGTCCCACAGTGGCATCAAAGGTAAATAAGCTGAGGCCAATCCTCAGACTTTTAGGGAATGATTTAAAATAGGGTTTTGAATAGATCTCCTCACTTTTGGAGATACCCACAATAAGCCTTCTATTGGGATCGGGTGGCACAATGTTGATTCAATTTGCACCCAGCAAGGGGTATCTAAAGTTGAGTGATATGAAAGAACTTGGGATAATTGGGCTGCCTGGTAGTACTTAGTTACATTGGGGACACCTAACCCCCCCATTCTTTTAGGTCTCAGCATGGTATACTTTGCCACTCTTGGGCATTTCCCATTCCATATAAAATCCATTATCTTGCCCTGTAGTATTTTCAAATAGTGCGGTGGGATTCGGACCGGTAGGGTCCTAGCTAAATATAAGATTTTGGGCAGCAGTGTCATTTGGATTGCGGCGATTTTGCCCAGCAAAGAAAGGCAATGATCTTTCCATTTAGATAGTAGATCAAAAAGTTTTTGACGGAGCGGTGTATAATTGGCCGCAAACAACTCTTCGTAGTTGTTAGTTAAATTGACTCCTAAATATTTGAGAGCTTTTCTTTCCCATTGGAAGTCGTAGGTTTCCTGTAGCGGTCCCCAGATCTCCGGAGGAGTATTTATGTTTAGTGCTTTAGACCTAAGTGTATTTACTTGAAGACTAGAAATGGCTGCAAAGTCTTTAAGGATCTGTAGTAAGTTAGGCAGGGATATAAAGGGGATTAGAAATAACCAGCAGAACATCATCAGCAAAGAGGCATAACTTCTGATGATGACCACCTATCTTTATACCTGAGATATCTGGGGAATCTCTTATTAATTGGGCTAAAGGTTCCATAACCAGGGCGAACAGGAGGGGAGACAGAGGGCAACCCTGCCTAGTACCCCTCAAAAGGGGGAACCTATCGGATTGAAAACCATTATACTTAACGTAAGCCACTGGGTTAGCATTTGGCCTAATATCCTAATATTGTCCCCCGCCTGTCGCCCTGGGATGAAACCAACCTGGTCTTTATGCACGATGCACGGTAGGGAGTCAGACATCCTGTTAGCTAGGATTTTGGAGAACATTTTTATTTTATTTTTGCATTTTTGCATTTTATCTATGCTAATTAAAGAAATTGGTCTGAAGTTTGACCATATTGTGTGGTCCGTCAGACCATATTGTGTGGTCCGTATTGAGGCCGTCAGAGATTCCTGTGAGAAGGCCCTGCCGCCTTGATTGCATTAAAGAAGGCCACTAGCTTAGGGGTTAAAATTGTTAAATATTAAAGGCTTTGTAATATGACGCCGAGAACCCATCAGGTCCAGGTCTCTTATTAACTTTTAGATTTGAGATTGTGCGCTCCACTTCTGTGATCTTGAAATCTGCTTCAAGGGATTTTCTTAAGTGGGTAGGCAGGGCAGGGAGGGAACAATTATCCAGGAATGTCCGAAGGGCTTTCAGATTTGGAGGGGAGGAATTTGCATACAGTTTTCTAAGTTGAGATGCAAAAATTTCTGTGATCTTTTTGGGGTTACTGGTGGTATCCCCCCTATCATTCTTTAGCCTAATTGGGCGATATATTTGATTGGGGGATTTCAGTTTCCTGGCCAGTAATGAGTCTGGTTTATTTGCTTTGCAATAGAATTTGTGTTTGATCCACTTTATCGCATTCTCAGCCTTACCCGCCAGTGCCAGGTTTAAATCATGAGTGACTCTGCAATTTAGAACGTAGCTCTGGGGTTAAGCGCTCTTTTGCCTTTTCTGACACTTCAAGGTATTCTCTCTCCAATTCATCAATACACCTATTTCTCTCTCATTTTTTCTGGGATGCAATTTGAATCAACTTTTCCCTAATAGTGGGCTTGTGGGCTCCCAACAAATGGCTACTGAAATTTCAGGGGATTCATTTTGGGCAAAATATTCAGACAGAGCATTGGAGACAGATTCAACTACTGTTGGGTCAGATAAAAGTTAGTTGTTCAGAGTCCAGGAGGGACCGGTTCACCTGCAGGTTAGGGATTCAAGTTTGAGGACAACACTATCGTGGTCAGACCAAGATATTGGCACAATTTTTGCCGTTCTCATCACAGGGAGAGATCTCTGGGCAAGAAAGATATGGTCTATTCTTGAATAGACATCATGGGGATGCGAGAAGTGAGTAAAGTTCTGGTTACCAGGGTTGGCTTCCCTCCAGCTATCTGCCAGATGATGGTTATCTAGTAGGTTCCTAAATGCTTTGGATGCCGCCGCAGTCTGAGGGGAGACCAAGGGACTACTGGAGGACTGTCTGTCCAGGAAGGGGTTCAGGGTAAGATTTGAGTCGCCACAAATCACCACTAATCCCTGAGCAACTTCTGAGACCATCTTAAGAAACTTGCTTAAAAATGCTATCTGTTCTTTTTTTGGGGCATTATAGTTTGCAATAGTGATACCAGAATCCTGGATGGTTCCGACCAAGACTAGATATCTACCCTCAGGGTCAACTATTTCCTGCTTACATTTGAATTGAACTCCCCTTTTAAAGCCAATTAGTACCCCTCTTTGCTTAGTTTCTGCACAAGCATGAAATACCTGTGGGTGTGCGGCGTCAAGGAACTTGGGTCTGGAGGACTTCGAAAAGTGCGTCTCCTGGAGGCAGATCACATCAGAACGTAGAGCTTTAAATTTTCGGAAAGCATAGTGCCTCTTATAAGGAGAATTGAACCCTTGGACATTCAATGATAGCACAGTAGTCATAGTTACTAAAATATTTAGATAACCGTGGGGTCAAAAAGAGAGAGGCTAGTATAGAGATAGAAAAAAAAAGGGGGGGGAAGGAGAGGATAGGATTAAGGAAAAAAAGGGGGGGTGGAGACAAGGAAGGAGGGTGAGGTAGCCCTCTATGTAGGGCCCTTAACTTCTAAAAGAGAGCTATTAACCCTGACTAGGTAGATCAAGGTTAAGAACACTGTCCAATTGAGACAACTCTAGAAGAAATAATATTTAGTAATTCCAAGATTATAAATCAAGGTAGAATAAAGCTGGGGGTTGTCCCCACCGATTTAACAGGAGTGCGTCAAACTTCTACCGGCGACCAAAAGGGGATACCATAATTAGAGTTAGAGTTAGGACTGCACCACAAAGATGCACCTTGGCGCTTGGTGGTGCAGCTTAAGCATACTTCTGCAGATGTGTGTGACCGAGCCCTCTGTTTTTAACCAAGTTTAGAGACAGATTTTAGGTTGGTCTGCAAGCTGACAGGGTTGAGTGCGGTGGCTCCTTTAAGACTTTTGTAAAATAAAAAGAAACCAATAACGTGTGTTTTGTCTACATTAAAAACTCAAACCAACATACATGTGTATACATGTGTGTAGCTAGAGATATGTGTATGTATGTGTAGTTTACTTAACCTCAACACTAGTTAACAAATACATCTACACATGTTAAGTAAGTACAATGTGTAACATTGAGTAGCAAATAATGTTTATAAATTAACTTGAACAATGTTTTACAGTTACTGTAATAATACGCTCCTACCTGTAAAACTATTGACTGTTTGCGTATTTGACACAACCTACATAAGGCAGTGCATCTATCAACAGTACAGTGCGAGAGGTAGCAAGAGGTAGCGACTGCTCGGCGCTACCCACCATATTCAACAAAAAATCTGACTCACAGAGCGTCGGCGCTCATATTTGGTTTGCTATAGCATAGAGCGCCATGACATTGTTGGAGTACTGTGACATTAACACTTTAGTGCCAGACCTGTAAGATCAATTCTGAATAAAATGCTAAAAATATATATATAATATAATAAATATATCAAAGATATATGATTCAAGGCCAGGAGAGATGTCATAAATATTTGAGAGTAAAAAAAAAATGGGATCAGGTAAGGGATTAGAAGGAACGTCAACTGAAATCTATGGGAGAGCGAACGGTAGCGACAGGTCTTACTTGTCGCTCTGGAAGCTTGAGAGCCGGTGCTCTAAGCTGAGCCTTCGGTAATGATGAATCGTGCACTACATGGCGCTGTTCCAGTCGCTCACCAGAATCGCTTTGATAAATGTGGTATTTCGTACAGCGCCCCCTGTGTTCAGCAGATGCTGCTTGACCTTTTGAAGCCCTACCTGGCTCTATCCCTTGATGAATAAACCGCATAGTTACAGTTCAGATATGTTTGCATTTGGCAGTTGAACTGTGTTTTTCAACTGCAAATTTTTTGTTGTTGCAATTCCATAGAATATACACAATATAGATCTGCATATGTAGTTCGGAACGCAGCAAGTGGGACTTTTTGGGCTACCGCACTGAATAAAAGGAGGTGTGAAAGGGGCCATAGAGGAGACATTACATAACTTTTTCTGCAGATCTGAAAAATGCAGAAACGCATCCAGACAGGTGTGAACGTAGCCTAAGGCTTCATTCATACTATGCAGTTAGTAGATCATGTGCGTTTTGCAATTGAACCACATATTTATTGCTGTTGCAGTCCCATAGAATAGACACAGTATAGATCTGCATATGCAGTTAGGTTGGAACTCAGCAAGCGGGAAAAAAACGTAGTCCAACTGCAAGAAGCACCTGATCTGTAACTGCATCTGCAACTGCATAGTGTGAATGTAGCCTTACTAAGATGTTTTACATTAAAAGAAGAAAATAAAGGAAACCCAACACCACAAGACAACAATGCCCTTTCTTCAAATGCCTCACTTATTTTTGAAAAGGATTACCAGAAACACTTTTACAAGAAAGAGAAAGCAGTGAGAAGAAAATTATATTCCTAACCCCTAAATCGTCAACAGTATTAAACAAGTGACCAATCTGGATTATAAATAAATGTTTAACATTCATATGTCAGAAAGACAGAATGGGAAAGAGCTAAGCCTCCTGATTAGGTCCTGAGGGGCCCAGCCACAAAGGAGTGGGGGCGGGAACCGGTTGGGTGACCCTGCCCTGAGCCCCGCATTGCAATGCTGCTTGGGTCACATACATTAACGTGGACCAACACCCTCCCCGGTGAGGAATGTCTCTGCCCAAATAAGCACCAGGCTGCCAATCTTGGCGCTAGATTTCTGGCGGGGAAGCAAGAGAAAGATGAGATTTACGGGCATCCTGGGGCATTATGTACGTAGGGGGCTCCATCATTCTGCATTCCACCCCCCAGCCTGTCTTATTGCGGCAGCACCCAACACCCTCGTCTCAGAGGTCCACTATATCTGTCGCTTCTGTTGTTTCCTCTTATTGCTGAGGGTAAGTAATTGGCAATCATTGCTACGCATGAACAGCCAGGCCCTACCTTCCGTCTACAGGCTGCTGCTGCACAACCCAGGGAGACAAATTTATCAGTGGCCCAGCACTGCTGCCCCCCCCCCAGCTGCCTTTGCAAAGAGCAGCATGGATCGTAAAAAGCCTCCTGCCAGGAACAGCAGCAGGCTTTCCTACAGATGGACAGAAGGGTGGTCAGGAGCATCAAGGAGCATATGAAATTGGGGCAACACTAGAGATTGTGGCACATCCTTCCCCTGTGGGGAGTTAATGTGGAAACTTAACATGGGGAACATGGTCACCACATACAGAAATTAGCAGACAACTGGTATTACCTCAATATCCAAGTTGATCAATAGGGATCAAAAAATACATTCATATGGGGAGGCTTCATGTTTTTATCCAATACAAGTAAGCAAACATTTGCTTTCATGCAAGCCACCTCTTACGCTAAGAAAGTAATAAAATAATTTTCTATGACTGACTGGTCGAAAGACTTCGACCTCCCCACCCTCCAAAAAATCCATCTCTATTCATTATACTTTTTAGCAAGAACAACTGGACTTCGAAAACCCCCCAAAAATTGACATGATCAAATGGCTGGAACACTTTCCAAACTTACCATCCTCCTTTAGAGAAATGCTTCTAAGGCAGTACCATAACCAACCAAAATTATGTCTCCCCACTCATATCTTTCCAGATCTGTCTGTCTGACTCCCGATGCTTGAAGTGTGCAGCAAAATCGGCTAATCTTTATCTGGCACAACAGTTCTGGAG
Organism: Gastrophryne carolinensis; assembly: GCA_027917425.1. Lineage (NCBI taxonomy): Eukaryota > Metazoa > Chordata > Amphibia > Anura > Microhylidae > Gastrophryne > Gastrophryne carolinensis. Next base: position 169,142,135 of record CM051240.1, on the reverse strand, counting down.
AAAAGTACCCCAGTATACCAGTCAAAACCTCCTACCTGAATCGGCAATCTTTGGAGAACTTATCATAGACGGGCTGAGATTATCCATGTTAAACAAGACAAACCTCGCCTATTTTCCTCGGATCCCAAGCAAAATCAAGCACTGTGATCGGTCACATGGCTGCCAATGGTTGAATACCCAGAGGAGGCCTGTGAACCATGTGGCCAATCACAGTGCTCAATCTTGCCGGGTGCCGAGGAGAAAGGTAAGATATCTCTGGTATCACTGTACAGAGTTCGGGCACACCATGACCTATATGTGATGGCTGGGCCTATATTTTGAACTTCAGTTTCCTATATAATTGTAACTGTCCCCCAATGCAATCAGGATCTCCCTAATACACAAGAGTGTATACGATTCACCCCTCTGGTCCAGGGTGTGGGGGGGGTAGGTGATGGGAAGCAGACATTCTTAATGGTGGACCTTTAAGGCACTGCTTCGCTAGACTGTTTATTTGAAATAGAGGTCAGTAGAAGTTGACTTTGAAAAGCGAAAATGTATGTAAAATGTGCAAAGTAGAGAATCAAACAAATATGGTAAATATTTTCTGCAAAACACCATGATCAGTACATAAGCCAACATGTGATGAGTCTGACAATCTAGTAACAGGATTCTAATTATATGAAAGCTGACACAGAGCAAGAGGATCTGCAATTCTTAATGACTATTGTGAAGGAATAAATCCTAATTAAGATGTATTTCAATATCATCAACAAGAAAGCTAAAATGTGTATATTTCCCCCCTCCGTTCTTAGAACCAGATTATTTTTACAGATTTTCCCTGAGGATTTATGTCCCTGGTGCCTTTAATCAGGCTTCATTCAAGCACTCGATTAATTGCAGCCCTTTGAAAATCCTTCCACGTTTCCAGCTGCAGAATAATTAGAGGGACGAGTTTCACCGTGGCCTGTGAATTAGAGCAGCTCTATTTACACAACACTAGACACACAGACTTCTTTTGCCATTCTGTTCAAAGGAACAGTGTCCTAAGCTACTATTAACTCCAATGCCAATGCTGAAGAGGGGTTGTCACAGAATGTATTGGTGGCTCTGTACGGTATATACATGGCTAGACATCGTAAAATCACTTCTAGACAGGGACGAGGTTTAGGGAGGGCAAACTGGGCAATTGTTTTAAAGAAGTTCAAGGAAATTTTTTCTTTCAATGCAATTATTATTTAAAAAAAAAAAAACATTAACCCTATTAGTTGAATGTAGCTTCCTCTCCTACCGTTAAGTGCCCGCTATGCCAAAGTCATGTAGGTAGCGTTTTCTTACCTCAGAGCCACTAGGAAGGTCGCAGAACTACAGTTCATAGTTCTTTTTTGAAAGGAGCCAATCAAAGTGCGGTGCATGCAGCTGTCATCAGCTGGTGCCCCACCCCTTTAAAAGAGTCACTGTCTGTGGGGTAGTGGGGACGATTTTGCGTGTTTCCCCTCCTCTTTGCCTCTGTTCCCAGTCTCTCCCCCCTGATCTGTTCCCAGGCCACTGATCAGTGTGCCCCCTGACTGGCTGGGTGAGTCTCTATCTCTCTTTGTGTCCCCCGTCAATCCGCCAAGCTGGTGGGGGACAATTTTCATTCCCCTTATCTCTCTATGGTCCCCAGTCTCATAACAGCATTTGTCTGCAGCTGCCATTGAACACTGAGAGCTGTCCGACCTGGTGCCCTGGTCTGAGATGTGCTGCCTGCCTGGTCCAGTGCCCTGGACTGAGATGTGCTCCCTGTGCTCCGGTCCCTCCGTTGATCACTGAATAGTCCTCGGATCACCATGTGACCCTGGCCAGAGCTTGACTAAACACTCTCCCCCCTTTGGACCATGTGGACCAAAAGACTCTTCCCCCCTCAATGTGGACCAAAACACTCAGCTGTCATCAGCCGGTGCCACACCCCTTTAAAAGCGCAGGTCACATGGTGACTTCCTCCAGGAGCCAATCAAAGTGCGGCACACGCTGCTATCATCAGCCGGCACACCCCTTTAAAAGTACAAGACATGCGGTCCCTGACCTCTTGCTGCGTGGGATCTTAGGATCAACCCTCTTCCCCCCTCAATGTGGACCAAAACACTGCTCCCCTCAATGTGGACCAAATTACTCTTCCCTCAGGGGCCAATCAAAGTTTGGACTGCGATACCAAACCCTTTTGACAACCCCATTATTTCCGGCCATAACGACTAGAAATCACTACCAAATTTTATTGCGGTTTCTACATGTTAATGATAATGCCACTGCAATTCCCTGCCGTGAGCCTGGTCACAACAGGCTTTACAAAGTATGTCCCCTGATTGATAGCCTGTCTCAGAGCTTTGCAGAAGTGTATATTCTCCCTCTCAAAATTGAAGTATTGACATATTGCTTCTGCTTTTTAAAGGTTATTTTATTTCATCAGTATATCCCTAGTAAGCGTGCCCGTTACAAATTGTGTGCAAGCTCAGTCGAGTACACCAATTTTTTTTTAATCTACGAAGGAAAGAATGAGCTCCTGGCCATAAAATACATGGTCAGAATTTTTTTTTTCATGCTGACGACAATCCACAATGAGGCATTCATAAATGTACGGCAATGTGGTCTCCAAGCCCCTTCCCAAATGCCACGTTATATGAAGGATTATAACAAATTCATGGGTTCACCAAATTTTAACTTATTACCACGCCATCAGAAAATCCAGAGCCTGGTACAAATAAGTTGCTATGCATTTGGTCTTAAAAACTTAAAACTACTTTGTTGTCTTCAAGGCAGCAGTACTAGGCTCCAATTTGTCTTTTATAAAATACCAGCAGCAGTTACTCCCTGCTTTGTTGTTTGAGGATACCGAGCAGATACCAGAGATGGCTGGTAATGACTACGAGGTCAGGTTAGTTGAGAAGCACTTTATTAAGTGCATTCCCTTCATCAATAGGAAGAGGTAGCCCCAGAAGCCTTGCAGGGTATGTAGTAAGCATGGGTTCAGGAGATATGTGTAGTACTACTGCCCGACATGTCCCAGCCTACCTAGTTTGTGTTTAGAGGGTTGCTTTTAGGCTTAACACACCCAATTAAATGATTGATTTTTGTATTGTGGATTTTTTTATTTTCAACATTAAACTGTAGGTAGGCATTAGGTTAAGTTTTGTTACGTGCGCCCAGTTTTTTTTCGCTTTAGTTTAAACCTTTTCTGAGGGCTGCCACAGGTAGGTTGGGTGTGGCAAGTTCTTGTCCTTTTTATTTGGTACTTGATGCAAAGCCAAACACTGAAGCAGGAAATGATGAAGGAGGAGCCCTCTGGCTCTTGGGCTTTTGGTGTTTACGGACATTCACAAGCTATCCACACAAGGCTAATCCTCCCATGGGTAATCCTAATGGCACCTTTGTACCATTATTGAGCATAAGTTTGCTTGTCATTGTTTTTTTAGATCTTTAGGGACGTTTTGTGCTTTCTATCTAGCAGTCTGCATCCAAATCTAAATAGCAAAAGCTTTGTTTTAGGTATTAGGTAAAGGTTTGTTTTGGTTGAAAGAGAGCAGAGCTGAAATATTGAAGTACAATTTCCCTTAAGTTTATGCGTTCCTTTGGGGTGTTTTGCAACTTTACCTTTAAAGTACCTATGCATGTTGGATATTTTTCAATTCCAGGGACCTTGCAGTTTCAGTTTTAATGTATTTTTTCTTTGCTTGCATATTGTTTTTTTAGGAAAATTAGGTCTTGATTCAGCTTTTGTCCTATTTTTGGGGGGTAATCCTGTGCACCCAGAGCATGTTTCAAGGGACTGAGTCCAAAGAATTGTGCCCACCCAAACAAGACCAGTACGCCTAGAAATCTTGAGGTGTGTACTTTCAGAAAATATATCGTTTTGGGGGGTATTTTAAATATAAAGGGTTGTTTTTCTTGAAAAACTGCAAAGTGTGCATATTAGTTGTTTTATCTGAAAAACTCATCAAGCGCTCTTTTCAGTTTGGGGGAGTCTCCTGGGCAGGAAAAGTTATCTACCAATACATATGTGGTACCATTGTAAACAGGAAAAATGGGGCTTTTACACACAATATGATTGTTTTGTAAATATTTTGTAATATTGTTTTTGTTTTATTACAAAAAAAAACACAAAATAAAAAAAATCTTGGGAATACACTAAAAAAATAAAGAAAACATTACATTAAAAGCCGGACTGAATGGGATATGGGTCCTGTCAATGCTCCTCTACACATTGGGGATCCCTGCCCAAAAGGTAGAATAGATGCATTGCACCTCTTCCTTGTCAGCTGGAAATTTGATGTAGGTGGGTATCAGCTCACATATGCCCAGGATGACCTCATGAAAGATGCGGCACATGGTAGGCTCACTTATGCCGCTTAATAGAGTCACATTGGCCTAAAATGTGCCCCGCACAAGAATGTTTAAGGAGGCACAGAGTCGCACAATGCTTGGTACAGCCTTGCAGCGCCCAGTACAAGGGTCAATGCTGTGGTGAATTTGCTGGCAGAGAGACATAAATGTGGCTCTATTAAAGGGGAATCAGCTGCAGATCTTTTCAACGCTTAAATCAGCCACAGATAACCTGGTGGTAAACACTCTGTCAGCCCTGATTTGCACCACTGTGGCTTCCTTCGCCTCCATCTCCTCTGCTGCAGCAACGCAGCTGCACCCACCCCAAACATCAGTGCGAAATCAAACAAACACTACCACAATACCAAACACACACACACCAAGCACATCAACCCCAAAACAGCACTCACCCACTGATACACACAGAGGTGTAAATCAACTCATCAAAAAAACAGATGCATTGGGGAAATAAACATTAAACTGCTGAAGGTATGCTTCTTAAGTTTGGCCAGGCCAAGAGGGGAGATGCTACACAGACCAGACAAGTTGTCAAATACAATCCTGGATTACTGTGTGCTTCTCAATCTTAGCTTATTGCACCTTATGTTGGAGCCAGAGGAGATGCAATTTATGTCACAAAGCCCAGACCTGCTAACAGACAGTGCACCCAACACACAGACTGCCTTTGCCTGATGCACAGAGAACAGCTCTTTTAGCATGGCATTACACAGTGTACTCTACTCCCAGACACACAGAACAATTGCACAAGAGTGCACAAGATCCACATGGGCCTTCCACATCAAAGCAGACAAACACACATTTGGCAAAAATATACAATTTTAATACAAAACATGGCTACACATCTGCATGAATCTAAAATGTAAACTTGCTGGCACATCCCACCACTACGTTTCCCCCCAGTCAGCTTCTTCTTCCGCATCTCCAGCAGCATTGCCTGGGACTCCAACACATATGCCCATAGCCGGTGATGCTATTGATTTTATTCTGTAAGAAAAACACAAGATAAGAAACTGCGGCAAAGCAACAACACCTGATTATTTGCAAAACACATCACGCCTAGGCCACGCTTTGCTTGTTCTGAATTTAGCACATCCCTGCTTCTTGTGTGGCTTGGCAAATAAGTATAAAATTAGCATGTGTGTTCCCCAAGCAACAAGCAAAATCTTCAACAAAGATCCAGGTTTTTTCTGAGCCAGAGCAAGTGTAGATCTGCAAATAACCCCAACACAGACCGGTGAGTAGGTATGGCCCACATACATGCTATGTGCAATCTTAAAGAGGAACATTGGACCTTAAATAAAAAGGGGCCAATCCCCCCATCCCCGTCGGCCCCTACTTACCTTTTGGATGCTGACATCTGGCTGCTTCTGCCCTGATCCTCACCCCGCCATCCCTTAGTGAAAAGCATGGCCTTAGCCATCAATGTCCCACGGTGATCTTGCAGCTCAGCAAAGTCTTGAGAGATTTTGGGAGGCTCCATTGTACCCATTCATGGGCACTGTACAGGCGCAAGTTCGGGGGCACTCAGTGCATGATGGAATGCAAGATGGAAAAAAAAAAAACAAAAAAAGGTTTCTTAGGTGTCACAAATGAGCAAACAGACAGCTCAGAAGCAACACAGTAGATAGTTGGAGATGTATTCACCTTGAGGTTGCCCTAGCGAAAAGGGGAGAGGATGTGTCCAGCCTGTCTTTCCCATACTTGCAGGGGGGGGGGCGTATATCTGTGGATAAAAAAGACATTAGAAAAACAAGACTGAGGAGTAATTTTATGGTTGATGGATTTCACTAGCTGTATAAGGCTAATTAACTTACTGAAGCAGTAGGCATCATGAAGCCAGTACACCTCCTCTGGATCTCGGCACTTCAGTTTTGACCATCGCTGCCTGATGGATTTTGGCTTCAGCAACCATCTCTCAAAGACGATCACAACCTTCCGCAACTGGGGTGGGACATAATCATTAGAGATGAGCGAAATTTTAAAAAATTCGATTCAGCCGATTCGCCGAATTTATTCGCGACAAATTGCTATTTAAAATGGCTATTTCTGGGCTTCCGAGAGCCTCCATAGGGTTGCAGAACATTCTGCCTGGCTGTAACATGCATAGGATGCATGCTGGGTTAGTGAAATAATATTGTAAAGAAGTATGACATGCAGATCAGAGGTGTCGCTATTAGATTTGCTGTCGCAGAGCGGCACAATTAGAGAGCCTTGAGGTGGCATCAGCATGATGAGCCCATATATTGTCTGAAAGACACACTCTGGACTTGGCAGCAGCATAGTGAGCCCATATATTGCCTAAAAAACACACACTGAATTTGGCAGCAGCATAGGGAGCCCATATATTGCCTGAAAAACACATTGGTGTTGGCAGCAGAATTAGGAGCCCATATATTGCCTGAAAAACACACCCTGGAGTTGGCAGCAGCATTAGGAGCCCATATGTTGCCTGAAAGAGACACTGGAGTTGGCAGCAGCATAAGGAACCAATATATTGCCTGAAAAACACACCCAGGAGTTGGCAGCAGCATTAGGAGCCCATATATTGCCTGAAAAACACACCCAGGAGTTGGCAGCAGCATTAGGAGCCCATATATTGCCTGAAAGACACGCCCTGGAGTTGGCAGCAGCGTAGGGAGCCCATATATTGCCTGAAAAACACATTGGAGTTGGCAGCAGCATTAGGAGCCCATATATTGCCTGAAAAACACACCCTGGAGTTAGCAGAAGTATTAGGAGCCCATATAAAGAGACTCTGGAGTTGGTTTCAGTCCGAATTTATTAGCGACGAATGGCAGCAGCATAGTGAGCCCATATATTGCCTGAAAAACACACCCTGAATTTGGCAGCAGCATAGGGAGCCCATATATTGCCTGAAAAACACATTGGAGTTGGCAGCAGCATTAGGAGCCCATATATTGCCTGAAAGAGACACTGGAGTTGGCAGCAGCATAAGAAACCCATATATTGCCTGAAAAACACACCCAGGAGTTGGCAGCATTAGGAGCCCATATATTGCCTGAAAAACACACCCTGGAGTTGGCAGCAGCATAGAGAGCCCATATATTGCCTGAAAAACACACCCTGGAGTTGGCAGCAGCATAGGGAGCCCATATATTGCCTGAAAGACATGCCCTGGAGTTAGCAGCATAGGAAGCCCATATATTGCCTGAAAAACACATTGGAATTGGCAGCAGCATTAGGAGCCCATATATTGCCTGAAAAACACACCCTGGAGTTGGTAGCAGTATTAGGAGCCCATATATTGCCTGAAAGAGACTCTGGAGTTGGCAGCAGCATAGGGAACCCCTATATTGCCCGAAAGACACACTGGAGTTGGCAGCAGCATTAGAAGCCCATATATTGCCTGAAAAACACACACTGGAGTTGGCAGCAGCATTAGGAGCCCATATATTGTTTGAAAGAGACACTGGAGTTGGCAGCAGCATTAGGAGCCCATATATTGCCTGAAAGACACACCCAGGAGTTGGCAGCAGTATTAGGAGCCCATATATTGCCTGAAAGACACACTCTGGAGTTGGCAGCAGCATGAAGAGAACATATACAGATTTGGGGCACATATATCTTATCCTAAGAATATTAATAAAAATTTAGATTAACGTAAAGCATTTCCTTAATAATTACTTGTGGTCTGATGCGGAGGAATCTCTGCACTATCCATATTTCTTTAGTGTTGGTCTGGTACCATGATCAATCTACTCTGATGCATCAGGCATTGGTGGGTGGAAATCTTGGCTGATCCATGCCCAAATCATTTTCACACAGGCCAGTCTCTCAAAAAACAATTTTCAAGCGTACTGGAGCACATTGAATTACCCTCATCAGAGCATCACATACGCACATCTAAAAGTTTTATCACTTTGTTCCTGTTAAAGTCTTCAGGGCCTAGTTACTACTTAGTGAAAGGCCATAGATAGTTACACACCTGCTGCTGTTATCGACAAATCCTGTTTAAAGTGTAGTGTAAAGTTTTGTCCTCCCCTCATATACGCACTAAGTATGTCAGGCAGAGAAGTTGCAGAGGCCTAAATTCATCAAGCAGAAAGTGGCGTGGGAGGTAATGTTGCAAGTGTTTTGGCTTCTTAAGCAGACACTGTTGAGGAACCTGAGGAGGACATCAGTGAGTTTTGAGGGCACTTTTAAAGGCTTGGAGTGATGGAGAGTGACAGATTAGTAACATATTAGTAACATAGTAACATATTAGTAACATAGTAACATATTAGTAACATAGTAACATATTAGGCCTAAATTCATCAAGCAGAGGTCGCAGCAGACAAGGGGTGAGTGCCAGCAGGAGTCTCAATGAGAGGCCTGATCTCCCGGTATCAGCTAGCAGTTGTGTCTTGACCAGCAACCCATCTGCCGTCATCGATTGGTTAACACGATCATCAACTTCATCACAAGTGACATCTGACACCCCCAGTCAACTGTTGGTTATATCTTATGCTTTGGGTTCAGCTCCACTATTCAGTGAGGATGATCTGATAATCTGAAAAATCAGCAGCTACTGCCCAGCCAAGAAGTGGAGGAGACACTCGCCGCTTCTTCCACTAGTGATGAGGAGAGTGGCGTGGGAGGTGGTGTTGCAAGCATTTTGGCTTCTTAAGCAGACACTGTTAAGGAACCTGAGGAGGACATCAGTGAGTTTTGAGGGCACTTTTAAAGGCTTGGATTGATGGAGAGTGACAGATTTAGCAGTCAGCATGGTGGCAGAAGGGGAAAGTATGGAGGCAAATGTGCTCGGTGTAGACCACTTGCTGCGCGGCAGGCTACCTTCCCAGGAGGTAGTGGAAGATGGTCCCTGGAGCCAGCGGCAGCGGCAGCAGCAGTGAATTAGTGCGGACTGTTGGTAGGAAAATCAGCTACTCAGCGATGTGGCAGTTTTTCATCAAGCATCCGCAGGAGGTTAACATGGCTATATGAAAGATGTGTAGGCAGAAGGCGAAGTGTTTCCAGGGTCCCAATGTTGGCCCCACAGCCCTGCATCAACATTTGCAGCCTCGCCATAAAGCTGCCTGGGAGAGTTGGCTCCAAAGTGGTGGTCCAGCTTGCTGCATTATCCAGTGGCACACCGCTCCTTGTTCCAGCCAGCCAAGGCTCCACCACCTCCTGTGTGTCATACCCATCCTCTGTCGCTCCAGATGCTCCTCCTCCTCTTAATCTGAGTCAGTCTTTCCGCCAGCAATTCATTGGCCAAGCCATGTCCAAGAGACAACAGTATGTGCCCACTCATCCAATGCGCAGAAGCTAAATGTGCTCCTGTCCAAGTTGTTGGTGCTGCAGTCTCTCTCTTTTGAGGTGGTGGACCTTTCAGAGAACTGATGGCTTGTGCTGAGCCGAGGTGGAGAGTCCCAAGCTGTCATTTCTTTGCGAAGAAGGCAGTACCAGGCCTGTACAATTTTGTTGAACAGAAGGTCGGCCAGTCCTTGAGCCTGTCAGTGTGTACCAAATTGCACGGCAGCGCCTACGTCTGGAGGTGTAACTACGGTCAGGGACAATACATATCCTTTAAGGCCCACTGGGTGATTGTGGTTCCTGCACAACCACAACAGCAACTTGGGCAGGTCCGGCCGCTGTGGCCTCCACGCTCCTAGGCCGTTGTGCCTGTGACAGTGCACTTGTCTATTTTGGTTCATGGATGTGCACATGTTTTTGCACTTTTCTGTGACACCATTGCTAATTGTCAATTACATATTAATTCTTAACATTTATCTTATTTGAACACATTTATAATAATAACATATCATATGATGAATGAATGGACAAATGTGCAAAGAAATTCTTGATAAAATCTGCTGCCATTGTCCAAGTGAAACAAGAGTGGACATTATAGTAACAATAGACAATGACCCCAAACACACAGCCAACAAAACTCTCAGTTGGTTTCAAAGAAAGAAAATAAAACTGCTAGAATGGCCCAGCCAATCACCTGACCTGGAGCCAGTTAGTTCATAGAAGGAGTCCATGTAACCTTTTGGATTTGAAGCTTGTTTGTGTGTAAGAATGGACTAAAATTACACCTGAGCAAAGCATGCGACTAGTTTCTCCATGTGTATAAGTATGTATTGGAAGTGTTTGTGTGTGTTTTTAGTGATGAGATAACTTACTGCATTTTCTGCCCCATAACACACAAAAAAGGGGGGGAAGTTAAGGAGTCCTATGGAGTAAATGTAAGAAATCGGGCTCCCACAGCCACCGCACAATGAAGGAGAGGTGGGCAGGCAGGGCAACTGATCTGGACGTGGCCTGCGGCTGGTGTTCATCTTTCTCAATGGACTCTGGCCACAGGCCACGCCCACCCACTGCTGTACCCGAGTATGCGCACCTGTACCTAAGGAGAAGCTGCTCTCCTCCATTGTATGGCATCACAGGGATTCTGCAACATTGACTATAATGAGGGAATTGTGGGGGGGATTCTGCGACACTGTCTGTAATGAGGGGATTGAAGGAAATATTTTGCCACACTGCCTGTATTAGGGGGATTCTTTCACGCTGCCTGTCATAGGAGAATTCGGGTGGGTGGATTCTGCACACTGCTTGTAATGGGGTGATAAAGGGGGGTTCCGCACACTGCCGGTTATGGGGTGACTGGAGGGGAATCTGCACACTATTTATGGGGTAATTGTGGGGGGAGAGTGCCTAGTATGGGGTGTTTGTGGGAATTTTGTATGCTGCCTGTTATGGGTTGAAAGGAAATATATATTTTTTTCTTAATATCCTCCTTTAACTCTAGGTGTGTCTTATAGTCAGGTGCATCTTAGTGTGAAAAATATGGTAGTAAAATTCTTGGTATTTGTATCCTTTGTGGTGACCCAGCAGTTCTCTAATTTCTAACCAGTGACTTGGCAACATGACAAGACTTTTATTAAGATCAGCCCAAAACAGAAATATTCTGGATCATTTATGCAGTTTCAGATAATGGAGGCAGAAACCATACTGAGAAAAAAAAATCATAATATATATTCACATATCTATTTTTAAATACTTTTCTGTGTTTCTACTAAACAGCTCAATGATTGCTGAACAAAAGAAACTAGATCAGTTGCCCTGGGGGTTTAATTTAATAAACAAAACCCTGAATCTAATTTAATGTTCAGGGCTTTAATTGTGATCTATATTTCACTTCTCACTTAAACAGTACTTGGCTAACAATGGGGGACAGTCTTGACACTCAGACAACACATGTGGTGCACGGGGAGCTTCAAACAGATGATGGAAAATCAAAACAGCATTTGTTAAAGGGATTCTATTCTTTTAAAAAAAAAACAGGAAAAAGCAATATACTAGTTTCCGACCTTATGCTTGTTTGACTCCAATCTATTACTCTCTCCTGTATTTGTCACTATCTAGCCTAGTGACTGGGTCAACACAACTAACTCCCAAGGGTGAGCTCTTCTGAAACAAGCCTAAAAATAATGTTATATAAGCATACAATATATGAAAATCAGACCAATTTACATCAAAAGTCTCTATGTAAATTGGTTATGGTTCTCCAATCCTGCTGATATAAAGCTATGATACGACACACGCATTTATCTGCACTGTGCAATAATGAAAAATGATATTATAATACAGTCAAGCATTTGAGGAGCCAATTTACGTGGTTTCCTGCGATACCGGCTTTATATTCTGTCATCATTTTGACATAAACCCATTCACTGAGGCTCTTGATGACCCTTTCTAAGTGCATTTCAATGTAGTATTGTCGGTTTTATCTTTCTACAGTTCAGTGATTCCCAGCGTCAAATTTATTGTTAACTATAGGTTAGCAGTGACAGGTTCTTTTCTGGACTAAGCAGACTCACGCTGCAGTACCTTGCATATATATTAAAGGAAGTGCCTATGCTAACTGGCGTATATATTAAAGAAAGTATAATCTTAGACTTTAAATAACCTCTTAGCTATGTATCTGCCCAGTATAGATAAGTAGCAGATGGCTTGTTTTAATATCCCATTATAGGAAAGAAATGATATAGTTGTTAAGCAGCATAGAGGAATGGTCATGTTGTTTGGCTTTTTTGCACATTTCTTAATGAATGTCTCCATAAAAATGCCTTTATAACTACAGAGTAAGTGTGAAAAAATACAAATATCCTCTAAACCAGAGAAAGGAGGAAGGGGGGAAGGCAGAACGAAAAGGGGGAGAGAGCATGTCCATCTGCCTATGACAGGGCCTTTTGTAGGTCAATTATTCTCCTCTGCCCTTGGTCCGAACCCTTGTACATTATCCATGCTACCCATGTATTCCTGAACTTCTCGCCCTCCCCGTTTAGATCAGCCGTTAGCTCCTCCATTCTCATCATTCTCTCATCTCTCTTCGGACCACTCCATCAAGGAGGGGACTGTTGTCTTCTTCCAGTACCTTGGTATCACAGATCTCGCAGCTGTCAAAAAGTGTCTCAGAACTCCCCTTTTACCCTCTTGTCTACTTCCTGGAAGCATGGGCAGCAACGTTATCTCAGGGGTGTTTGGAACTGGAGAGCCATAAGCCTCCTCATACAGTGAGAGGATTCCATCCCAAAGCCTGTTTATGCTAGGGCATTCCCACCAAATGTGCAAGAGGGTACCCCGAGCCATGTTACATCTCCAACACGTGTCCGGGATTAGGGGGAAGATCTGATGGATCCGGACGGGGCTTCTGTACCATCGTGAGATCAATTTGAAATTATTTTCCTGAGCCTTACATGTTTTTGCCTTCTTATGAGTAAGAAAAAGGGTCTTCTCCCAGTGCTCCTCCTCTAGGGTCCTCCCGATCTCTCTTTCCCATTCAGCTACAAAGTCCAACTTCGCATCACACCCCCTCCCAACAGTATACCATATAAGATTGATAATACCCCTTTTGGTCTTTCTGTTGCTTCCAGCAGGCTCTCAAACTGGGAGCACTCTCTTGTAATCTTACCTATGTCCCCCAGTGAGCTCCAGTAGTTTCTCAATTGGTTCACTGCCAGCCATGAAACCCTCCCTCCCCCCCTGACGCTCAGCTCTCCCACTGTGGGCGGCCTGCCCTGAACCAGCGTATGCCTCAACTTAACACTTAAGGATGAGTCCCATATCAAAAACCTTGAGGCCCCTACTCCCGGCTCGAACTCTGGATTGTCAAATAAAGGCATCAACGGTCCTGGTCTAGTTGCTATATCCAGATTCCTAAGGCAGTCTTCCCATGTAAGAAGGAGCTGGGCCGTGAAGAACGACAGCTTCTCTTTCAACCTTACTTTCGGATCCACCCATGGGAGGGATGTGACCTTGCACGCCAGCATGTCCTGTTCAATTGTGACCCACTGCTTAGAACCTCCCCCATGATGCCAATCCACCATCCTTATTAGAACCGCTGCTCTATGGTAATTCTCAACATCTGGTAGCCCGGCCCCTCCCTGTTCCTTGCGTCTAGCTAGCTTATGAAGACTTAGTCTCGGGTGTCCCTCCCCACACAAATCTCACGATCTCAGATCTAATTTGCCTAAAAAAGCGCTTATTGCCATGAATAGGTATCGGCTGAAAGATGTATAATAGTTTTGGCATTATGTCCATCTTCAGGACATTTATTCTCCCGAGCCAGGAGATATTCTTTTTCCCATACAACTCCAGTTCCTTCCTGATCCTTACGAGTAGGGGGTCGGAGTTCAGCCCAAACAGCGAGACAGGATCAGCCGGAATAAGAACTCCCAGATACTCTAAGGCCTCTTTACACCACTTAAAGGGGAAGTTCCCTTCTAGCCTCTGGACTAGGGCCTGGTCCTCAATGCTGATGTTCAGCATCTCCGACTTAGACATATTAACTTTAAAATTGCTAACTCTGCTGAACCTCTGGAATTCTTTTATGATCAGTGGTAAGGAAATATGGGGTGAGGTGATATAAAGCAGTAAGTCATCCGCGTACAGTGCCAGTTTGTGCATCTTACCCTCTATCTCTATCCCCTTAATGTCAGGGTGTCTACGCAGCGCCACTGCCAGGTGCTCCATTACCAGCATGAATAACAAAGGTGATAAGGGACAGCCCTGTCTAGTCCCATTTCCTATCTGAAAAGCTGAAGATAAAATCCTGTTTGTCCTCACCTTTGCTGTGGGGCCACCATAAAGATCCTTAATCTTCCCCCTCAGAACTGGGCCCAGCCCTGCCTGCCCCAAAGTTAGCTCCAGGAACTTCCAGCTGACCCTATCAAACGTCTTCTCTCTTTATTTGTTCTGGCGTAGGAATTCAGTAGAATCGTCTTTATTGTGTTGTCTCGGGCCTCTCTTCCCGACACAAAACCTACTTGATCCGTATGTGCCCAAGCCGGTAGTAGCCTCTTTAGCCTATTAGCGATCATTTTGGAAAAGAGTTTCACATCTATGTTAATTAACGAGATTGGTCTGTAGCTATTACAACTCGTTTGCTCTTTCCCCGGCTTAGGCAAAACCATGATATGCGCCTCTAAAGACTGTGTTGGGAAGCCACAACCCTCCGAGATCGCGTTGAATGTTTTGGTCAGAAACTGTGTCAGTTGAGCCTTGAATTGCTTATAAAATTGTGAACCCATCAGGGCCCGGGCTCTTTCCCGACGGGGTCGAGGCCATGGCCTCTAGAAGTTCAAATTGTTCAAAGGGTGCTTCCACAGCTTCTCTCTCCGTATCATCCAGTACCGGCAATCCCGTCTCCTCTACATACAGCTCCAGATCCCTCTCCAAGTCCTGCCCCCCCGCGCCCCCCCTCAATGTTGTACAGTTGGGAGTAAAATTGTCGGAATACCTCGACAATCCCATTTGGGTCATGCACTAGATCACTCCTTGCACTGCCTGGGGTGTAATAGTCTAGCTAAGAGCCGGCCACATTTGTTACTGTGCTCATAATAGAACCTGTTCGCCAGTTTCCTCTGTCTGCTGGACATTTTGTTTAGTAAGCTCAGCAGCTCGTTTCTGGCCTCCGTCAACTCCAGCAGACTAGATGGATTCGGGCTCCGTTTATGAGAGGTCTCCAGTCTAGCTATACTTTCAATCAGCCCCGCCACCTTTACTCCCCTCTTCCTCTTCAACCTTGCTGCATGCTGGATAAGAATCCCCCTGAGGCTACACTTCAGTGCCTCCCATTGCATAGGGAGCCTGGTTATATCTCGTTCATGATTTCTCAAGAAATCCCCAATCCCCTCTGACAATGCCTTAGAGCATAATTCATCCTGTAATAGACCTTCATTCAAACGCCACTGCCAAGGTCTTTCTGCCAGCCCAAAGACAACAATAGAGGGGCATGATCCGACCAGATTCTAGTCCCAATGGTTACTGCCGGTGACCACTGAAGCGCATGGTGGCTGCCAAACAAATAATCTATCCTACTGTATGAAGAGTGGATGTTCAAATAAAAGGTATAATCTTTAACCCCTGGGTTACATATTCGCCAAACATCTATCAATTGTTTTCCATGGAGTAGTTTTCTAAATGCTCTCAGTTTTGCGTAAGGCATGTGAAAGATGAAATGCTTAGCCTAATGGCGGCCATGTTGAAAAGAAGACTCCATTTTGTATTCTATAATTTGATATTAAACTTAGTTATATAGATATACATGTAATATGTTAACTTCTGCACATAAAGCTAACAGACGTTTTAGTGTGTAGAAATGTCCTTCTCTCTGTGATTTATCTAAATGTAGGTCACGGGAATCTCTTGAACTTCATTATCAGCAGACATAAAGGAAAATATTAAACATAGAAACCATGAGATTTATTTCCAACCTTGTCTGAAGGTTTTTTAGTTCCGTCACAAAGGTGGGGGCTAAGTACTCCTTTTTTTGTGTTACATTTTGTATAAAAATGCAAGCTGGTTTTGAATAAAGCAGAGTCATGTGTTGAACTGTCTTGCTGTGTATGTCTCTTGATTCAACCACATGATTCTCCAACCGGTTGCTAAGGAAGAACGATACAGAGGTTGGGCGAGAGAGGCCATATAGACTTATCTGGGTCCGAGTTACCCCCTAACAGAACTGGTGTCAGAAGTGTGGCCTGCATGTCACGGTAAGTGTTTTTTAATTTATATACTTATCGTGACCTCTGCTATATGGCAGGTTCAAGAATCCTAGGAAGATAAGTCTTTAGACCGTCCTGAGTGACGGCAGACCGTCCTGAGAGGCGGCAAGGCTCTGAGTAGCCTAGTAAGAGATATATAGCGCTATATAGATATTTTGAAAAGGCTCTCTGACAACCTGTATCGTTATTCCTTTAAAAACTTTTGCTTTTCCTTTCTGTCGCATAGAAGTGTAAGATAATTTGTCTTTGTTGTGTGG
Source organism: Gastrophryne carolinensis (assembly GCA_027917425.1). Classification (NCBI taxonomy): domain Eukaryota; kingdom Metazoa; phylum Chordata; class Amphibia; order Anura; family Microhylidae; genus Gastrophryne; species Gastrophryne carolinensis. The sequence continues at coordinate 169,125,508 of CM051240.1, read as the reverse complement.
GACTGATAGGTGTGAAGGTGAGCACGCCTTAAACCACTGTTGCTGCTAGGTGTGAAGGTAAGCACACCTTGAATTTCTGGTTAATATGGGACAAAGTGATAGCAAATGTAAACCCTTGATAGGGGAAACTTGTAAGGAGTTTGTACTCAGGGTGTCAGGATCAGACCAATATGTAGATCCCTGGGTAAACTGTATGGCAGGCTGGACAGAATGTCTGGGTAGTTCCAGTCCATTCCCACGGGATGGAGATAATGACAAGTTTCACATGGATATGATTAAAGGCCTATGTTTGGGGGATCACGAGGCATTCCCTTATTATCAAGGAGACCCAAATTGGGATAAAGATTATATGCAGAAGGGTGGTGAAAACTGGTTAAAATATGCCCCCTATTGGTTTAGAAGGATGACTAAGAGTACCAAAAGGACATTCAATGCAGGGGACAAAGAGACCCCTGGCCTGCATGCCCTGGAAAATAAATTAGGTCTGAATTTAAAATGTAAACTGGAGACTCAAACTAAACTCAAACCACCTAAGGTCCCCACTGCCCCCCCGCCTTATGTACCACCTAAGAAAAACAGCCTCTATCCCTCCTTTACTGAGGAAGAGATAGAAGTCATAATAACGCCATGGGTTAGGCAACAGATGCATGATAGAAAACAAGAAGATGACACCTCGGATAGTGAGGAAGAAGGCAAAGAATTTAGACCTAAATTATCAAAGGAACAATTTAACCCTGATAAAGAAGAACCAAAATGTGATGAGGGGATGATTTCTCCCCAGCGTCAAGTTAGTACTATATCTCTCGTCTCGGGCTCTAGTTCTAGCCAGCGTGTTGTAACTAGGAGCCAAGCAGGAGGAGAGACAAAAAGGGATACCAACGTAATGGCCCCATTTTTGACAGCAGGAAATGTATTAGTTAAGAAACCAATTGACATTAGGGATATAGACCATATAACCGAACACTGTCCAAAACCCACCACTAGTCCCCGAGGTACAGTGGCCTATTTAAAGCGAGCTTTCAAAGGAAGGAATTACACACAAGAAGATATGAAACTAATTATAGATGCCATTATAGGTCCAAGTACCACATGGGATTGGAATCATGTAAAAACTCAGTCATGTTCAGGAGGCAGATGTAAATCCCAAAGAATATGCCTTTTTAACTGACAGGGGTCAAAGGCTAATGTGGGAAGAGCTAGAAAGGGAATTTGATATAGTGTTCCCTGGCAAATCTTCCCTGGCCACTGCCACTGCATGTAAACAAAAGAAAGGAGAATCAGTAGTAGAATTTTGGAAGAGATTTAATGACATTTGGGTTCACGACAGTGGACTGGGTCTGATCGGGGAAATGCAAACCATCCATATCCAGACCTTTTTAGCAACTCTAGATAGTAGATATAGCCTAATAGTGAAGCAATTAATTTCTGACTGGACTGTTCTAAGCCAGCATCAATTTTAGGAAGCCCTTATGGGAAAGGAAGCTGCGGGATGTTTTGACATCCCCACAGTTAAAACCCCCACTCAACTCCACTGGCAAGGACAGGGCATTAGGAGGGGTGGGGGAGGCTTTCAAAATAGGGGAGGCTTTAAAAATAGAGGAGGCTTCCGTGGAAGAGTTTTCAGAGGAAGGGGAATGAATAGAGGAAATTTCACACAGAAAACAGGTTGTTTCAGGTGTGGTGCTCCTGACCACTGGAAGGTGCAATGCCCCTTCTCAGATGTGGACTTACAACAACAGGGGATTAGAACACAGCCCCAAATCCAACCACAGGCATACAACCAGAGACAGCAGCCACAAGGGACACAACAGGGTGTGACTGTCAAGTACCCCATTAATTGGTCACAACAGAATCACCAGTGACGGTGCCCTGGAGGTGGTATCCCGGCATTTCCTATGGTCTCCAAAAATTTCAAAGAAGCTCCACTAGTCGTTTTAGAAATCAATGATGAAATTATGCCAATGTTGGTGGATAGTGGAGCTACATGTAGTGTGTTATGTAGAGATTACTACAGGGGACCAATGACTGATGCTAAGCCTTCTATGGGGATAAATGGGATACTAACCAAGACTTTCCAGACCCCCCCTATGACTGTTAAAAGTGTACAAGATGTGGGCAAGTGGGTGCAACATTCCTTCAAAATTGTGCCCAATTGCCCTATTAACTTACTAGGCCGAGACCTAATGGGTAAGTTGGGAATTAGTATAGATACAAACAAGCAGGGAGGGCTGATTGTTAGATCACAAATTCTGCCTCTCTTAAAGGAAACAAGGGATACATTTTACACTTGTATGCCAGCTTCCCCCGAACAGTTAGATGTGGATGACAGACTTTGGGCCAAGGGTCCATGGGATGTGGGTTTTGTGGACTGCACCCCATACAAGGCCACCTTAAAACCAGGTGTAGGCCCCGTGTATCACAAACAGTACCCCTTGTCAAAGGAAAAAGAGGAAGGCATAGAGCCCATTATTCAGCACTTCCTCAAAGAAGGCATATTGGAAAAAGTGATTTCACCTTACAATACGCCTATCAACCCTGTAAGGAAAGCAGATGGCCAATTCAGGTTTGTACAAGATTTGAGGCCCATCAATAACTTGGTAGTACCCATTGCTCCCGTGGTCCCTGATGTGCCTACCTTGTTGACCTCCATACCTCATGATGCTGAGATATTTAGTGTTCTGGATTTAAGGAATGCATTTTTTAGCATGCCCATTGATAAAGAGACTAGGCTGATCTTTGCTTTTTGTTACAAAGGAGAACAGATCTGTTGGAATCGATTACCACAGGGATTTATCGATTCCCCCGTAGTTTTTGCCATTGTCCTCCGTGAAACTCTTAGGTCATGGACACCCAGGTTTGGTTCGGTTCTGGTGACTTACGCGGATGACCTCCTACTTTGCAGCAGAACCGGGGAGGCCGGCCAGCAGGATGGTACTGGGTTACTGCAAACCCTATGTGCAAGTGGTTTTAAAGTGTCTAAAGAGAAAATGCAATGGTGTCAGGAGAAGGTTGAATATCTTGGTTTTGTGTTGTCTAAAGGCCAGAGAGAAATGAGCCATAAGAGAATTGCTGCCATTGTGGGTCTGCCCCACCCACAGACCAAGAAAGACATGCTAACCTTTCTTGGCATGATTGGTTACTGCCGCCAATGGATACCTGATTGTTCTTTTTATGACAGCATCTTGCGAGCCCACACACATGTTGATCAGCCTGACACCATAAAATGGTCTGAGGAAATGTGTAATGCTTTTGTGTATTTAAAAAATGCTCTTGTATGCATGCCTGGACTTGGTCTCCCAGATTATGGAAAAATGTTTCATTTGTTTGCTAGGGAAAATTGTAAAACCATAGCTGGGGTCCTGGCTCAGGAACACGGAGGCAAATTACGCCCAGTGGCATTTTTCTCTAAGGTCATGCCTACGTAGGTTCAAGGCATGCCTGCGTGTCTCAGGGCACTGGCATCGTGTGCTATGGTGGTTGAGATGGCTAGCACCCTGACCTTAGGTCACTTAACAACCCTACACACTTCTCACAATGTGTCATACCTCCTGAAGAATGTACATACCCAACACATGTCCGCACAGAGGTTAAGTGGGTACGAGGTGATTTTACTGTCAGACCCCAAACTGATAATCAAATACGCGGCTGCTACAGCAGGCCCAGCGCCCTTTCTTAATGCCTTATTGGGACTTAAAGGGGAACAGGATGAGTTAGTGCCCCCTCATGACTGTGTTACTGCCATTGACCAAGACACCTCTCCCAGACACGACTTATCTTCAACACCTTTACCAGAAGCCATAGATGTTTTTGTAGACGGTTCCTGTTTCAGGCCCAATGATAACACATACCAAGCAGGCTATGCTGTTGTACGCCTGCCAGATATTGTGGTCGAGGCTAAATCCATTCCTTACAAATCAGCTCAGGCAGCAGAACTCATAGCCCTGACTAGAGCATGTGAGATATTCGCTGGACAAAAGGTAAATATTTACTCTGATAGTCGTTATGCAAATGGTGTTGTCTTCGATTTTGGGTTGATTTGGAGCAGGAGAGGATTTGTAGGAGCAGATGGGAAACAAATCTCTCACACGACACTCATTCACAATTTGTTGCACGCCCTCCAGTTACCCGAGAAAATAGCAATCATCCATTGCAGAGCACACACAGGGGAACAAACTGATATTGCTAGAGGGAATGCCTTTGCAGACCAAGTTGCTAAAGCAGTTGCTAGCTCCACCCCTTGGTCTGACACAACATTAGAAGGTCTGATGCCTATGCTCATACCAGACCCATCCTTTTTTTATCACACTCTACAGACATTACAAGACCATGCAACACCACAAGATTTAGCAGACTGGGAAAGGATAGGTGCACAAAAGAATAGTGTAGGTCTTTTGTGCAAAGAGGGGAAGCCTTGTATACCAGAAGCTAGTGCCCCTCTATTTATTGCACACTATCATGGCCTAGGACATAAGGGCTGGAAAACTACCTTTCAGGCCCTACAGCAAGATTTTTACATCACTAATGGCAAGGAATTGACTAAACAATATGTCTCCAGATGCATTATTTGCATTAGGAACAATCCGAGCAACCCGAATAAGGCCAAACATGATCACTTGATATACCCAACTACTCCGTTCACACATCTGCAGATTGATTTTACACACATGCCCAGGTTGGGAAGGACACAGGAATACCTGCTGGTGATAGTGGACATGTTTTCCAGATGGGTAGAATGTTTTGTGACTACCAGAGAAGATGCTAAGACCGTGGTAAAACTACTCACACAGGAGATCATACCGCGTTGGGGCTTCCCCCTTGCAGATAAATAGTGACAACGGCCCCGCCTTCACAGCAAAAGTGTGTCAAGAGCTAGTAAAAACTCTCAGGATAGAGTGGAAGTTCCACATCCCATACCACCCTCAAAGTTCAGGGATAGTGGAAAGAATGAATAGGACAATCAAAGACAAAATTAGAAAAGCCACAGGAGGGACATTTGTAAATTGGAAAAGGATCCTTCCAATAATCTTGGCTGAAATAAGAATGACCCCTAATAAGACAACAGGATTTTCTCCATTTGAGGTGTTAATGGGAAGACCTTTCCCCACACCTTGGGGGAGGGCTCACAGGGTCATAGAGCAGGGAGATCTAGACATAATCAGAGATGAATATGTGCGAAATTTAATTGTGACTCTGGATTCCTTGGAACAAAAAGTCTCTCGGACCTCTCCTTTCTTTTCACAGGTACCCCTGCCCTCATTCCAGGTCGGTGACCGTGTCGTGGTGAAACCAACCAAGAAGCAGGAGTTTCCATTTGGGCCCGTGACCAGAGTGATAGCGGTGACGCGCACAGCCATACTTGTGGAAGACTGCCAATCGTGGATACATGCTTCGTGAGTGAAAAAGGTGCCTGAGGAGAAGGAGATCGTGCTACCTAGAGCACAGGAAAAGCATGAAGCAGACGCCCCATTCAAGGAGCCAGGAAGTCATGAAGGACCCCGAGAGGAAGCTCACAGGCCGGCCAATGACGTGGTTGCTGAGTTCTGGACATCTGTGGAAGATCATGGGTGTGGCAGCAGTGATGTTCTTGATCTTATGGGTTTCTCTACTTTGTCACTATGATAGACATTTGATGGGCCCCCTGGAAGCTGTTTGTTATCCCAGGGGCCCTAATACCGCTGCCACTACCGCTAATAATATCCAAAGACGTGAACTGAACACTTTCCACCCTGAGTCACTCTTGCTGAAATTCAAATATGCTTACGCCCGCAAATCAGGTTATGAAAAATGTTGGATTTGCAGCAAATTGCATCCTAGTTCAGCCAGGATACCTCTTGTTGCGGCCCCTGTGAATTTTATCTCTTTATTGACAGGAACCCCTAAGATTGTTTTTCAAAATGTTACACGAACCAGTAATGAGAGCATAGAATTCCCCATAATAGCAAGAACACACTTTCCTGATTGGTGTTTCCTGTTGGGAAGAATGAATGCAAGAGGGGCGAAGTGTGTAGATATAGTGAATTGAATATCTCCTACACTGATAATGTCTTTAATAAATCTGCTATACAATCTAATAATGAAACCCTTAGAAATTTAACCAAAGATGTAATTTTTGAACAAAGTTACAGTTCAGGAACACCTAAACAAAGTGTCATCTCCAAACTACTTACTGTATTACCAATGGCTGACGAAAGCAGTGAGATACAATATTCTTTTAGCCAGGTGCCCATATTTCTGGGAAATAATATATATGTTTGTTGTGGGAAAACCTGTTACCCATGGATCCCTCCAGAACCCCAGGGATGGTGTTATTTGGTCTCCCTGATCCCAGCTATGGGAGTAGTAGGCACTGTGGATGGTGGAAGGTTATTTGAAGCTAGCAAATACCCCCGTTACCCTCTAAAATCCTTAGTATGGAAAAGGGAAATTTTCACCCAGAACGATATGGCTTGGTCATGGTTTCCATCATGGTCCGGCTGGGGAATTGATTTAATGAAGAGATTAAATAATTTTACAGGATTAATGACAGATATGATAGCAGATAATGCAGAGGACATTAACAGTCTTAATGAGGAGGTAATGACTATCAGGAAGAAAGTAGGTTTACATGATTTAGCTATAGAAAGCATGAGCGCGGCCTTAACAGGCATATGCGAAATGACAGAGGAATATGAATGCTGTACCTGGGTTCACAATACTAGTGTAGAGATTCCTGATTATTATGAAGTGATTAAAGGACACAGGGAAGAGGTTAAAAGAATCCAGGAGAAAGTAAGACATTTTGCCCAAGATTGGAGCCCTTTTTGGTAATCTAGGTAACTTTGGAGGATTTTTCAAATGGTTAAGAGATAAGTTCTTGTAGTCATTTTTGTGATTATTATGCTTTTCGTTTCCTTCAAACTTATTATGTGCCTGATTGCAAGCTGTAGGACAGAGAGCCCAGCTGCTACATATATGGCTTACCTAGCCCATAGGCACAGAACGTGAATTAAGGAGATCATCCAGAGATGATCTAAGAGGGGATTGAAAGATGAAATGCTTAGCCTAATGGCGGCCATGTTGAAAAGAAGATTTTGTATTCTATAATTTGATATTAAACTTAGTTATATAGATATACATGTAATATGTTAACTTCTGCACATAAAGCTAACAGACGTTTTAGTGTGTAGAAATGTCCTTCTCTCTGTGATTTATCTAAATGTAGGTCATGGGAATCTCTTGAACTTCATTATCAGCAGACATAAAGGAAAATATTAAACATAGAAACCATGAGATTTATTTCCAACCTTGTCTGAAGGTTTTTTAGTTCCGTCACAAAGGTGGGGGCTAAGTACTCCTTTTTTTGTGTTACATTTTGTATAAAAATGCAAGCTGGTTTTGAATAAAGCAGAGTCATGTGTTGAACTGTCTTGCTGTGTATGTCTCTTGATTCAACCACATGATTCTCCAACCGGTTGCTAAGAAGATACAGAAGAAGAACGATACAGAGGTTGGGCGAGAGAGGCCATATAGACTTATCTGGGTCCGAGTTACCACCTAACAGCATGGATGACCGTCCCTTTGAGGTATCTATCAAGGGATCAATAGCCATATTGAAATCTCCCCCTATTATCTCCACTCCCTTTGTGAATCCGTCCAGAACCCAGAGGATCCTCTGAGCTGCTTTCACCTGATCTACATTTGGTAGATACACATTAGCTAGCGTGAACTTTTTCCCCCCAATCTGAGCATTAACAAATAAAAACCTGCCCTCTGGGTCTATCATCTTGTCTAGAGATGAGCGAACCGGTTCGGACGAACCGGAATTCGCTCAGAATTTCAGGGAAAATTCGATTCGGCACGAACCCGAATTTTTTTTGGTTCGTGCCGATCGAATTTTCCCTGAAATAAAAAAAAAAAAATGCCGGCATGGTGGGAGCGGGCAGGCCGGCTGCGCTGTCAGCCTGCCCGCTCCCACCATGCTGGCATTTTTGCTTAAAAAAAAAATGCCGGCATGGTGGGAGCGGGCAGGCCGGCTACACTGTCAGCGGGCCGGCGGAGGCCCGCTGACAGGCGTAGCCGCCCTGCCCGCTCCCACCACACCGGCATTTTTTTTTTTCAGATGAGCGATTCGTGAAAGTTCGATTCGGGCGAACCCGAATTTCTTGGGGAAATTCGGCGAATCGCCCGAATCGAACTTTCAAGAAGTTCGCTTCTTCTCTAATCTTGTCCAACAGCACGAACTGTGTATTTTTATGAATCCCTATGGACACTCCCTTGCCCTTGGCTTCTGGGTTTGGGGCATGAAACCATATGGGGAAGTTCCTATCCCTACAGATCGGCACCTTACCTACGTTAAAATGGGTTTCTTGCAAAAAAAGGATCTGACATCTCTTCTTATGTTGGGAGTGTAAGATTTGGGACCTTAGAGGGGCTGTTCAATCCCTTTACGTTGAACAAGCAGATTGTAAGGAGATGACCCCACCCCCCTCCCACCCCCAACCCCATCCATCCGACCACCAGCGCCCCGGAATAAGGGAAAGAAACACTAGGTTACAGATAACACAAGACTAGGGACAGACAGACACACTACATGTTAACCTGACACCAGCTACTTCCTGGTGTCTAGAAATTTTAGGGAAGGCTAGCCCTTCTCAACTACTCTAACCGTTCTGGGAGCAGCTCCCTATTTGGGGAACTAGGTTGAACACAGACGTGGTGGCGTCCGCACAGCCCAATAAACGGTAAACTTTTAGTGCAAACGAATATTGCCGTTTCTTGATTTGCAACAACAAATATCTTATCTATAGACATGTCTTACCACTACCCTCCCCTGAGGCCCCCCTTCCCCCCCGGTCCAAGAAGGCGAGCCAGCAGAATGCCCCGAGGGCCGGATTCATAGCATCCCCCATGCCGAAGGGGGAACCGCAGGAGGAAAGGAGCAGACCCCAATCCTGCATAACCTGTTACGTGAATACCCAGATGAGATCCTGAATCATTGAGATTAAGCTCTGGATCCCCCAACCCATCGAGACCATCAGGCCCCTCCCTCCCAGATCCCCCCGACGTCCCCCCACCCAGGGGACAGACCCGCACATTATCTCAGAGGCCCCCCCCGTGTCCCCCAGTCCCGGAGCGGAGGTAGGGGCCCGAGGGGGAGGAATAGAACCCCCCCAAGCCCGGATACCCACCCCCCGCCCGCCGACACAGGCAACAGCCAGATCCACATACATTATGTCCCGGACACAAGACAAAGACGGCGGTAGCCGCGGCCAGTCCGAAGGGGGCCCCCAACACAACGGCCCCTCCCCCAGGTATCCGATCTCGGAAGGGCACTCAGGGAGTCCCCCAACCATGTGAAATCCAATCCGCTATTCCTCCATATACACCCCACCGACCCAGAGGATGAGTCCACCGGCAACTCCGGAAAGTCCGGTCAGCGGCACCCGACCCCGGGGCCGAGGAGGGCCAGGAAGGAGAAGGGGGGCCCCCCAACCAGCCAGACCATCCCCCGCCCATCCCCGGTGGCCTGTACAGGAAGTCCAGAAGCACGCAAGGCAGGCAATACTACATCAAAACATTAAACATTAAAACATTTAAAACCCTCCAAAACACTCAAACCCCCACCCCCCGGGACCCCCCCCACCCCGGGGACGGACCAGCAAGCCGGTCCGGGTGACCCTGCCGAGTCACGGTCCCCGAGCAAGGGGGGCAGCCCCGAGGGGAAGAAGAGAAGCCCCAGGTCGGCACACACTACCCACCCGCAAATGCAAATTAATGCCCCCAGGACCAAAAACAGATTATCCCCGGTGAAACAGGGGCTAAACCCCAACCATAACCACACCTGAAGATACCCCAGACCCCCGCCCCCCCTAAGAACCCACAAAAAACAAGGCACATTCGGTCCTCTGATAGAACCGTAGCATGTTGTTTTCCAAGCATCATAAGTCATAAGTCACTCCCCCACGTGCCCTGCCAGGACATCAGGCGTGATCAAGCCCTAACCCCCCCTCCCCCCGGGCGGAGCCTCTACACCCTCTGTGGCAAGGGCTGAGGCGGGGCAGGCAAAGCCTCCGCAAGCCAGGACTTGCATCTGTTGACAGGAATTAAAAAAGCATCGGGAGTTCCTCATGCGATCTCAAAGAAAACCAAGCGTCATTCTTTCTTACTATTAAATGAAATGGGTGCCCTCACTTGTAGGATGCGCCCGTGCTCTTAATCTTCTTCAGAAGCGGACGTAAGATCCGCCTCATGAGCAATGTTCTCCTGGAAAAATCCGGAAAAAGTGTGATCCTGGTGCCGCTCCAACTCACAGGGCCCCTTTTCCAAGCCGCCTTCACTATTTCCTCTCTGTCCTCAAATGACAACATCCTGCACAAAACTTCCCTCTGGGTCCCCTGATCCCCTAAGGGTCTGCTCATAACTCTGTGGATCCGCTCAATCCGGAACGCTGCGTCTGGCGGCCGTCCCAGTAAGGAGTTGAAGATTGCCTGCCACTTCCTCCGGTATGCCCCTGAGCTTCACGTTGGTTTTTCTTCCCCTATTTTCCAAGTCGTCGAGATGTAACTGCATCTCCCGCTGTTGTCGTCGGGCCTCTCGCTGCATGCCCGCCAGCTCTGCCAACTCATGGGTCATCTCTTCATGATGCCGTTCCATCACACCCACTCGCTGTTTGCTGCTGCAAGTCCTCAATATCTTCCCTCACCGCCTTCTCAATACGAAGCGCCATAGATTCTCGGTCTGCTTTGGAGGGGAGGGCCTGTAGGTCCTCTTTAGTCACCAAAGATTGCAAGAGACTCCTCAAAGCCGCCCCCCCCCCCGAGGTCTCTTCCTGCCCGCGGTGAATGATCACAGTGGGGAGATGCATCTGGGGATGTATGTTTAACTGTGGCCGGGGCTTTCCAAACTGATCCTCATCCCTTCTGTGCTGTCTGCACTGCTGCTGCTGCTGGTATAAAGATGCCAGGCTGGGCTTGGTATTGGGGAACATGCCATCCCCTTGGTGCCCCCATGGGGGATCTCTCTGTGGGGACTCCTCTGTCCCCTCACATTGGGGCTGTGGTGACCACCAAGGGGACTAGGCACTATGCCAGCCTTGGGACACCAGGGCTTCCTGTTCACCTACTGGAACTTCCCCAGTGTGCCCTCCCCAACAGTCTCATCTGCAGCATGGCCCCCCTTCACATCAGCTGCTTGGTCTCTCTTCTCCATTCCAGCCACCTCACCGCCGCAGCCCGGCTTCACATGCACGTGCTCCCCCATGCCTCCTCCTCCTTCCCCCTCACCTCTGTTGGCGCCGCTCTGCACCCACATGGATCTTCGCTGCTCCACAGCCTGTCTTCCGCCCCCGCCGTTCTCTGCTGTGTGGGCGGGGGAGCTGGCTCCCTCCACCTTCACCGCCGCCTCACCTTCTATGCTGCACTGCGCCGTCGCGGCCGGCTCCATCTTGCCCGGCACCCACTCCTTGTGCTGCCAGGCTGGGGGACACAGAAATCTGGCGATCCCCGCACGGGAGGGGGCTACTGACCTCCTAACCCCCTTCTTCATCTTTTGAGACCCCATTGTGCAGTGGGTCACGATCAGATCGCTGCTCAGTCACCAGGACAATCCAGGGCTGTGCGGAGCTCCCAAAAGACGCTCCTCACACCGCCATGTTCAAGCCACGCCCCCAAAGACTGTGCACTGTATATTTTTTTAATTAGGCCTTTCGCGATGATACCTAAAATAGAATTTAATTAAGATAAGTCTGGTGGGAAAAATAAAGAAACTAAATAAAACACAATGAAATGAAGATCAATCTGAAAGATCTCTTAAGCTGGACTCCGATCCCCTGCCCTCGCTCCCAGTTTCCACCGATCACTTTCGACTGTCGGTGCAGCAGCAGTGATCGATGCGGACATCAGGATTGGAAGATACTGTATTTTTCACTCCATAAGACTCCAAAAACTGGGGGGAAATGTCTGTGCATCTTATGAAACTAAAAAACAAACAAAAAAAAACTTACATTACAGGCTTGGCTTCTGCAGCAGCCTGAGCTATCTCCCTTTGTTTTGGTGGCCAAGCCCACCCACAAAGCAAGAAAATCAGCTGTCTGGGAGCCTGTAGGTATGCTGTTTTATGTGTGTGTGTGTGTGTGTGTGTGTGTGTGTGTGTGTGTGCATGGGCCTCTGTTTTTGTGTCTGTGGGCATTGGAGGACCAGCAGACAGCAAGTGTAAGTCTCCTCACACACGCGATTGAGGGGGGGATGCCTCACACTGGATGTAATGAGGAATGCCGCAAACTGCCTGTAATGGGGAGTGCTGTACACTGGCTCTAATGAGAAATGCTGTACACTGGCTATAATGAGGGATGATGCTCACTGGCTGTAATTATGGATGTTGCTCACTGGATATAATAGGGGATACCGCTCACTGGCTGTAAAAGGGGATGTCACTCACTGGTTGTAATGATGGATGGTGCTCAGTGCCTGTAAAGAGGGATGCCGCCCACTGCCTGTAATGCTGTAATGCTGCACACCGGCTTTTATAAGGGATGAGAACTGTCCCACAATATATTTATGCCCTGGTTATAACCATAACCCGAGGGCATCCACTAAGGTTAGAGGAAAGGTGCTTTCTCCACTGACAGGAGGGGATTCTTCTCTGTAAAAGCAGTGAGACTATAGAACTCGCTGCCAGAGGAGGTAGTAATGAAGGATACAGTAAAAACGTTCAAAAGTGGCCTGGATGCCTTCCTGACATGTAATAACATTTCCAGCTATGGCTACTAGACCACTGGAAGGAGATAAACAGCCTGAACTGGATGGACTAAAGTCTTTATTCAGCCTTACATACTATGTTACTAAAAGGGTAATGAGGGATGCCTCTCACTTGCTGTAATAGGTGATACCGCACACAGCCTGTAATGAAGAGTTCCACACACTGCCTGCAATGAGGGATGCTGCTCACTGGCTGTAATGAGGGATGTCGCTCACTGGCTGTAATGCTGGGTGCTGTTCACTGGCTGTAATGAGGGTTGCCACACACTGTCTGTAAAGAGAGATGCCACTCACTGGCTGTAAAAGGGGATGCCACACACTGGGTGTAATAAGGGATGCTGCTCACTGGCTGTAATGAAGGATGCTGCTTACTGTCTTAAATGAGGAATATCCCACACTGCCTGTAATGAGTGATGCCGCACACTGCCTGTAATGGGGGATGCTGCTCACGGCCTGTAATGGGGTGATTGGGAGGGGGTATTTTAGCACACCATTTAGTTCGGAATATCTGGGTTTGCATCTTATGTAGCAAAATCGATAAGTAAAAAAAAACTATTTGTGTATGATTGTGTGTGTTTTTACATTTAACTGTTTGTGAACTGGTAAGGGGTCCATGAGACCCTTATAACAGCTCGCAGGGCAGGAGGCGCTCGCAAGTCACCTGCTAGCAAGCCATAACCTTTTGCACCATTACCTACTTTACAAAGCCAGGGGGGTGTAGAAGAGCCTGTGCCCTGTGAGAGCAATGTGGCTTCTGTAGCCTCCATACCTGGTGACCGAGATGGTTTTACTAAATAGGGGGAACCCCACGCCTTTTTATTTTTAATGTTTAAGGATTTAACCCTTGATAGGCATAGTAGTTGTATTTTATATGAAAATGTCATAAAAAGCTCTTTTCAGTTTGGGGGGTCTCCTGGGCAGGAAAGGGGTGTCTACCGATACATATACGGTACCATTGGAATGGAGCTTTTGCACGCAATATAATTTTCTTGAAAAAATTACATTTGTTATTTAAAATATGCAACAAAGTTTAAAAAATATATATTTTTACCAATTCTTTACCCAAAAATATTATGAAAGCACTGAACAAATTACAAACAAAACAGGTCATGTTAAAGCCAAAACTCTGCCATTTTTCCTGGAAATGTTTGCAAAAAACTAAACACAGTTAAACATGTATATTGCAAAATGGTAAAAAATGGCCTAAGAGAGGATGACGAAACCTCTAGGTGGGCTGGCACTCAAAGGGTTAAATAGGAAGCCCAGTAAGAAGATGGAAACGGAAGATCATTGTAGAATCTGTCCAGCTGATCCCTTGTTCCAGTACTAGGAGAAACTCTGTTCCTGACTACCTTATTGATTCTTGCTGCCTGCCCATGATCTTTGCTACACACTATTGGCCTGATGCAGAGCCTCCTCATTCAGCTATCCCGTACGTTTTCCCGTTGGTTTTGAGCTGTGATCGGGGCATGAAAGGGTGCTCCGTTGCTTTTTGTGTGCGTGTGTGCGCTCAGGTGTTTCGGCATGCCCCTGTACGATTGACGGCTCGCAAGAGGCAGGACTCCGTGAAAACGGACTTGTCGTTGATAGGTCCGTTTTTTCTAATGATTCAGAGCCTTGATTTCCGATTGAAAGCAACCCATTATAACGAGGGTGTGGGCGCTCAACTTACGGCCAGTGTTAGCAGCCGTATTTGTGCTCCGTCACTTTGGAATGCATTCTGCTGTCCGGGAGCATCAAAGGCGTCAGCTACACGGCCTGGTTCTTTTGAGCATGGCAGAAACCAGGCTGCACCGAACACGTCTGGACATCGATGGCATGCATGACCTTGAGCTATTCGAGCTTACCCGCCTTAACCATGTTTCTCTCCAGGACTTGTATAGGCAGCTGTGGCCATGGTTAGCCCGCACCACAAGGAAGGGGCATGCAGTTGCAGGTATGACCAGCAGTTTTTGGCAAATGGCTCATTCCAGAGACTGGGTGCCTTCTCCGTGGGGATGTCCCAGTCTATGCTGAGCCGCAGCCTTAACAAGTTTTTGGATGGCATGGCTACCCTGGCACCAAAATATATATTTTTCCCTGATACAGCGGAAGCCTGGAATGCGGTTAAGCTGGGCTTTTATAATATAGCCGACATGCCCAACGTCATGGGTGCCATCGATTGTACCCACGTTGCATTAATTCCGCCAGCTGCGCAGGAATATCTGTTCAGGTATGTGGTTTAGGTCAGCATGTGTCTGCAATGTAGCACATACATTTACATTTTTGCAATGTGGAGTATTTTTCAATGGCTGAAAGCAGACCTACATCCTGTGTACACCAAACATCCAGTGGTTTGAAATGTTGCTTCTGTGAATGTATCTTTTTAATTGTGTTTTGCCTTTTGTGCCCACTAATTCCTGTTATATTTTGCTTTTGCAGGAACAGGAAGATGGGCCACTCTATAAATGTGCAGGCAGTGTGAGGCCCAGATATGCAATTTTTTAGTATGTTTGCAGCCTTCCCTGGGTCCACACACGACTCCAGCCTCTATGTGCGTTTCAATCTGGAGATCTGTCTGGCGGCTGGCTACTGGGTATGTGTTTAAAAATAGTTGTTGCCGTCTAGCATGATTTTTCTGATTGGTCTGTGCCTGTACCCCACTAATCTGTTAGAGACTCCAATTAAACAGTAGACGTTTACACTCACTTACTTACCAGTATTTCCTCCTATGGCTTTGTTTGTGATTCTCCACTATACCTTTCTGTCCTGGCCCTCTTAGCTATGTTGCATCCCAGAGTCATTGTACAGGAGTGTGCTGGGTGGATGTGCATGTTGCCTCATCAGAACTGTGCTTTGCACTGACACTGCACAGCTGACCTATTGTCCCTGTTCACTAATGTTTGAATGCTAAGCAGCACATTATTGAGCCTCTTCCCCTTAGGCATCTGTCTGTTGTTCCCTGTTCTTAGCAGTTTAAAGTAACCTAACATGCCGTATTTGTAAGTAGCATGTAAGGTACTTGTGGCTCTTCGTTAGTAGCATGATGGCACTTGCTTAGATACACTTTAGATATTTGTTGTTTAGGTTTCTATGTCTCGGCTAGTTATGGGGGCTGCCACTACATATGTGGCAAAGGGGCCCATTTGTCATGTTTTTTTTGTATTATGGTGTGTGCTTTTGATTTTTTGGTTTTTTTTTGGCAGGTGATTCTGGCTATTCATTGCTCCCCTGGTTACTCACCCCCATCCTCCACCCATCCTCGCAGGCCCAGGAGCGGTATAACACTGCACATAGGAGGACTCACTCAGTGGTGGAACGTGCCTTTGGCATGTTGAAGATGCGCTTCCGTTGTCTGGAGCAGACTGGGGGTGCCTTGCAGTATGAGCCCGCCAAGGTCCTCAAAATTATTGTTGCGTGTGGGGTCCTGCACAGCCTCGCCATCCGTAGCCGGGTTCCCAGATACAGTGACCTGGCTGAGGATGCTTTAGTCATTTCCGAAGATGTAACGCCTCCCTACTCTGGAACACAAAGTGGGTCGGCACAGGCGATCCGTTCCCAGCTTGTGGACAATGTATTTGCTTAATTTTCATGCATTTTGGCCAATGTGTGCCTTTTTTATTTTGTGTGAAAAAAAAAACAAAAAAATAATGTGACAAACATTGTTGAATCATTTTTTGGCTGTTAATGTGGGGTTGTGGAAGAGAATGTGTTTTGGGTTACGGCAGTCTTGTGTCCTGCTCCCCAGAATCAATACATAAACACATGCCTTCAGTGGTAGCTAGGAGGAGTAGGAGGTGGAAGTTGATGGATGGGGTTGCTGCATGTTAGCGGCAATATGAGCAAGGCTCTGATTCATTAACTGCCATTGCTGGACCATTTCCGCCATATGCCTGCTTTGTTGTCTTGTTTCTGCAAGCAGGCCGGACACATTTTGATTCAAAACCTCTAGTTGTTGTGACATAGAGGTGATTTGTGAACACACTGTCTCATTAAACCTCTGTGTGTTCTCGTGGTGCCATGCTTCCTGCATTATCTGCAGATGTCTCCTCTGGCTGATATGGAGACGTTGCTGGGTCCCGCCACTGGCACGGGTGGTTGCGTCTGGTACTGATCGAGTGGCTGCAGGTAGCTGGCTGGGCGCAGAGTCTGTTGTGCGCCCAATGTCCACGGCAGAAGAGGTTTGGGCCACTGAGGTATGGGTAGTGGAGACCAGGGGCAGCACTTGCTGGGCCTGTTGTGTTGGATGTTGTTCCCCAGGTTCTGGTGGCCTTGGCTGCAGCAGACTTGTGTCCTCCTCCTCCAAATCACGAATAACTTAATGGGTGGGATGGTTCGGGTCTGCCAAGAAAGGTAGCAGGTAGTGAGGGCACTAATTTAATATAAATGTAGGCACGTGCAATTTCATTTGTCTACACAGTGGTCCATTGACTTACCTCATCCGTACACTCAGGTTGGTTGGTGTTGACACAAGGCTGTTGTGGCGTGCTCCTCGGGGACAATGCTGGGGTAGCTTGGCCTTGTGGCGTGGCATCAGTTGGTTCTTGGACAAAAGAATGTACTTTTTGAGGTTCAGCAAAGACCAGTGTGTTGTAAGGAGTATACAACTGTTTTGGTGCCCATTCAAAAGTCTCAATGTAAAAATATACTCACCTCCGGACCTGACATTCCAGTCTGTGTCTTGGCCCCCTTGCAGGCCCTGAAGAGTTGCCGGGTGAATATAGGTCAACACATGCTCTTTCGCTGGTGTTAGGAGGATTTTAGTAGGGATACCACCCCCTGTCTGCAGGCTGGGGTAGAGTAAAGCACACATAATAAGTGTTACATACTGCTACAAAGCAGCCTGTCCATTCAGTTACACTCGAAATGGGCTTTACCTCTGCTGGCGGCGCATGTCCATTTTTTTTTTCCCATAATATTTAAGGTCCCCAAATTTTCTTTTAATTTGCTCCACATCCCTCCTCACAGAACCTACACTATTCACTTGCCGGCAAATGTTCTCCCAAATCTCCTGCTTGGCCTGCTTTGGGGTTGACTTGGAATAACGTCCAAATAGGGCATCATAGTGCTCACAAACACCAGTGGCTACAGCCATGCTTTGGACATCACAGAAACGGGCTGTAAGTGAGCCACGGCGCAACTGGCGCCCCCATGGGTGTGTGGTGTCCCCGGCAGCGGCTTATCCACTCTTGTGCCTGCTCTTGTGTGGGTGTTCGTGATGTCTATCTGTGCAGCTAGTATGTGGCTCTGGGCTTTTTGGGGTCTTACGGCTCCCTTTTGGCCTGGGCATAGTGATATGGTAACCAACACAGAGCTGAGTGCATTGAGCATGCACGCCACCGCGGGGGCACGTCATAACCAGACCCGGAAGGCAGAGAAAGATGTCGCTCGCAATATATACGAAGGAGCAGGACAACATAATCATGGATGTGAGTAGGCGAGCGTGCGTTTATGTGCGCGCACAAGCCGCTAAACAAATGTTATCCATGGCAGGGCCATATTAGTGAGGACAAACTGTCTTGTTAAACAAAACGACTAGAACAGGTTATTTTTAACCATGTGCGCAGCAGCACACTAGCCTAGAGGCAGATAGACTAAGTAGGCCCACGTGAGTAGGAATGAGGCTCAGAAACTGGCTTTGGATAGTGCATGAGAGTGGGTCATCTATTTGTGTCACTAATGCTCTGCCATTGTGTTTTTTTATACAGATGATGCTGCGACTACCTGCCGTGCGACTACGACAAGAGGACGTTGGCACTGGCAGTGGTGGACGCAATATCCAGGAACACTGGAACCACCTACACTTTCACACAGATCGCCCAGCACTGGTCGGATTTGAAGAGGAGGCATAGGCCCCGGGTGAGGCAGTACTTTGTGAAGCACTTTCCAGGTAAGTCTTGGTACATGACATGCAATAAACACACTGCCCTTGCCTGGGCCTGTGTTTATGATTGTGTTTATATTGCAGCGCATGAATGGAATTTGCGGTTCCGCCCCACCCGGACCAGAACACGAAGCCCAGTGTTGGGAGGTACTGGTGAAAATGTAGGTGGTGCCACGCCAGTGCCAACGCCCACCCCCTCCTCTGCCAGTGAGTATGAGGAGCCACTGTACCTCACTATACGGGGGGGGGACAGTTGCACGGCAGGGAGTCCAACCAGCCACAGCTCCAACCTGACTCCGGTAAGACTCTGAAACCTACACATGTCCAGATACATGCAATAAAGACATATACTAATGTGCACTATTGTTATTTTTAGATGATGACGTCGCAGGACCATCCCAAAGGATAGTGGAGGAACCAGCACAACATCAAGAGGTGCCTGGGGAAGGTGAGTGATTTGATGCATAGAAGCCTAACCTAATCTGACATTCAGGAGGCACAAAGAGTCAATAATATCCTTGTGTTTTTGATCCCAACAGCTTCACAGCCGGACAATCTCGTGGGCCGAGGGAGGAGGCTGCGCCCCAGACGCCCTGTTGGCCGCAAGCCTTGTAAGTTTGTTCAATATATCATACATGTAGTTTAAACTCCTGGACCAAAAAAAACAAACATGGTCCAAGACACATTAATAAAATAACTTTGGCCCACATTAACCCTAAAAATGGCCCAATCCAAAACCCCTAGATAAGCAAGAAATACTTACAAGGCAAAACTGATGATGTTTTTAATTCACAGATCAAAGACAAGGGCCAAAATGAGGAACCAGAAGACCCTCCTGGGTGGCTGAGCCCTATTTTATTTTTTTAGTACATTTTAAAAAGTTACAGTTTTATTAAAAAAAAAAAGAAATGTGTGGTGTGTTCTCTTTCCTGGCACTGTACGTTCTCACAACATAACCATACAGTTACATGTCCCAAAAGGTAAGTATATGGGACAAGGAATAGGAAGAAGAAGAATAAGAAGAAGAAAAAGAAGAAATTAAGGTAAGCATTAAAGACAGGGAAGAAGAAGAAGAAGAGATTAAGGTAAGCATTAAACACAGGGAAGAAGAAGAAGAAGAGATTAAGGTAAGCATTAAACACAGGGCGGAGGAAGAAGAAGAAGAAGAAGGAGGAGAAGACATTAAGGTAAGCATTAAACACAGGTAGGAGGAAGAAGAAGGAGGAGAAGACATTAAGGTAAGCATTAAACACAGGGAGGAGGAAGAAGAAGATGAAGAAGGATATTAGTTTAAGGTAAGTTTTGGTGTTGCTAAAAGTGTCAGTTTGTTGTATGAGGAAAGCTTGAGGGAGGACTAGGGATGTGCGCTTGCGTGGACCCAGATTGTCAACAGGAAATCCATGGAAATGTAAGTATACATGGAAAAACAGTCAGAATCGGGGTGAAAACGGAAACAGATGGCAAGAAGCTACGTTTGGAAATGCATTAAAAAGGACCCAAAAACGTATCGTCCGTGTGAACGGCAACGGAACCCACGACCACACGGAAAGCACCCGAGAGGGGAAAAAACACTTCCCGAATGAAGACACATAAACGGATCATTAACGGAGCTCGCTCGAACACGGCTCTGCATCACATTTGAACCCCGGGACAAATGGAAGCAAAACGGGACTTAGGAAAAACGGAACAAAATAAGGTCAGATCGGGGGAGGCTCTGCATCAGCCCATATGGGCTCAATTCAACAAAGGTAGAAATAAATTCATGTCGCTGGAAAAATCGTATCGCATGCGTAAATTTTTAACTTTTTCAAGTGTTTCAGAAAAGGGGTTGAATTAAATACGCGCACTCGAAAATACAATCGTAAAATTTTCGAATCACTCACAAATATTCAAAATGCTCGTAAGAAGGCTGTCGCAAGCGAAAATTATTGGAAAATGTACTCACATTTTTTTTCTATTGTTTAGTATAGTTTTCTGACTGCATGGTGTTGTTAGGTTTTTTATGGGTAAATGTAAATGCATAATTTTTTTCAACTTTTTAAGTTGCCTGTGTAGCCGTATGTACATGGCTAACATTGTGGATACATGTAATAAAGAGGCAAGGTATGCTGTAGTGGAAGTACTAATTAAACAGTAATATTTGTAAGAGGCATGTATGTTGTTTTTTTTTGGGGGGGGGTTGGTTGGATTGCTAGGGACTTGTATTAAAAAGGTTTCCTTTAATGCAGAAATGTGGCCATTGTTTTCTATACAAAGCTTGCTCACATAGCACCACATGTCCTTGGGTGCAGGGTGCAGCTCTTTGCTAGCTTTAACCTCATGGTACGCCATTCTTATGCTTACACTATAACGTGGACCAAAACCCAGGATTTTGACTATTCTGGGTTTTGGTGCCCCGCAGTGTAAAAACCAAAGGTCGACCACTCCCATGTACCTTCCCCAGTTCTTATGGAACTTTTTGCTACTAGTAAAAAGGGGTAAAAAGTTCAATATTTTTTTCAGGAGTAAAAAAGTGCCATTGACTTTCATTGTCTTCCTAACTAGTGATTCACAAACAGTGGAATTCTCAGGCTTTTTTCTTATGAATTGAATTTTTTACTACCATTAGAGTTTACTACCATTGCAAAGAAAGTAGAAGGGCTCCATTGTGAGAAAGAGCAAAATGAGTTTTCGCCTGCTGAAAGCTGCATCAAAAAACTAGTGTGAAACACCCTAATGTATATCATGTGTGTGGCTCATCAAGTCCACCTGAATCAGTAGTAAAATTTTCGAATCACAAAATGCAGTAGTAAATTTTTCGATCCACTAATTTATTTCGCACTTTTACAATCGCAATTGAATTTAATTCGAGTGACTCGTGTTTTACAATGGTTCCAGGTTGCTGAAAAAAATCGAAACTTTTTAAGCACAAAACACACGAAAAATCAATTTTCTACCTTTGTCGAATCGAGCCCTATGACTCTGACTGCTGCTGTCTACCTATGACCTCGCCTCTGTCTGCCTTGTTACCAGTCCACAGGTGCCAGAAAATCACTGCTTGCCTATCCAGATGCTCTATTCCCTGATTGCACAGCCTGGGGCTTCCCTGCAGTAGCCTCTGCTAGTAGTGAGAACCTGGTTATCTGCAATCAGGGCTCAGCCTCTTTACCAGTGTGAAATGTGGGCTGCCACACGATAATGATAGGACCAGTCATATGCCATCCAAGAGACAATTCATGACCCACCTTTATGGGAACAGCCCCACTGGCCATAAACCTATGAATGACCAACTATTCCCTCTGTCCTACTTTGGGTGACATAAGGTTTTTTTTTTAGCAAAAACTTTAAGGGTTTGGGGTAAAAAATGCAATATAGGTAAAAAAAATTAAATACAGCAGAAGTGCTTATTTTATACCTGGTGCTGAATTATGTCCCTAAATAGGCCGAGAAAGGAAATGGTACTTAATACTCCAAAAATCAAGTTGTTCACTTTTTGCACCTGTTGCTGAACTGACCACAAGGGGCTCGATTCAATAAAGGTAGAAATAAAATCGTGTCACTCGAAAAACCGTATCGCATGCGTAAATTTTTGACTTTTTCGAGTGATTCAAAAAAGGGGTTGAATTAAATACGTGCACTCGAAAATGCAATCGTAAAATTTTCAAATCACTCGTAAAATTTTCAAAATGCTCGTAAAAAGGCTGTCGCAAGCGAAAATTGTTGGAAAATGTACTCAAATTTTTTCTCTATTGTTTAGTATTGTTTTCTGACTGCTGCATGGTGTTGTAAGGTTTTTTAATGGGTAAATGTAAATGCATAGTTTTTTTCAACTTTTTAAGTTGCCTGTGTAGCTGTATGTACATGGCTAACATTGTGGATACATGTAATAAAGAGGCAAGGTATGCTGTAGTGGAAGTACTAATTAAACAGTAATATTTGTAACATTGTGGATACATGTAATAAAGAGGCAAAGTATGCTGTAGTGGAAGTACTAATTAAACAGTAATATTTGTAAGAGGCATGTATGTAGTTTTTTTGGGGGGGTTGGTTGGATTGCCAGGGACCTGTATTAAAAATGTTTCCTTTAATTCAGAAATGTGGCCATTGTTTTCTATACAAAGATTGCTCACATAGCACCATGTGTCCCTGGGTGCAGGGAGCAGCTCTTTGCTAGCTTTAACCTCATGGTACACCATTCTTATGCTTACACTATAACATGGACCAAAACCCAGCATTTTGACTATTCTGTGTTTTGGTGCCCCGCAGTGTAAAAACCCAAAGGTCCTCTACCAGTTAATGGTGCCAAATATGGATGCAGCAGGCTAAAGAGGTCTTCCAAAGCTGCACAATTTAGCCTAGTAAGCTGGAAAAGTGCTTGATCTGGCAGCTGATCCACATCCAAACGTGTCCAAAAATACTTGGGAATGGGTAGTCTGCGCCTTCTCTGCGCCACATCATCTGCAATATGTTCAAAGTCAATGGCCTCGATTCACAATTCATTGAAAAAAACTCTCATGGTAGTAAAAAATTGAGAAAAAAGCCTGAGAATTGTTACCGAATTACCAGATAGGAATACACTGAAAGTCAATGAAACTTTTTACTACCAGTAAAAAGGGGTAAAATGAGTTTTCTCCTGCTGAAAGCTGCATCAAAAAACTAGTGTGAAACACTCTAATTTATATCATGTGTATGGCTCATCAAGTCCACCTGAATCAGTAGTAAAATTTTCGAATTGCAAAATGCAGTAGTAAATTTTTCGATCCACTAATTTATTTCGCACTTTTACAATCGCACTCGAATTTAATTCAAGTGACTCGTGTTTTACAATGGTTCCAGGTAGCTGAATCACTCTTAAAAAAAACGATCGCAAAATCGCAACTTTTTAAGCACAAAACACACGAAAAATCAATTTTCGACCTTTGTTGAATCGAGCCCAAGGTGTTTATTAAGGGGTTGTTACCAGCACAGAAAGTATTAGCTTACTTCCTCACCTATTAGACTTGTTTGCCATGTGGACCTGGACTGTTACCTTTACTTGGTTTTGCCAATCCCATTTATCACTAGGTGCACTATCAATCATTTTATAGTGTACATCTGTTTGTTAAATCAAATTTAAAAATAGTTTCTGTTTTTTTTTGTCTTTTGTTTTCCTTTTCCCTATATTGATTTGCTTTCTTAATAATTGAAATATCTAATGCTAGAGAACAGCAGCTGAATGAAGTAGATAAAAAGAAGAGTCAGCAGGAGCAGAAGAGCAGTTTAATAAGCTTTAGATTTCTGCATTATTCCTCGAGGGCTCCTTTATAATAAAAGAGCAAAGCTTTATTCAATAAAGTTCAGAAAATGCCACAAACTCTTGCTAGTCACCCGAGGCTGGTTTCAGCATACACATTTATTAAGATATAAATGATATTGTTTTCATGTTACTAAAGCTGCATTGCAGGTAACTATTATTCTGGATCTGGTATGTCAGTAAACAAAGCAAAATTATAAAAAAGAAATCAAGCAAACATAGAGTTAAAGTGGAACAACACCCATTTTTCACAAAATAGGGGTTGTTCCGTGCACAGGGAGACTCCCTGATTGCCGATGCCCCCCTGCTCATTAACGCAACAAATATTCCACTGCAGAAATCCAGTGCTGTGGTTGGCCGCTGCGGTCATGTTGTTACGGTGGCCAGTCACAGCACTGGAAAATGACTGTTGTTCCGGTTTAACAGCCAGACAGAGATTAAAGGAGCAGTATCGCGAATTTTTCTTGGCGACTTATATTTAACTGGTACTTTGAATGTAGGTAAGTGTTGGAGTAAGAATTACAAATGTAGGAAAAAATTATGTGTGTGTTGAGCAGCTGGAGACCAATAGCTCATGTTTATGTCTTGTCAGTGTCGGGACCCGACACTCTGGCCTGTTCCACGCTGAGGAGAGGGGGAAACAATGTATCAAAGTCTCAGCTGTTCAGTGCTGGCAGCTGTCCAGCATAAGATAACAACATTGCAACATTGCCTGGCCAGAACTTATATATCTAAAACAGAGAGAAAAGCTCTAGAAGTCATTTAGCTGATTTTGACAGTTTTCCCTTCATGTTGGCTCTGCTGCAGAATCTTTCAGTTTACCATTTTCTCTTTCATATTCTTATTTTTCATTTTTCCATATGATCTTTCTTTCAGCTTTGTGTGTTTTGAGCAAAGCCCAACCCAGGATTTTCACTATCTGGAGTTTTGTTTTGTGCCCCTAGGGGCATCCCGACTTGATGTGTGAAATCCCCAAGTTCGTCTGTGAAAATGTACCTTTCCCTGTCCCACAGCGCATGCGCAGGCTCTCATCCAATCAGCGCTGTTTGCACACAGATGGGGAGCCTGAGCAGTAACCTTCCTGGCCGCCCGGCCTGTCTAAATGACTATCTGCGTGAGCGCGCCAGAAAAATGGGGGGATCTGTGGTTATCCAGGGGTTGTTTCACACAGTGGGCATCCTGATTTAGAATGCCCAAGGGGGAAGGTCAATGGCCGGGTCTTATAGACTTCAGGGTCGGCCACTCAGGGTTTTGTTCCACTTTAATACCTTTAGATTTTCCTGCACAGTTATTCAAAGAAGAATTTCAGTCGTTTCAGTCAGTTTAGTTTATTTTGTATAGATTTTACACATTTGAGTCACCTGGTCTCATAACAAAAGCAGCACCTCACACACACACAGCCGTTACCACTGATTACAGTGTCAGCCTCTGAGGTAAAGTGTTGCTAGGAGACCAGTGGGCTAAATGAAGCAGCTCACTAAATACAACCCAGCAGATCCCCCTATTCAGCAAATGGACTGAGCCATTGTAATTATACAATTTAAAAGAAAGGCATATATATTTTTCTTTTTCTATCGCCAGATAATTTATACACATGTTAGAAGCTATTGTGTGGCTATTTAATTATTTATCTTTTTTAATGCAAATTTCGCGATACTGCTCCTTTAAATCGTAGATGCATGTAGATAAATCGCTGCCCATTTTAACCAGTGATGGAGACCCTGGAGCCAGTATTTAGGATTTGTGCTACCTTAAGTACTTTCTGGCCACACGCCTGTCTATTGTTAAAGTGGACCTTAACCGGACCTAGCATCTATAAGACCCTAGGTCCAGTTAAGCTTGTTTTCTTACCTGGAAAGGAACTTGCTGTGCATGCCCATCACCTCTCTTTGTGTCAAAACTCCCTTTTGGTCAGGCTTTTGATGTTCTGCCTAAACTACTGGCTGCAAATCCCAGAATGCTTCCACTGTAACATGTGAATACATCAGCAGCTTTGGCTGTCACACAGTCACACAGCATTAATGGCACTTCCAGCTGTGAATACAGCCTGTGACCCTTTAGCTACTGAGAGACAAGATTGTGATCCCCCTATCTGAATAAGTTGAATTACAGCAGAAGGAGTTAAATCTGTCACCTCTGCCTTACCCTTATCAGATGATTAGCAAGCCAGTGTGAGGCAGTTTCTGATCTGTACTTTTAACACTTGTATGTACAGTGCTAAGGTAAACAGATTGATGCCATGGAAAACTGCTTTCTTTAATAACAAACAAATAGAACAAATAAGCTTAGCGCATTGAATAATGTAAACTTTAATAAATTATGTTAAGTTACCCTTTAAAGCGAAACAACAGACTAGCCTGTTGATCAATTAGAACCCTCAAACTTTGCCTACACCCACCTATTACCTTCCGGTTTTGGTATTGGCTATTTTCGCTCACTTTTGAGTGAGCAATTCAGCCACATTCACTGCCTCTAATTGCAGACACCGGCAGCAGGGCAGCACCATTTTTCCTCTTTCCTTCCAGTTTCCAGCAGCCACCACACTCAGCGTCAGATGCATAGGAGATGGGTGTGAATGAATAAACAGTGTGAATGGTGATGCCCATCTCCTCACTTCATCGGGAGCATGAATGCGGCGCTCTGGAAGGGGGGGCTAGTTGTTTGCAGATCTGATGTTCCTCTTTAAAGAGGATCAAACCCCACATTGTTATCCAGCATTCCCTGAATTGCTTCCCCCATGAGGAGTACCTTTTGGCAATTTTGTCTGCTCATGCTTTACTCTGCTGTTTGTTTTTTGCTATAAAGCCCTGTCTCCTTCATTCATTGTTACTGTAGTGAGCGGCAATAAGGCAACACTTACACACTGACTAATAGTCACAGCAAAACAATCGATGTACCAGGACAATTCTGTAGGCAAAAATATTTATGTCTAGGTAAGAAGAGGCAGGGGAAAGCTTGTGGGTTTTAGTCCACTATAATCTCCATTTTTGCTATTTCAAACGACTTTCAGCCAACAGCTGTTAAATTGTTAAATTAATTTTGGTATAAAACCTAACCTTGGCCAATGTCGAACCCTCCATCCTTTTGTTGCTTTATAAAATGTGAGAGGTGAGGCTGAGGTTTACAAAGATTTTGCTTGCAAATAATGTCTTTTTGTCTTGACTACTGTACTTAAAGATTGGGGGTGCCCTGCTGTGTGAAACCCCCCAGAAAGCCCCAAAAACTCACCTGACCCCGCTCCCATGTGACTCGCTCCACCAATCACCGCCGACGGACAAGGTGAGGTCCGTCGACGGACAAGGTGAGAGCGATCGCCGCCGCCGCCGCCGCCTCTCGCGCGTCCCTCTTACAGGGAGCGCGCCCACGACGGCTATTCACAAACGGCCGGCATGGGTGCGCGCCCTGCTAGAGGGATGCGTGAGAGGCGGCGGCGGCCCGCGCATGCGGCGTTGGAACGAGGAACAGGTAGGATTTTGCGGGCGTCCTGGGGGGTTTCACACCGATCGGTGGGCCGATCAGCGGTGGGTGTTGGTCCACTTTAAGGGGCAGGCTGATTCATTACTAGCGGCAGGTAGCGACAGATGAGCGTCTGTAGCAGGCATTTTGTCGCAGTGCTCGGCCGTGGGTCGCTACTTCATAGCGACTCAGTCGCTGTTCAGTAATGTTGAATACATTGTGGGGAGTCGCTATTTGACCAGTACAGCGCTGTATGGGAGCGCATGTTAGCGACTGGTCATAGCGACCGACTCACACCATATTCAGCAAAAAAACAGCCTCACAAATCTCTGGCGCAGAAAGATGCTTGTTTGAAGCCCAGAGCGCAGGAGGCGGTGTGTTTAAAGTCTGTTTTTCAGCATGTATCCACTAGTAACAAAGCGAAAACATATGGAATTACATTGTAACAACATTGTAACATGAACACATTAATGCCAGACCTGTAATGTCATTTCTGCAGAAATATCTGAAAAATGAAACATTTGTGAAAAAAACTGCTTTTTCAATGCCAGAATAGGTCACAGCATTATTTGAGATTTTTTGAAAAAAAAAACCAAAAAACAAAAACCCAGTTTAAAGAGAAGAAAAGTATCGTCCATTGAAATGTATGGGAGAGCGACAGGTAACGAGAGGCCATACCTGGCGCTGTGCAAGGCTGAACGCCGGCGCTGTTCGCTGAGGCTGTGAAAATGATGAATCAGACGCTACATGGCGCTATCCCAGTCGCTAAACAGATTCTGCTTGATAAATGTGTAATTGCGTGCCGTGTCCGGCGTCCACCAGTGGCTACCTGTCGCTACCTGTCATTAACCAGCTACTACCTGACGCTATCCCTTCTTAAATAAGGGCCATCAAATTGCTGCCTTCTATTGCTTATATATGGAGTTTGTGTGTGTCTGCACTGCTGCACTTTAGCAATAGCGTTTGTGGGAAATAGCATAAAGCAATTTATAGCTGACTAGGGCAATTCCCATCACACTGCATGAATTTCTGTAATAGATATCGATTACCAAAAATAAAAGGCTTATATGAGAGGCATAAGAGAGAAAGAAGCTTAAAACACTTATTCAAACACACCTGTTATTCACTTTTTGGGGTGTTGTTCCTCTCAGTGGGGGCATCCTGAATTGGAATGCCCCTCTGTGTATCTTCCCCCAGGCCGCCCCTTTCACTCACCTTCCTGTTGCTCCCAGAGTGTACACTCGGGCGAGTATGAGCATGCTAATTGGCTGAGCGGCCCGCTCAACCAATCAGCGGGCTCGCTTTCACTCTGGGCCCTTCGACTCCGTTGATGGCTAAGCCGCCTTGAGCTAAGTGGCGCCGAAGGGACCTGCGTGCGCTGCCAGATACATCCCCCGCTTACTTAGCCATTGCGTTCTCTGCACCGCCCGTTCAGAAAGACCAGGGTGCGCGCACGGTCGCAGTGCAGAGACGCAGGGAGGGCTCCAGGACAAGGGGAGTGAAATGGGATTTCTGGGGGTTTACACAGCAGGGCATCTCAATTTGGGATGCCCCAAAAAGTGGAACTTGGATGGCCCTGGAGTCTCTTAAACAGCAGGAAGGTGATGTCACTCTCTGCCGCACGCCATACTGACATACTCCTTGTAAATATTCCTTTCAGTAACTACTTTACCCAAGTTCCAAAATTACCCCAAAAAATGTTCTAGTTTTTTCTAAATTATCATCTGCACATGTGATGAGGGGAATCATTGCAGATGAGGTACATATTTTTTCCAATGAGGTGAGAATAATTGTTTAAAAGTTTGGAAACATCAGCACCCTATGGGGTATGCCGATAAAAATGAAAACATCTTTTAGCATAGTCTATAAGGTGCTTTCAAAAAATAATTCTTACCATCACGTCCCTAACAAAAAAATGCCCCATCATAAGTGCAGGTGTTTTTTTTTAGGAAAATTAGAACAGATATTTTTTATTTTATTTGTGTGTTAAAATTAAAAAGCTCGCCGAGATGCAGGCTGCAATTCACACCCAAATGAGCACACAGAGTGGAACTTGTATCACGGGGAGGCCGATTCATCAATAGTGCCAGGTAGCGACAGATGAGCGACTGTAGCGTGATTTTTTCAGCGCCAGCCAGTATTCGCTGTGCTTGGCCGGCATTAGCTTGATGACAGCGACTCAGTCGGTGTGCGGTAATGTTGAATACGGGCTGGGGGGTCGCTGTTTCACAGGTCCAGCGTTGTATGTGAGCGCCTGACAACGAATGGCCAGAGCGAACGGCTAGCTTCATATTCATCAAAAAATCACGCTCCGAATGTGCTGTCGCTGTCCATTCCTTGTTTAAACCCCAGAGCGCTGGCGCCGATCTGTATTAACTAGTTTTTAACCCCTAAACAACCATATTTTTTGAATGTAACATTATACATGTTTTTAGAATCATTTTGTTATATGAATACATTAATCTCAGACCTGTTAGATCAATTCTGCACATATTTTTTTTTTTTTTTTTTTGACTTAAAAATAAATCCTAACATTGCAGAAGTGTTCTCCGATTTTTTGACATTAAAAAAATAAAAAAAAAAATTATTACCAATTAATCATGAATTATTATAGATTGCTCCATTGAAATGCATTGGACATCGCCAGGGAGCGACAGCTCATACCTGGCGCTGTGAGGGAATTTGCAGCGGCGCTGTTCGGTCCAGGCGGCTTCATGATGAATGCCGCGCTAGCCGTCGCTCTCGCCGGCGCTAGCCTCATTTTGCTTGATAAATGCGTCATTGTGACCGCCGCCGGGCGTACTTGAGTCGGTAGTCGCCGTTAGCTGCCGCTACCTGGTGCTCGTCGGACACTACCTGGCGCTATCGCTTGATGAATAAGGGCCTAAATCTTTAGCATGACCCTCACTGTATCTGAATTATTTCTTAATAAATCCTGAAATGACCATTATTTTATTTGTTGTTTGTGTATAATACCATTATATTTCTTGGTACTTTACTATGTTATGTTATTTAGAGGCTCTCAAACTACAGGTATATACCTTACAGCTCTAAATGGGCCATATTTTGGAGGTTGCACATTAGCAGTATTGATATCAGCGGTAGCAAAACATTAGATCCATTCCAGTTGTCCTATCTTGTGCAAATGGTTGCGCTGCTATAACACGCTTAGAAGACAGATCTTTTAGCTTCTTCATAATTCAACACCACTGTTAGAATGCCAGGGTATCAGTCCCTGGATACCATTAAGCTTAATGATTGGTAAACCAGCCTTGGCTGCTAAGGAGAAGCACTGACAGCATCTATAGTGGAGCACTGCAGAAAGGCCAACAGCGCTATAGCCTATAGTTTCTTGCGGCGCTGCGTTTTTCTGTCTGACACAATGATAAAAGTAATTAACACTGCGCGCTCATGATGTGTACTCCCTGTGTTAAATCCTGTCTCTGCCATTCAATACTGCTGGTTGCTTATGGCCACTACACAGCAGCGCTCTCTACTACTACAACACGCACTACAGATCACGCACATTGTTTAGGTCTATTGTTAGGTCCATGTTTTGACATGGTTATCAAATATCAACAAATATCACAATAAAAAATACATTTGCTTTATCCACTTAGCGGTGCCTAAGGTAAAAGGAAAAGAACATGTCATTTTTATCAATAACTTTTGTTCATTTAACGTCTATGGCTTCACTAAACCCCAAGGTTTCTCTAGCTATATCTGTTATCCACCTTTTGATAGTTGCAAGTATGTCTTTAAACTAGGGTCTGCTTCAGCTGGGCACACATATCTTCATGCTGTAGCTACTGCAGCATTCTAAGGCCACCTTGTGTGACTTACCAGAAAATAGGAATTAATCATTTGTGCCCACTGGGCACAGCCAGTCTGGGTGTCTTCTGCACTGTCTGTGGGCTTCAGGCACAAGTAGCATTTCCACAGGCTCATCTAGTTGATGGAGTATTGTGTAGCACACAGCAAGCAAGGATTATCTTGGGCACCTTCTCTGGGCTGTACAGCATCTCCCCTCCTGGCCGGGCCAAACATAGGAAGCATGCTTTCAGCAGGCCGATGGTTCTTTCAACAATGCATCTGGTCTTGTGGTGAGCTGCATTGTAGCACACTTCAGCTGCTTTCTGTGAGTGCCGTACAGGGGTCATGAACCACGTCTGTTGCCCGTATCCCTTATCAGCTAAATACAAACATATGGTTACCGTTGGTTGCAACACAAACCCACGGCCCTACCTGGTTGGCTGCATTTTCCTTTACCTCCCCCCCTGTTCATCAGCCATCAACACGTACTTACCTAGTAGCCATTCCACCACTACCACCACCACTACCACCACATGAATTAAATAGAAGCTTTTCCAGTTGCGGTAGTGCAGCTCTTGTGCTCAAGGGGGCGGAAGGGAATATGTGTGCCATCAATGCAGCCAAGCACATTTGGGATTCCTGCCATCCAATAGATAGCCAGCTTTATGTGTTGGACCTTTTACTCATTGGATGGAAACCTGATGTAGTTAGGGATGAGGTCACAGATGGCCAAGATCCCCTCATGAAATATACAACACGTGGTAGGCTTGCTAATGCTGCTTAATAGAGCAGTAGTGGACTGAAATGTGCCCTTTGCAAGGATATTTAATTAGGCACATAGGTGCACTATTCTAGGTACTGTGTGGCTGCGGCCAGTGGTGGACACAAGTTTGTGGTGGATTTGGTGGTACAGTTCCAAAAAGACACAACGATTCAACCTGAAGCAGCTGCAGATTTGCTCATCACTCAAATCCGCCACAGCTTACTGGGTGTTAAATACTCTGTCAGCCTGCAGTCACACCACTGCTGCTGCCTCACTCTCCTTTTACTCCTCAGCAGCAGCCACACAACTTACCCACATAGCAAACATCAGTCAGGCTCTACAATGGATTGCATTGCCATTGTTAACACAAATGCACAAACCCCAGCACCAGAAAACACACACACACTCGCACAATGCACACCTCAAGGAAACCATCTAACACAAAAACGTTTACAAACAAATGCAGCTTACCACTAAACCAGAAGCATTGTTGAAAATACCAACAGCCTCAGGCAAGCACGTTTCTTAGGTTTTGCCTGACCAATAGGCAGTGTGCAGTGTGCTACACAATATCTGATTACCACAGCAAATGGACGAGCACAAGGAAACACTACTGATCCACAAACAATGCACCAGAAACACAGGCTGACTCTGCCTGGGGTACAACAGTAGTGCCCACACCCCACAAACACACACACACACACACACACACACACACACACACTGCCACTGCAAAAGCAATAGCAAAATAAGATAGTTGTAACATCACAAAGCATTTCTTTTATACGTATCTGGTACTATGCTTGGATAACAACACTACGCAGGTTTGTTGGAAGAAGCCAGCATCTGTAGCTCTATGTTGTTGGGCGTTTCCCGATCCAAACACATATGACACCTCCATGATTTCAGCCAACCAAAACCTCTACTCAATTTTTG
The DNA here is from genome assembly GCA_027917425.1 of Gastrophryne carolinensis. Taxonomy (NCBI): domain Eukaryota; kingdom Metazoa; phylum Chordata; class Amphibia; order Anura; family Microhylidae; genus Gastrophryne; species Gastrophryne carolinensis. Next base: position 169,092,671 of record CM051240.1, on the reverse strand, counting down.
CTGCACTTCTCTAGTGGGCATTTTCTGTGGATTACACACAGCTTGTGCCTTACTGCTTGAGGAGATTGATGAACGCTATCATTACAAGTGTTGCAGCAACCGTTACAGAATGCATCTGTTAGCAATTGGTTGCTTGCAGGGTCCTCATCATCCAGACAACACCATATCATTTTGTTGATTAGTGTCTCAACCAACACCCTGTGCCTGATTGGTCCTGCATACACATAGATGTAGAGGGCAACCCCCAACATCCTGCTGCTATGTTTTCCATTGCAGGCACATTTGTTTGCTCTTGTGTCCGAATCTGGGAATTATGGCTCCTAATAGGCATCACACATGCCCATTGCAACATCCCCCTGTGAGCCACAGGCCCAGAGCTTTGCCTTGTGGCTATGACATAGGTAATACTCCTAGTCAAGCCGTGGTTAGAAGGGGCGTGGTGGCAGAATTAGATACAACAACAGGGCTTTAGTTAGCTCAGTGGTTGCTGCCAAGGTTGCCCCAAATTCTCCAGGAATACCTTCTGTTCTTGGTCAGCATGGCCCACTGTTGATGAGCAGGAGTCACATCTGTCTGACACCCCTGTCTGATACATCAGGCGGAAATGAAAACAACATGCTATCCTGGACCCTCACCCAAAAAAATGGAGTCTGGTCCACTCATTGAGCATGGCAAACACGAAGGACCCATGAATAGGTACCGTGAATATGAGGTCATGTTGAAGCACGAGATACCATTATGTTGCCTGCAGGGTATTGCTGTATGGGATGATACTACAGCCTTCATGGAAGGTAACTGTTTCATTGGTTGTTTTACATGTTTCACATTCCTGTTTAAATGTTGCTGCTCATTCTTTTGAATTGCTGTGTGTCACAGCTGCAGATGCAGGATCTCAGATGGCCATGAAGATCCAGATTTGCAACCTACCCACTCCAACAGCTTGAAGTCAATGTTGAAGCGAGCACTAGTCACCAAGTCCACACATCCACACTAAGCTGCCACTCAAGGCAATATGAGCCTGTCTGTAAGTAGAGAACTCAATGCTTGTACTTTTGTGGAGGCTGCTAACTTGCTAATTCCTAGTTATTTAATTTTGATATGTATTTGGCTAACCAATGGCTGGTAGCCAACAGTGTCCAACCATCAACACCCACAGCCAGCTGTCCATCAAGCCAACCATAGCACGTCTGTAAATTGTTTCATCATTGTCTATTTCTAAATTAGCTGCTCACGTTTGCTGCTAACATGTCTGCTGAAAACTTTTTTTAATTTCATGTTAGAGATGTATAGGCATTGTCTTGGATGGGCACAATGGTCCTTGATCGACCAACGCCACAACCTTATTATTAGTTCAGCCTGTCCCTGTTTGCCCCTGTCCCTGTCCCTGTAGTTATAGGCTTTGTTCAAGACTGAATCGGAAGTAAAACAATTAACCAAAAATTTTACATTAGTCCTTGTTCCCCTAATTTGTGTTGTGTGTATTTCTATGCAGCATTGATGTTCACAACACCTATGGGTGTTGAGACATGTCCATACCCATATCATTTGCAACACAAATGACCTGATAATTCTTAATGGTCATTTGTCACATATATAGCCATTATAGCTCACTGGCTAATTATTAATTGTTTTGTTGTTTGGTAGACACATTGTAATTGCTACCCTTGTGAATCCTTATTCTGGCACAGTGTGTATGATATTGTTTTTGCTGAGTTTACCCAGCTGGGGTCCACACCTCCTGTTTGTTATTTAGCCCAGCATTGTTGCTATATGTTGGTGTCACAACATAATACATTCAATTAGTCATTGTTTCATTGCTTTGAGTGGGTTATGTAATGTTTGGCTGCTATTAAGGTTATTCTCTGCAATTGTTTTGTATCTCTCATACAGGTAGTTCACACTATTATCTGATGAAGAGCATCTGTCCCCACCACCACAGATGTTGGAACCCTCAGGGGATAAGGTGACACCGTTATGTGACTCGTGAATGTAGAGTTGTAAATCAATTATTGTGAAACTTTCTAAGTGAGCATGTTGCTGTATGATTTTTTTGGGGAAGCTAAATCCAAGTGGACGTGTGTGATTTCCAGAATAATAAACTATTGTTTCAAGCCCTTACACAAACACCATTTGTAAGGGAGACATCCAATTATTCTGGTGTCCCAGCAACCCAGCAATCAGGATCTGCCTTGGTATGTTATTTGGTGATTAACCATACAACATCCAAGTCCCTTTGTGCACACTCATATAGACCTTAATGTATCACATTTATAAAAAAAAAAGACATCTGACATAACTTACACAATACAATGAATACAAAGTTTAGACATGGAAACCCATAGAGAATTCGGGTTCCCCTCACATACAGCACGGCAAAAACCCAAAACATATGGCAAACTAAATTTGTGAATTAATAATGTGTTTACATAAGGATAAATGAGAAACTATTTTTTAGTTTAACTGTACTTTATTGTATTTTTTTCAGCCACCATTGGTGGTAGTTGTTGAGACAGAAAGGAAACTATATGAGCTGGGTAAACAAATGCTTGATGTATACAATAGGCACCAACATCACAGCCAACTGTCCCAAAGAGTGGAAGACACTGAACGTCAACTCCATCAAATTCAAGGTGAAAGAAATCCTTGGGCCCCACAGACAGCACTGTCACAGGAACATTGGGCGGTGCTATAACAGGAGGCAGCATGAACAACATGTGGCCATAATAGCAGCAATCCAAGAGAGTCAAAGGGAAATGGTAGAATTTCAGGTATCCAGCCAGCTGGTGCAACAGCAAAACATATTTTTCCAGGCACAGCTTGGATCGGGGGCCGGGCCTGGGCAAAACCCACCTGCGCACAATGGCCAAACAACAGCCACAACAATACACTTGTTCCTCCGGGCTGACAATCCATAGATGTTGCCAACTGTGATGGTGAATACATATGGGCGTTATGGCCCATGGTAAGGCTGAACAATTTCATCTTTGAGGGCAGAGCTTAGCCAATAAAGTTTTGTTTTTCACAAGCAATACAGGTTAAGCAGTTTGTGTTAAATTAGACTTTGACAGTGTAGAATTGGGTTTGACAAAACACTCACAAAAGACCATAAAGGTGAGTCACATAAGAACACATAAGTCAAAATTTGTTAAAATATGATTTTTTTTTTTAATTATTTGTAAAATTAAAAAAAGGTCAACATGGCCAAAACACAAAAAGAATGTCTACACAGCAGCTATATTATTTCTTGCCCCAAGCATCTTCTCATGCAGGTCTAGCAGCATAGCTTGTGACTCAAGCATGTATTGCCAGAGTCTGTGATGCTCCTGTATGCAAGCTGTTGGGAAAAGGAAAACAAAAAGTATATTTACTAAAAACGCTAATAAAGATCATCAGTTAAACAAGCATTATTTCACCTATTTAACTAACTACATGGCCCTACCAACAAATAATGTATTGAGCTAACATGAGCACAACAAGAAACAGATTATAAAGCAAACACGATACACAACATTTCTGCAAGGGACAATTACATGTGTCAGCATGGAAAGCACACAACATGGGTGTTTTTGTGATAGGGTCCACACACAATGGTTTTGAGGCAAAATATGAAGTCAAGGCTATGTTAGTTATTTTGTCCCATGTTGTGTGGAATCCTGCTTTAAATACAACATTGGACAAAATATTAAGATCTACATAAATGATTAGACATACTTTTAGCCACTAAGGCAACTACATGTACATGTGTTGTCCCTATATGTTATAAATGTTTGTCATTCCTGTAAGGAGCAACCTGTTGTTAAATATGCTAACTAAACATATTATGGGTGACTTTAGATGGGCCACAAAATGTATGCCCTTAATTGTTACAGTAATAGATAAACGCATAAGCTCCCTGAATTGATTAGTTAAAGCACTTGTAAATTGTTTGTTTTTAAATACTTTAATTTTTGGTGGGTCGGGTTTTAATGGAAGCTCCCATTCTAACCAAAACACTTGTAGTGTTGTAAAGCTCTGTAGCTAAAGGGGATGCATGTTTGAATCCAAAACACATTGAACGCTGTGAATAGCAGGACCACTAATAACTGTTCTGAAGGTATGGAAATGTTTGCGAAACACAGAAACCAGATCCCAGCTAGCCCAACACATGGTGATGGTTATGCATCTCTAAACATCACAAACAATAGGCTTGATTCAGAGAGACAAAAAAAAAAAAACGTTTTAGTGCCGATCTGTTTTTTTTTTAATGTTTCTGCTCTCATATGAGTGTACGAGGGATTCTATGCATGCATTGCAATCCTTCTGTAAAGTTTCCGTCCGTTTCGTACGGCAGATTACGAATGCGAGTATGTCACTTTCCAGCGTGACTTTTCCGTTACATTTTCACACATTCACACATTTTTTGCCCTTTTCCCATCATATCCTCCCACGAATCCTTTACGTTTCCCGTTAGATTCTGTTTCCCTTTTTCAATAAATATTCGTCCAGACGGAAATCCTTACGATCTTGCGCCTGCGCACTACAAACTTAACTCATTAAAGTGCTTGCTTACATATTTGCCACCCTCACTTCTACTACAATGTTTAGCTAAATCACTTAGCACTATCCTCCATCTTCTCTTTTGGACCCTTAAAGCTCACCCAAACCACTTCGCAGTTAGGTTCTTCTTCCATTTTAGCCCCCTAAAACTTACCCAAATCACTTCTCGGTCATGTGAATATTCATCTTTAAATATTTCTGGGCCCATTAGTTTTGTGTTAATGTATTTTGTAAATGAAATGACACTGTAACATTTTTTTTGGGATTCCATCATAAAATATAACATTTTTAAACATTTTGAAAATGTCAAATTTTTACAACTATAAAAAACAAAATACATAGCAATGGCAGGCCACATAACATTATTCTTCATCTGTGGTCCCCAACGAGTTGCGCAGCTCCTGCATCTCGCCCACCAACTGAAGGACCCTGACACTCAGTTGTGCCACTCTGGCACGTGTGGTCCCTGTTAAAAAACGTAAATTAAAATATTGGTATAACCTTGTTGGGGTCATGCTGCAGTGCCCCCCCCCCCCTGTATGGTCCAAACACCTAAATCTGGACTTTAAAAACCAGAGGGCCCTCGCCTGGGTTTTGCATAGTGCCCGATTAGAGAACCCCTGGCCCGCATTCTGCAGGCAAAGAACGTGCATCAGGAGCAAGGGCAGGAGTGGATATCCAGAATCTCCTGAAATAATTTAAAAATACTAACATAAAATACACATTCTAAGCTACAATATTGTTTAACATCAAGGGCTAAAAACAGCCATAGGTTAAGACATGAGTCATCAACTATATTCATTGCCATACAGTGAAAATGGATTGATGGAATGTGAGCAAACTTACCCTGGAGCCATCCACCAGATAATTCTCCTGACTCAAACTGACAAAATAAGCCGGAGCTCTGCAATATATAAGCATCATGGGAACCTGGATGCCCTGCAAGAACACTGAGGAATCGCATAGCTGGACCAAACACTGCTTGTATGTTGTGTGAGTGGCACATCTTGCGGTTCCTGCAACCAAATATAAAATAATTACACAAAGCAAAGGTAACCGACTAAAACAATAACTCCTACAACAAATTAAGATTCAAGTTCAACAATCCAAATATAATTCACAAAGGACATAAGTCTAAAACAATATAGCAATTATATGGATGTGTGGGAAAATAAATGTTTACATGCTAAGGACTAATTAAGGTCAGCATTAAAATGCATCTATAAGGCATACATGAAATGTATTGATTTAGGTATGCATTGCTATACAATTTATGGCCTCGGCCATGCTGATACATGCAATGCCTTGGTGCTAAAGGCGCGCAGACTCCTCCACATAGCCGCAAAACATGTTCAACAATAGCAATCCGAGCCCTCAAAGGTCCCGTAAGTGGATCGGAAATGAAACGGATTTACAGAAATCAGCTCTCTGAATCAGACGTAAGCCCATCCCAACAACGTAAGTTATCTGAACGAGCGAAAAATATCAGATTTTGTTTGGAAAATGATCCGAACTAACGCAAATGATCCGATTTGTTTCCGTTCATCGAAAGCGCATATACACATTTTCCCGAACGTTCGTACGAATGAAAAATGAACGAAAAAAAGCAAAAAAATGACAAACACCCACTAAAACTTTCACAGACAGCTACGGAAGTCCAGACGAATGTGTCTCTGAATCGAGCCTCATAAAACGAAATGTTGTTAGGTGACAAATCAAAAACTATCTGAGGGACTGAACATCGGTCTAGGTGTCAATGGTGGAGTTTCTCTGCAATAAAACAGTACAGGCAAGGATTTCTGTGAAGATTAGGTTTGAAACATTTAAACCGGACCCTCACCCTGAATAAGAGCATATCTTATATGGTTCCCCCACCCTGTACTTAGATTGCCCACATTAAAAATAATCCTATCTGCGTCTAGTGCATTTTATGAGCTTTTAAACATCCAAGATGGCCGCCCCTGGAGTCTCAGGCTGCCTGCAGACAGGAAGTGTCTTCTGACTGTGCCGCTCTGCTGTCTGGGATTGCTGTCTGTGCAACCCCGCCTCCCTGCACTTGCCCCCCCCCCTCCTCAGAATGTGACACTTCTGAGGCAAGATGGCGGCGCCCATATCCTGGAGTCCTGACATGATACAACATTGGACTGAGAGAAGCATTCATCAACCACCAAAAATGTGACAAACTACAACATTAGTGGTAAGGGCCAAAAAGATTTATTTTGATGGTTCCCAAAAAATTATCGTAAGATTAGCAAGGCAGCTACAGCTGCAACCCAGGGTTTATGCTACTTACATCACAGCTCTGGCTTTGTCCCATGCTGCTGGACCCAACTTTATACTGTTGGGGACAAGGCAGGTTTGGGGGTCCAAGGGATGTGCCAATGACAAAAACATTATCAGTTTATATGTGGTGTGTATTTAATTTCAACATAGAAACATTGAAGATTTGTTTCTGTATGTATGTGCATGGCAATATTACCTGACATTGGCTCGGAAGAAAAAATGGGAAGGGGTGTGGAGATCACCGGCCTATGATGCCCTGAAACAATACTCACTTGTCACTTCCAAAATAGTTCTATACAATAATATACACAAAACTGACCTACCATGGGACGAGGTGGTGGCCTCAAACCATGGAGGGCTGTGGTGGGAGGAAGTGTGAGCTTTGCTCCCCCAATTTGGTCCACTGGAGCCTAACTCTGAGGGGCCAGTCTCCCCCCACCAGAGACTGGCCCTCCTGGTAACCAGACTCTGGCGTTTCCTCATCAGAGGAGCTGATGACCCACACAGCCCCCACCTCACTAGCCGACTCCTCTGGGATGTCCTCAGCCTCATTCCCTTCCTCCCCTAAGTCCTCCACCTCACAATAGTGCGAAGTACCCTCCTCGCAGATGTATTGGGATCAGGGTTGGGGGGGCGGGGGAGAACCTCCTTGCCAAGCTTGTGGAGGGGAGGCTGCTTATCTGTTAAGACACAAATAAAGAAGAGACACTAAAGAAGTCCTTAATTGTGCTCCTACACCAATATCTCCGTATTTTACAAAAAAATGCTATTAAAAAAAACACTAAACTCATGAATAAAGTTAAAGGGAGAACAGGACCAAAAACGCACCAAACAAGATTACACTTAGAAATCACTATGACAAAAAAGCATAATTGAGGAACAGTCAATATAGATAAATGACACAGAAGTAAAGACATTAAAATAACAGGTGCAAGTAAAATAAAAATGACACTTACCTTAAAAATTTGGCTGTATGCCCGAGAGTCCACATCTTGGGCAGTCTGATTCCACATCGGACCCACTAGACCTGCTGCTGGGGCTCTGGGATTGCCTGCGTTTTGAGGACCATACTGTCACCTGAAAAGGCAAACCAGAAGAGCAGCACTAATGGAGCATCTATGACAGCGTTCTTACCGATGAAAGCGCCACTATTTATCTGTCTTTAGGAGAACGATAGGCTGCGTTAGGTGTGAATGCTAGAAAGTGGCTTCAATATTTAACATTGAAAAAATGCTGACTCTTGAGCCTAGATTTATGACTAAAAAACAGTGCTAGCGTGGGCGCTGTAGAAATAGGCGCTAAGATGTACAGTGCCTGATGCAGAATATAAAAACACTATAAAGGACACTCAAAAAACATGGGATGACATTGGGGAGATGCAAAGCTTCTGTCACTTGAAGGGCAGGTATAAATATGCTATGTTTAATAAAAGATAAAATAAAGGTTAATTTGTGTAAAATACAAGCAGCCCAAGGATCCCTTGACAGTTGAAAAATGCTATGCAGAAGCTGTACAGATAACATTACTTTAAAAAGCAATGGAGGTGTATGGGAGAACGCCACTGAGCGTCTGATAGGATGTGACGCTGCAGGACAGACAGTGCCGGCGCTATGGTGACATCGGGTGCTATTCATAAATGGAACGCTACCTGATGCTATTAGAGGCGCAAGACATTTTGCTTGTCATAAATATGACTTTCAGCATGAGTGCCGTTAAAACACCTGCCGCTATGTGACACTACCTGGCATTAGCATTTATCAAATAAGCCCCTGAGTGTGCTTGTTCCAAAAAAGATGCAGACTGTTGGTTTCCTAGACCAGATTCCTGAGCTTGTATGGCAGTAGTTTGGAATGGAATTGTATGTATGGAATTTTACATGTAGACTTTTTCTAAGCCTTTGGTTTGAAAGATTTCTCTTTGCATTCTCCTTATCTGTGCACGTTTGAGTATGGTAAACATGTCATATAGTACAACCTACATTGTTCCATAATTACATAAGCTACTAATTTTAATTTCAAACCACCCACTTGCTTTCTAACTGGAGTAATTTCAGTAATAAGAAAAAACAAAAACTGATCCAAATTCCTGTTTACAACTACTTGTTTAAAATTGTGTGACTCTGTAATGGTAAATGCTTCACATGTTCTGTAATAATACACAACTATAAATATAAACTATCGGAAATAGATCAAGAGATGACCCAGACGATTTTTAAGTAATGAACAAAAAAAGGTCCAACGAACCGGAAACTGCAAAGCAATATAGATTTGAAATTAAAGTTGACTTTTTAGGACCCACATCCTATGGCAAGTAGTATAGTGAGACCCTTGTGATTCATTTTGTGTAATCGGACCACCTCAGTCATGCAATTACCTGACTGAAATAAAAGGTGTTTACCTGTCTCCTAGCACGCCTATCCAGGAAAAGGGTGCTCCGATCTCAGGGCTAGATAGGTCGTTTAATTAGTTGCTAACTGCATGGTGTCTGCACATCTTTCCTTTATTTTGGTATCTGTGCATGGTACACTTTTATAAATGCAGATAGGAATAGATCACTGAGCATTTTAATCACTGGCGCCAGTATCCATATCAACCTAGAAATAAAGTTGTCAAGTGCTGTACACACATTTATATTTAAAAAAAAAATGTTTGCAAACAATCTAATAAAGAGCAAACTGTGTAATACTAATAAAATGTTTCTAAGCAACATTAAGAGATTATATGCCAGTCCTTCTCGGTTCTGAGAACTGCTACAATTTTAACAGGTTCCACATGACCAAGGAGAACCTGCTGAATCCCACCTCTGGTGCAACCGATAACTATATAAAAGTGGAGTATGCGCACTTAAGCCAACCTAATATACAAGTCACACACGTTAGATGGTATGAGGACATGAACCATCACAGAGAACTAAAGAGGGAAAGTGATTAAAATTATCTAGAAACAGTGATACACTACATGAACCTAACATAATAATCGGACAAATAAAAAGGGAATGCCCTTTTTATTTATTAATATGAATTATTAACACACACATTCCTTTAAGCAGGATTTACTATATGTGATTTTGAAGAAAACTATTTGTTTTTTTTGTAAATTGCAGAATGATCTGGTCTCATGGAGTGTAGGTTAGGAGGATGGAAGGGGTATCTGCCTTCCAGGCCAGTGTTACTGTCAGGATATTGGGCAAGCCAAACATCATCAGCAGAGCCTTTAATAGCACAAGGAAGTAGCTATAAGGTAAGCTACACACCAATCCCATCTTCTTTAACTTGGGGAGTTCACAGAGAGGTAAGAAAGGCCAGTCTGGAGAACAAACTAAGAATCCATACAGGGGCGTAACTTGAAACACAATTAAGTTAAAAGACTGCCACAGGGCCCCGTTATATTTAGTTATACCACTGGGTCCACAGAGAGCTAAATCAGATTGATTACTAGATTTTACAGTAGTTTTGAGCTTTTGTTAGTATTTGCTTGGAAACGAAAAAGTAAAGGGAGAGGTTTGAGGTATTAGATTTTGACAACCAAGAATCAGTTTTTTGGGACAAAAGAAGAAAAAAAATGTGCAATATTGAATAGTGGCTTTGTAAGGTGTAGGGAGTACAAAAAGGTACAATCTTGCCAAGATGCTATTTCAGTGGCAAAAAAACAAATGCTTGACTCATCAGAAAGTTTATGTGAAACACTTACACTTGTGTACACCGGGCAAAAAAATCTCGGACACGGCTGTGAATAATGAATGGAAGGCAGGTCAACAGCTGTATAAAACATGTGTCCAAGTTCTACCTATCATTTGCCCTCATCGCTCATTACTTACTGTGTGTTGATGGGGTGTTTACGGTGCCACCCTCCAGCTCTGCGACCTCCGCCTCCAGCTTTCTGATGGGCCTTTGTCAGGGTCTGTGTGGAGAAGACAACAACTGCTGCTGCCCCCCTTCCCCACGGCAAGTACGGCCCGCAGCTGCTTTCCCCTCTTCCCCTCCCCCGGCGAGTACAGTCCCTCCTCCCCCATAAGTAAAGTCCTGCCGCTTCTTCCCTCCTCTCACCCCAGTGAATAAAACCCTCTCTGCTGCTGCCCTGCTTCCCCTGCACGTACAGTCTCACTGCTACTGCCCCCTCCTTTCTCCTGCTGAGTACAGCCCCACTGCTGTTGCCCCCTCCTCCCCCCAGTGAGTTCAGCCCCACTGCTGCTGCCCCCTCTTCCTCTCTGTGAGTACAGCCATGCTGCAGGTGCCCCCATCCCCCCATGAGTACAGCCCCTCTGCTGCTTCCCCCCAGTGAGTAAAGCCCCACTGCTGCTTTCTTGCTTTCTCCCTCTTCCCCCCATGAGTACAGCCCACTGCTTCTTCCCCCCATGAGTACAGCCCCTCTGCTGCTTCCCCCCAGTGAGTATAGCCCCACTGCTGTTTTCTCCCTTTCCCCCCCATGAGTACAGCCCCACTGCTTTTCCCCCCATGAGTACAGCCCCACTGCTTCTTCCCCCCATGAGTACAGCCCCACTGCTGATGTCCCCCCAGCAAGTACAGCCCCGCTGCTGCTACCCTCCTCTTCCCCCACAAGCTGATGCTGCCCCCCTTCTCACCTCCATGAGTACAGCCCTGCTGCTGCTTCCCCCCGATGTGTAAAGCCCACTGCTGCAACTCCCCTGTTCCCACAGCGAGTATAGCCCCACTGCTGCTGCCGCCCTCTCCTCATGCATGTGGGAGTGCGCACTTGCACGTGTGAGAGTGCATGAATGTGGGAGTGCCTACTGGCACATGTGGGAGTGCGTGCATGTGGAAGTGCATATGGGGAGGCTTGCATATGCAAGTGGAAGTGTGTACATGCACGGGGGAGTGTGCATGAGAGTGCACATCTGGGCGCTCATGTATATGTGTCTGGGAGTGCGAGTCTCAGTGACCAATGTTGCCTAGCAACATTGGGCTGATTTTATCAGGGCCACGCCTACTTGAAGAGAAATCATGAGATGAAACTGTAAGCCTCGATAACTAATTGCTTCTTCAACAGAAAACTGTTTAGGACTGTACCACAAGTATCCCAACAAAATGGGCTAATAATTGCTTTTTTTTATTCATACAATTGCCATAATTTACATGCCATTTTGTTTTTTACCAATACCAGCCACTATAAAAACTAAGAAATTATGTATTTATAATGTATTTGACATGTAAAACTAAAATAATATTTTCAAATCTTTAACAAGTTAAATCAGGAAATGATTCATTTACAATCTATAGGGCATGTAAAGTTGAAACCAAGTTGAAATGTAAGGGTGTGGCCAGCTAATAGCGAGCTGGTGCTGTTATAAGGCCTTATGATATCTATGAAGCAAACAGATAATATAAACAAGAACAATCGGGACTCCAGTAAAATGGCGCCCGCTCACAAGACAGTAACAATCTATGTGTATTTTGTTTCATATATTGAAGTAATACATTCGATATTAAAAGCTGAAACAATGCTTCCGGTTCCAAACAATAGACGTGGATGGCCAATAATATCTGCTGTCATTAATAACTCTTGATTTCTTTACGGTATTAAACAACAAAGAAAAATGAGCTGGACTCCGGCAGAATGGCGCCTGCTTATCAGACAGCATCACTCTATGCACACTTCCAATCCAATTGACTGAGGCGCGTAACATCACTTCCGCCAAATGCCGGATGTGATGCAGATGCGCTCCAGGTAATGGAGCGCATTTAAACAACATGCTAGGTTGGTGGGTGCTGAAAGGACAAGGGAGAGGGCGCATACATGTTAGAGCAGTCAGCCATTTGGGACCCGCTAATATTAAGACTGTAGGCCACAGTACTGCGGATCACGTACTTTTTTTAATGCAGTGGAGCTGCATAATAATGAGCCGCAACAAGTAGAAGCACCCTAGGAAGATTATCCCCATCCTGACAGCCTAAGGGCAGACTCTCAGACCCACCACAGAGCCAAAAAGACCACCACCTATGGCCCTATTCTTGAACTATATATTTATTTAAATGATGGAAGGAAATCAGTAGACTTCTCAGAGGTCAATACTCGATCCCAAAGCGCAGTAAATCTTCTAACATAGGTTAAGAATATAGGACCAATTCCATTCTCTGTATCTAATGATGGCAACAGAGGTGCGTATTCAGTGTCACAAAGTATGAAATTATGTGAAAATTATCAGTATATTCAGTTATGAAAATCAAAATGGTATGTTTATTTATATGTTGACAAGCCACTGAAGGGCACTGAGAAAGCAAGAATGGGCGAAACATGTCTGCCCACACAGAAACAACAGTGGCAATTTAGCCTTTAGAGTTCTTTTATTGTGATTTGTTGTATATTAGTGGCATGTAACTTCATGTGATGCATTTAAAGCAACAGTGATTTTATTGTATTTTGTATATTAAATAAATACATTGATAATTCTTTAATTAGAGAGATCACAAGCATTGCTGACATCACTGGTAGTCAAGTGACAAGGGTATGGAATTAGAGAGGCTTCCAGTGTCAGATAGGAGTGTGGCACAAGTATAATGGAATGATGTTCTTTGTCTCACTGTGGCTCCTCCCCTTCACACAGATGATGCCATATATACCCAGTAACTATGCAAATATCTGTTTTATTATATATATTAACCTTAAAGAAGCAAATTATGTACATGTTGGCTAATGAGAAAAGGGGTCACTTATACACCTGAACTGAATGCAACTCCCGCCAAGCTTGTGGTTTAATCTCCTGGTAGGAATAAAATACAGGGGTGACAGGTGTAGTATATCAGGGGTGACAGAGCATGTCACCCCTGATTTACTCTTCCTTCCATTAAAATAAAAAAATCAAGCCTGGCTAGATATTTCTTGATGCTGCCAGGTGTATAAATGACCTCCCGCCATCCAGCTCATTTATATGGGTTTTTATCACTGTGCCTTTTTTTTTCAATAGTGCTCTTTTAATTCACTCTTATTTCAAAAGAATAGTTCAAATCACCTAAGGTATTTTATTATATCAATCACTCAATAAAGCTGTAAATTATATCTGTTGCCCAGGTGGCCATACAGGCTTTTATTTATAGTGTGGGACAGCTTTAATCAAATTAAAACTATGAAGAAATAAACGTCATTATACACAAATAAGCTGTCATGTATTTTTAGACTATATTTTAGAATTCACCATATATTTTTTTTAACCCTTCAGCCTTTCAAACCTTCTCATGTATGTGTTTACAACTTTTGCACCCACGTAGACTTCTTAAGTGAAAATGTTAAAGCATTAACATATTTATGTATATTCATAAATGTAAATGTGCCCATTAGCTGATCATCTGTGCATATTATTAGATGTGTGAATAATCAAACATACCTTCATATAATGTTGGCTTGTCACGAGCGTAAAAATTACAGCTGCCCTTTTTGTAGATGTATGCAGGCAGGTCAGACTAGCTGGGGGATTAAACATATTTTCTCTCCAGGGTAAAATGGATCAACCAAGAATTAAAAAAAAGGAATACAGGGAACTTTAAAATTACAAAAGAAGGTTCCCCCTATTGACCATTGGCCTGTTTCAAATCCTCACCATGAATGCTCGGTTTTGTACAGACTTGAACTTGGAAACCGGGATTTTGCGAACACACGTCCTATTCACTGCCGCGCTCTGAATCAATTTTGGAAATTTCATAATTACTTTACGTACACATACAGTTTAGTCGCGTATTTACGGTTTTGGCTCTCGAAGTAGTCTCGGAAGCCCCGTTTGTACCTGTTTTCTTCTGTAAGTTGCTGTGCAGTCCATCCATCTCAGTGTTCTGTGTCCCTCAAGGCACTTACCTTCTACCTTGTTTGCCTGTGTGGCATCCCATGTAGCGTGTATGTCATTTAAGACACTTATCTTCTCCCTTGTTTTCCTGTGTGGAATCCCATGTAGCGTGTATGTCATTTAAGACACTTATCTTCTCCCTTGTTTTCCTGTGTGGCATCCCATGTAGAGTATATGTCTTTCAAGACACTAACCCTCTCCCTTGTTTTCCTGCGTGGCATCCCATGTAGTGTGCATGTAATTCAAGACAATTACTGTCTCCCAGTTTTTACATTCATTAAGCTCCCATGTCGTCTGCTTCCATGGGTGTTCCCTTTTTTTTTTCTTTACTAAAGGGCACCAGGCAGCCGCCTTGAAATTTTACATCATTTTATTTTTAATTTAAAAAATATGAAATTATGGTGGACCAACATGATACCTCTAAAGCCAAAAGAAAAGCATGTTAACACCTGTTTGGACATGAGTGGCTGAAGATGCACTCCAAATTCAACCTACTTACCCAAACATTGTTCTGCGCCCTCCTCCGCAGCACCATCCCTTCTTTGGGGTCTGTAATGAAAATCAACCTGCTCTGCGCATGTGTTGTTTTACTTCCGCTTGTGTAGTGTTCTGCTTAACTGTGTTTACACACCTAAGTCTAGCGCCGGACCCAATTCTAGGGTTGGCCCCCTCTGAAGATTCTGTATGGAAAGAGAAGCACAATACACAACAGTACTTAGCATATATCTCATTTGGTCATCCCTTCACACAACTGTATTTTTTGGCCTACCTGATTGCTGCAGGACTGTGTGACTCCAAGCTCAACACCCCCTCCTCTTCAGAATGTTCCCATGGCCTTACACCCGCACCCCATTTTTTTTGCGCCATTGGTCAGAGCCCTTGCCTCCGGGTGGGCTTGATGCACAGCCAGAACTTGCCTGCTACAATAGAGATTTAAAAGACACTTTACAAGTTTTGCCTGTTGAAACACGCATCCAAGGCCACTTTCATTGTTTGAGGTCCGACCAGTGCTGCATAATTTGTGTGTGGGTGTAAGGTGATGTCCCCTCGTCATTCAGATGGGCTGCTACCTCCTCTGCCAACGTCTTTTCATGGGTGTTGGGCTTGAAGTCATATCGTTCTTCAATGAAAGTCTGCAAAGACAACAAACAAATAGCAGCTAGCTTCTGCTGGTGTCTGCGCTTACATCCCAATTGTAGGCAAGAGGTTCAATGCGCCTATGCTGGCCTGTAAAATACACACAAATGAGGTCTAATTAACCAGCCACTTATGTATAAAAAACACACTGACCCACAGCCCTTGAGGCCAATGCTTCCTTTGGGTCTCCAGATTCCCAAACACAGGTGTCCCCGCAGCTCCCAGAGGCCAGAACGTTGGCATGGCCAATGTAGCCACAGCACCCCACCAAGGTACCAAAGCTCAAGCCCAAGCCCTGAGTGGTAAGCGCCGAGTGAGCAGAGGGATGTTCTAGCCTCATAAATTCCAACACTCCCCACATCATGTTTTTTTGGTAGGTTGCTAACTGGGGGAAGGCTTCCCAAAACCCTTCAATTTACACATGCTGGGGAGTGGATGGGTCCAGGGACCTGCGACACTGATCGCCGACATGTGCCCACTAGTGGTAAGAGTTTGCTGCAATATGCAGATTGGCACAGGGGGATGGGGGAGGATCCCAAACAAAACACAGCAACATGATTGTCCACAGGCATGCTCAAAGTGGCCTAGGACAGACATGGTGGGCCAAGTAACACACAAATGTTGTGGGCAACTGTTTTGATGTAAGGGGCCACCATAAATCAAAATAGTTTCCCACAACATTGAATTCACAACAAAAGGGTTTGAGTCCCACATACATGTACGGCCCATGGTATAATCCTGGTGGAGTATTGGAAGGAGTCCATACAAGTTATGCTTGACCTTGCTATTGCTTTTCCCTTGGCTTTGCAGCAAACAACCAGCCAGCAGCTACCACTGTTCAATAGGCAACCCCTGCACCAACAGCTGCACTGTGGCTACCCTGGACCCACCATCAAGCCCATGGGCACACAGAAGGCACCCAGCCAGTGAGGGGAGCACAGACACTGATGAGGTAATTGTGTGTTCGTAATGAACCAAGGGCAGGGTAGAGGAGTCGTCTGAGCCCACATAACTTAAAGCTTTTTGGGACTGTGTGAGCACATTCAGGGAATAATGATTATCTTTTTCAGACACAGACTGCACCTCTACTGGATGCAATACAGGAGCTTGAAGTAGACAGCCAGGAAAGTGTATAATGCACCCCGAATATCCTGCTGATGCCTCCTCCAGCTGCTGCTACACCTGCCATTGTGGCAAACCCCACCTCACCCAACCCTGACCCACAACAGCTATATGGCAGCAGCAGGCACAACACATCCAGCGAAGGGATGGGAGGAAGCCAGCACCACCCTGTACCCAGGGGTCACTTGCCTTTGTTAAAGTGTTGCCAAATCATGGGGGCACACTGGCTTGCCAATAACCACACTTTCAGATGCAACTCCACCTGCAATTTTAAAGTAGTGCACCATTCTGCCAGGAGGATCCAGGAGGGCATGGATTCAGTGGTGGAGGAGCAGTGGTGCCACAACCAAAGGTGCTACTGGGCCAAATGGTGGAGGCTAACCAGCAAAATGGCAGAATGCACCCACTGCCTGAGACATGCCAAGTAGCACAGAGTGTTACCCAGCCTACTTCACCCAACTTCATGACTTCTTCATGTAAATCAGCCTACTTCATGGCTGATGGACTTTTGTGGGGAAATCTTTTGTTTTTGTTGAGGAGAAAATATTTATTTTGCTGAAATTTGGGCACTGATGCCCTTGTTGACTGTTGCCCTTGGGCCACCCATGGATTATAGATATATTCCCTAAATGAAAGACATCAAACATCCACTTGTTTTGGCTGTTTTAATTTCACATACCAAAACACAAAAATGAGGTAAACAAAAACAAGGCAAAATACACAAATATATCAACACAAATTAAGAAAAAGAGTCGTTGACTAAATGCTGCCCAACATATTGGGCAGCGTGGCTTGGGGTACTGTAATACAATAGGGCATGTATCACGGGAGTTGCAGCAGGGGTTGGCTCCTACAGATATGCTGACACCCTCTCCATTAGGGCAAAATTGTGGAGGACAATACAGGCCATGATGATTTGAACAACTTTGTCAGGCTTGTATTGGCCCCCTGTGTGGTTCAGACAACAAAACCGTGACTTCAGTAGGCCAAAGGCGGGCTCCACAACTGTCTGAGTGCGGCAGTGGGCCCA
Source organism: Gastrophryne carolinensis (assembly GCA_027917425.1). Lineage (NCBI taxonomy): Eukaryota > Metazoa > Chordata > Amphibia > Anura > Microhylidae > Gastrophryne > Gastrophryne carolinensis. Next base: position 169,074,772 of record CM051240.1, on the reverse strand, counting down.
ATTATAGGCCTCCTGTCCCTCTGTCTGGGGCCTTTGAAAGAATGTCAGGAGCCAGGGAAGCAGAGAATAACCCAAATCACCTAAAAGGTCATCAAAAGACAACATTAACACCAAATAATGAACAAAACACACAAACAGCATAAACCAAGTCCTAAGCGGAACCCGTAGGTGATTGGGAAACACAATTTGTAGGAGGCAACAATTTAGTGTTGCCTAAGGCAATCCACTGAGCAATAAACTAAAACAGAAGGCAGTATGCATGGACAAGGGGTTTGATTAGCTAAAGAGAGCAGGGTCATCTGAACTCGCCACATGAGCAAAGTAGTAAAGATGTAGGGCAGGGATAAATCTAGGCATCCACAACAAGTAGCAAGACAACAAAAAAGGGAAATACCTTTAACCTGGATAAAACAGTGGAAATGCAATGCTAACAATAGACACACAGAACCAAGAGAAGTAAAGACACACTTACCCAAAAGTCAACTGCCACTCGGCTCACCACTCTCAAAACACTGAAAAAATTAAGATCCGGTTCCACGATGCATTGGACATTAAGAGAGTGACCCATCTTGTGGTTTCTGAAATAAAGTCAAAGAATCAGAGGTTACATAGAATGCCTCCAAGTAAATAATCGCAAATAAAATTTAAAATTACAAAGGCACAACAAGGACACAAGGAAGCTGGGTTAGGGGAGCTGAGGCGAGTGTAGTATAAAGAGAGAGAAGGGGGGGGGGGAGGGCATAATTACAGGACAGAGGGCAAGAAGTTGCAACAATAGTGGCCCTAAACATACCAAAACATATACCCCTGAGCAGCTTGGGGAACAAAGGCCATGTGCGTGCAGTTGATGGCGGCCATGACACTATGTTGAAAAAACCCAACCTCCCGTCATTCCCACGTGCGTAAATGCATGCAAGAGAAGCTTTGAATAAGGCCATCTGTCTCCCTGATGTCTGTGATTCACACAGCAGGCTGTGTAAGTGACAGTGTTCTTATGTAACTCTTTGAGAGCAGCAACATATCACTAGAATTGATCACTGGCCACTGACCATGGGGGGGAGGGGGCAATCCAAATGATTTGGAAATTTTGTTTTGGGGTGCCTCTCTTTTATTAGATACCTATACATATACGTTCCTATACATTTAGAAAAACCTTTTAAACCTTTACTCCCGATTATGTTTTGGATTGGAGGAGTTCTACTACAGATTTTTTTCAAAAAGGTAAATCTGTAATTTGCAAATTTATGAAACAAAAACTTTACCTCATTGGGATTATTTCTTCATCATACATGTATAACTGTCCAACTGCGACATCAAAGCTAATGCAGGAGGATGTGTTTTTTATTTTCTTCCATATATGGGCCAAGTGTCTCCAAATCCTTCAAAATAACCCCATGTCTTGCCTGGCAAATAGGCAAAAAAAAACTCCCACTGCATTTGAGCACCACCTTAGTCTTGGGACTACTTTTCCCCATACTAACCTGCTTCTAGACAAAATTCACCCCATCCACCTGGGAGTGCCCTGCCTCTGGCTATCTGCATTTGACTCCTCTTTATCCTTGAGCCATGTTACACACAAAAAAACAGGGTTTACAGAGGGTTGCATAGTGGATTCTTCTGGGCCCTGACATGTATTGTGTGGGATGTGGTCCACTTACTGAAATAAAGGTCAACTCTAACTTCCAAAGTAGATTCCAGGTACAAAACTGTACACATTCTCCCCAGCAGTTTCAGCTTCAAATTCCCCCTTTAATCTCAGAATCTCCAAATGGCATAGCATGAGCTTACTTCCAGAGGTAACAGACACACCAGTATTTTTAGTGGTGACACATAGGCCTCAAGCCTTCCCAATGGGTCCTTTGTAGTTGCCGCCTGGCCTAGTTAAAGCTCCTGATTTCAGCTCCGTCCCTGGCTGCTAAATCCATCTGTATCTTCTGTACTTCTACTACCAGAACAATCGCTCAACCCTGGACCGTACTTATATCTCTTAGGATTCACTCACCTTTATACATTGTATAACCAATGCATAAATAACCATAAGCACAGAACCTAAAAAAAAAGATCTAAAACACTTGAAAAGAGCCAAGACTCAAATTACCCAGCCCTAGAACCTAAAAGTCCTTAGCGCAAGCTAAATGCTTTCTCTATGGGCATTTGGGATGTTCTGAAGTGTAAACCTCCTCCTCCATGGTCCCCATATACTCACCTTGACCTGGGATCCTACACAATATGTGTGCCCCCTACTCTGCATGCCCATCTCCTTTTTGTAGTATAATCATAAGCTTTGCTAGTTAACTATTTCTGTACCCGTAAAACTCTTACTACTAACTATGTATGTTAATTTCCAACCCAAATACAGGTACTCTCGACTATGATGTTCCTGTGGTGGGGTACATCTCTTAGGTTACCTATCCAGTTGGCTTTACCCCCAAAGCTTACACCCAGCAGAAGTGTCCCAGACACTGACTGTATCGAGGGCAATGGACGCTTCGTAAAATGTATTTTATCTTCCCAATAGCACTGTCAACAGAAGCCAAAGATAGGAAGGACTGCGTGATATGTATTTTAGATATAAATAGATTCATATATACAGTTATGTATTCTCTCGTAGAAACCAGTATGATTTTTAGTTTAAAAGATAGATTGATATAGCATTCTTTGAGTTTCTATTTCTTGCCAATTTGCACTCTACCCTCATTTATTATAGTTCAGATAAAGCTCCCCAAAAGGTTTATGCACACCCGAGTGGCTTTGATGAATGCTGATCTTAATGTTCAGCAAGCGCAGCAGGAAGACTGTGCTGTATTGAATTCTAAGTAAAGCTAAATTTTCTCACCCACCCAGAGGCTGACAAATACTGGAACCAGCATAATAGCTCTATCTACTGAAACCTTTTGCTGGACACTGGAAACCAGACCACCTGAACTTCCTTACAATTTTAACAAACCCTGCTACATCAGGTGGTAAAACGGTAAAACGTTACATTCACACCTTGCAAGATTCTTCTGCTTTTATTCATTTTGTTTTTTTAAAAGACAAGAAGGGGTCAAAGACATCAAGAAACTTTCATCAAGGACACAAGGAAGCTGGGTTAGGGGAGCTGAGGCGAGTGTAGTATAAAGAGAGAGAAGGGGGGGGAGAGGGCATAATTACAGGACAGAGGGCAAGAAGTTGCAACAATAGTGGCCCTAAACATACCGAAACATATACCCCTGAGCAGCTTGGGGAACAAAGGCCATGTGCGTGCAGTTGATGGCGGCCATGACACTATGTTGAAAAAACCCAACCTCCCGTCATTCCCACGTGCATAAATGCATGCAAGAAAAGCTTATATACAGCTATGTATTCTGCTAATCGTAGAAACCAGTATGATTTTTAGTTTAAACAATAGATTGATATAGCATTCTTTGAGTTTCTATTTCTTGCCAATTTGCACTCTACACTCATTTATTATAGTTCAGATAAAGCTCCCCAAAAGGTTTATGCACACCCGAGTGGCTTTGATGAATGCTGATCTTAATGTTCAGCAAGTGCAGCAGGAAGACTGCGCTGTATTGAATTCTAAGTAAAGCTAAATTTTCTCACCCACCCAGAGGCTGACAAATACTGGAACCAGCATAATAGCTCTATCTATTGAAACCTTTTGCTGGACACTGGAAACCAGACCACCTGAACTTCCTTACAATTTTTCCAAACCCTGCTACATCAGGTGGTAAAACGGTAAAACGTTACATTCACACCTCGCAAGATTCTTCTGCTTTTATTCATTTTGTTTTTTTAAAAGACAAGAAGGGGTCAAAGACATCAAGAAACTTTCATAGTTAGCAAAGAGCATCAAGTCAAGATTATGTTAGGTTTGTCATATAAATACATTTACATGAGTATATTATACAGCAAGACCTGAGCATATAAAGAGGTGGCATGCATGCACTACATTCATAATTTACCGTAAATCAATCCCTACAAGTGGATGATGAATGATAAACTTCTCCTAATTGCCTCTGGACTCATAGGTGGTTTTATACAATGGCAGAGCCACATTTACTAATTGTATACACTTTGAAAGGCGCGGGGGGGTCAGGGTCCTGCCACCCTAGTGCAATTGTTTTCCTTGCTTAAAAAAATTGCATTCTGAGTAGTATGGTGGCATGTCCCAGGACATCTCTGTTAGGGCGAGCGCTGCACGCCCGTCTCACAGCATTTCACCTACCTCCATGGCTGCATGCAGCCGTCATCCATCTTCCCTCAGGGCTGCTTCCAGCTGCCGCCCTTCCCCCAATGCTTCCTCCTTGCATGGTCAGGTGCGCACACATCTCCATCCACTAGAGGGCGAGCACACAGGATCCCTGAGATTTAAAGGGCCTTTACAGCACTGATTGGTGTTTATGTCATCCAATCCTGCATCATCTTCCCCTATTTAAACAGGCACTTCTTTCCTTCAGTGCCGGATCTTGGTCTCTCCATGCTTGTTGAAAGTCAGACATTCTTGGATTGCTCACCCGTGTACCGACCTCTGCCTGTCCCCGACTCTAAACCTTTGCTGCCTGACCTGACCTTGGCTACTCACCTTTACCGCGAACTTGTGCTGCCAGCCCCGATCTCTGCCTGTACTACTACGCCTTTTTGCCTGCCACTTGTGTACCTCACTGAACCTAGGCTGACTGTGGGACTGGGCCGCTGTTAGGGGGTAGCGACCTGGGGGTCACTCGCCGCACAAGACCAACCTGCCTTGCGGTGGGCTCTGGTGAATACCGGTGGCCTCTTAGACTCCGCTCCCCTGACACGGTACCCGCCATCGGTTCCACAGTTAAAGCGGATCCACACCCGAGTCCGCTCCACCCGGTCCGTGACAGTAAGATCCGGCCATGGATCCCGCTGAGGTACCGCTGCCGGATGCCACTGAATTGCCTGCTATAGTGGCTATGCAGTCCCGCCAGATTAATCAACTCTCTCTCCCATGATGCAGCAATTTTTAACGATTCAGCAACAGCAAGTTCCATCACCGGCTCCAGCATTACCGCCACAGCCCCCGGTAACATCTTCTGCCAGAATCCGTCTCTCCTTGCCGGCTAAATATGATGGGTATGCCAAGGGTTCCTTGCCCAATGTTCCCTGCACTTGGAGTTGTTGGCGGATCAATTTCCCACTGAACGAGCTAAGGTGGCCTTTGTCATCAGTTTGCTTTCTGGAAAGGCTTTGGCCTGGGCCACTCCCTTGTGGGATTGCAATGACCCTGTCTCTTCCAGTATTAACACCTTTGTCTCTGAGTTTCGCCAGGTCTTTGAGGAACCTGCCGGGCTTCATCTGCTGAATCCTTTTGAACTTGGTCCAGGCCGAGTTGTCCGTTGGTGAATACGCCATTCGGTTCCGCACTCTTGCCTCCGAATTGTCTTGGAACAATGAGGCCTTGTGTGCCTGCTTCAAGAAAGGACTTTCTAGTAAAATTAAGGATGCTCTTGCGGCTCGTGACTTGCCTTCATCTCTCACTGAACTCATCCATCTGGCCACACGCATTGATGTGCGCTTTGCTTCCGCCAAGAAAGAGACTCTCAGCGCCCTAGGAGGGCATCCCGTTTGGCTCCAGTATTTCAAAACCCTTTGCACATGTACCTCCCAGTGAGGAGGCCATGCAGGTCGATCAATTCCGTTTGACCCAATTGGAGAGAACTCGCAGAAGGAACGAGAACCTTTGTCTGTACTGCGGTGGTTCTGAGCATTTTTTGAAGGACTGTCCTATTCGCCCTCCACGTCAGGGAAACGGGCGCACCTAGTGGCAGTGGGAGAGGCGTCCCTGGGTGTATGTGCTTCCTCTCCACGGCTCACTGTTCCTGTTCAGCTTTCCATCTCACCTTCCACCTCCCTGAATTTAACCGCCTTTTTGGACTCTGGTTCTGCAGGGAACTTTATAGAGGCTGCCTTGATCAATAAACATAATATCCCTGTGAATCGCCTTGCTACACCCTTATTTATCGCCTCAGTCAATGGTGATAGGCTGGACTGTACTGTGCGCTATCGCACCGTTCCCCTCCAATTAAAAATTGGACTCTTCCATCAAGAGAATGTTGAGTTCTACGTCCTCCCTAATTGCACCTCTCAGATTCTTCTAGGCCTTCCTTGGCTCCAACGTCATGATCCCACGCTTGACTGGACCACCGGTGATATCAAGACTTGGGGTGCAGCTTGCTTTAAGAGGTGCTTGAAGTCTGTTCCTGTTCGACCCATTCCTGCTTCAGCACCATTACCTGGCTTGCCTGAGATCTACCAGACCTATGCTGATGTATTCTGCAAGAAACAAGCCTCATCGCCCCTACGATTGCCCTATAGACCTCCTACCGGGTCCCACTCCTCCTCGTGGCCGAATTTACCCTCTCTCGGCTCCTGAGACTCAAGCCATGTCGGAGTATATTCGAGAAAATCTTCATAAAGGGTTCATACGGAAGTCTTCCTCTCCAGCAGGCGCGGGGTTCTTCTTTGTGGCGAAAAAAGATGGCTCTCTTTGCCCTTGTATTGATTACCGCAGCCTCAATAAGATTACCGTTAAAAATCGCTACCCTTTGCCCTTGATTGCCGAATTATTTGACCGACTGCGTGGGGCCAGGGTCTTCACCAAGCTTGACCTGAGGGGAGCCTATAATTTGATACGTATACGCGAGGGCGATGAATGGAAGACCGCCTTCAATACCCGCGATGGCCACTTCGAATATTTAGTGATGCCCTTTGGTCTCTGCAATGCACCCGCTATATTCCAGGAATACGTAAATGACATTTTTCGGGACTTGCTTTACTCCTGTGTTGTTGTATATTTGGATGATATACTCATCTTTTCATCTAATCTAGAAGAACATCACCGTCATGTCCGGCAAGTCCTGTCTCGTCTCCGTCAACACCATCTTTACGCCAAGCTGGAGAAGTGTCTATTTGATCAAACCGCCTTACCCTTTCTTGGATATATTGTCTCAGCTCGTGGCCTTCAGATGGACCCCAGCAAGTTGAAAGCAGTTCTGGATTGGCCCCGTCCTATTGGCCTGCGAGCTATTCAACGTTTTCTGGGCTTCGCCAATTACTATCGGCAGTTTATTCCTCACTTTTCCACTGTAGTGGCGCCTATTGTGACCCTCACAAAGAAGAGCGCCAATTCGAAGTCTTGGCCTCCTCAGGCGGAAGAGGCCTTCACTGCTCTAAAAAAGGCCTTCTCCTCTGCACCAGTGTTGTCTAGGCCAGATCCATCTCGGCCTTTCGCCCTAGAAGTAGATGCCTCCTCCATTGGAGCCGGAGCGGTGCTCACTCAAAAATCGTCTACTGGCAGAATTCTCACCTGCGGGTTCTTTTCGAAGACCTTTCGCCAGCGGAGAGGAATTACTCCATCGGAGATCGGGAGTTACTCGCCATCAAGTTGGCGTTGGAGGAGTGGAGACACCTCTTAGAAGGTTCTGCCCATCAAGTATCCATCTATACTGATCACAAAAATCTTATTTAGAAACTGCCCAACGATTGAATCCACGACAAGCTCGTTGGTCGTTGTTTTTCGCTCGATTTGATTTTCAAATCTTCTTCCGGCCAGCCGCTAAGAACGTCAAGGCAGACGCCCTTTCTCGCTCCTCTGACATCTCTGGTGTTGAATCCACTCCACAACATATCATCCCGCCTGAACGCCTTGTCCACTCTGCCCCTGCTACTCTTGTACAAGCACCGCCGGGAAAGACCTTTGTGCCAGCCCGCCAACGTCGCAAAATATTAGAATGGGGGCATTCTTCCCATGTAGCCGGCCATGCCGGTATCAGGAAGTCTTGTTCTATCATTTCTCGATATTATTGGTGGCCTTCTTTTGAAAAGGATGTGACCGAATTCGATAAGGCCTGTACCACCTGCGCTCGCGACAAAACCCCTCACCAAAGACCTGCTGGCCTACTCCACCCACTTCCTATTCCGGATACCCCATGGACACACATTGCTATGGACTTTATTACCGACCTCCCTTCTTCGCATAGCAATACTGTAATTTGGGTGGTAGTGGATAGGTTTTCTAAGATGGCGCATTTTGTTCCTTTGCCCGGCCTCCCGTCAGCTCCTCTGTTGGCAAACTACTTCCTGAAGCATATCTTTCGACTTCATGGTCTACCTACACATATTGTGTCTGACAGAGGTGTGCAGTTTGTGTCCAAGTTCTGGAGAGCTCTTTGTAAACAAATGAAAATTAAACTGGACTTTTCCTCCGCTTATCATCCCCAGTCTAACGGCCAGGTGGAAAGAGTCAACCAGATTCTCGGGCATTATCTTCGCCATTTTGTTTCAGCGCATCAAGACGATTGGGTCGATCTGTTGCCTTGGGCGGAATTCTCGTATAATTTTAAGGATTCTGAGTCCACAAGGAAGTCCCCGTTTTTGGTGGTGTACGGCCGTCAACTCCTTCCGCCTTTGCCTTTATCCACGTCCTCCGGATTGCCCGCCGTGGACAATCTCACACAGGATTTCTCCACCATCTGGCAAGAAACACAGCGTTCCCTTTGTCAAGCTTCCGCCCGCATGAAGGTTAGCGTTGATAAAAGGAGAAGAGCTCCACCTGTTTATTCTCCAGGAGATAAGGTGTGGCTGTCGGCAAAATACATCTGCTTCAAAATTCCTAGCTACAAATTGGGCCATACAAGATCAAACAACAGATCAATCCAGTTTGCTATAAGCTTCACCTACTGACTTCACTGTGAATTCCCAATTCTTTTCACGTCTCTCTGTTGAAGCCAGTTATTGTCAATCGATTCTCTCCTAAAACTTTGGTGCCTGCCCCAATCTCGGGCACCGAGGATACCTTTTCAGTGAAGGAGATTCTGGCTTCTAAGCTCTCCAGAGGAAAAAGATATTTCTTGGTCGACTGGGAAGGCTGTGGACCTGAAGAAAGATCTTGGGAGCCCGAAGAGAATATTCTAGACCGTAGTCTCATCTCAGATTTTCTTGGTCCCAAGAAGAAGGGGAGACCCAAGGGGGGGGTACTGTTAGGGCGAGCGCTGCACGCCCGTCTCACAGCATTTCACCTACCTCCATGGCTGCATGCAGCCGTCATCCATCTTTCACCCTTCAGTGCCGGATCTTGGTCTCTCCATGCTTGTTGAAAGTCAGACATTCTTGGATTGCTCACCCGTGTACCGACCTCTGCCTGTCCCAGACTCTGAACCTTTGCTGCCTGCCCTGACCTCGGCTACTCACCTTTACCGCGAACCTGTGCTGCCAGCCCCGATCTCTGCCTGTACTACTACGCCTTTTTGCCTGCCACTTGTGTACCTCACTGAACCTCGGCTGACTGTGGGACTGGGCCGCTGTTAGGGGGTAGCGACCTGGGGGTCACTCGCCGCACAAGACCAACCTGCCTTGCGGTGGGCTCTGGTGAATACCGGTGGCCTCTTAGACTCCGCTCCCCTGACACGGTACCCACCATCGGTTCCACAGTTAAAGCGGATCCACACCCGAGTCCGCTCCACCCGGTCCATGACAATCTCGAATGAAGGTGAAGACGTCAGCCCAGAAAGCCATGATCCTTGGACAGGAAAACATCATGTGACGATGTGTGGTGGTAAATAAAAGACATTGCACAAAAAAGTCATGTAATTTATCCTTTATGGACCCTTTCACATCTCTCCATTTTGATCTCCATTTTGATCCAGTCTTTGACATGTAGCCAAAAAGTTCTGCTTGTTGAGTTCCATCTGCGTTTCTAGCCTATAGAATTGCAACTGTAAAAAACCCATGGCGGACTTGGTATGTACAAAGAGCTGCAAAGGAGAAGTAGAGGCAGACACGAAATGCTACAGAGCAGAGACTATAGAGAAAAAGAATAAGAAATTACAGAAAATCAGCCATGTTGAGAGGAGACACAGCTGACACAAAATACCAGGTCATCGCAGGTTCACTAGTACAAGTCTAGCTAGTATTTAATTTGTTCTAAGGCAATGGGAGGTTGGGGCATGGAATATAACCCTTTAAGCTTTGCTTTTGATAGAGCCCAGTGTTTTAGTTATGCACATCACAGTGAAGCAAGACAAAGGACAGTCCAGGCAATGGAAATAATTAGGCAGCAAGCAATCCATTCCTCCATGCAAACATGGTCACACAAGCGTCCCTCAGCGCTCTCAGCATGAGCTAGCTTTGCAAGCCACAGGGGGCATCCTCGTCAGGCTTGCTCATACTGAGTGTGCTGAGAGACAGAGGCAGCCATACTATTACATTTGGAACTTGGTTGTGGAAAAATGGAAAGGAAAGAAGGGGGCAAACGTTATAGACCTGTTTTTAGCATTTACAGGGCATAGCAGGAAGGAACCAATGTGGTTTGCCACTAAACACCATTGTCTATTTACAGTGACCAAGCTAACTATCATATTTTTGCTAAGGTGGTTAGACAGGGCAGGAGGGTGAAAGGGCAGGGATGGCTCCGGGCTCTTCAGACCGAAAATCAAATCATTGGCATATGCCGCCACTTTATACCAACCTGGGGTGTCTCCCAGCCCGCTGATGTCAGGATTTCGTCAGATCCTACATAAGAGGGGTTCAAGGGTGAGAATAAAAATTAGAGGGGAGAGTGGGCATCCCTGCCTCGTCCCGTTGGAGATCTGGAACCTCCCGAAGAGCACTCCATTGACCCGCACTGATGCAGAGGGGGCACTATACAGACTGCCAATACAGCCCAGTGCGTTCGGGGCCAGGCCTATGTGCCTGAGGGTGGCCTGCATAAATTGCCAGTTAACTCTATCAAAGGCCTTCTCTGCATCGGTAGAGAGGAGAAGGGAAGGTAGGCCCCTTTGTTGAGCCCAATGTATCAGATTAAGTACCTTTATGGTACCCTGTGTGGCATAAAGTCAGCCTGGTCCAGACCTATGACGTGGTGTAGGTGAGGGGCGATCCTAGATGCCAACACCTTGGCGAACAACTTGATGTCTGTATTCAGAAGCGAGATCAGGCCCCCATTAACTTTAATGGGACTTGCCAAAACCTGATGGGTGATAGGGGACAACCAGTCTCCTCACACCCTGTGTAGCAGGAGCACCAAAAATTTCAACAAATATACACAGATTATCTATAAAAGGTACAAAAGTTTATTCAAGACGGGAGCAAACTGACAACAACATACATGACACAAGACACGGCCAGCCGGGACAAGGCAGCAGACACTCTGTCACGGAAAGGGTTGCCTTCTTGTCTGTCACGGGAATTTCACACTGGGATTAGGACTTTTAGGGCTCGTTCACAAGTCTTCAAGAACACTCGGCATGGATTTGGCCCTAATGAGTCTGGGAGTGGTCCTTGTCTGCAATATGGCCCACCTGTGAATTACAACATGTCCTACAAGATCAGTACCAAGCCTTTGAGATTGGTTCATAGATGAGACCACATGGCCTGTAGTAACAACATATAGACATTTAGTGGAATCCAGGCGTGTTGTCTTAATCCTCGCAATGATGTGCCATTAGTTCCCCTTTCCTCCCTCCCCCCCCTTTTTTTTTTTTTTTTTTCTCTCCCCTTCCCCCCTTCCCCCTCTTTTTTGTCCTTCCCCTTTCTCCCCCCCCCTTTTTCCCTCCCCCTTCCCGCCCCTTCCCCTGCCTTTTCCTATTGATCTCGCCTGTCTACACATTAGGGCTCAATAAGCCAGCCTGCCTGACCTGTGTGCCACTTGAAGCATATGTATGACACACAATTTATTACCAGTTGCTCTGTTCTCTTATAATTGAGGTTCTACGAGTCCCACCTTAAAAACAGCTTATCGGTATGGGGTTCAAGTGATAAAGGCTGCTCTTTTCTTTAAACAATGTAGTCCAGTATGGGATATTGGGGTTTACATAGACATCCACAATGTCTCTCTCATTACTTTCCTAGCCATCTGGCCCTATCTTATGGGATATTTAAATGTATATTAGTATACAATATGTGACATAGATATGGATACATTAGGGAGCTTTTTTTATTGTAGGGCCATCTGCTCATGTGTATTTTCTGATGTCAGTGTATTTTGTGTACACATTAATTGCATTTCCTTCCAACTCCCCGATGCCGCTGCTGCTGTGCATTTTCCCTCCCTGTGAACTTGGGGTGTGTTCACCCGCGGTCCGGCTCCCCCACCTATCTGTTGTGTTGTGCGCGAGCGGTGTTGCTGCGGCTCTGCTTGCCACGGGCGCGCGGCCGCGTGCATTGTGCGGCGGTGGCGTGTGGGGGGGGGGGAGAGGAGGAGGAGGTGGGTGGGCGGGGAGTGTATAGGGCTGGGATTAACTGTGGCATCCGAGCTGAGCCGACATAGTGCGGCTCAGCGTTGGATGTTGTCATGGTGACGGCGGCCGGAGACGTCACTTCCGGCCGTCGGGATGATCTCACTTCCGGCGCGGGTTAGTGAACACGCGTGCGCTCCAGCCCCACTTCCTGCCGAGAAGACGACGAATTGCGTTATCCACATGAGGTATAAATGCATGTTCCCTTTTGTAGCTTACTTGTTTATCACCCATCGAAGCGGCACGGGCGGCCGCGTACGTAGGTGTCCCCGCTGCTGACCCCCTGCTCCATATAGGCGTGCTGTGGACCGTGGTGCCAGACCTTGGTTTATATATTCTTATTATATCTCTTTTTTGCTGTGTAATAACTCTTCTCTGATACGATTTTCACAATGTGCGATTGTTTCACATTCTTGGGTATCCCTGACCAGTTGGGCTTTAGGATTATCCTATGAGGTGTTTTCAAGTATTTAGTATGATTTATATGTAGTAAGAGTGCCCTTGTTTCTTTGATATCACATTTAGTATTTTCTGTGATTTCACCAATTATATTAATTGATTATTATAGGTATTTATTGATATATTTTGTGTATATGTATTGAAGGGATCCATTTTTTATATAGAATAATATATGTTTATTTTTTGTATTGTTAATATATGTAAGAGTGTATATATTATTGCACATTGAGGTTTTCAAGCACTGTCACTTTAAGCAATTTGCACATTATCAGAGACAGACAGTCCCTTTTCAATAATAGTCAATAGATTGTGCCGGCACAATTAAATAGTCCCAGCCCATGCTAAACGAAGGAGCTTCCCAGATATAATTTTACTGCCTTACTTTTTTGGTCAGTACTGGAAGTATTAGGGGGAGATGCAGTGTTTTTAACGTGTCTTGTGTCATGTATGTTGTTGTCAGTTTGCTCCCGTCTTGAATAAACTTTTGTACCTTTTATAGATAATCTGTGTATATTTGTTGAAATTTTTGGTGCTCCTGCTACACAGGGTGTGAGGAGACTGGTTGTCCCCTATCACCCATCAGGTTTTGGTTGGTCTTACTCAATTGCAGTGCAGCACACGCTACCGTTTATTGCGGTGCACCCTCTCTGAGTCAGTAAGTTTACGTGTGGTGGGGTGGGAGTTGGGGCTGGGAGTGTATATCCCAGCCAAACTCCTTCCCCTTTTGAGGAGTGCACGCTCAGATGGCTTTTGATCTGGATAATAGGGAATCCCTATGGACAAACCAATTACATACTTTTTTTCAGAATGGTGGGGCTCAAGTTACCTCTGATGTTTCTAATGAATTTTTAAATCTGAGCAGACAGGTACGCCAAGCCCACAAAGATTATACTAGGTTGTGGTGGAACATTAACAGCTTACAAACTTATGTTACTCAAAATATCTGCCCACGGGGCCTGCGGGTTCAGTTATTTCCAGCATGGGAAGTAGATGCCAGATTTAGGGAGACCTGGGAGGCTGGATTATTAAAGGCCTCACAGATCATAATGCAAATGCTTATTGATCATGACAAAGAATTACTGAGACAGACCAAAGAGACATTGCAAAGTCTAAAGGTCAAATTAGATAGCTTTGACCAGTCTACACAGGTCAAACCATTCCTGGCGTCGCTTTCCATAGATTTGGATAAACATGAGCGACTGGTCATGGATACCAAGAGGCGAAAATTGCAACGGGACATATCAGATTACACACAGAAGAGAGCTTATAAATGGCACCACAAGGGAAACACACGGAGAAGGGGTAGCAGGACACACCAGAGAGGTTCCCTAAATAAGGAACACATCTCTGCCTCCCAAAATAGTACACGCAGCGATGCCCATTTTTTATCTTCGGGCAGCGAGGCGGAAGAAGAACCAGGAGGGGTGGCAGACGTGGACCAAAGGTCATTGAGAAACAGGGACCGCTGGGGGTACAAGCGATTCTCCATGAGGACGCATCATTAACTACTGACCACTTGCAAATCATTAATCTTTCTGATTATACCTTGAGTCCTGCAGAAAAGTCAGTATTAGCTCGGGGTCTCTCATTCTCACCGACTAATAATGTTGACAAATTCTTATTGATTAAAGATGTTTATCTCTTCTGCAGGAGAATTTTATTGAAAAAGCAATTTGGTCAATCGCATGGCAACACAAGTGTGGTCACTTTGGGCCCGGAGGATCGAAAAGCACTAATGGAATTGCACTCGCTACTCCAAGAACAGGATCCTTCATTACCTGTTGACACTGGCTTGGTAAGGACTGTGAGTGGCCTGAAACGGCCCTCCACCTTTTGCCCTCCTCTAAGTGCCTCTCCCCCTGTTCAGGTCTTCTTCAATATGGTGGTTAGGGATATCTTAGCCTTGCCAAAAACATACAGCAAGGATAATCTTACACCAGAGGAAAAAAGGGCCATTATGTCCCTAAAGAACAATAGGGAGCTTACCATCAAGGAGGCGGACAAGGGGGGGAACATAGTGGTTTGGGCTACTGATAAATATGTACAGGAGGTGAATCGCCAACTTCGGGATACTCGCAACTATCTAAGACTCTTGCGAAACCCAGGGGACAGATATAAAATTGAATTAGATTCGCTACTGACATTAGCCCATGAACAGGGCGTTATCAGTGCCCAGGAATTGAAATTTTTGACTGTTCCCCACCCAGTGACGCCCACATTTTATGTGTTGCCAAAAACCCACAAAAATCTTACGGCTCCCCCTGGTCGACCAATTGTTTCAGGGATAAAAAGTCTGTTGGAACCTGCTTGCTCTTTTCTGGACCTCTTTCTGCAACCACATGTGTTGAGCCTGCACTCATACGTCCGCGACACTATGGATTTGCTGAAGAAACTCGATGGGGTGTACTGGCCACCAGACACCTTGCTTGTTGTCTGTGATGTTGAATCCCTGTACACAATAATACCACACCATCTAGCCCTGGAAGCAACTAAGTTCTTTCTAGATAAAGAGTCAACGGACAGGTCAGAGCTCCATAGATTTTTATTGATACTGTTGGAATTTGTACTTACTCACAACTATTTCATGTTTAATGGCCAGTACTACCAACAGATATCTGGTGTTGCAATGGGAGCCAAGTGCGCCCCGTCGGTGGCCAATCTGTTTCTGGGTTGGTGGGAGGAGAGCATTGTCTTTGGTCTTGGTTTGGAGCGGTACCACCCTGCTATCTTAGGGTGGTACCGTTACATTGATGACATTTTGTTTTTTTGGCAGGGTACGGAATCTGACTGCCAAGACTTTTTGGACTGCCTTAACAAAAATGGACTGAACATCACGTTGACAACCACCATCTCCAGAACAGAGGTAACCTTTTTGGATGTCAAATTGTCTTTGCAATCAGATGGCATGATAGGTACCTGTCTTTTCAGAAAGCCCACAGCAGTGAACAGCTTCCTTAGTTACGATAGCGCACATGTACAGCATTTGAAAAACGGTATACCGTATGGTCAATTCCTGCGGGCTCGCAGGAACTGTACTGATGTGGAAGACTTTGAACACGAAGCCACTTCTTTGGCAAATAGGTTCAAAAGAAGAGGTTACCCTGATAAAGTGATTAGACAGGGGTATACAAGAGCCAAGAGGCTCAGCAGATCTGATTTACTGACACCCCGGAAACAAGGTTCCATTGAACTGAATCAGTCCAAGACAGCAATTCGCTTTGTGACGGATTTCAACAAACAGTGGAGACAAATTCACAGTGTGTTAACAAAACACTGGCATATTTTAGTCTCGGACCCGTCACTAATGCAAGTGGTGGGCCCTAGAATATGCATGACGGCTCGCAGGGCTCCGAATCTGAGGGACCAACTGTGTAAGAGCCACTTCATGCCTGCAAAGACGTGGCTCTCGGACAAACATACTTTGGGCTGTTCTCCATGTGGGAACTGCTCAGTATGTGGACATATTGAGAGAACCAAATATTTTAGTAACTTACAGAGTGGACGTACCTTTAAGATAAACTCTTTCATTAATTGCAGGACACGCTCTGTTATCTACGTGTTAAGCTGTAGCTGCCCGGTGGCATATGTTGGTGAAACTCAGAATGCCCTCAAGACGAGGATTCAGGCACACCTGTCGAATATCCGGCTGGCCAGCCGGGACAAGGCAGCAGGTAAGAACATCTCGCCTGTGGCAGCTCATTTTTTGGAAGAACATGGGGGTAACCCCGATTCATTAAAAGTGGTAGGCATTGAGAGAGTGGCCTTGGGCCAACGGGGGGGAGATTTAAAACGACGGCTCCAACAGAGGGAACTGAGATGGATTTTTCAGTTGGACACTCGCAGTCCGAGAGGCCTGAATGAGGATTGGGCCTTTTCGCCATTTTTAGGTTAGCCAAGTATACAGGACGATACAGTAGGGAATTGGACTTAGCCTCCCGGACGCAAGCAGGAAAGCTGAGTGGATATTGTTAAGAGCCCTTGGGATTTGGTATACATTGTTTGGCACAGAGATAAGGTGCTCCTGACAGTCCATTTATGGGGCTGTGCTCACACAACACATTATTGGTTTGGTTCGATCACCAACAATTTGGTGTGGATAATAGGTCTCACGTATTTGTACATGCCTGCTATTGTGGGGGTTTAGTAGGCATGCATTTATATATACACTTAATTATTTATATTTTTCGTTTGGGTTGTTGCTTTTTCTTTTTCTCTTTTGAATTTACACAGGCACAAGTGCATCACTTAAGATTTATATGGTTATCACAATGTTTTGTGTTTTGCTTTTGATTGAAAAATAAATTTTTTAAATTTTTTTAAATTTTTTTTATTTACAGACACTCTGTCACGGAAAGGGTTGCCTTCTTGTCTGTCACGGGAATTTCACACTGGGATTAGGACTTTTAGGGCTCGTTCACAAGTCTTCAAGAACACTCGGCATGGATTTGGCCCTAATGAGTCTGGGAGTGGTCCTTGTCTGCAATATGGCCCACCTGTGAATTACAACATGTCCTACAAGATCAGTACCAAGCCTTTGAGATTGGTTCATAGATGAGACCACATGGCCTGTAGTAACAACATATAGACATTTAGTGGAATCCAGGCGTGTTGTCTTAATCCTCGCAATGATGTGCCATTAGTTCCCCTTTCCTCCCTCCCCCCCCCCTTTTTTTTTTTTTTTTCTCTCCCCTTCCCCCCTTCCCCCTCTTTTTTGTCCTTCCCCTTTCTCCCCCCCCCTTTTTCCCTCCCCCTTCCCGCCCCTTCCCCTGCCTTTTCCTATTGATCTCGCCTGTCTACACATTAGGGCTCAATAAGCCAGCCTGCCTGACCTGTGTGCCACTTGAAGCATATGTATGACACACAATTTATTACCAGTTGCTCTGTTCTCTTATAATTGAGGTTCTACGAGTCCCACCTTAAAAACAGCTTATCGGTATGGGGTTCAAGTGATAAAGGCTGCTCTTTTCTTTAAACAATGTAGTCCAGTATGGGATATTGGGGTTTACATAGACATCCACAATGTCTCTCTCATTACTTTCCTAGCCATCTGGCCCTATCTTATGGGATATTTAAATGTATATTAGTATACAATATGTGACATAGATATGGATACATTAGGGAGCTTTTTTTATTGTAGGGCCATCTGCTCATGTGTATTTTCTGATGTCAGTGTATTTTGTGTACACATTAATTGCATTTCCTTCCAACTCCCCGATGCCGCTGCTGCTGTGCATTTTCCCTCCCTGTGTACTTGGGGTGTGTTCACCCGCGGTCCGGCTCCCCCACCTATCTGTTGTGTTGTGCGCGAGCGGTGTTGCTGCGGCTCTGCTTGCCACGGGCGCGCGGCCGCGTGCATTGTGCGGCGGTGGCGTGTGGGGGGGGGGGGAGAGGAGGAGGAGGTGGGTGGGCGGGGAGTGTATAGGGCTGGGATTAATTGTGGCATCCGAGCTGAGCCGACATAGTGCGGCTCAGCGTTGGATGTTGTCATGGTGACGGCGGCCGGAGACGTCACTTCCGGCCGTCGGGATGATCTCACTTCCGGCGCGGGTTAGTGAACACGCGTGCGCTCCAGCCCCACTTCCTGCCGAGAAGACGACGAATTGCGTTATCCACATGAGGTATAAATGCATGTTCCCTTTTGTAGCTTACTTGTTTATCACCCATCGAAGCGGCACGGGCGGCCGCGTACGTAGGTGTCCCCGCTGCTGACCCCCTGCTCCATATAGGCGTGCTGTGGACCGTGGTGCCAGACCTTGGTTTATATATTCTTATTATATCTCTTTTTTGCTGTGTAATAACTCTTCTCTGATACGATTTTCACAATGTGCGATTGTTTCACATTCTTGGGTATCCCTGACCAGTTGGGCTTTAGGATTATCCTATGAGGTGTTTTCAAGTATTTAGTATGATTTATATGTAGTAAGAGTGCACTTGTTTCTTTGATATCACATTTAGTATTTTCTGTGATTTCACCAATTATATTAATTGATTATTATAGGTATTTATTGATATATTTTGTGTATATGTATTGAAGGGATCCATTTTTTATATAGAATAATATATGTTTATTTTTTGTATTGTTAATATATGTAAGAGTGTATATATTATTGCACATTGAGGTTTTCAAGCACTGTCACTTTAAGCAATTTGCACATTATCAGAGACAGACAGTCCCTTTTCAATAATAGTCAATAGATTGTGCCGGCACAATTAAATAGTCCCAGCCCATGCTAAACGAAGGAGCTTCCCAGATATAATTTTACTGCCTTACTTTTTTGGTCAGTACTGGAAGTATTAGGGGGAGATGCAGTGTTTTTAACGTGTCTTGTGTCATGTATGTTGTTGTCAGTTTGCTCCCGTCTTGAATAAACTTTTGTACCTTTTATAGATAATCTGTGTATATTTGTTGAAATTTTTGGTGCTCCTGCTACACAGGGTGTGAGGAGACTGGTTGTCCCCTATCACCCATCAGGTTTTGGTTGGTCTTACTCAATTGCAGTGCAGCACACGCTACCGTTTATTGCGGTGCACCCTCTCTGAGTCAGTAAGTTTAATGGGACTTGGGTTTGGGCTTGGGTCAAGTTCGGGGACCCGATTCGAACTTTAGCAGCAAGTTTGGCCAAACTAGCCAAGCCCAAACTTCAGAGGGCTTGCTCATCGCCACTCACCTCCCCACTGTTTATGGTATACAGAGAATGCATGCTAGAGTTTATTGCAGCCAGATTCTTGTGCAAGTCACTCTGAATTGAAATAGCAAGTTGGAAGAAGCAAAACATCTTCAAGAAAATAAAACAATAAGTCCAGTTGTCTTGGTTATTCCTACAGATATATCATGACCTGCATGAATGAGAACCTTACAGGCACAAATACAAATGATTGCATTTAGTATTACATTTAAACATTTTAAAATTACAGTTTAGTACTCACCGTAAAATACTTTTCCTGAAGTCATGTAGTGGGCAATAGTTGCAATATTAAAAGCAAATAAGGGCCTGATTTATGAAGCCTTATGCTGACATCTGCCATTATATGCTAGTTTCTACCAGTTTCCTAACAAACCAAAATGAGTCCACCTGACATTTTTTTGGGTCAAGTTAGAATAATGTACCAATATTTTGGAGGAACCTGTCAGACAGTGGCGAAAACTGGCAGATTAGTCTATTTTTTTCTGCAGCAGACCATAGAAATCAATGCTGGCTTTTCCCTATTATTCTTTTTTTTTAATAAAATCCCCTAAAAGCATGGAACATGTCAATTTTTCAAAAGTACAAAGTATTCCCCTGGACCAAATCAGATCCCAATATTACGTCCTTGGATCGATCATGCCATCACCAACAGCTATTAGATTGATCCAAAAAGCACATTCATATATCTCCCTCACAGGGGAAGGTGGGATTATAAATGGATGCTGCTATTTACATGTGATACAGGCTATTTTTATTATAAATAATATAGTAATTGCACCGTAGGTGATGGGCGACAGCGATGGCAGTGGAGGCAGCAGACGCCACATGATGTGTGTGTGTGTGTGTCTGTCTGTCTGTCTGTCTGTCTGTCTGTCTATGTGTTTATGCCTGCGAGAGATGACTGCTGTGGTGTAGGCGCTCGATAAGAGGCACTGATGCACTGACATTTCCCCCTCACGTTTGGAGGGGAAAGTGCACCTTATATGGTGAAAAATACACATCACGATCACTAACATGTCTTCTAAAAACCAAGATGATGTGTCTGTTGCCACCCTGGAAATGTTACAGGGCATTATCTGTCCTTTTGACTTGTAAACTGAAACAATTTTAACCAATGCTTTGTGCTAGTCACCGTGTGCACTATTTTGTGGCAAATGTTATAGATTGTTGATGCATAGACAGATGGAAGATATCACGTTTCTTACAGTTTTGACTAGTGTCTGACCACTGCAATTAATTTAGCTTACACTAGTAGAAACTGGCAGCATTTTTTTATTGATCAACCTTGAAAAATACAGGCAAACAAATACAATCAGGGACATGAAAAGATTTTATACATGGAACCTGTGAGATTTTAAAGATATGCGCAATAAAACTGAAGCTTTATGGAATATTGCCTGAATGCTGGATACCTTCTTTTGTTGTACATGTTGGCTTGGCTTAGCAATCCTGGCCTCAGGAACCTGAAGCATATACTGTACTCTGGGATGGGCAAAGACCTCCTTCTTTTCTCTATAGTTTTGCCTTTGACATTATGATTGCCTTCATCTCTCAGAGAATAATTTGGTTCTGCATAGTTTACTGACCCTAATTGGTAGACACCCTTTCCTGCCCAGGAGACTCCCCCAAACTGAAATAGTGCTTTAGGAGATTTTCAGATAAAATACAACTGTGATATGCGCTATGCTACGCTATGAAAAACAACCCTTTACATTTGAAATACCCCCAACAAACCACATATTCTCTGGAAGTACACACTTCAAGCTTTCTAGGAGTACCAGGCTTGTTGACATGGGTGCAGTTTTCTGGAAGTAATCCCTCAATTAATTATTTGGTTGCACAGGGTTTCCCTAAAAAAAAAGGATAAAAAAAACAGAATCAAAGCCACATTTTCCTAAAAAACAATATGCAAGCAAGAAAAAAACAAGTTAAATCTGAAAAAGCAATATCCCCCGAACAGAACAATACCCAACATGCATGGGTACCGTCAAGGGAGTTGCCACACACCCCAAAGTAAAGCATGTGCATAAGAATAATTTTACTTGAACATTTCAGCTCTGCTGACAAAGTGCGCACCTTGCAATTTTTCAACCAAAACAACCCTTTACATTTGGAATATCCCCCATAAACCATATATTCCCTGAAAGTACACGTATTAAGCTTTCTAATGGTACCCAGTTTGTTGTAGTGGGCTCATCTTTCTGGAAGTAATCTGTCAAAGAATTCTATGGTTGCACAGGGTTTCCCTAAAAAATGTATAAAAAAGCAGAATAAAAAACACCTTTCCCTAAAATATCAATATGCAAACAAGAAAAAACAAGCTAAGTCTGAAAACGCAATATCCCCTGAACAGAACAATACCCAACATGCATAGCTAATTTCAACCCTTTTAATTGCCAGCCTACATGAAATTTTGTCACCCTCTGTTGACAGGTCATTTTTTACCATTTTGTGCTATGTTTGGCTTTAACATGAAATGTGTTGTTTGTAATTTTTTTTTACTGTTTTTTAAAATATTCAATATATATATTTTTAGTCAAAAAACTAAAAAAATAAAAAATATTATTTCTTTTAAATTGTCTCATTTATTTTAAATAAACATTTTTGTTTTACTAAAGAAAACAATATTGCATGTGAAAGCCCCATTTTTCCTGATTACAACGGTACCACATATGTATCGGTAGTCCCCCTGTTCCTGTCCAGGAGACCCCCAAACAGAAAAGAGCACTTTATAACATTTACAAATAAAATATAACTACTATCCACACTTTAAAGGGTTAAATTAAAAAAATTGTTGTGGTGTCCCCCTCCCCCGGGGTTAAAAACCCCTAAACCCCCCCCCCCAAAAAATGGCATGAGGTCCCCCCTACCCAGCATAACCAGCCCCTGGGACCAGCTATGGGGCTTGTAGAACAGGGCGTAGGGGCCAGCTTTGGTGGCCCCTGGCCCTGCAGGCTACAAGCTGGCATAGCCTATGGCCACGGGGCTCTTCTGCCCCCACCCCGAGCTTTGGGGAGGCAGGTAATGGGGGGCTCAAAGTTAATGGCAAGTCACCCGCTAGCCGCAGGTGACTTGCCAGACCCAGAGCCTTGTGAACTTGTATAGGGGTCTCATGGATCCCTTACCAGTTCACAAAGGATTAAATGTGAACAAAACACACACACACCGAATTAAAAAAATATATATTTTTTCAATATCTCCCATTTATCCCCAGGCACTGTGTCCCACACTGATCACTTTGGCTTCAGCGCTCCTGCTGCTGCTGGAAGCCTTTTTTACCTGCTGGGCAACAGGTAACATAGGGTTCATTTAAAAAAAAAAAAAAATAGGGTCCCCCCTCCCGGGGTGGGGGACCCCATTTTTTGGGGGAATTTTAAGGGTTAAAAACCCTTAAAAATCCCCCCAAAAAATGGCGTGAGGTCCCCCCTGGGCCCAGGGCCGGCTATGCAGGGCTTGTAGAACAGGGCGCAGGGGCCAGCATTGGCAGCCCCTGGCCCTGCAGGTTACAAGCCCACATAGCCTCTGTGAGGCCCGGGCCCTTCTGCTCCCCCTGGCCTTTGGGGAGGCAGGTCATTTGGGGTGCCGGGGGCTAACCTGATGAAAGATCTGAAATGGTATGGGGAGATATCGGGGTATACAATCAACTATCAAAAATCAGAAGCCTTGAACATAAATATCCCAGCTAAAAGGTTTAGTAACATCCAAAGCTCGTTCCCCTTTAGATGGGCAGGAGAAAGTGTGACTTACTTGGGAACGAAGATCTGCAGGAATCTTGCTAACACATACGCCCTCGATTTTCCGCCGTAACTTAAAAAATTTGAACATGAAGTGACCAGATGGTCATCAGGCAAACTCTCATGGTTCGGTTGATGCAATGCGTTGAAGATGGTTCTGCTACCACGTCTTCTTTACTTGTTGCAGGCCCTCCCTGTGGCCATTCCGCAGGCCTTCTTTCGAAGGGTCAAAACCCTTTTTGTGTGGGGACGGAGGAGGCCGAGGTGGAGCAGAACTATTCTCTCCAGGGCTAAAGAACATGGATGATTGGACCTTCCAGATCCAGGTCTGTACCATGCTGCAGCACACCTGAACAGGGTAGTGGATTAGTGCCTGCACAGGAAACACACACAATGGTTGTCTTTAGAGCAAAGTCTTGTGGAGGCACAGGTGGATAGTATCCCGTGGGCAGACAGGAAAGACTTGCCACGGGCAATGAAACATCCCACAGTGGGGACCACTCTACGGGTGTGCCACCAATACTTCCAGCGCGCTGGCCTTTCCCCCGGCACCCTTGCCCATGGTCCCAGTGCTGGGAAATCCCGGATTCCTCCCAGGATGCCAAGGGGCGGCACCCAGGGCTTGGAGAATGGCTGGAAATTTTAGAGTGAGGCATTTCTCATCGGGGAGGAATTGGATGGATATGAATAGACTGGCAATTGAAAGAGGGGTCCTGAGATGGTCGGCCTGGCAGCGACATCAACTTTCACATTTCCTTTCCACCCTTCAAGAATTCAGAGGAGAGCTAAGACAGCTCACCCCCTTTGAGGAGCCGTGCTCCAGTAAAAACACCCTCTCATATATTTATAAAATGTTGATAACCCCCCCAACATGGAGATGCCCTTGTTTATAGGGAAATGGGAAAGGGACTTAGGGGTTACTTTCGGATCAGAGGATCCTGGGATTGCAACACAAAACCTCGATATGCACCAGGTATCAGGAGTGTAACTACAAGATTCTGATGAGGTGGTATAGGGTGCCAGCAACAGTCAGTAAATGGTGCCTAAGGGTTGAGGCAAAATGTTGGAGGTGCGGGGAGGAGGGGGGAGACTTGCTGCACATTCTATGGGCATGCCCAAGGCTTAGAGAATTTTGGGGAACGTTCAAAAGAGTGGAGGTAGTCTGGTGGACAATGAGGTGCCAGAGGACCCAGCCCTTTGTCTACTTCACGTATCGAAAGTTCCAGTGAAAAGATACCGGGGTTCCCTATTGTGCCATCTATTAAATGCAGCAAAGGCCTGCATCCTTCAAATGTGAAAGAAGGAGGAACCGCCCTCACTTGCAATGTGGGTTTTAAAAGTAAATGACATGTTGCGGTTTGAGAACCTCATGGCCCCAAGAGACAATAGTCATGAGAAATTTATTGGGACGTGGTACAAGTGGATGGAATATACAGAGTCTGAAGAGTATAAAGCTACCCTGAGTGAGGCCTAGATGCTCCAGATGCTCCCCCAAGTTCCCTTGTTAGGTTGATTGGTACGTTAGAAGTTGAAAGGTATCTTAACATTACGTGGAGTACTAGAGTAGTACGAGTTGTCTGCTTTTGGGCCAAGAAGGGGAAGTTAGAAGGGAAAAGGACTGATGGAGCCCCCATGGGTAACCTGACAGCCCGGTAGAACAGCCAGAGGACCTGGCACTCGGGTAGCGATCGTGGCAAGGCCATATGTTAAGATAGGAGCTGCTCCCGGAGAGCAACCCCCACTCGCCTGGCAGGGTCCCAAAGGGGAAAACGAGCTCGGCTGGGGCCACAAACATTACTCCCCCTTGATTGGCAAGTTGATATTTGTGATATAAATCAGTCTGTAGTCATCAGAGAGATAAATGCTTGTATTTGTAGCAAATGCATGAATAAATAAAGAATTTACAAAAAAGTTAATGGGGGCCTGAACTTGGGGGCCCAAAAATGGCTGTAAAATGGGGGTAGCAAGGGTCAAATCTAGACCAGGGTGATTACCCTGAACAGAATGGGCTAGGAAGAGTACTCAAAACAATACAGATAACCAAAAAAAAACATATATA
Organism: Gastrophryne carolinensis; assembly: GCA_027917425.1. Lineage (NCBI taxonomy): Eukaryota > Metazoa > Chordata > Amphibia > Anura > Microhylidae > Gastrophryne > Gastrophryne carolinensis. The sequence goes on along the minus strand of CM051240.1, from coordinate 169,049,592 downwards.
AAAAAAAGTAAAATGTTAGTTTTTTTTATGGGTGACAGAGGCCAAATCGAGTGGGTAACACCATGGAGATTGCCGTGCACATAAAGGGTAGAGAAAGTACTCATTATAATAACATACAGAAAACAACAAACTTAAAGAAATACATACTTTGACTGGATGAGTAGGGGAGGTGTCCAGAGAAGGAGGGTAGCAGGGAGGAGTGGATGATCAGATTTCGGTGGTGGTCACACAGCCCTGGAAGAGGAAGAGGGGTGCAAACCATCAGCCCCTTGATACTACCGCCCACCCACCCAATTAAACAGTAGTGACACACAAGTGCCCTTAACCAATGTACAATACACAATTTATTTATATATATATGAAAGCCTTAAAGCAGACCAACAGTCAAAAATTACTTACCATACCAACACAACAAATGGCGCTCATATGCATCTCTCTCCAGGACAATTTAAATTTCTGCACATAAAAATTAATTTACCTTTTTATAATTCCTGCTGTGGTAAAATTTAAAATCAAAATGGCGGCTCATGTATCGGCAGGCCACCTTTAAACAGGAAGTTCTGCTGGGTTTCCTGTTCATGTGCATTGTCAGTTATGTCAGTTGAATACAGGCAGCAGCATGGCTGAGATGTTGGGAGAGGAACCTTCAAAATTGCTGCTACCTTTCTTTTCCAACTGTGCCAAGCTGTAGTGAGTAGTGACACTCAAGTGGTTTGAGCAAGTGGTATTAAAGAGTAGTGACACCCAAGTGCTCTGAACAATTGGAATTAAACAGCAGTGACACTCAAGTGGTTTGAACAATTAGTATAAAAAAGGGCAGTGACCCCCAAGTTGCCTGAGAATCTGGTATTAAACAGTAGTGATACACAAGTGCCCTGAACCAGTGGACACTCCACAAAAATGCCTTAAGTGCCTTGAATCAGTGGTTACTCCACTAACAATTGGTATTAAATAATTGCAACACCCAAGTTTGAGCACATGGTATACAATAATTGTGACTCTCAAGTGGTTTGAACAAGTGGTATTAAATAGTAGAGACACCCAAGTGGTTTGAGCAAGCAGTATCAAAGAGCAGTGATACCCAAGTAGTATGAGCAAGTGGTATTAAGGAGTAGTGACACACACATGCCCTGTACCAGTGGATATTTAACTAACAATTGGTGTTAAAGAGCAATGACCCCCCCCCAAGTGCCCTGAACCAGTGGATACTACACAATTTCTTTTCAAAAGAGCCTTAAGTGTCCTGAACCAGTGAATATGCTATTAACAATTGATATTAAAGAGTACTAACATACAGGTGCCCAGAGCCTTTGGATACTCTACTTAGAATTGGTATTAAAGAGCAGTGAAACCCAAGTGGTTTGAACAATTGGTATTAAAGAGCAATGGCATCCAAGAGGTTTGAACAATTGGTATTACACAGTAGTGACACACAAGTGCCATGAACAAGTGGATACTCCACTAGCAATTGGTATTTAAGTGTAGTGGCCCCCAAGTGGCCCAAACAATTGGTATTAACTGTGAGCCTTTGGGGCGAACGGCAGTGATACCGACAACAGTTCTTCAACAGCAAAAGCAGGTTTATTGAGAAATAAAGTGTTCAAAAGCAAAAATATCTCTCACTTCAGAGATTGCAGCAACAATGCAATAAATCAAAGTGGTTGCTTCACCAATTCAATGTAGGTCCAGGGCTGGGTACTCCAGCAAGCTGCAATTCCAGGGTAAGTCAGGTCCACTTTGCAGGGCATACAAGCCCTCCTCTGCTCATCCCCCACAAGTCCAAGTTTAGGGGTTGCAGAAGCCAAGCCCTTCGGCTTCAATTCAGTTCTTATGTTCATCACTGTTCAGTGCAGCCTGGGCTCCTTCCTTCAGGCTGGTCAACAGACACACTGACAGGCCATGTGGCTCCATTTATTCAGGCCTGAGATCAGGGAACAAACCTGAAAAGGATTAGGGAATATGACCTGGGTCCTGAAAACCCGGCATGGATCGTGCCAGCCTAGCAGGGCAAAAATACACACCATTTATGACATTCCCATACACTTTACCACATAACATACAAGTGGTCTGAACCAGTGGACACTACACAATTTGTTTTTTCAAAAGAGCCTTTAAGTGTCCTGAACCAGTGGATACTCCACTAACAATTGGTATTAAAGAGTAGTGACACCCAAGTGGTTTGAGCAAGTGGCATTAAAAAGTGACCCCCAAGTGGCCTGCACAATTGGTATTAAACAGTAGTGACACAAAAGTGCCCTGAACCAGTGGATACTCCAGTAGCAATAGGTATTAATTGGTACTGATACACAAGTGCCTTGAACCAGTGGATAATCCACTAACAAATGATATTAAAGAGTAGTGACACCCAAGTGGTTTGAGCAAGTGGTATAAAAGAGCAGTGACCCACATGTGGTCTGAACAATTGGTATTAAACAGTAGTGACACACAAGTGAACACTACACTAACAATTGGTAGTAAAGAGTAGTGACACCCAAGTGGCCTGAGCAAGTGGTATTACGTGGTATCAAACAGTAGTGACATATAAGTGCTCTGAACTACCAGATACTCCACTAACAATTGGTATTCAAGAGCAGTGACCCCCATGTGGCCTGAACAATTGGTATTAAGGGGTAGTGCACAGCGTGTGCAGCAGGAAGCGTGCTGCAAGCCCTAATCCTATTCTGAAGCCCCCAGACAATAGGTGTCCCCACCTCTATTCAAACTTTGCTTTTTCATTTTCACATACATGGTTTCTTTCACACCTCTTCTGAACTATTTTCAGTATCTAAAGTGCAAACATGACAGTCATCAAAGTTGGCCCTTTGGTGCTGCACCATCCGCTGGTATAACTGATGTTTGAACGCACATAGCTGTCCAGCCAATGCTCACTGCAATGCACTTCATACACAATGGAGGTTATGCTAAAGATTTAGGGAAGCAAGTTCAAGTCTGGGTGCAGCCTGCATCTCGTGAGCTTTTTAATTTTTACGCACATGAAAGTGCAACCAAAATATTTGCTCTAATTTTCCTAAAATATTACCTGCACATGTGATGGGGCATTTTTTGCACTTCTTTCATTAAAAAAAAGTAAAAACAGCATATGTTTCTCCCTTTTAGAATCAGCCACACGTCTCGCCCAACTGAATTAGTATAAGGGTCCCTGGGGCTCCCTTCCTGTTCACAAGTGATAAAAGTGAGAATAAATGCTACCCACTCCCCTGCTCACCACTTTAATAAAGAGAAAAACAGCAGTGTCATCTTGCATGCCCTAAAGGATTCCTTTGGTGTCTGTACTTTTAGAAGTCTCCTCTAAACTCTAGTTTGATCAGGGGTCTTCTAGAATCTTCCTATATGCTTGAAATCTGGTACTAAACAAAATAATTGTTTCTACAAACAAGTCTACAAACATATAAGACCACTGAAGACCCATCAGCATGCAAACACATACATTTCCACTGAGAAAATTAGGGGGACAATAGGTGTGACACATCTCAGCCCATCTGTGTACACATGTGAGACTTCACCAGGGACAAACTGACCAATAAAATGGCCATATGTTAATCAGATGTTTTAGCGAAACGTGAACTGAAAACCTTAATACTGAGTTGTTAGTCAGTGATTTTTTTTGTATACATGAATGAGAAATTTTACCAAGGAATAGTTTTGTAATTTACCATTCTGCCAGAGGTTTGCAGAAATGTCTTTTATTTCCAAATATCACATTCCATTTCTTGACAAAACCTTTCGAAATTTACAATATTGTCATCTGCAAAGAATATGTCACATTTCAAAAAACCCTGCATAATGAGGCAAATGCATGCTAGAAATAAAAAGCAATTACAGACACCAAGTTTAAAATAATTTAAAAAGATCATGTATTGAAATTTTATTTTTGCCCATTTATTATGAGCCTTTTTATTAGCAGTCCCATGGCCACAATGAGAAACAAAAAATTATTGTATTTTCCACTCCTTAAGACACACCTGACAATAAGATGCACCCAGGGTTTAAAGAAGGAAAATAAGAAAAAAAATATTCTGAACCAAATGGTTTGATAAAATCTTCCTCCCAATCACCCCATGCCAGGCAGTGTGCAAAATCCCTCATTACAGGCAGTGTGCGGCATCCCTTATCAAAGGCAGTGTGCAGCACCCCCCTTACAGGCAGTGAGTGGCATCCCTCATTACAGCCAGTAAGCAGCATCCCTCATTTCAGCCATTGAGCAACATCCCTCATTAAAGCCAGTGAGCGACAACCCTCATTACAGCCAGTGAGCAGCATCCCCCATTACAGGCAGTGAGCAGCATCCCTCTTTGCAGCCAGTGAGTGCCATCTCTCATTACAGCCAGAGAGCGACATCCCTCATTGCAGCCAATAAGTGGCAAATGGAAGTGTCTTATGAAACGGTAAATAAATAGTTCCTAATCATTTTTACTATTAATTGAAATTCTTTTCTATAAATCAGCAATTTTTGAATAATTATTTTCTTGTATAGGCTCAAAAGTATCTTTCCACAGTAAAAAGCATTTGGTTTAAAATGTTTTGAATTATATGTGGCTTTTAGTACCTAATGTTCGGAAAATCGGTTATTTTATAAAATGAAAACCAAGCCATGAAAACCAAGCATTAAAACAAGAACAGTGATTGTCTGAAACTTTCCAACATGTTCTTTTCTACCAAGATTGATCATTCGGCATTGAAAATTACTGTAATTTGTTCCAATCCTGAACAACAAAAGATTTGTAAACCGAAGTTTACAGTTATAGACACAATCCTTATGGATCCGTTTAATTATACAGTATATATTTCTAGCTCAAACCAGGCCAAAAGCCTTGCACAGCTGGAAAAAAATTCTCCAAAACTCACTTGTCTTATCTGCATGTATGATAGTGAATCATTATCAGCACTTATATTTGGTCAAAGTTGAAACGCAGATTCACAGACTTTGTCCTGGCAGCGGCCATCTTAAAGCACCCCTGAGACTTCCTTTCACAGCTTCCCAGACCTGCCTGGATTTAACTGACATAATCCACAATGCAGAGCTACCTGCAGCTCCTATTAACCCACCACCATATCAGTGATGATTCAACCTAGTAGCAAAATATACTGGACAGTGTAGCTAGTAACTAGGGGGTTATAATTTATATCTACTTTACAAGTGGTAAATGAACCAACTTGAGAGTGAGAACTGGAAAGTTTGTTTAGACCCCAAATACCATATCCAGTGGACATCTACAAACAGTTTTGCAACTTTTGGGATTAAATAGATTACTTGATTGGAGGGGGGTACAAAAGCACTACATTTAAGAACAATAGGCTTAGAGAAGTCTTGTGGAAGGAAGGCTAGGCTGTCTTCCATGTAAAAGTACACACAGAGACTGATTTATAAAACGTATGTGCCATTAAAAGCCATTTAGCAATAATGTTTTTTTCCCTTTTTGTAGATTGTTCTCCCCATATTTGCACACCTGCAGTTTTCCATATGGCTCTTTTCTGAAGCTTGCCACTTTTGGCTTTTAATCCATTTCATCAATTTATAAAGCTCTGTATGCTGCTTTTGTAGGTTGTATGCCTGTTTTTCTCTCTACTTTGGTCACCGGTCTGGTAGTGGTGAGCTGAAAAAAAAGACAAAATGAAGCCACAAAAAGCCAATGAAGTACAAAATTCTTTAGAATGTAACCAGAGCACAAAAAATCTGCACTTGCATTCTTTATGCTTACAGTTTGACCTACAGTCATGAGTCTGCCTGAGATGTCTCAGTATTGTAAAAATGTGGAAAAGTCACTCAAAACTTTTTTTTAGCACCCTACAAAAACACATGGTCTCTGGGATTAACATAAAACATTGAACAACTGTATCCAATAAGGGATGAATTAAATAACAAAAACAAGGGGGGGCAGTGTTAAACTGACTGGTAAGTGAGCACACATACTGTATATCATTTGCAGTGTTTAGATTCACAATATCCAAATTTCAGTTCATATGAGATACTTATTACATTTGGTAAATAAATTGTATTATATTAGACCTTTTCTGATGTTCCTCTCTAAACATCCCTCCCCCCTTCCTCATTGCCTTTTGGATGTCGGCGTTATCTAAAACGCCGACATCCGGCAGCATTCCCGGCCCCTTTGCACCCCCCTCTCCCCCTTAGCCGTGTCTGACTGATCACAGCGGGCTTAGCCATACTTACCTCTAGCCCTCCTCTGTTCAAAACTTGTGCATCGCCCCTCAGATCTGAGGAGCAGTGCATGACGGGACAGCAGCATGGTGCTGCCCAATGAAGACGGCGCAGTACCGAGGGATGCCGGAGCATGATGTGACCAGACAGCTAAATGTAAAGTGTTAAATTGTGAAACCAGAGGGGCGGGGGATGAGAAAGCCAGGTTTGGGGTGTTTTTATTAACTCCCCAATACTTGAAATGTTCCTCTTTAAACCTGTCTTTCTCACTCCTGAAATGTTTTTCATGTCACAGCTGAAACCAATGGTCTGAATAATCTGCACAGTGCAAAACATCATTAGCTCAATCTTTCGGTGCATCCAAACACACTACAAAACACATATATGCTAAAGAAGCACAGCCAGTTACATAGCATATTATTTTATTTTTGTAGGAAGTATAACTCAAAGCGGTATCCAGAGAATAAGATGTCAAAGTTCTCCATACCTTTCTGTATAATGGGAAATAATGTGAAAGCTTGTTATTTCATCAATTCTTTTATAAAAAGGTGTTCCATGGGGAAGAGGGGCACATCATTTGTATTTGAGTTTACTTTGATAATTAAGTACCAATTATATGATTGCTGGACCTTGTCAGGCTCCGCAATTTGCATGGATAGTGATTAATATGATTTAGCACAATGACCTCACTACTCAAACATGTATTAGCCCAATCAGACTCAAATTAAGTACAGCTGCAGAACTGCCCAATAGCAACACTCAGTCACTGAACTGCTGCCACTGCTTTAGCAAATGCCCATGACAGTGGGGGTAGATAGTTAGGGTAAACCAAAAGATTTATCAAGGTGAGGTTCAATTTTTGTAGGGATTTTCTTTTGAGTTTCGAGAGCAAGAAAGTGCTCTAAAAAATAATACAAAACTGTACCTGATTGGTGGGGTGCAGAATGTTTCCAATTGGTAACATTTGTAGGAAAGGCCACCCTATGCGGTATCCAGAAAACAATTGGCAAAGCTCTACACGCATCCCTATCCTGAGATGGAGAGTCTCCCCAGCCTCTCTTTGATGCCTCTCTTTTTCTGGATACCCCATAGAAAGGGGCAGTTGTGACCTAGAGGTAAGGGAGCAGACTTGCAACCGAAGGGTGGCAGGTTTGAATCCTGGTCCTGGGACATGACTGAAGTGCTCTTGAGCAAGGCACCTAACCCCGCAACTGCTCCCCGGGCGCCGTAATTAGGACAGCCCACCGCTCCAGGCATGTGTACACTCACTGCACGGATGGGTTAAATGTGGAGGACGAATTCCTATGTGTGCACAAGCATACAATGGCCATCTATGCATTAAAATTAAAAAATTAAAAAAAGCTGAATCTCAGGTACAGGAGCTTTTTGTGCTTTTGAGTGAGAAATGCTCTTGTGCACATAACTAAGGTGTTTAGCAGTTGTCAGTTCAAACGCAGTGGGAATGTTCCCTACACTTTGTACTTCTGCTGTGCAATCAAAGAGACGATGGGAAAGGTTAACTACCAGCCTAATTTTTAAAGTGCACGTTTCTATGCCATTTTGCGGAATTTTGTTGCCATTCACGTCCGCTTTGGCGCATCTGCTCCTTTTTTGTTATCTTTTCATAAACATACATTGAATGGCGCTGCAAGTGAAAATGTCTGTTCTTAAATAATCAACTTGCATTGGCGCACTAGCTTTATCCCTATAGGCCAACCTGTTTGTGTATCTATGGGCCCTTATGCTAGATTTAACAGCAGCACTTTGCACCATACAGTATTTGTTGATTTTGAAAATATGCATCCAATATTGGCTGTGGATCTTAAAGGGGCTGTTTGTCATAAGATCATAAAGTTATTTTAAAACATTGTGGCGATACAAATGTAGCAAACTTTGTAGTAGGTTTAGAACCATGTTTTGTTATTGAGGTTAGATGTATGCACTGGTGTGAAAATCAGGAGGGAGGAAAAGTGATTTTTGACAATTTGTACAAGAATAGCAAAAATGCGTTACCTAGTGGTATAATACCTCAGTATAGAGTGTGGATATTAATATAATCAACACACAAAGTATATGCTGAAGCACCAACCTCAAATAATAATAATATGAAGTGAAGAGGTGGCTAATTAGAACGGATATAGAGATGCTGAATAGCACCCACTGTAACTGTGGCAGAAATGCTACTGGATAAAAAAATGGCCTTCATGCACAAATAAAAGCAATTCTGTGAGTACTCACCTGTAGAATTGTTTTTGTTCCTGCATGGCACGGCCCGCTTCGGTATTCATAACTGATGGGTATTCCGCCACCAGGTGGCGCAGCAGCACTGCAGAAAGCTGTGGCAGCTCCCGGCTTCCTATAAAAACGGGACCAACCAACAAGTTCCCAGTGTAGACGAGCAGTGAGACAAGAAGCCAGGAGAGAATAAAGGTAAGAATGTAAAAAAGGTAAAAAACCTTAACTTGGAACAATCACCAGAAAGAGGCAACCAAGAACAACTATAACAAGGGTGGGGCGAAGCGGGCCGTGCCATGCAAGAACAAAAACAATTCTACAGGTGAGTACTCACAGAATTGCTTTTTTCTTTAATGCATGGCACGTCCCGCTTCGGTATTCATAACTGATGGGACATCCAAAAGCAGTGTCCAAAGTAGGGCGGGATCCCCAATGAGTAACAGCCAGAAGTTCAAGTCACTACCGCCTGAAAACCTTGTGGCCCAAAGCAGCATCAGCTGAGGCCTAAATATAAACCAAGTAAAAAACTTTGAAAAAGTATTAACAGAAGAAAAAACGGCCTTACAAACTTGTTCCACAGAAGCTTGGTGCTGACAAAGCTCCAAGAGAGTCCAATAGCACGCATGGAAAGAGCAGTCACCCTAAAGGGAGGAGTCTACCCCTTAGCAGAATAGGTTTGAACCATCACCTGACGTATCCACTTACCGACAGTGGATCCAGCAGGAGGCAAACCATTCCCAGTCTCAAAGTGAAACAAACAGAAAAATTAGACTTCCCAAAAGTCTCCATAGCACCAAAAAGAACATCAGAGCCCAGACCACATCCATAGAATGCAGAGTCTGCTCCATGGAAGTAGCTAGATTGGAACACAATGAAGGCAAGACAATGCCTTGAATAAGATGAAAGGCATACCCAACCATAGGCCGAAATCTGGCCTAAGTCTAACATCGCCTAACTCTAAAGACACTCAAAATAAGTATTTTTGATGAAAAAAACACCGCTAATTCAGAACTTACAGAGGCGATAGTTATACAAAAAGGGGGGCTACTCTAGGAGTCAACAAAGGGGCAAGGCGGCCTCAAGGATAGACTCAAAAGGAGGCCCCTGCATAACCAGTAGCCCCAGATTCAGGTTCTAGACAGATAGCAAGGCTACCTGGGGGGACGCACGTGAAAAAAACCCATGCACCAGCAGAAAATGGCAAGGGCCTGTTGGAAAAACTTTTCCAGAGCTACAAACATGGCCCTAGAGTGTACTTAAGACGAAGGTCCAAATTCAACCAAGTTGCAAGGGGAAGGCATGACCGAATTATTAGACAAACCTAGCACAGGAGCGTCCACTTCAGGAGGAAAGGACCACCTTTTGACAAGATCAGAAGGAAAGGGATACCTTTTATCCAGCCCCTTGGGCACAGCAGGCAGTCTGCTGGGACGTTCCCATTCCTTAAGCACAAGGGAGGTGAAGTGTTCCTGCTCAGGGAACTCTAGACGCTGTTTACCAGGGCGAAAAAGCTCCCCTTGCTTTCTCTTAGCGACCTCGTGAGCAGCAATGGGCAAAATTTCAAAAATATGTGACAGCAGATTATCAGTGTCCTCAGAGTACCATGAATCCTCTCCGGACACAGAACCAGGGTCACTATCGCAACCCTCCTGCTTGCTCCCAGAGGAGTCAGAATCCTGGGAAAGCTCCCCCATCTCAAGGGGGTGACATTCACCAAATTCATCAATCCCCACATACATTTCAGGAAGAGGGGAGGATCCGGGATCCAGGTGCCGCTTCTTACCAGAAGACTTCCTAGGAGCAGACTTGGCAAGTTGTTTCTCAAGTTTGGCCACTCGCATAGCCAAATCAGAGCTAGACTCTCTGCTAGTGTCCCCCTCATTGGGACCCAATTGCAGGAGTGGGGAAGTAGGTGAAGCCGAGGGAGGCGCAGAGCTGGGAAGCGAAGCAGGCAAACCAGCTTGGAGCGCAAGGACACTCTCAGCGCACGGCACGCACACCATGACACTGTTACTCACAGGGGACACCCCACACATGGAACACAGCCGGGCTTGCTATCCCCAGAGGCCTCCATATATCCCCACAAGTCCGCTATCCCCAGAAGCCTCCATACATATTAATACAGGCGCAATAGGCCAGTAGTGGGCAAAGGCCACCCCGGGATGCCCTCCCATGGGATACCCCCAGAAATAGTGAAGGGGGATGAGGGGAGGGAAGGAGTGGAGCCGGAATATGCCACAACCCAATGGTATCCCGCCTGAAAGACATAAGTAAAGAAACATATAAGCATCCCGCAGCATATGCACTCTGAATAAAAAAACCCCCAAGTGGGACTCACGGACCAAAGACACCGCTGGGTCACTCAGGCCCAGACCGCAGGATAGGCAACACACCGGAGGAAGCAGCACCGGGAGAAATCGAGACACGCAGCTCTCTAAAAATGGCGCCGGCAGAGGTACCTCGAGGGGCGGGCCGTGGGGAGACGACGCGATACGCGTCACCAAGCGGCAACCGCCCCCCCCCCTCCCAAAGAGCGCGAGAACGGCGCTCATGTGACACGCCTGGCGCCATGCCAAAGCAAAATCACCTCAGGTTATAGCGCCCACAGCTGCGGAGCATAGTACAAAGCGGCGTAGCAGCTAAAAACACCAAAAAACACACAAAGAACGTCAAAACACCACAGATATTACTCATCGCCACTACCACCCCCCCCCCCCCCGAACAAGTCAGAGAGGGGAGGGGAAGAAGAGAGGGACAAGGAGGCAGCGGCGAGCATCCATGGCCAGGGAGGGACCCCAAAAGGAAAATAAGGGGACACAGTCCCCAACAACTCACCCCCTCAGAAGCTAGGGCAGGAACTCCACATCCTAAGAAGGTTCACCATAAAGCCTATGGCCGCTACCCTTTGTGGCACAGGGTCTGCAGGTGGGAGCTGCGCTCCAGGAGCACTTGACCCTAGTGCTCTTCTACCCTCACCCGATCTGTCAGCCGAGGCTGGGAGGCAAGTAGGGTCCAGAAACGGATGGAAATAGACATGCAGAGCCACAGGCTTGGTTGCCCCGCTCACCTGCGCAAGAGAGATAGCCATCTTCTAACTTCGCAGTGTCACTGCAGAGACAACACTGGGAACTTGTTGGTTGGTCCCGTTTTTATAGGGAGCCGGGAGCTGCCAAAGCTTTCTGCAGTGCTGCTGCGCCACCTGGTGGCGGAATACCCATCAGTTATGAATACCGAAGCGGGCCGTGCCATGCATTAAAGAAAAACACTGCTGTGACAATATGATCTAGAAATTATCATACAATTGTTTAAGACTATAAGACTAAGCTATTGAAAGATTCAGTGACTTCCTCATGTAATATATATATATATATATATATATATATATATATATATATATAGTCAAAAGTAGGCAGCTCCATTATACAGCCTACGCTTGCTTTGTTACCAGGAAGGGGCATGCATTATGCTGAGTTGTCAGTGGCCCCCTGGGGACCTAACCTTTTAAAAAAGATCTTTAACTCACTGGAAAAATGATGTACCTTGCCTGTAAAAATGCTTCGACACTCTGAGCCCAATGGCAGTCACAAAGGGACACTTGGCCCAGGGACTTGCCCCCTCCCACAGGCCAGCAATTATTCACTGCCCCAGATACTGAACCAGCCTAAATAGGACCCATGCACCAATGCCAACTGGAGCTGTAGCAGTACATCTAGCAGCCTGGCTCACAAGACATCCGACATCCGTATCAAGCTCCAAGAGTGCCACAGATGACCCGATGGACTCAAGACAAATTTGGGGGACCTGGTTGGGCTGTGTGGGGAACAGGTCGGAGATGTGACCCGGACGGTGCCACGTCAGCCCCCTTACAGCCACACCACTCGCTGACATCTGGAGGCACTGACTGTGTCCCCTTATGCAACACAGCCACAGTCAATAGTAAGTACAATTTTTTTGCAGATGCATATCTCCACTTAATCAGTAGTGACAACAATAGCAATAGTACAATTTGCTGACCAGGTGTCTGGTACATATTTTTTGACATTATAGATGGTGAAGGTGCAATTAGGATTTTATATATAGATGGTGAAGATGCAATCAGGATTTTGTATCCGTTCCCTAGCCCGCTGACATACAGTCAGCTTACAGTGACCACATGGGACTTCCAGGTATTATGATGTGTTCATATGAACTATGGTGAAATAGGTTATTGTGATGATTATTTTCACTAAATTGTTTTTGTTGTATGTTTTTCTTTTCTTCTCCCTTTGTCTCTCTCCCTTTCCCTCCCCTTGCACCGTATAGGTGGAACTGTATAGACACTATGTTAAGGTGGGATGGATTTTTAAAAAAACGAATAGAAGTGCAGAGGAAGCCCTAAATAGGGCGAAACTAGTCCACCTCCACCGCCAAACAAGATTATTCACCAAACTGTCGTATGTTTAATGGTACTATTATGTTTGTACTGTACTAAGGAACTCCCTTGTTTTATTCTATTGATCAAGCCCATATGCTGTAAGGGTTTGATCCATGTTATATATACATTGTATTCATTTTCATAACATATGGTATGAAATTATCCCCCTTTTTTGAATATGAATGAGTAACAATAAAATGTGCATATATTTTTTATATTTCTTGGTTTAACTTGTTTTTTGTTAATGGCGTGGTCACACTTGGAGGTCTTATAAATCTGGGGTTGACCTATACCCAGTTGTTTTCCTTTGTATCTAGATTATGTATTTAAGACCCCAGTGAGTATCAGCCAATATCACTAAATGAGGTATTAAGGAGTGGGTCACTTTTCTCTATACTGAGGTAGATTGAGACAAGTTTTCAGCCTTTACCATCATTCCTCAGGGTTTCAAATGGTTGATTTCGGGCTAGAACCCGTATAGGTAGGGGATAAATATCCCTCATGTTTGTGAACCCCCAATTAATTCAAGGGACACGCAGTTGACCTACGACTGCATTTGGAGGGTTTTTTTTTTTTTTGTGTTATTATTATTTGAGTTTGTGCCCAGTGGGGTCCAACGTTGTCCAAAAATAGACCAACACAGCCAACAGCTGATAGCAATAGATGATCAAATCAAGAAATTAGGAAAAGAACTAGAGATCTTTAACAAAGATGAGTACTTTACCAAAAGGGACACCAATATTAAGATGGGGATAGAGAAAATAAACAAGGAAATCATCGAGACTAAGGAACACAAACTCCAACGAGACACAATAGCCTACAAACAATCTAAAGCCTATATCTGGCCGGGTACAGAGATCAGAAAAACCAGGAGGGATTTTTTTCCTAGACAATACTCATCTTCCGATTCTTCATCATCGAGAGAGAGGTCCAATAGGAGACCTAGGGATCCCCAGAGAGGGTATATGCCCCAACGCTGGGAGGATTAGATAGAGGCCCCACCGGACGGGAACATTTGTCTCGCCGGGGGGAGGTCATGACTAAAAGGAAAAATGAAATCTTACGTGGCACAGGTACATTGACGATATTTTTGTGTTATAGACTGGCCCCAGACAATTACTTGAGGAATTCATTCAAATTATAAACCAAAATAATTTAAATCTTAGATTTACTTATGAAGTCAGTGAATATAGGATTAATTTTTTGGACCTGACAGTTTATGTCGATGCACAGGGTCAACTCCATTCAGACTTCTTTAGGAAGACCTCAGCTGCGAATACAATCTTAAGAGCTACAAGTTTTCACCCTCAGCATCTACTGCGTAGCATTCCATATGGAGAATATCTCCGGGCTCGCAGAAACTGCACCAATGACAGTAGTTTCAAAAAGGCAGCAGATGGGATCAGGGATAGATTGTCTCAAAGAGGGTATAGTAAAAAAAAAAAAAAAAAAAAAAAAAAACCTTATCGACTGCGTATAAAAAAGCCCTTGCGAGGCCCCGAACGGAAATATTGTATAAACCTAAGGTTAAACCAAAGGAACGACCACTGGCTATTACCCTCACATATTCGGCACATCATCACACACTTAAAAATATTTTCCAACGACACTGGCATGTGCTAATGAACGATCAGAAACTCAGGGAGATTTTACCAACTAAACCACAATTTATCTTTAGAAGGACGAGAAACCTTAGGGACAAATTGGTTAATAGTCACTACACAGAGCGGGATCGCATGAAATGTTGTAAGACCACGGGCACCTACCAATGTCAAAAAAGGTGCAGCTGTTGCCAGTTTATTAAATCAGGCAAAACTATTAATATACCTGGACAGGAAACGATTCGATCTCAACATTTTGTCAACTGTGAAGCTTCCCACGTGATATATGTACTAACATGCTCATGTGGGGGTTTCTACATTGGAAAAACCAATAGACCCCTGAAAAAGAGGATCTATGAACACCAGTACGATATACGTACAGCAAATGTAAAGACACCCATAGGACGCCATTTTGCCCGTTTTCACAACCGGGAACCGAAAGGTTTGATGGTTCAGGGACTGGATCCGATCCACCCACACATCAGGGGTGGTAATGTAAAAAAAATTACCCTTCAGAGGGAAACTCGTTGGATCAGTAAAACAAAAGCCCATGAACACCCTGGCCCTAACGAGACGATTAGTTTCGCCTCATTTCTGGGTTAGGGCTTGCTATAGCATAGCAGGTCCCCATTGTTGGTTAGTTCTTCTCCCTTTTTCCTTTTTTTTTTTATTTTTTTTTTTTTATAATATTAATGTATTTTGTAACATGTTTGTAACATTCATTTAACATTACTGGATATTTATAATCCTGTGTAGTACAAGGAGTATGTGATATTGGGTGATATAACAAGCTTTTTTGGGTGTTTAAATGATTTTGTACTTGCTAGATCAATTTCCCTGAACATCGGCTGTCTCATGCGTCATATGGGCTTTGACCTAAGTAGACCCTAGATGCATTGGGCAATAACTATTAGTAATCCCAATTAAAAGGCAACCTACCTTGACAGATCGGAGCAGGGAACGGATGCCTCCCGGCTGGCATCGGTGACCGCTCACTGTTCGCCCGTGTTTCCGCGTTTTCGTGGGGGCCCGGGCAGGCGTGCACTGTCGGGTGCGGCGCGCCTCCGCCTGTCGGGGGGGACTGTGTCTCTTCGCGGGCGGGGAGTGCGGGCTGTTGCCCGTGTATGCCGGTTGTTTCCAGCTCGGAGCGCCGATGTCGGTCGGGGGGCGGGGCGCCCTCCCCTTGGTTCGGCCTCCTCTCTCCTCCCCCCCCCATTGCGCCACCCTCCATTACGAGTCGGCGGCACTTTCGGGTATGGCGGTGATGTCAGCATTGCTGCCCGCCAGCCCCGGAAGTAGTCCGCGTCTCTAGGATGACGTTGGCGCGCCGGACTACAAGGGCGCGCCACGTGCATCCTTCACATTCGGGCTGTGTGGGGAACAGGACGGAGATGTGACCCGGACAGTGCCACGTCAGCCCCCTTACAGCCACACCTCGCTGACATCCGGAGGCACCGACTGTGTCCCCTTATGCAACACAGCCGCTGAATCAATAGTAAGTACAATTTTTTTGCAGATGCATATCTCCACTTAATCAGTAGTGACAACAACAGCAATAGTACAATTTGCTGACCAGGTGTCTGGTACATATTTTTTGACATTATAGATGGTGAAGATGCCATTAGGATTTTATATATAGATGGTGAAGATGCAATCAGGATTTTATATCCGTTCCCTAGCCCGCTGACATACAGTCAGCTTACAGTGACCACATGGGACTTCCAGGTATTATGATGTGTTCATATGAACTATGGTGAAATGGTTATTGTGATGATTATTTTCACTAAATTGTTTTTGTTGTATGTTTTTCTTTTCTTCTCCCTTTGTCTCTCTCCCTTTCCCTCCCCTTGCACTGTATAGGTGGAACTGTATAGACACTATTGTTAAAGTGGACCAACACCCAGGATTTTGACTATCCTGGATTTTGGTCCACTTCAGCGGGGCACCCCGATCGGGGGTGCCCTGCTGTGTGAAACCCCCCAGAAAGCCCCAAAATCTTACCTGTCCCCGCTCCCACGTGACTGGACGGTCCAATCCCCGCCAACATCCAGGCGGGGATCAGGAACGTCCAAGCGGCTGCCGCCGCCGCCTCCCTCGCGTCACTTTCGGCGCGCGCGCGCCCCCGCCGGCCATTCGCAGACGGCCGGCGCGGGCGCGCGCACGCCTACAGGGGCGCGAGGGAGGGCAAGCGATTTGGGGAGTCCGGGGGGGTTTCACCCCGCGGGACATCCCGATCTCGGATGTCCCGCGGGGTGGGAGGTGATCGGCCCGGGAATCTTATAGATTTCCGGGCCGATCACCTCTCAGTGTTGGTCCACTTTAAGGTGGGATGGATTTTAAAAAAAACGAATAGAGGTGCAGAGGAAGCCCTAAATAGGGCGAAACTAGTCCACCTCCACCACCAAACAAGATTATTCACCAAACTGTCGCATGTTTAATGGTACTATTATGTTTATACTGTACTAAGGAACTCGTCCCTTGTTTTATTCTATTGATCAAGCCCATATGCTGTAAGGGTTTGATCCATGTTATATATACATTGTATTCATTTTCATAACATATGGTATGAAATTATCAGTGATAGCTGTTTTTCATTAGAAGGGGGGAGGAATGGTTTAACTGCCTCCTTCCCCTTCTTTGAATATGAATGAGTAACAATAGAATGTGCATATATTTTTTATATTTCTTGGTTTAACTTTTTTGTTAATGGCGTGGTCACACTTGGAGGTCTTATAAATCTGGGGTTGACCTATACTCAGTTGTTTTCCTTTGTATCTGGACCTGGAAAGCACTTCCTGATCGGACAGAATGCACAGTGTTTTAGTTACGAAACTAGATGCCATCAGCATGGAAATTAAAGCACTGCCCTTAAAAGCTGATAAGGAGATACGGAGCACTGCCCTCAAAAGCTGATAAGGAGAGCATTTTTAAAAAGGACATATCCACCTTAAAGAAGTCGGTGGCTACCCTAGATACTCGTGCATATGGTGTTCAGCAATCACAACAAACATAAATTGCTGACCTGCAGTGTTAAGTGGATTCACAACAATCTTTACTAACCTTTACTCCAGTACTCGTTTCTTCAGATGGATGATCAGGAGAACGAGAACAGAAGAAATAATATACACATAAAGGGCCTGCCGGAAGCAAAAGGACAAAATCAGTTACAACAGACGGTCATGGCGATCTTTAACAATATCTTGGGCAGGCCACTGACTTCAGAGTTTCGAATGGACTGTATCCATAGGGATCTAGGACCCAGGCCATCAGATAGGGACAGGCCACGGAATGTCGTATGCTGCATTCATTATTATCAATTAAAAGCGGAAATTCTCAAGAAAGCATGGGACTGCGACCAGATCTCCTTTGATGGTGCAGCCATGCAGATTTTTCCTGACTTATCTAAAAGGACTCTCAACATGAGATGCTTACTGAGACCCCTACTCACCAAAATCCAGGAATCAGGGGCTACATATAGATGGGGCTCATTTGTTTCACCTACTCGTCTGAAAAGAAATAGATGAGTTTGCTTTGAAAACCCTCCTGCAGGGAAAATCTCCCGCAGCTCTTTTCAAGGCTGGAGTGCCCTCCGATGCAGGTTCCCAATTGGTTGGCTACTACAATCCCCCAGTGAGCCAATGGGCCCTAAGTCACTTTGACATTGGTGTCTCCAGGGACATGCAAATGTAGGAGAAGAGGGAAACTTTCATATTTAGTAGGGTTTTATGTTTATTGGGAGGATTGTTTATAAAGTGTGTACATGCACCTTTCAGGAAACAGGAGATACCCCCTGTGGTGCCCTGGGGCAAAGTGTGGGCCCGCCTCCCCACTCTGGTTCTTTTGTTTCCTCTTTTCTTCCCTTTCCCCTTGGCAGGGGCGCGCTGGGCTCAAGGGGTGCCTCAAGTTCAGGATAACCCTAGCAAAGCAGTAAATTTATGAGACATGTTGGTAAGAAGTTACTGAGATTTTATCCTACCTTTCTCTTGGTTACTAGTTTTCAAGTTAATCCCTTGGTTCTTCAGGTTAATGCATGGACCCCAAAGTGTCTATATACAGTTAGTTTAGTTAGATTTGTTTCATAGCCACTGGTGCACGGGGATTGCCTGACCTCTTGTGTCCACCTCATTCTTTAACCTAGTCCACCTCTTTCTTGGGGTTTTGCTCCTATTAAAATGTTTTTGGAATCTTCTTCCATTTAGATCCCACTCACATTAGGGTGAGGGGATATATTTTCTTTAAAAAATATTTACTGTCAGATGATTTACCACAGTTGAAACTTTTAAACCTTGAAACTTTGTCTTATATCCCTTCTTTCTACTTTCTTTCACCCCTCTTCCTTCTATAACCCTTCGCCTTTCTACCCCATCCCTTGAGTTAATGGACAGTGTGAGTGCAACATGGCACATCAGCAGCGAGCTCCCCATGCCTTGCAGTGGTCTCCGTACGTGTACATTGGCATTATCTGTGGTCAGACTAGGCTCCACTCTTCTTATTCCTAGAACTGCCCAGTCAAAGCTTCCTGGAACTGTCGACTGAATGACAATATTTTTAATGATACAGCATGGAGGCTATAGCAACAGCAATCACACACTTCCAGCTGGACCATGAGAGAGACCAGACGAGCCTCCCCACACAATTGGAGACATATTAATTTAACATGGCACGGCACGACATATAAAAAGTAATGTGAACATATGTGAAAATATGTGAACTCACGAAACAGATCTCGCAATTGGAAAGAAAACACCTTTCCATGTTGCCAACGCCCACAGATAAGAGGAATGTGTTGTTGAGGTTGGTTGTTGGATCAAACCTTTCATGAGTTCAGTAACCAATGTGGTCGTCCTCTGGCTAGATTACTACACCCTCGTCAATCTAACTCATACATCCCTTTAGTGTTGGTTCACAACCTCATACAAAATGCAGACCTTTTCAGCAAGTACTATGCAGAACTATACAGTATAAAGGAAGAGGCTATTTCTCTAGAGAGAACTAATGCAAGGAATTTGAGGGCTAAGTACATTTCAGAGACACTGCTCCCAGTGCTTCCCATGGAGGAAAGGGAGCAATTAGAGGAACAATTAATTCATTGATTAATGAACTGCTTGTGACAATCACATCCACTCCAGTAGGAAGGAGTCTGGGGCTTCACCGCCAAATTTTATAAAAAATGTAAGAACCAATTGGCACCTATTATGTTGAAATCTTCTAATGTAATCTCAAAGAACTGCTGGTTCCCTAGTCAGTCCATGGAGGCACATGTAGCAGTATTATCTAGGCCAACGGTCAATGGCATGATCCATTTTTAGGCCCATAGCCTTAATCAATATAGACATTGTTTTTCTCAAGAATGATAACGATCAGGCTACAACCCCTATTGCCTTCTCTAGCGCACCTAGATCAGGTGTGTTCCAGCAAAGGAAGGAAAGCTCAAGACAATTCTATTAAGACTATATTGTTGAATGCTTGAGCAAAAAATCCGGTATCCCCATGTGTCCAATCTCAGCCGATGCAGAGAAGGCATTTGACCGGGTGAATTGGAGCTTCATTAATCCCACGCTTCAGCAGACTGGACTGGGCCCCAACTTAAGGGCCAAAATACAGGCACTCTACAGAAACCCATCAGCTAAGATCCAGGTCAGTGGCATCTTATCCCCTTTATTCACTATATAAAACAGCACCATTTGCAATAATGTTGATATCAGGGGATTACAGGTTAAGAATAAAGAATATAAGATGGCTCTACTTGCCGATGATCTTCTCCTCTATGTTTTGTCTTTGCATAAAACAATCCCCTTAATTCTTGCAGAATTTGACCATTTCAGTAGAACCAGCAATTTCAAGGTGAACTTGAGCAAAACTGAAATCCTCAACATTAATACCCCTCCTTTGCCAACTAGGTGATTGCAGGAAATTTGCCTTTTAATTGGTGCCTGGGAGCGTTAAATTATTTGGGAATAAAGGCCGACACCACACAATTATACGCGCTCAATTACGAACCACTCGTTCAGTTCCCCAAAATGGATGTGGTACCACAACTTACAGCTTAACAGATTTCAGACAGTCCCAGGGTACAGGGGCTGGGTTATAGTTATGCTTTGCACAGACAAAGCAGAGCTGGGGTCAGGAAAAGGACAGCAATCCCAGAATGCAGAGCAGCATAGTCAGAAGACATTTCCTGTCTGCAGACAGTCTCCACGGCCACCATCTTGGATGTTAAGAGGTTCAAAAAATGCAACAGGCGCAGGTTGGATGATTTTTAATGTGGGCAATCTGTAAGTACAGGGTGGGGGAAACATACAAGATAGGCTCTTATTCATTGTGAAGATCCAGTTTAAAGGTTGCCAAGAAGAGCATGGGCTGAGGCATGGGTTGAGTGTTTCCTAGATCCCAGGACAGTTGTAGGCATATAAGGCTAGGCCTTTTGAGGCACAGGAGGTTTTCTCATGTGCAGATGGTGATGGGGAATGGGATACAGCTGTTAGTGACGGAAGGAATTACTTTAGCCTTCAATATAAAATTTGTCAAATAAGTAATTCAACAAATTTAATACTGTATAGCAATATGTATGACACATTGACCAATGACAATAGAAGTAATAGTATGCTCACATAGCAATGTTATCTTTCTCTTTTTCTTTTCTTATAGATTTTTCTATTCTTGTGTTTTTTCGTGCAGTGTTGTAGTTCTAGTATGTTCTAGATGTTCGATGTTTAAATCTTCTTGTGAAAAATTCTAATAAACTTAGATATATAAAAATGTTACTCCAGCAAATTTGAGTAAAATGATTTACAGCAATGACAAAAATTTCCTGGCGGTTCTACAGGTGTGGTGCAGAATTTTTCCAATGAGGAAGACAAATTTACATTTAATTTTTTTAAATAAAAGATAACGTTTTTTATGATACGTTGAGTTAAAGTTAGAAATTTTGTCAAAACTCAAGCTCTCTAAATACCCCCTATGGTTAGAGAATCCCTCTCTAACTCTAAAAATATTTTTAGGAATATGAAGAATGTGGTAAAAAAAAACTAAAATAAATATGTGAAGTTATGTAAAGTCAAGAATATGGTGCAGGAAATGGTTTACAGCTGTTCAAAACACTACTGAGTGTCTGTATGAGGTCACATGAAATTTCTAGGTACAAAATGTGTTGAAATGCAAGTGGGTCACATGATAAGCAGCTCTTATCCAGGAACATGCTAACTTCCTTCCATGTTATCCCCATTGGGAACTGTGTACAATGAGCCATTTCAAAGCATCTCAAAATATCCCATTATATGTTGGTACCTTATGTATTTAAAGCAAGAAAAGATAGTGGGATGACCCCCCCACCATATCAGTGTTTCCACCCTACTTGAATTCAAAAGAGTGCTGGTGGTGAGACAGGCAGTATACAGAAAACACCTCTCAACTTATGGCAGAAAAGTCCCTAATTATGCCTTTCTCTGCACCTTGTCAACCCCCCCTCAATTTAACATACCACATAGCACCTTTATTAATAAGTAATTAAAAGCTGGGTTTATAGCATAAATCATGCCTTTTGCCCTTCTACATACATCATAAAATTACCACAATTAACAGTACATTTTGTGTTACATATTTAAAGTGGACCAACACCCAGGATTTTGACTATCCTGGGTTTTGGTCCACTTCCCCAGGGCACCCCGATCGGGGGTGCCCCGCTATGTGAAACCCCCCAGATCTCCCGATAAAACTCACCTCACCCCGCTCCTACGGCGCATGCGCGGCCGCTCGTCCAATCAGCGCGCTCGGAGCCAATGAGCTATGTGCGTCTAAGCAGCGTCATAGCTCAGCGGCTCCGAGCGCGCTGGTGGCCGCATCTCCCGCTTCTCTCTAACAGGGAGCGCGCCCGCACATGTGCCGTTGGACCGGTATTCAGGTAAGGTTTGCGGGCGTCCTGGGGGGTTTCACGGGGAGGGATTGGATAGGCCCAGGAATCTTATAGACTCCCGGGCCGATCCTGCTGGGTTTTGGTCCAATTTAATGTACAAAATTGTGAAACAGGTCTTTTTCTTGCCAACCGGTGCTTGTTTCCATTTTGTGTATTTTCAGCAAACATGTTTTCATGGCTGTAATTTCTGGGTCGTGGCTGAGCTAGGAAGCTTTGTGAGTGTGCTCTTCTGTGGCTTTCCGTGTTTGCTTATGCTGTGAGCATCAAGGGACAAAGTAGCTGTTTTTTTGCTTCGTCCTGGTGAAATGAAACTGAATGAAAGGCCAAACTCTGGAGCCCTGCAATGGTACCCCCAGCACTGCAGGAAATGGAGGAGAGGCACATGGGACAGGCATTAGGAGGGTAGCTTGCTGTCTACTTATTGGCTTTGGGTTTATAGTCCCTTTAAGGACTGCGCTGTTTCTAAAGATGTTTTAAATGTTAATGCACTATAGTTTGAACATGTTTTCAGCTCATGAGGGTTGATTCAGAGAGACATAAAAAGACTTTCATTTTTGTGTAGATCTGTTTTTTTTTAAATGTTCCCGCTCTCGTATGAGTGTACGAGTGATTCTAAGCATGCATCGCAAGCCTTCTGTAAAGTCTTCGTCCGTTCGTATGCCAACGAGAATGTCATTTTCCAGCTTTCGATTTCCGTTTATGTTACTCATGTTGCAACATAGGCTTTCATTTTTGCCTTTTTCCATCGTCTCCTCCCACGAATCATTTACGTTTCCCGTTCAGATTCAGATTTCCTTTTTCTATAAATAATCGTCCAGACGACAAACCTTACGACCTTACGCCTGCGCACTACAAACTTAAATCATTAATGTGCTCGCCTACATATTTGGTTCACTCACTTTTGCTACAATGCTTAGCTAAATCATTTCGCGGTCAGTATATTCTTGCATTTCCCACCCCTAAAACTTACCGAAATCACTTCGCGGTCAGTATATTCTTGCATTTCCCACCCCTAAAACTTACCTAAATCACTTCGCGGTCAGTATATTCTTGCATTTCCCACCCCTAAAACGTACCTAAATCACTTCGCGGTCTCATTCTTTTTGCATTTCCCACCCCTAAAACTTACCTAAATCACTTCGCGGTCAGTATATTCTTGCATTCCCCACCCCTAAAACGTACCTAAATCACTTTGCGGTCTCAATCTTCTTGCATTTCCCACCCCTAAAACTTACCTAAATCACTTCATGGTCCTGCGAATCTTCATCTCTAAATATTTTTTGCCCCATTCGTTTTGTGGTAACCAACCCTTAATGAATGCATTTAGAAAAGGAAATGACACAGAAACAGGTTTTTGTGTTTTTTTTTTTTTAATCTGAAATGCCACTTTGTGTTGCCCTTTTTTTTATAAATATTTTGTATAAAAATGTAACAACTTTTTTTTTTAAAACTATATACATAGCAATGGCAGGACCCAGAACATTAGTCTTCATCTGTGTTCCCCAACGAGTCAGCTCCTGCATCTCAGTCACCAACTCAAGGACCCTGGCACTCATTTGTGCCACTCTGGCACGTGTGGTCCCTGTATAAAAAAGAAAAATACATTATTTGTTGGCAAATACATGTTTAACAGCTGTGGATGGAATGTTTATTAGGATGCAAGCTAACTCATGAGGCCATATGTCATTATGCTAAGGAATTAATCAAAGGAAGAGGGCATATGTCATTATGCTAAGGAATTAATCAAAGGAAGAGGGCATATGTCACTATGCTAAGGAATTAATCAAAGGAAGAGGGCATATGTCATTATGCTAAGGAATTAATCAAAGGAAGAGGGCATATATCATTATGCTAAGGAAATAATCAAAGGATGAGGGCATATGCCATTATGCTAATGCCATTGACTATGGCTTTAGGTATCTTGGTGATCATGTCAATTCCCACATACTCAAAATAATGACATTACAACTTACTTCGTTGGTGGCTGAGGTCTGATTCGGGGACCACTCTCCGTTCTGGGACCTGCCACTGCTGGGAAGTTGAGGCTGTAGAGACATGTCAAATAGGGTCACTTTTAATGTCAATAGTAAGTAAATGACAATTTGAATATGTGTGACATCACCCACCTTCTCCATGTGCCTCCTGGGCCTGATCTGCTGCAGTCCCTGCTCAGGATCGTTAACCCACTACAGAATCATCTAGAAAAAGAGATTAAGGGAATCAGCTTTGCTTTTAATAGCATGTATGTGTGTGCGGTTGCATTAAGAGTCACATACCAGAGGCTAATGGCTCCGTCGCTTGGTACGACTCTCTGCCCACGCTGTGACACCCCTCCTCTGTAGAAAGGTCCAGGGGCTGGTCGGAGGCCGCTACAGAGGAGGGGTAGGAACGTTGCCCTGGAGATCCACCACCTTCACTTTCTGCTGCAGATTCATGCAGCACTGGTCGGCCTGTGCGCCTCCGGGTGCGTCGGATTCGGTACTCTATTTCCAACACTAGAAAAGAAAAGCATTTATAAATAAAGGCCTACCTTCGGTATTGGTTACATATAGCATGCAATCGCTATATACTTACTTGGGAAATGGAGACCAAAAAATCACCGCAACCGGGGCATGTGGAGTCGCTTCAGGTCCGACCAATGCTGCATGATCTGTGTATGTGTGAAGGTGGTGTCCGTCTCCTGCTGGATCCTGGAAACGATCTCCAGGGTGACGTTCCTCTTCTCGAATGTGCTGGGCAGGTAGTCGTACCTGCGCTGAAGCATCGTCTAAAAAACACAAAATAAACATAGTTGTTAGCTAAAATTGCATACAAATATCTGTCACAATTAGATCAGTTGACTAAATGACATTCCCAAACACATTTCTAGCCTCAAACTATCCTTCTAGATGGAAGTGACTTGGTTCGCACATGTGCACACTAACTTCTGTTTGGCACGGACTTTTACAAACTTTTAAACAAAACAGTACAGTGGCCGGACACACTCGTACGCGAACGCGTAAGCGTCATACCCAGTCATTAGTATTTAAAGGGTCCTGGACACACAACTCATTCTCTTTGTGATTTTCAACATGCCACCAAAAAAAGGCATCGCTAAGGCCACACTAACCAAGGAGGCCACCAACAAAAGGCCCCAGTGGCCTGAGGAGCCTTCTTCCTCACGTCCGACCACTCGGTCACAACTACCTACTCCCAAGGTGCGGGAAACGCGCAGCCAAAGTGGCCAACCCAAGGCGACATTGGCCACCAAGGCTGCAAAACCCAAACCAACCACCAAAGCTAATGAGGGAGCTGCTAAGAAGAAGCCAACAACATCAAAGCAGGCAGGTACGCCGGCAACAAAGACCACTAAGAATCAGAGGGGGAGAAGCCCCATCCCCCAAAGAACACCCTCCCCTCCTCCCCGCCCTACCACATCCCTTCATAAACCACGCTCCACTGGCAAGGTCAGTAAGAGCCAGAGTGGCAGAAGCCCCAGCCCAGCCAGCACTGCCTCTCCAGCTCCATGTGGCCAAAGGTCCCATGGGCATCGAAGCACTAGTGGCAAGGCCCCAAAGAGCCACAGGGCCAGAAGCCCCAGCCCAGCCAGCACTGCCTCTCCTGAGTCACGTGCCATTACCTCCCATGGGCATCGAAGCACAAGTGGCAAGGCCTCAAAGAGGCACAGGGCCAGAAGTCCCACACCCCCGAGCACACCCTCTCCTCCTCGGCCACATTTGCTACCGGCACAGGTGGCAACCACCGATCCATATGCCACATCCACGCCTGGAAGTTCGGTGGCCACCCAGGCAAGGACCCCCAGTCAGATTGCAAGTCCAGTCCATTCGTTCTCAAGCCACATGTCGCACATTTCAACACCACAGAGCCAGCGCAGAATGTCCCCCGAATTGCCAGCATACAGAGATGAGCCAGAACAGCAAGCAATAGGCCGAACATTGTGGCGAGGACAGTTGAGTGGCAGGTTTGGTGAGTTCCAAACTCTCGCATTGGCAAGTGGGCTCACATTCCATTATGACGAG
The DNA here is from genome assembly GCA_027917425.1 of Gastrophryne carolinensis. Classification (NCBI taxonomy): domain Eukaryota; kingdom Metazoa; phylum Chordata; class Amphibia; order Anura; family Microhylidae; genus Gastrophryne; species Gastrophryne carolinensis. The sequence goes on along the minus strand of CM051240.1, from coordinate 169,023,230 downwards.
CTATATGGGTGAAATTCAAAATCTACAAGCAAAATGAGAAAGACACAAATCATGGAGGAGCTCACCAGACAGATCAATGCAGCGGGGGAGGAGCTTAAAGATGTGGAGCAGATACAGCGCAAAATATCTGACCTGAAGTATGCAGCATGGAAGAAACAGAATAAACGTCGCAATTACAGGTACATATTTGAGTTGTGCATTTTTCTGCTTGTTGTATTGACCACAATGCCCTAAATTTGGCAACCTCTATTTTTCAGCTTACAAACTGGTGGAGGCTTCCCAACAAAATTACAGTATACACGAGCTGAGGAGATGGTGCTGGGGTTGATACACCCCGTCGCATTAAAGGGCCTCTCTGGCAGACGGGACACGGACATCCCTACCATTCCTGCAGGTTAGTAATGTTTGTGTTACAACCGGATGAAACCAATGAAGCGTGGACCCACTGGAACTGCGGAACTGTTGGTGAGTACCGCGTCAGGGAAGCGGGGTCTAAGGAGCCACCGGTTTTCACCAGAGCCCGCCGCGAAGCAGGTTGGTCTTGTGCGGCTGATGACTCCCAGGTCGCTACCCCCCAACGGCGGCACAGTTCCACAATTTGCCGAGGTATTGTACAGCAGAGATAAACGATGGTCACGGTGAGTAGCCAGATTCAGGGCAGGCAGCGAGGGTTCAGCAGCGAGTAGACAAGCCGTGGTCGGGACAGGCAGCGGAGGTTCACAGACGAAGAGACAGACCGAGGTCGGGACAGGCAGCGGAGGTTCGTGGTCAAAAAGGTAAGCCGAGGTCATACACGAAAAAGCCACAGATTTAACTACAGGCATTCACGGAAACACACCGATAATCCGGCAAAGGGAGGAAGGGCTGGCCAGAATAAAAAGGAAGTGATATTACCGGATTGGACGGCCGGACACCAATTAGAGCTGCACTGGCCCTTTAAATTCCACAGTATTGCGGCGTGCGCCCCCTAGTGGCCGGGGACGTGCGCGCAGGAGAGGCAAGGAGGAAGAAGGAAGTGAGGGAGCCGCCCGCAGGCCCCGGCAGCCACGCCGGACGGAGGGCAGGACACCAGGTAAGCGAGGGGCGCTGCCAGGAAGGGACATAGCGCTCGGGCTAGGGGAGACCCGGCGGGGAAAGCCGCGGGGAGGAAGCGCGGCTCTCGCCCCGGGAGAGGGACGGCTGGAAGCGCCATGAGGCGTCTCCGCAGCGCTAGCCCTAACAGTACCCCCCCCTTAGGTCTCCCCCTCTTCTTAGGACCAAGGAAGTCTGAAATAAGGGTCCGATCAAGGATGTTTTCTTCCGGTTCCCAGGATCTCTCCTCAGGGCCGTAGCCCTCCCAATCCACCAGGAAATAGCGTCTTCCTCTGGAGATCTTCAAAGCAAGTATCTCTTTGACCGTAAAGGTATCTTCAGTACCTGCGACTGGCTTAGGTTCCAATAATTTGGGGGAAAAACGATTAACAGTCACCGGTTTGAGCAGAGAGACATGGAAGGAATTGGTTATGCGGAGAGAGGGTGGCAGATGCAGCTTGTAACAGGCAGGGTTGATACGTTGTTGGATCTTAAAAGGTCCCAAGAAGCGAGGACCAAGTTTGTAACTGGGGATTTTAAAACGAATATACTTGGCCGAAAGCCATACCCTATCCCCCGGAGAATATAAAGGAGGAGTCCTTCTCTTCTTATCAGCCTGGATTTTCATACGAGACACGGCTTGTTCCAGTGAATGCTGTGTTTCACGCCAGATGGAAGAAAACTGGTGCGAAAGGTCATCGACCGCAGGTACCGAGGAGGGCGTTAGTAAAGGCAGAGGAGGAAGGAGATGACGACCATAGACTATAAAGAAAGGGGATTTTCCGGTGGATTCAGAGTCCTTAAAGTTATAAGAAAACTCTGCCCAGGGCAGCAGGTCCACCCAGTCATCCTGGCGAGTGGAAACAAAATGGCGTAGATACAGCCCCAAAGTTTGATTTACCCTCTCCACTTGGCCATTGGATTGGGGATGATACGAGGAAGAAAAGTCCAATTTCACCTTTAATTGATTACAGAGAGCCCTCCAGAATTTCGATACGAATTGAACTCCCCTGTCGGAGACAATGTGGGTTGGGAGCCCATGTAGACGGAAGATGTGTTTAAGGAAATTCTTTGCCAATAGGGGAGCAGAAGGTAATCCAGGCAACGGAATGAAATGCGCCATCTTCGAAAATCGGTCCACCACTACCCAGATGACGGTATTGCCCTGTGAAGGCGGAAGATCAGTGATAAAATCCATGGCGATGTGAGACCAGGGAATGTCCGGAATGGGAAGTGGTTGGAGAAGACCTGCGGGACGTTGACGAGGGGTCTTGTTGCGCGCGCACGAGGTGCAGGCTTGTACGAATTCTGCGGCATCTTTTGCTAACGTGGGCCACCAGTAGTATCTGGAGATGATGGCGCAGGTCTTCTTGATTCCAGGGTGACCAGCAGTATGGGAGGCATGACCCCATTTTAGTATTAAAAGGCGACGAGAGACAGGTACGAAAGTCCTCCCCGGAGGACCTGATTCTAGAGCAGCGGGAGCAGAGTGAACCAGACGATCGGGGGGAATTATAAACTGCGGAGAAGAGACCTTATCCGAGACATCCGAGGAACGGGAGAGAGCGTCTGCCCTGATGTTTTTTGCAGCTGGACGGAAGTGGATCTGGAAATTAAAGCGTGCAAAGAAGAGTGACCAACGGGCCTGACGAGGGTTTAAGCGTTGTGCGGATTCCAGATAAGAGAGGTTCTTGTGGTCAGTAAAAATGGAAATTGGGAAGATAGATCCCTCGAGGAGATGTCTCCATTCTTCCAGCGCCAATTTGATGGCTAATAGCTCTCTATCTCCAATGGTGTAGTTCCTCTCGGCAGGAGAGAAGGTTTTAGAAAAGAATCCGCAAGTTCGAGCTTTGCCGGACGAGGATCGTTGCGTAAGTACTGCTCCAGCTCCGACGGAAGAGGCATCCACCTCAAGAGCGAAAGGACGAGATGGGTCAGGTCTGGAAAGTACCGGTGCCGAGGCGAAGGCCTTCTTTAATGCAAGAAAGGCTGCTTCAGCCTGCGGAGACCATGCCTTGGGATTGGCTCCTTTTTTGGTGAGGGCCACGATGGGGGCTACTGTCGTGGAAAAGTGTAAAATGAACTGGCGGTAATAGTTCGCGAACCCCAAGAATCGCTGGATTGCACGAAGACCGACTGGTCGAGGCCATTCAAGGACCGCCTTTAACTTGGCAGGATCCATCTGGAGACCTTGAGCAGAAACTATGTACCCCAAAAAAGGTAATGCGGTTTGATGAAAAAGGCATTTCTCGAGCTTAGCATAAAGATGGTGTTGCAGTAAACGAGACAAGACTTGTCTGACGTGCTGATGATGTTCTTCGATGGACGAGGAGAAGATGAGAATGTCGTCAATATAGACCACAACACAGGTGTACAACAGGTCCCGAAAAATGTCGTTAACGAACTCCTGAAAAACTGCGGGGGCATTGCAGAGGCCGAAGGGCATAACGAGATACTCAAAATGACCGTCTCGCGTGTTGAAGGCCGTCTTCCATTCATCACCCTCTCGAATGCGGACTAAGTTATAGGCGCCTCTCAGATCCAATTTTGAAAAAATCTTAGCTCCGCGAAGACGATCAAAAAGTTCGGAGATCAAGGGCAATGGGTAACGGTTTTTTACCGTAATTTTATTGAGGCCCCGGTAATCGATGCAGGGCCGAAGGGACCCGTCCTTTTTCTGTACAAAGAAGAAGCCCGCTCCAGCTGGGGAAGAGGATTTCCTAATGAACCCCTTTTGTAAATTCTCCCGTATGTATTCCGACATTGCTTGGGTTTCAGGGACAGACAGCGGATAGATGCGTCCGCGAGGAGGAGTGGCGCCAGGTAGAAGATCAATCGGGCAATCGTAAGGGCGATGCGGCGGAAGTGACTCAGCTTGCCTCTTGCTAAATACGATGGAAAAAGACCGATAAACTTCAGGTAGACCCGGTAATGGAGTCGTGGGAGCTGTAATTTGGACTGGCAAAGACGTAAGGCAGTTCTTAACACATGTTGCGCCCCAGGACTTGATGTCCCCAGTGGACCAATCCAAGGTAGGGTTATGGTGCTGGAGCCAGGGAAGCCCCAAGAGAAGCGGCGAGGTACAGTGGGGTAATACGAAAAATTCCAGAAATTCCTGATGGAAGAGGCCGATCTTCAGAAGTAGAGGTTTGGTGCGGTAGCGCACCATGCAGTTCAATCTGTCCCCATTAACGGCCGCGACAAATAGTGGCTTGGCCAGACGGTAGACAGCTATATCATACTTAGTGACCAAGGAGGCCTCGATGAAGTTGCCCGCCGAACCAGAGTCCAAGAAGGCCGGTAAGTTCAGGACGGAAGTGGAGCCCAAGTGAAGTTGTGCCGGCACAGTGAACCTAGGAGAGGAAGCACAGACACCCAGAGACGCCTCTCCAAACGAGTCTAGGTGCGCCCGTTTCCCTGGCGTGGTGGGCGGATTGGGCAATTTTTCAAAAAATGTTCTGGGCTGGCGCAGTATAGACAAAGTCTTTCGAGTCTCCGGCGCGACCTTTCCTGGGGAGTCAAGCGAGTATGGTCCACTTGCATGACTTCTTCAGACGGAGACGAAAGCGTGGACTGAGGGTTCTGAAACGTAGGGGCCAAACGGAATGCCCTCTTGGCACGCAGAGAATCTTGGCGGAACTCATCACGCCTCTCTGTAAAACGAATGTCTATACGTGTGGCAAGTTGGATTAGTTCAGAAAGAGAAGTAGGGAGATCCCGGGCAGCAAGAACATCCTTGACCCTACTAGAGAGACCCTTCTTAAAGCAGGCACAGAGAGCCTCATTGTTCCAAGCTAGCTCGGCTGCCAAAGTTCGGAAGCGAATGGCATATTCTCCCACCGACAGATCACCTTGAACCAGATTCAATAAGGCAGATTCGGCTGAAGACGCCCGGGCAGGTTCCTCAAAAACCTGGCGAAACTGATCCACAAAAGTTTGAACCATGAGGGTAACGGGGTCGTTGCGGTCCCACAATGGGGTAGCCCAGGCTAAGGCCTTCCCAGAGAGCAGGCTGATAATAAAGGCCACCTTGGAGTGCTCAGTAGGGAATTGGTCAGCCAATAGCTCCAGGTGCAGGGAACATTGGGCAAGAAACCCACGGCAAAGTCTTGCGTCTCCTTCAAATTTAGCTGGCAGGGAGAGACGAATCCTCGCGGAGGAAGCCACCGGAAGCTGTGGTGGAACAGCCGGAGCAGGCGGTGGCATCTGCGGTTGCTGCATAGACAGAAGTTGTTGCATCATGGCCGTAAGTTGATTGATCTGCCGTGACTGCATGGCGACTAGTGCAGGTAGTTCAGAGACGTCTGGCAATGGCACCTCGGCGGGATCCATGGCCGGATTATACTGTTACAACCGGATGAAACCAATGAAGCGTGGACCCACTGGAACTGCGGAACTGTTGGTGAGTACCGCGTCAGGGAAGCGGGGTCTAAGGAGCCACCGGTTTTCACCAGAGCCCGCCGCGAAGCAGGTTGGTCTTGTGCGGCTGATGACTCCCAGGTCGCTACCCCCCAACGGCGGCACAGTTCCACAATTTGCCGAGGTATTGTACAGCAGAGATAAACGATGGTCACGGTGAGTAGCCAGATTCAGGGCAGGCAGCGAGGGTTCAGCAGCGAGTAGACAAGCCGTGGTCGGGACAGGCAGCGGAGGTTCACAGACGAAGAGACAGACCGAGGTCGGGACAGGCAGCGGAGGTTCGTGGTCAAAAAGGTAAGCCGAGGTCATACACGAAAAAGCCACAGATTTAACTACAGGCATTCACGGAAACACACCGATAATCCGGCAAAGGGAGGAAGGGCTGGCCAGAATAAAAAGGAAGTGATATTACCGGATTGGACGGCCGGACACCAATTAGAGCTGCACTGGCCCTTTAAATTCCACAGTATTGCGGCGCGCGCCCCCTAGTGGCCGGGGACGTGCGCGCAGGAGAGGCAAGGAGGAAGAAGGAAGTGAGGGAGCCGCCCGCAGGCCCCGGCAGCCACGCCGGACGGAGGGCAGGACACCAGGTAAGCGAGGGGCGCTGCCAGGAAGGGACATAGCGCTCGGGCTAGGGGAGACCCGGCGGGGAAAGCCGCGGGGAGGAAGCGCGGCTCTCGCCGCGGGAGAGGGACGGCTGGAAGCGCCATGAGGCGTCTCCGCAGCGCTAGCCCTAACAGTTTGTATGTGAAATGTTTTAAACGTGTGAAATGAGGCTCACAGGCAGATAGGAACACATGCCCCTAGGGAATGACTTTGAGGGGAGGTTACAGTTTAAGCTGGGTGTTTAATGTCTGCGGAATGGTAATTTTAAAGGTTTGCATGCCATACATGCCCTTGGACAGTATTTATGGTCACTATTAAAGTCTTTATCTTAGCAAAGCACTGCCTGTTATGTAAATCTAGTCAATCATATACAACACTTCCTTCTTTGTCTTTATACCACTTGGGTTTTAGCTGTGCTTTGGTCTAAAATACTTGATCTGGGGTCAGGGAAAGGTCTACATAGGAAGAATGCCCACCAGCATACTCTGAAGACAAATGCTATTTGCAAGCTGAGTGTGGGCCCCTAATGGCTCTTTAGGGATGTGTTAAGCCTTATAACATGCAGTACATGCATGTTTGGACTATTTAAGGTGACCAATGTGTATGTACAGGGTGAGGCATACATATAACAGATACTGACATTCATAGTGAAGGACACCTTGTCCCGCTGTTGGAGTTTGCATTCCTGCTTGGCCACGTGTTTTTTAAAGCATATGTAGTAATCCAGATCATCAATGGATTTTTTGGTGTTTACGTGCCTTTTTATTTTAAACACAGCCCAGCATCAAGCCTCTGCAAGTGTGGAAACCTCATCCAGTTTGACCATGCCGTCTACTTCCGTGCTGCCTAGGAGCCAGGAACAGATATATAGGGTAAGTGGACTTGATGAAACTGCTGATGCATGTGAATGCACATGACTAATTTGCATAAAAAATATATTTAGGGCCCAAACTTAACCTTTTTTTGCACATGTCCCAACAGACCCACACACTGATGGAGGAAATCCAGGAGATGGAGGAGGATGCCAGCTTGATGGGACCTTCAGAACTGACCCCCCTGGAACCTAATCTGCCACTGTCCCAACATGCTACTGCACCAAATCCTCTGCAGCAGAGTGAAGCTGGACGCATGCTGCCAGCCCATCGTGGGCAGCAGGCTGAGACTGAGCCTACAGTCCCCAGTGGTAGCTCTGCTGCAGAGGATTTGCCGAGCACATTTGCGACTCTTGCTCGCCCTAGAGGTCCAGCATCTGCAGGCGCTCAAATCCGGGGAATTGTTAGACGTAGTCATCAACGTCGACCAGTTTCCCAGGGGAGGCGCGTGCCGATCCTGGAGTCAGCGTGGCGCCATGACAGCCGTTACTTTCGGCAGGTGACTCAAAGAACCACAGAGCAGCTTATTGCACAATTGGAGACATTAAATAATACATTCACCACCATGCTGACTGAATTCAGGACGAGTAACAGCCACATGGCCACCTTAAATAATAATTTCACTGCCATGCTCGAGGAAGTTATAACTAGCAATAGACACATGTTGGAACAGTGGCAGATTATGAATGCCACACATGCCCAGGTGATGGGACACCTCCAAGGCCCACCACCAGGGTTTTATGCCCAACATCCATATCAACAGCTATTTGACCTGCATCTGCTCCACATCTTTCCTCTACATCCCCACTGTATTGACCTGTCTGGTGAGCGCTACCAAGATTGCCTTTTGTATGGCTTTGCTTGTATTTGAATGTCGCCCATATAGCTCATTAGAGTGCTGAGATACCCCACTAGCCAATACCTGAGCTAAAGCCTCACTGAAGCTGCCGCTCAAGCTGCGACGCTGCAGGCTTGGGCCTAATGAAATTGTGTCTGGCTCATCCTGTTTGTTGGCAAGATTGGGGGACATTCTGGGCTGGGAAACTACTATCTTGAACCATGGCAAAGATTGGACTGGACTGGCATTTGGACTGGGGGTTATTGTTTGGGTGTGTATGTGGCCCTATATATTACTGGCCAAATATTTGCATGCAAATGTTTGCTCCCTATGTATGTTTATGTTATTGGTTGTTGAAACTTCAGCCTGGAGTGCGTTACTTTACACCTCCTGGATGTGGCCAATTGCTAGGTGCCATGAGTCTGCACCAATGTATATTTCTGTTGTACTATGTATGTACATGAAGTCTGTGAGTGCCCTTCAACTCCAAATTTTCATATTTCAATAAAATATATTGAATGTGACTTTAGCTGTTGTTGACTAAGTTGATGCATTAATGTTTGGGTTATTTTGAGATTACTGAAGGTTTTTACAAAGCAAACATGCAAAAAAAACTGCATGAGCCTCTAATAAGGTGTCAATATTTTTGTAATTAATTCATTACTAATTATTTAAAACAAATTTAAAAAGCCTTTACAAAGGCAAATCAAAGTCAGAATAAACAATTAAATTTAGCAAACAAACAAATGAAAAAGAAATTATGCAAAATGGGAGGTTATCAAGTTGGCCCAAACAGCTTGGCCAGAGGCACTAGGTGTGCCAGGGTAGTTCTCAGCTGGGTCCTGGCTGGGTGGAGAGGGGGGCAGATCCACATAACGGGGGACATGCTGCATTATGGCAAAGTTATGGAGGACACAGCAGGCCAGTATGATGTCTATGACCTTGTTGGGGTCATAGACATCATACTGGAGTGCCCCCCCGGTATGGTCCAAACAGCGGAAGTGAGTTTTTAACAGGCTAAAGGCCCTTTCCACAACGGCCCGGGTCTTGCGGTGTGCCCGATTGTAGGCCTCCTGTGCTGCATTCTGTGGCCGAAGGACGGGCGTCATCAGCCAGGGAAGTAGTGGATAGCCGGAATCCCCTAAAAAAGTATAAGAAAAACTTACATAAATTCGACATTCCAAACAAAAATTTAATTCCAAGCGGTCGTTCACCCTGACTAAGAGCCTATCTTATATGTTAGGCACACCTTGTACATACAGATTGCTCACCTAAAAAAACATCCTAACACCATCTACTGCATGTTCTGAGCCTTTAACCCTTTAATTGCCAAGCACGTAACACCTGTAGGTGTTACCTGCCTCCCCAAAGCCCGGGGGGGGGGCAGAAGAGCCCGGGCCCACACAGGGTATGTGGGCTTGTAGGCTTCAGGGTGGGGGGCCACAAAAGCTGGCCCCTCCATTCTGTTCCTACAAGCACCCATAGCTGGTCCCGGGCTGGTAATGCTGGGTAAGGGGGACCCCATTTCATTTTTTTTTTGGGTTTTTAAGGAGGGACCCTATGTCATTTTTTTTTAATTAACCCCTTATGTATAGTGTGGATAGTAGTTGTATTTTATTTGTAAATGTTATAAATTGCTCTTTTCAGTTTGGGGAGTCTCCTGGGCAAAAATGGGGGGCTACCAATACATATGTGGTACCGTTGTAATCGGAAGAAATGCAATATGGTTTTCTCTAATAAAGTAAATGTTTTATTTAAAAAAAAGGAGACAATTTTCTAAAAAATTATTTTTAATTTTTTCTTTGTTCTTTTTACGCAAAACTATTTAACAAAAACAGTAGAAAAATTACAAACAAGACATTTGATGTTAAAGCCTAAACTCTGCTGCAAAAAATATATCTATAATTTTTCTGGAAATTCCTCCAAAAATCATGGTTAAAAATGGTGAAAAATTACCTGTCAACGGAGGGTGAAAACATTTCAAGTAGACTGGCAATTAAAAGGGTTAATCTCCTCAGTAAGTGTCATGCATCTGAGCAAAGATGGCTCCGACCCTATCCTAAAGTCAAGAACAGAATTGCAGCCGAGTGGGGGAAAGAATAATAAGTAAGTTACTAGAAACGAGAAATATATTATTTGGAAATGCTGGGGAATCAGTTTAAGGGTTTGTGCTTTGCTAAAGATCATGGTTAAGGTCCGTTTTAACATGTCATCAAGGGGTCAAAACAGCTATAGGTTAAGACATGGGTAATCAACTATATTCATGGGCATACAGTGAAAATGGACGTAATTTGCGCAAACTTACCAAGGAGTCATCCACCGGAGAATTCTCCAGACTCAAACCGACGGAATAATCCTGATCTCCGCAAGATGTAAGCGTCATGGGATGAGCCTGGAAACCCGGCGAGGACACTAAGGAACCACATGTCCGGGGCCACCACTGCTTGCACATTCAGTGAGTGGCCCATTTTGCGGTTCCTGGGAAAAAAAGTAAAATAAACAATATTAGCAAGGCAAGGTAAACTACTCAAACACTAACTCCTAACACCCTCCAAAAAACATGTTGGACAATACAAATAACACTAACTAAGTACATAAGTAGATTGAAACCCAAAAAGTATATGTATGTTTGATAAAATAAAGAATAACATTCAAATGACTAATTAAGGTGCACATTAAAATGTTTGGCTAAGGACTACATTAAAAACATTACTGAAGGTATACACGGTCAAATGGGGCACCGGGACACTTTACAAGGGGGGATTACAGTATACACTGTAAGCTGTTTCACAGGGACACTTTACAAGGAGGGATTACGGTATACACTGTAGGATGTTTCACAGGGACAATTTACAAGGAGGGATTATGGGATACACTGTAAGCTGTTTCACAGGGACAATTTACAAGGAGGGATTAAGCTATACACGGTCAAATGGGGCACAGGGACACTTTACAAGGAGGGATTAATAGATAGTTACAATACAGTTTGGCTAAACTATATAACAAAATGACTGATTTAACTTACCTATAGATGTACTCGTTGGCTGCAGGAGGGACCAATGCAACGTGGGTGCAATCAATCGCACCCATGACGTTGGGCATGTCGGCGATATTATAGAAAGCCAACTTAAGCACGTTCCAGGCTACCATGTCATCCGGAAATGAAATATATTTCGGACTAATGGTAGCCATGCCATCCAAAAACCTGGATAGCGCGCGGCTCAGCGTAGGCTGGGACATCCCCACGGAGGGGGCACCCAGCCTCTGGAACGAGCCGTTCACCAAAAATTGCAGGCAGCCAAGCATCTTGGTCATACCTGAAATTGCTTGCCCCTTCCTTGTGGTGCAGGCTAACCATGGCCGCAGCTCACTATACAACTTATGGAGAGAAGAGCGATTAAGTCGGGTCAGCTCGAACAACTCAACGTCATGCATGCGATCGATATGCATGCATCGCCGGTGCAATCTGACCTCAGCCCTGCTGACACATGCAATGCCTTGGAGCTGAAGGCGCTCATACTCCTCCACAAAGCCACAAAACATGGTCAAGCAAGGTAGCCGAGTGCAAAATGGTCCCGTAAGTGGATCGCAAATGAAACCGTTTTATAGGGTGGTGGTCCCTCGGCAATCAGCTCTCTGAATGAGACGCAAGCCCATACCAATAACGTAAGTTATCTGAACGAACGCAAACCAAATCAGATTTTGATGGGAAAATGATCCGCACTAACGCAAATGATCCGATTTAGTTCCGTCCATCGAAAGTGCATATACGCATTAGCGGGAACGAACATACGAATGGAAAAACGAACGTAAAACCCCCAAAAAGTGACAAACACACACAAAAACATACACAGACAGCTACAAAAGTCCAGACGAATGTGTCTCTGAATCAAGCCTATGGTTTGGAAAGCTTAAATTGAGCAAATATGCGGAAAATGAATCAAAGATTCTCAAGGGGCAGAGATGATAGACACAGTTTATGTTGATAGTTAGTGTACTCATTCCTAGGGCATCCAGATCTAGGATGCCCCGCTGTGTGAATCCACCTTTATCACCCAGTATACCACGGCCGTGTCTCGCATCCTGCTGTACCTATTGCAGAGGTACCTGTGGTACCTGGGTATTTATGCATGGCTGGCACGGAGGAGCAGGTGTGCAGCAAGCGCCGTGCTTCACTCATAAATCCTAGCCAAACTGACATGAGATCTGACATCAGGTCAGCTAAGAAAGCTATGAATGGAACACTAGCGCAGACTGGCTAGCACCTTGCACATGCACCTTGGTATCACCAGAGTTTTTCTAGGTGAATCACTGGGATGCACACAGTGGGGCAACCTAAATAAGGATGCCCCACTGAAGAGGCACAACACCTGGAAAAGAAAAATCCCAGGTGTTGGGAACAGTAAACGGTAAAAGCTGGGTAAAAAATGATCACTTACCTTTCCACCTGCAGGCTTTATCCTTGTGGGTTGCAATGCTCTCATTTTGTTGCTTTTTTTTGTTGCTTTTTTTGCAATGCAAATTAGGGGTGAGCGCTCCCATCCCCCTGCTGCCCACCAGTGAGGGAGCCTGCTCCCTTGTAACCAACAGTAGGGCACAGTGTCCGACTAGGATGTCTGGGGCCCACCAGTTGAATTCACTCTGGGGGCCCACCTCACATTTAGATGCAAGTATTACTGGCTTACTTTCACCATGCACAAAACATTATGCCAGACTGTAGTGTCTCTGTGTGTACACTTGGGATGCCACAACCTAGCTATAAATAGTTCAGGCGTTGGTGATGAAGGCACTGAAGAGGCCCCCTCGGTTATTTTTCCTGGTAACCTCGTGGGCCAGTCCAAGCCTGCTGGGCACTCACACCAAGGCCAACCAGGTTGTGTGCTATTAGCACTGGAGCCGATAGAATGGAAACCCAGCAGCTGTAGCCCACAGGACTTTATGTGACCGAGCTTATGGACGAGGATTTAGATTTTGTTTTTACTAGGCTTTACTGACCCTTTAAAGTGGACCAACACCCAGGATTTTGACTATCCTGGGTTTTGGTCCACTTCGGTGGGGCACCCTGATCGGGGGTGCCCCGCTGTGTGAAACCCCCCAGAAAGCCCCGAAAACACACCTCACCCTACTCCCACGTGACCGCTGCAGCCAATCCCCGTGGCCAGACAAGCGAGAGGCAGCGCCGGACAAGCAGAGCGCGTCCGCCGCCGCCTCCCGCGCGTCCCTCTTACAGGGAGAGCACCCGCGCCGGCCATTCACAAACGGCCGGCACGGGAGCACGCCCTGCTAGAGGGACGCGCGGGAGGCAGCGGATGCGCATGCGCCGCTGGAACATGGAAAAGGTAGGATTGTGGGCTTCCTGGGGGGTTTCACCCCGCGGGACATCCCGATTTCGGATGCCCCGCAGGGAGGGATCTGATCGGCCCGGGAATCTATAAGATCCCCCCTGGGTGTTGGTCCACTTTAAACCTGAAACTATTGCAGTATTTTATCTCACATACATCAATCAGTGTTGTCTGTACAATTTGATGTTTCTTTCGAGAACCCCTTTAAGGTAACAATCACACATTCAAGGCTATTTTAATGTATCTGGTATCCTGTTGTTTAAGTCTCACATTGTGTATTGTGTATTGTATGTATGAATTTCAATATGAAATGTCCCTGAAAATCTCTGTTAACACTCTTCTTCTCAAAGCCTTTACAATTATTTATATGAACAGTAATTGTCTGAAAATATCCTTTCTCTCTCTCAGCTTTTAACATTTACTATCAACTGAATGCACATTTGCACAAATAATATACTCACCCAACTCCTGATTTAGATCATATTAATACATGACATTTTGGACTTGTTTTGGATGTTTGAATGACACCACTCTATCTGCAAAATATATTAGATTTAATTAAAGCAAAAGAAAACCCAGAAAGAATAATAAGTAAGCGACTAAAAACTCACTAAAAACTCGCTCATCTGGCGCATGGAAAGCGGGCAGTGGCGCGGGACTTGGATCGGGCAATCAGGTAAGTGTCAGAGCACCAGATTAGCAGAGGTAAGTATAGCGTTTTTTATTTTATTGCCTGTTAAATGACTTTAAATATTCTTTTATAGGCTGCCACATCTGTACATTGCTTTTCCAATGCAACACACAATAGCAAAGAGAATATCTGTAGGAATAAGTCAAGACAACTGGACTTGCTGTTAATATTTTTTTGAAGATGTTTTGCTAGTCATCTGATCTGGCTTTCTCAGTTCAGAGTGTTGCCATATGTCTTTTAAGGTTCTAATTCATCCAGGTCATAAATCAAGGCAACTGTGCTTACTGTTATATTCTTGGAGACATTTTGATATCCATACAACTGGCTTTCTCAATTCTGAGGCAAGACAAAAAGTCTCTTTGCCTTCATTCTTACAGATATACTATGACCTGGATGGACGAGAACCTTCACAGACAATAGCAAAAAAGGAAGTAGTTTCCATCCTTTTAATTTATTGCAGTAAAATTAGATGCTAGGGGGGTGTGACCATTCTCTACATACAATAAGGTTGATTCAGCGGTCACATGCAAGAAAATCTCGAACGTCCGAAGGCAGTCGAGAAAGACGTTTCTCATATTGTGCCCTATTTCAGTGACAAGCCATTATCCCAATTTGAGGGAGAAATGAATGCATTCCTGCATGAGCTTTCTTGTTACAAAGCATGCTCGCATGCTGAATTCTGCAGCTCCAAAGGTTCAGCTGACTGTCCCTCCTTTCTCCGGCCTACCAAAAATGTGTAAAATATTTGTTCCCCATACTGATTTGTCATAATTTAATATTGTTTAGTATATAGTTTAGTATATAATATAATATTGTTTAGTATATAGTTTAGTATATAATATTGTAGTTTAGTATTTATGGCTAACATGTATATTTTGACTGGGCTCTAATACCTCTGTAAGCATTTGTATTTCTCTCTTTTTTTTTTTTTTTTTTTTTTTTTTGAATAATCACACAATACAATCATTGTTAATAAAACTTAAATTAGTAGATTAATAAACTAATATTTAATTAGTAGATTTTAGTAATTGTTATTGCTTCAAGTAAAGTATTGTTTCAGTAATTAAAATTGCACTATGATACTTGGGGTATACCCCCCCCCAAATCCATCCATGATAGGCAGTGTGACAGAATATATCCCCAAATCCCTTTCATTATAGGCAGTTGGCAGAATATCTCCTCCAAATCCCCTCCACTATAGACAGTGTGGCAGGATATCCCCCAAATCCACCCATTATAGGCAGTGTGTGAGAATATCCTCCCAAATCCCCTTCATTATAGGCAGTGTGTCAGAATACCCCCCCCCCCCCAATCCCCTCCATTATAGACAGTGTGGCAAAATATCCCACCAAATCCCTCCATTAAAGGCAGTGAGATACAATATTCCCCCAAATCCCCCCATTGCAGGCAGTGTGATAGAATACCCAAAGCTGGCCCCCCCACTCTGTGCCTACAAGCCCCCATAGCTGGTCCCGGGCTGGTTACTTTGGGTAAGGGGGACCCCACGTCATTTTTTTTTTTGGATTTTTAAGGGTTTTTAACCCTTAAAAATCCAAAAAAAAATGGGGTCCCCCTCCCCGGGAAGGGGGACCCTATGTCATTTTTTTTTTTAATTAACCATTTGTCATCCAGCAGCTATAAAAGGCTTCTGGGCAGGAAAGGGTGTCTACCTATACATATGTGGTATCGCTGTAAGCGGGAGAAATTGGGGTTTCTCACGCAATAAGATTTTATTGACAAACTTACATTTTTTATTACAAAAAAACTCTACAAATTGTAAAAAAATATATATTTTTTATTTTTTTTCACACATTTCACCCAAAAATGTTGAGAATACACCTAAAAAACACAAGCAAGACATTTCATGTTAAAGCCCAGACTCTGTTGAAAAAAACAATATATAATTTTCCTGGGAAATCCCTGGAAAGCCTTTCGAAAATGACAGTTGAACATGTGTAGCGCAAAACAGTCAAACTCAGTCTGGCAACAGGGAGTGGCAAATGCTGCAGGTAGGCTGGCAGCGAAAGGGTTAAAGCCCATAAAACATTATGTTTTTATTAGTAAATGTGCCCTTACTTACCAATGCAGGAGCACACACAGCTCTCTGTGGCTGACGGGTAAGGGGAGGAGGAGCACGGTTTGAGCAGTTTGTGATATATGGCAGTCCGACCAGATAAGCAGCAGCAGCTGGACTCACATTAGAGTGATGCAATGTCTGTATTCACTCTAGAGCTGCACTCACATCCTCTGTGCCCCCCCCCCCCCCCCCCCGGTGTGGCAGGTGATAGATAAGAATGTTGGAGACTTCCAGCTAAGTCTATTGCTGGTGTGGCTTTTGCTAGATTTACTGCAGTTTACAGTTATGACAAGTTATGACACTAGATGGCGCTGTGACCAATGCTTAACTGTAGTTCTCTATGCATCTTACTGATGAGTTGTATTTCCTGTGCATTCAGTTGCTCTATGATATGTCTTTTTCCTGTCTGTTTTATGCGCCCTGTAACGTGATATTCTCTTACTGCACTCATGTTCGAGTATTACCTGTTACACCACTAATGTCTATCTGGATTACAAATCCGCTGTACCCAGCATTCACACTTTTCAACAAAGAAGTCGGCGCGAAGCTCCAGAGTGAGCAGTACATTGCATCTCTGTTACGTGAGTTCTGCTGCTACTGCTTATCTGCCTGGTCTGCCATATGTCCTAAGCTGCATCACCCCACGCTCCTCTCCCCCTCGCCCTCAAGCCACAGAGAACTCCCCATGTTTTTAAAGTGAACCAACGCCCAGGGGGATAGATTCCCGGGCCGATCCAATCCCTACCCGCGGGGCATCCAAAATCGGTATGCCCCGTTTCGTGAAACCCCCCAGGACGCCCGCTGCACTTACCTGAATCCCGATCCAACGGCACATGAGCGGGCCGCGGCTGCATCTCGTGCTTCTCTCTAGCATTGGTGAATGGCAGGCGCGGGCACGCTCCCTGTTAGAGGGAAGCGAGATGCGGGCGCCAGCATGCTCGGAGCCGCTGAGGTTTGATGCGGCTTTGACGCGCATAGCTTAGCGTCTCCGATCATGCTGATTGGACGAGCGGCCACGCGTGCACTGTAGGAGTGGGGTGAGGTGAGCTGAATTCTGCGATCTGGGGGGTTTCACATAGCGGGGCACCCCCGATCGGGCCCAGGGGAAGTGGCCCAAAGCCCAGGATAGTCAAAATCCTGGGTGTTGGTCCACTTTAAGGGCAGTCTTCATGGGGGGGTGATTTGTGCGTGTGTGCGCAGGGGGTTAAAAGGCAATTTATATGTGTGTGGGGGCATAATTTATGTGGGGGGATTTAAAATCACCTTTCCCCCCATCTTTAGTCTCCTACCCTAACCCCCCCAGAAATACCAAAAACATTCTTCTTGAACAGGCATCACCTCACCCACAGAAATCACCTTTTATACCACCCAACTGTAGTTATTATTTATGAGGGGGTGAGGAGGGATCAGATCTGCTGGTCTGGAGGAAGCTGCTGTCATTATACCTGTTATTTGTGGGGTCTGGAGGGGGTATAGGTTTAATTGTTCAATTGTTCTTTGTAGATCTGTCAAAAATATTAACTGTGAGCTCTGTTTTTGCTTTAGGATACATAAAAAACTCTGGGGGTGCCCAAATCAGGATGCCCCACTGTATTAGCCTCCCAGATTACTCTGCATTCACCTTTTTCAGGGCTCCCATGCAGCCCTCGCTGGCCGCAGTTGCATCCCCAGCATCCCTATAGCTGAGACACGCTCCCAAGTCCAGCCATTTATATAGGCTGGGGACAGGAACGTACCACACGCCGCAAGGAGTCCTGGGATGCAGCTGCTCCCTTATCCAAGGCTCTGTGTCTAAGCAGAGCCGTATGCTGTGTATTAATATGCACAGCATATGGCTTTGATTGAACAAGAGAACACACATGGGCCATGGGAATGTTTTGGGGGTGAAATTGGGGGTTCACACACCAGGGCATCCCAAACTGGAATGCCCCCAATGCAAGAACCAAAACCCGGTTTTGGTTCACTTAAATATGCCCATGTATTCCAGAGACCATTGCCTAACCAGGAAAATGTTGAGTTAAAAGTATAAATAATGTAGTGTATAGGTTTTTTTAAGCAGAATAAACCCAGGATTTTTACTATCCTAGGTTTTGTCTTGTGGCCCGGGGGTATTCTGAATTCAGATGCCCCACTGTGCGAAGCCCCAGAACGCCCTGTAAAACTCACCTCTTCCCGGTCCTACAGCGCAGACTCCATTCCATGCATATACAATGTTCAGCAAACAGCTCTGTGGCAATTGGAGCACGAGCATCCATATCCCCAGCAGCAGGCATGCTTCCGTCCCGAGCCTAGCCATGGGGGGTTTCACATGGTGGGGCATCCCAATATGGGATTAGCTACACTGGGGTTTGTTCTGCTTAAACTAATCATATTTTCTGTATGATTTCTGTGATTTTCCTTGCTATGGATTATTTATGAGGTTTCTCTGGGTATAGATTATTCTGAGGTTTCTCTGGTAATGGATTATTCCGGGACTTCTCCAGGTCCAGTGCGTTTTAATCTATGATTTATCTGGGTCAGTTCTAACTATGATTTTTCTGATTATAGTTTATTCTGGCGATATGAGGATCGCCCACTTTTTGGGTTTCTCTGGGCATAGATTATTTTGGAGTTTCTCTAGACATGGATTATTCTGGGGTTTCTCTGGCCATGGATTATTCTTGGGTTTCTCTGGTAATGAATTATTATGGGGTTTCTCTAGGCATGGATTATTTTGCGATTTCTATTGGTATGGACTATTCTGGGGTTTCTTTGGGCATGGATTATTCTGGGGTTTCTCTGTGTATGGATTACTCTGGGGTTTCTTTGGGCATGGATTATTCTGGGGTTTCTCTGGGTATGGATTATTCTGGGGTTTCTCTGGGCATGGATTATTCTGGGCATGGATTATTCTGAGGTTTCTCTGGGCATGGATTATTCTGAGGTTTCTCTGGTAATGGATTATTATGGAGTTTCTCTGGGCATGGATTCTTTTGCGGTTTCTATTGGTATGGATTATTCTGGGGTATCCCTGGGTATGGGTTATTCTGGGGTTACTCTGGGTATGGGTTATTCTGGGGTT
Organism: Gastrophryne carolinensis; assembly: GCA_027917425.1. Taxonomy (NCBI): domain Eukaryota; kingdom Metazoa; phylum Chordata; class Amphibia; order Anura; family Microhylidae; genus Gastrophryne; species Gastrophryne carolinensis. The sequence goes on along the minus strand of CM051240.1, from coordinate 169,004,253 downwards.
ACTCTGGATATGGGTTATTCTGGGTTTTCTTTCACTATGGATTATTCTGAGCTTTTTCTAGGTATGAGTTCCTTTGGGGTTTCTCTGGACATGGATTATTTCATTTTTTTAGCTATGGATTCTTTAGGGTTTCTCTGGGCATGGGATATTTTGGGGTTACTTTGGCTATGGATTCTTTTGGAGTTTCACTGGGTATGGATTATTTTGGGGTTTCTCTGGGTATAGATTATTCTGAGGTTTCTCTGGTAATAGATTACTTTGGTTTCTTTGGGTATGGATTATTCCGGGACTTCTCCAAGTCCAGTGTGATTTCCAGGTCCAGTGCGTTTTAATCTATGATTTATCCGGGTCAGTTCTAACTATGATTTTTCTGGGTACAGTTTATTCTGGCGATATGAGGATCTGCCACTTTTGGGGTTTCTCTGGGCATGGATTATTATGGAGTTTCTCTGGGCATGGATTATTCTGAGGTTTCTCTGGCCATGGATTATTCTTGGGTTTCTCTGGTAATGAATTATTCTGGGGTTTCTCTGGCTATGGATTATTTTGGGGGTTTCTCTGGGTATGGATTATTCTGGGGTTTCTCTGGGTATGGATTATTCTTGGGTTTCTCTGGTAATGAATTATTCTGGTGTTTCTCTGGCTATGGATTATTTTGGGGGTTTCTCTGGGTATGGATTATTCTGAGGTTTCTCTGGACATGGATTATTCTGGGGTTTCTATGGGTATGGATTATTCTGGGGTTTCTCTGGACATGGATTATTCTGGGGTTTCTCTGGGAATTAATTATTCTGGGATTTTTCTGGACATGGATTCTTTTGTGGTCTCTATTGGTATAGATTATTTAGGAGTTTCTTTGGTCATAGATTATTCTGGGGTTTCTCTGGGCATTGATTATTCTGGGGTTTCTCTGGGCATGGATTATTATGAGGTTTCTTTGGGCATGGATTATTATGAGATTTCTCTGGGCCAGTTCTGATTATGATTTTTCTGCGTACAGCTTATTCTGGAGATATGAGGATCGGCCAAACAATCTGCAATAAATTCAGAAGCATGCAAAGCCTCAGGCTCATCAGTAGGTGGTTCGCTGAGATATCTGTAAAAATATAGCTAGCACATTGCTGAAAAATAGCTAGTCTAGTTAATTTTTAAACCGTTTTGTTCATGTGGAATGGAGGGGGTGTGCCAGGTTTTGACATGCACAATCTATTGCAGTGAATGCGGGGTGTGTGCCATAGCCTCTGTGATGGATGGCAGGGGGCGGTCCATTGTCCGAACTACGAAGCGTTGGTCTATTGGGCTGGCCAGTGCAGGACATGGATTGGGCGATCAGGAAACCCGTCTACCCATTTCAATGGGTTTCCACCCTTGGTGGAAATTGGGATGCCCAGCTGTGTAAAAGCCCCTAGGTCCCCTCACCTGATCCCGGAGCCCTCACCACATCTTTGCACCAGAGCTGCATCCCTGCTAACCTCTAGCCATGCGCACACCCATGCCAGGCCTTTCTGAATGGGCAGCGCAGGCATGCCATAGCTAAAAGCTGTGCGGCTCTGCTTACTGCTCTGTGGAAGCTGTTTTATAGTTACAAAAACATGAACAAGCTCGTTTACCATCATAGTGAGACAAGCTAATCAAAGCGACCAGCTAATTTACAGTATCTTTGTAAAGGTCCCTGTGCAAATAAGGGCACATCTTCTTAGGGAGCCCCTTAAAGAGGAACTTCGGAGGCCTTGGAGTCTAAAAGAGTTCCAGTCCTTGGGGTATCGCGAATTGGGATGCCCCGCTGTGTGAAACCCCCTGAACCCCCCGGAACACTCGCTCTCTCGGGAAGCCCTCGCGCTCGGCTGCTTGGTCGCCCAAGTGGCTCAGTGCGGCTGAGCGCACTGATTGGCTGAGATCTCACACATGCGCTGTGTCACTGCATAGGCTGCATAGGCAGAAATCCAGCAAGATTTGAAGAGTGGCACGGGACATTTGAAAAGGGGTGGCGAAGGCTAAGTACGGCTTAGGTTTGCAACCTTCACTCAAAGAAGGCTAAGGGGGAAGGAGGGTGCAAAGGGACCAGGAATGCTGCCGGATATCAGCATTTTAGATAAAGCCAACATCCAAAAGGCAGTGAGGGAGGGGGGAGGGATGTTTAGAGAGGAACATCAGAAAAGGTCTGATGTTCCTCTTTAAGGCTATTCTTTACAGCAAAGGAAAGGCTGTTTCCACCTAATATATTGTTTGTCCCTTATGCCAGTCTTATTATTAATTTGTGAGAGCTCCAACTCAATATTTATGATTTATCTTATGTGAGCCAGTAAACGGTGCCATTTTCAAAGCTCCTAATTTCCTGCTGCTTTCAAGAACCCTTTTTAAGTAAACAAGAAAATATTTCAAGGTTATTTTCAGTGAATGTGGTATCTCGGCTTTTAAGTCTTATTTATATTCTACCTAATATAACATATTAGTGCATTGTGTTTATTGGAATGTATGAGTTTCAATATAAAATGTCCCTGAAAAGCATTATTATGTTTGAAATATGACTGTTCTCATCCTTTTAGGAAGCTTTATATACCGGTAGTTATTTGTGCAAAGCAAATTAAATGTTAGTGCAGAATTGCTTTTTTAACCCATTGCAACTACACATTATGGAGGAATTAACACAATGGATACCATGGGCCTGCTGAGTGCTGCCTATAGATTACTTAAAGAGGACCTTCAATCAACAATAGCACCCTCCCACTACCCATTCATCGGTAATTGGGGATCTCTATCTAATCCCTGTAGAAGCTACAACCCTGCTGCTGAAGTGATTGACAGATAAGGCCAGGGGCAAACCTAAGCAGAATATCCCTGGGTCTGACCCCCCCCCCCCCCAAAAGGGCAGAGAGGCCTCAAAATGGGGATCACAGATGCACACCATAGACATAAAAATTCGAACATTGATATCTGGACATTCATATATATATTGTAACAAAGAGGTTATCACTATAAGATATTGTAACCTTTTTCACAAGATAATTTTATACAGACAGCAGTGTGTAACAATACAAATATATCAAAAATAAAGATACATTACCCATGTACACAATCCACTTGGAAAGCTGCCAAGCATCACGGTGTGTCTGATCAAATGTACAGCTCCAAGTTCACTCTGGATATTTACAAAAAACTACTTGTAAAAATAATACCAAAAAAAGAAAATACCATGAACATTAGTTTAGCATACAGTTCTGGTGTATGGTATTCGGTATCATCTCCCTGATGGAATTGGCTGGAGGAGGGAATTTCCGGGGTGGGATGAATATTTTAAAATATTCAGTGCATGTTTTTTGGCTCTCTTGGGGCATGAAGTGATGGAAGTGGTAAGCCAATCATTCTGTCTGCCAGATTTATAATTCTTTGTAAACGTAGTTCTTGCTGATGTGAAGTGGCTTCTGGTCCCCTGGTTATAAAAGTGGCAAAAGCTACCATCTGGGATTACTAGTCTTTGTCACATTTGTTTTATCTGGGAAATTTAGCTGCAAATTTCATCCTCTTCCAATAGTTATATGATCTTATTTCTTTAGCTGCTTACTATTAGAAAGATGTGAATAAGACCAGGGCTGGCTCCAGGTTTATTGCAGGCTTTGGGCTCAGTGTGCCAATTATGGTGTAGTATGACCAAATCTCATGATAAAGAGAGATTTGGTCATGATAAAGTTGCAGATATGGTGAATATTGCCAAGGAATAGAAAGACTCAAAGATACATGTAATGACAAACTATAAAAGGAATAAGGAATAGACGGAACAACAGAAAGAAAGAATTAAAAAATGAAAAATAGAAGGAGTGACAAAAAATAGAGATAATAGCAGGAAAGAAAAGAATGTAATAAAAGAAAGAATAAATGGAAATAAAAAACAAATATAAAAACTAAAAGAAAAGAAGAAAAAAAAAACAATGAATAAACAAAAGCATAGAATGAATTATAGAAACAAAGAAAGAGAATGAATAAATGGCAGAAACAAAAAAGGAATAAAATGAATGAGAGAAAAAAGAAAGCAGAAAAGAAAGAGCGAGAACTAATGAGAGAAAAAAATAAGAGATGGAAGGAAGTTAAGAAAGACTAGATGAATGGCAGAAAAAACGAAAGAGAAGAAAGGACAGAAAAATAGAAGGAATGACAAAATAATAATAGAAGGAAAGATGAAAGAAAGAAAAGGAATGGCAGGACGAACATATGTAAGTTACAAAGAATAGATGGAAAGAAAGAACAAAAAAATTGACTAGGAAGAATGAAAACAATGTAAGGAAGAAAACGTAAGAGGACTGACAGAAATAAAAGAAGAAATAAAGAATGAAAAGGTAACAAAAAATACAATTCTGTGATTACTCACCTGTAGTATCATTTTTACGGTGTACAGCACGGCTTGCTTCATTTCATTTCTTTACATGTGGGTAATCTGCCACAGGTGGCACAATCGACTGCAGGAAGACTTGTGGCCTCTCCCGGCCCATAAAAGGGCCAGAATTACCCAGAAGACCCCAGTGTTTGAATGTAGTAATGCAAGAAGCCGGGAGGCATGGACCATGTTAGTAAAACACAGCCCACTAAAAAGAAAAAACTCTCTCAACAAAAATCACCATAACAAGGCAAAAGAGAACAACGATAACAAGGGTGGGATGAAGCAAGCCGTGCTGTACACTGTAAAAACAATTCTACAGGTGAGTAATCACAGAATTGTATTTTTTCAGGTGTACAGCACGGCTTGCTTTATTTCAATTCTTTACATGTGGGACATCCAACAGCAGTGTCCAAAAAAGAAGGGTGGGATCCCCAGAGAGCAATGGCAGGCAGTTCAAGCCACTACCGCCTGAAGCACCTTGTGGCCAAATCAGCTGAGGCCCTAACATCAACTTTGTAAAACTTGGAAAAAGTATGAACCGAAGAACAAGTAGCGGCCTTACAAACCTGTTCAACTGAAGCCTGGTGCTGGAAGGCCCAAGAGGCGCCAATAGCCCTAGTGGAGTGAGCTGTAACGCGGAAAGGAGGTTCCTTCCGCTTGGCATAGTATGCTTGCACCACCGCCTGTCTAATCCACTTACTGATAGTGGATTTGGCTGGAGGCAAGCCCTTCCTAGGTCCGGAAGGAAGGGCAAAAAGAGAAACAGACTTCCGAAATGACTCAGTGGCGACCAAATAATACTTGAGTTCCCTGACCACATCCAGAGAATGAAGGTTCCGTTCCTTGGAATTTGCAGGGGCAGGGCAATAGGAAGGCAAGACACTGTCCTCATTGAGATGAAAGGCAGAAACAACCTTGGGCAAGAATTCCAGCTTAAGGCGGAACACCACCTTATCCTTATGCCGCTCAAAATAAGGAGGTTTCATGGAAAGCGCCGCTAGCTCAGAGACGCGACGCAACCAAAAAGGCCACCTTAATAGTCAGAATAGAAAGAGCAGCATCGCACAGGGACTCGAAGGGGGAACCCTGAAGAGCAGAAAGCACCAAGTTCAAATTCCACACCGGTAGCAGAGGCTTACGCGGTGGACGTACATGAGTGACTCCCTGGAAAAAGGTTTTGACAAGCCTATGATTAGCGAAAGATCTTTGGAAAAAGATTGCCAAGGCAGAAACTTGTCCCTTGAGGGTACTCAGTTGTAGACCCGACTCTAGACCGTGTTGAAGAAACTCCAGAATCCTGGAAAAGGAGAAGGTGCGGCAAGGGAAGGCCTTAGACTCAAACCAGGCAATGCAAGCGTGCCAGACCCTGTAATAAATCATAGAAGAGGATTCTTTCCCGAGCCTGAATCGTAGTACAGACAACCGAAGCGGCAAACCCTTATCCATCAGGATGTAGGTTTCAGAAGCCAAGCCGCCAAAGCCAGCGTTTGTTAATTGGGGTGGCGCAGCTGTCCCTGAGTGAGGAGCTCTGGAACGTCGGGCAGGACGTACTGATCCATCTCCATCTGGACGACGACTGCCAACCATACCCGCCTCGGTTAGCGGAGGGCCACTAGGATGGTCGGTACCCCCTCCTGTGCTATCTTGCGCAGCACACGACCCAACAGAGGGAAGGGAGGAAAGACATAAAGGAGTCGAAACTCTTTCCAAGGAAATGCCAGTGCGTCCGTGGCGAAGGCCACAGGATCTCTTGACAGGGATACGAAACTCGGAAGCTTGTGATTGTGACGGGACGCAAACAGGTCCACATCCGGCTGACCCCAGCGGCGACACAGGGCATGAAAGATCTTGTTGTCGAGAGACCATTCCCCTAGGTGAGACGTCCCCCTGCTCAGGGCATCTGCCTCCTGGTTCTCCATCCCGGGGATGTAAACCGCAGAGATGGAGGGAACCGTCTCCTCCGCCCAAGACAATATCAGGGACACTTCCTTGAGGACTCGTTTGCTCCGAGTCCCTCCCTGATGATTGATGTAGGCGACCGCCGTCTGATTGTCCGAGCGGACTTGGACCGCACGACCCCGAAGGTGGGGAGTGAACTGGAAAAGAACCAACCTGATCGCTCTCAACTCCAAGAGGTTGATAAGCGTGTGAGCCTCTTGAGGGCCCCACTGGCCCTGGAACTTCAGCGATTGCCAAACCCCTCCCCAACCGGTCAGACTGGCGTCTGTGGTGACAATCTCCCAGCACGGAGGCAAAAAGGACCTGCCCACTAGAAGATTCCTCGAGTCCAGCCACCACGAGAGGGACTGTCTGGCCAGAGGGGACAGAGCGAATTCCTGCTCCAAGGACTCCTGACTCCGATCCCAGACGGTAAAGAGATTCAACTGAAGGGGTCTCATGTGGAACTGAGCGAAAGGCACAGCCTCGAAGCAAGACACCATGAGACCCACCAACTGCATCCCCGGATGGATGGAGGGATGAGGGCAAGCCAACAAGGCCCGCGCCTGCATCTGAAGGCCCTCCACCTTCTGCTGAGGAAGAAACACCTTGACCTGAGAAGTATCCAGCGTCATTCCCAGGAAGGATCTTACCGATGAAGGAGAGAAGACTTGGGATAATTGATCACCCAACTGAAGGACTCGAGGGTGGACACTACCATCCGAGTATCCCTCTCTGCCTGATGCAAAGATGGAGCTGCAATCAAAAGGTGGTCCAAGTAAGGAGGAAGGGCCATGACACCCGCCAGTACCTTGGTGAACACCCGGGGGGCCGAGGTGATGCCGAACGGCAAGGCCACAAACTGGTAGTGTTGATCCCCCAGAGTTAACCTCAGGAACCTCTGGTGTCCCAGGAAGACAGGAACGTGCAGATAGTCCAGATAGTTGATGTCCACAGTGGTCATGAAATCGCCTGGCCGAAGAGAGCTCACCGCCAATCGTAAGGTCTCCCTGCGGTAGTGTTTGAACCTGACAAATCTGTTGCGACCCTTTAGATCCAGAATGGGTCTCAGGGAACCGTCCTTCTTGGGCACCGTGAACAGGTTGGAGTAGAACCCCCGCCTCCGTTCTTGAAGAGGCACATGGCAAACCACTCCTGATGACAGAAGATGTTGAACGGCCAGCCTCAGGCCATGCGCCGTCACAGGATTTTGGGAGATCCGGGACCGAATGAATCTTGGGGGCGGCCAAGCTGCCAGCTCTATTTTGTATCTGGAGGACACCACCTCCTGAATCCACCGGTCCGAGATGTGTTGCCTCCAGACGTGAGCAAAGAGCCGAAGCCGTCGCCCCACCCGGCTGGGTGAGGGCCTTGGAAGGGGGCTTAGGCTTGGATCCCCAGGCAAGGCCGGGGCGACCTCGGGCTCTACCTTGCCCACATGAGTCTCTGCAGCCACGAGAGAAGGAAGATCCTCGTCCTCCCGAGAGGGACGAAAGGAAGAAGAGCCCCGAAAAGGCTGTACCTGCTCCCGACGCTGAGGAAGTCTCCCATCCTTAGCCTGGAGGTCCAACCGTTCCCTAAACAGTCGAAGTCCCAGGAAGGGAATAGCTGTGAGAGCTTTTTTGGTGGCAGCATCCGCTGCCCACTGTCGGAACCAGATAGAGCGACGCAGTGCGACCATCGCAGCCGAAGCCCTACCACCAAAATGGACGGCGTCATCCATGGCCGATATAACATAAGGAAGTCCATACAAGCCAAAAGCTCCCTATACTCCTCCGCTCGCTTGTGAGATTTGGCAATATCCGCAAGACGCCTTACCTTCTTCTTAATGGCCATGGAAAAAATGGCCGCAGCACAGACAGGGCGCAGACCGATTCCCACAGAAGTGAAGGCGTGACAGGCTAGCTGATCCATGCGCCTGTCAACATGATCACGCAAGGAGGAAGTCTCAGCAGACGGCATAATGGAGGTATTGGAGAGCCCCAGAACAGGAGCATCCACTTCCAGAGGATGGGACCATAGGCGAATAAAATCCTCAGAAAACGGATACCGTCTGTCCAGACCCCTAGGCACCGACAGCAACCTGTTAGGCTTCTCCCATTCCTTAAAAACCATCTTAGAGAAGTGGCCTTGTTCAGGAAAGACAAGGCGCTGTCTCTCCGGCTGAAAAAGGTCCCCCTGTTTTTTCTTGGCCGCCTTAGGAGGAACAATGTGCAGTGTATCAAGTACCACCGACAACAGCTGCTCAGTATCATCCTGGGGCCACTCGTCCTCTTCAGATGAAGACCTGTGGCAACTGTCAAGGACCCCCGACTACCCCCGGAGGAGTCGGACCCCTGGAGCAACTCACCCTCCTCAGTGGAATCTCGGCCACTGAAGGCCTCATAATCCTCATCGTCATCGGCGTGTTGGCCTTGCCAGCGGACGAACACGCCAACTGACGCTCAGTGCTAGCCAGTCTGAGCTCAAAAGTACTACGCGAGTCCCTGCTGGCCTCCCCCTCACTAGGGGCCAGAAGCAGGCGCGGGGGAGTCGGCGGGGCCGGAGGAGCAATGGGATTGGGGCCGGCAACACTAGCCCCATCCTATCTGCAATAGCACTCTGGGCGCTGGACACACAAACCATGTTGCGACCGCTCAGTGGGCATGTACCACACACAAGACAAAGCTTAGCAAGTCCCGGGGGGATCCCAAGCCCGCTATTCCCAGAAGCCACCATTATGGTGATTATGGTAAGAAAGACAGGTCTCAAGGCACTAAGATAGCCCAGAACCGTACAAAAAAAACCCAATTTGACTCTCAGTACCCTATCCCACAGGGCAGGAAAGGGTGGAGGGGGGTGGTGTATGGACCGGGAGGAACCACAAGAATCTCGATATGGGATAAACACAAAAGGGAACAAGATAAGCGTCCCACAGCGCATGCACAGCCAATATAAAACACAATAAAAGTACTAACAAGAAAACCGGACCAAAAGGGAGCCAGTTGAAGAGCCTGGGAAGAGTCTGTGCAGCCTGTCAGCAGACCGAGGAGCGACGGCGTAAGGTAAAAACTGGAATTTTACCTCAGGAAACTCTGTGAGGTGAGTGGCGCCGGCCGGCCCAAGCAGCACGTTGAGGGGCGGGCCGTGCCGCGATGACGCGGACCATGTCATCGCTCGGCCCGCCCCCCCCCCCCCCCCCCCCCAGCGCACCAAGACTCCGGCGCCAAGAGACAAAATGGTGCCCGGGACAAGGAAGACAGGTAGGGAGGGACCCCCCTCCCTTCCTCCGCCGTGGAGAGCACCCGCGCAGCAGGGAACAAGGCCAGCAACTGCCGCCCTCGCGAACAAGGAGGCGCCCCCCCGACGCCATAACGTAGAGGAGGCAAGAGATGCAGGAGCGGGGAAGGTAAGTATATTGTGAGGTAAAAAACGTGAGAAAAACACACACAGCATAAAATGCACAATAATAAAGTATGTGGGACACATAATGAAAAGGGAAAAAGGGTGGTTCCTCCCCTCCCCCCTGCCTATAGGCTCACCATAGCCTATGGCCGGCTTACTCTGAGGAAAGAGTCTGCGGCCCAGAGCGTAGCTCTGCTGAGCGCCTGACCCTCTGCGTTCCCCTACCTGCACCTGCTCTGCAGCCATGGCTGGGAGGCAAGAACGGTCCCGGAAGCAGGTGGGAATAGGGCTTGCAGCGGCCGACGGGCTAGTAATGCCCCGCTTATCTGCAAAGTCCATGGAGAGAGAGAAAGAGACCATCTTCGCAGCCAGACTGCAGAACACTGGGGTCTTCTGGGTAATTGTAGCCCTTTTATGGGCCAGGAGGGGCCACAAGTCTTCCTGCAGTCGATTGCGCCACCTGTGGCGGATTACCTACATGTAAAGAATTGAAATGAAACAAGCCGTGCTGTACACATGGAATAAAAGAAAGAAAGAAAGAAAGAAAGAAAGAAAGAAAGAAAGAAAGAAAGAAAGAGAAAGAAAGAAAGAAAGAAAAAGAGAAAACAAGGAATAGAAGGGCTCTCCTGATGGCTAATCTGCCCCTGGCTGACAGTCCTTAGTCCTCGGTACTGAACGGCCCTGCGTCCTGAGGGGCTTCCCAGGATAGAGGGAATGAGGTGGGCCCTCCCAAGATGCAGGGCCCTGGAACCTGCCTTGGTAAGCCCTGTGCCGATGCCTGCCCTGATGAAGACAATGAAATGTGTTGGAATTTGACCATATGTGATTGCTTTTCCATGTGGGCCGCCACTTCACCTGGTATTTACAACTGCTTAAATTGATAGTCAATAGTGGTGCCATGCAGCATTTAAGTTACAATTCAGTTTTAACAACATGCGTTCCAAGATCTATGGACTTAAACTGGACCAACATCAACTGACTCAACTGACATAACTGACATTGCACAGTAACAGGAAGCCTAGCAGCACTTCCTGTTTGCAGGTGGCCTGCAAAATGCATGAGACGCCATTTTGTTTCTAAAATTTACTACAGCAGGAGTTAGAAAAAGGTAAATGAATGTTTATGTGCAGCAGTCTAAACTGCACTAAGGAGGGATGCATATGAGCACTGTTGCGTTGGTCTGGTTAAGTCATTTTTTACTGTTGGTCTGCTTTAAAGCGGACCTTCACTCTGAATAAGAGTCTATCTTATATGTTTCCCACACCCTGTACATACAGATTGGCCACATTTAAAATCATCCTACCTGCATCTACTGCATGTTATGAGCCTTTAAACATTCAAGATGGCGGCTTATGGAAGCCGCCATTTTATCAGGCAGCCTGCAAACAGGAAGTGCCTCCTGACTGTGCTTCTCTGCATTCTGGGACTGTTGACCGTTACCTGACCCCAGCTCTGCTCTGTCTGAGCAAAGTACAGCTATAACCTGCCCCCCTGTACCTTATCCCACTCTCCTCTCCTCAGTAAGTGTGATGCTTCTGAGTCAAGATGGCGGCGCCCGTATCCTAAATTCCTGAACAGAGTTGCAGCCCAGTGGGGGAAAAAATAATAAGTTAGTGACTAAAAAGGTAAAATATATTAATTTTAGATGCTGGGGAACCGTTTTTTAAGAGTTTGGGCTTTTCATTAAATCACGCTGAAGGTCCGGTTTAAGGTCCTGTCCAGTCAAAAAAACAAACCTTAAACTGGACCAACTTACATTTGCTCCTGTATTTACTCAAAGCTGAAACGCTGCCTCACTGAATTCGCCGCCACTGCCACCGCTGGGAGAAATGCAAGCCGCATCCTCTTCCTCGCTGCTGCTTTCATCGGCACCACCATCACTGCCGCTGCCTCTGATAGAAAAGCCGCCCACTACCTCACCCTTGCTCCTGCTGCCATCGCCGCTGCTGCACACTGGGAGAAAAGTTGGACACTCTCTATGAGAACCCGGCTACCAGATGTGAGTTGAAAGGCCACACCCGGAAGGATTGTGGGATACATACTCCCGGGTGTAACAAGATGGCGGCGCGAGGTCTGGGAGCCGTGGCCTGGTAAGGTAAGTAGGTCATAAATAAGCATGTAGCGGTTTGCATGCTTATTACAGAGGAGTAGCTAGGCTTCACGGCACCCAGGGCAAATATTCGAAATGGCGTCCCACCTGTTCTCAGGCCCCCCCTATGGCACCCCCCTGACCTGCTGCACATGGGGCAAGTGTCCTCCCTGCTCCCCCCTAGCTACGCCCCTGCTTATTAATTACCTTTTTTATTTTTCACTATAAATGTAAACAAAAAAATTTGACTTTCGGTCTGCTTTAAGAAAAGTAAAACAAAGGAGAGAATAGAAGGGAAGAAATAACAAGAAAGAAGGGGCGAGAGTCTGGCTGTGTACTGGTCCACCGGTAGATCTAAGCAATAGAGGAAAGAAAAGGTAAGAGTCCCATCACCCCCCCCCACAGGTGCCCCTGAGCCTCCAAGCCCCCTTCAGATCAACAATGCTGGATCCATGCTAGGGTGACCATAGCTAATTCAAGGGCGCTAAAGACGCAAATATTTAGGGAGTGTGTCAGCTAAAACACTGGTGAGTCCCTTATTAACAAGAAAGGTATTTATTCTATAGAGGTCTGTTTTGGCAAACAAAAAAACATACTTACTCCTTCCCATTCACAGCTGATTAACCGGGGTCCGAATGTTCGATACTCAGCCAATCTTGAGTCTAAAGGCGTCCACAAGCCCCCCCCCCCCCCCCCCCCGCAGAGGGAGGCTGCTGAGTTCTGTACACCCCCTTTATCAAAGTGAATAAAGGGCTTGGACTGTCTCTTTGAAGTGGACCAAGACCCAAGCCCCAATGGCCATGGAATCTATAGGATTCCAGGGATGCTAGATTCCCTCCCCCCCCTGGGGCAACCAGAACCGGGATGCCTCGCTATGTGAGAATCCTCTGAAACTCACTTTCCTGGTCCAGCGCCACATGCGTGACCAGCGGCTGCATCCCCACTACCCTGCATGCCTGCGTCAGGCATTTATAAATAGCTAGCGCAGGCACGCTCCCTGTTAGAGGGTAGTGGGGGATGCTACCCCAGCGCACTCGGATCCACTCGCCTTAGACCAGCTCTTAGACGGAGGGGCGGAGCAGATCCGAGTGCGCTGATTGGACAGGAGGCCACGTACGGACGGGGAAGGGTGAGTCAGATCAGGCGACCTGGGGGGTTTCACACAGTGGGGAATCCCCGATCGAAGTGGCCCAGGTGCAAGGACCAAAGCCCAAGATAGTCAAAATCCTGGGTTTTGGTCCACTTTAACTGGACAGGCATTCTATATCAGGACGTACTTGAAACAGTTGTTCAAAAGGACCTAAAGTCAATAAATTTCAGGTCGACTTTAACATTTATGTTTGCATTGAATTGCATTGTTTTACATTGAGTTGTAAATATGTGTAGTTAGCACCCAGTTTCTATTAATAAGAATGATAACGATGGTGTTATTATTACTACTCGCAATGAGCAGGCTGTGTGCGCTGTATCGGTGCCATGCAGCGACCTCTAGGGACGAGCAGGGCTAGTGCACGTGTGTAGGGATGCGGGGGATGCTAGTAGCAGGCAGAGGCAGAGGCTGCTAGGCGCTCATTGTCCCCGGGAGGGAGCCGGGGCTGCTGCACGTGTGTAGGGATGCGGGGGATGCCAGTAGCAGGCAGAGGCAGAGTCTGCTAGGCGCTCATTGTCCCCGGGAGGGAGCCGGGGCTGGTGCACGTGTGTAGGGATGCGGGGGATGCTAGTAGCAGGCAGAGTCTGCTAGGCGCTCATTGTCCCCGGGAGGGAGCCGGGGCTGGTGCACGTGTGTAGGGATGCGGGGGATGCTAGTAGCAGGCAGAGTCTGCTAGGCGCTCATTGTCCCCGGGAGGGAGCCGGGGCTGCTGCACACACACTGTGTCACGCCTATAGCGGATCCGCCTGTCACTTTCTCCGGCTGCTGCTCGGTGGCTCCTCGGAGCGGCCATGTCGGGCTGAAGGTTCCGCTGCTGAAGTGTGCGCTCAGTGAAGTTTAGCGGCCAGCACCAGAGTCCGAGACATGGAGGTCCTGCCCCACCCCGAGCCCCCCAACCCGTCCGGATAAACCAGGTGAGACTGGGTGACAGGGAATGATGGCGGGGCGCCCCTCTCCCATCCTGCCCCGAGATCACTACCCCCCCCCCCCCTATAAAGGGGCCAAACAACCCGGCTCTGACTTATTGTTTCGGGAAGAAGGGAGGGCTGACAGCCAGACATTTACTTCCCATGTTACATGTTACACAGGGGTGAGTCCTGCGATTCCCCCCTCTATATCCTCCTGCTGATTGGTCAGCCTGCCGGCAGGATGGGGTGAGTATTGAGCCCTGAGATCCCTTGCCCGGATGCTGGAGGCCAGTGTGTGGATGTGGCATGTGTCACTGATCTAAGGACCATTCCAGTACAACAGTGTTTACTATTCAAAGTGTAAGAACTCTGATCTCTCACATCTGGCTATAGGGACGGACTGGCTTTAGGGAGAACATGGTGATTTCCCAGAGGGCTACACTGCTTTAGGGCCACTTTGGCTAGGTGTAGCCTCCAGCATGCATTTCACTGTTCCTTCTAACAGCACCCTCCACTACCTCTCCTCTCATCATTGTAACACCCCCAGCTTATGTTCTGTCCTGACAATGCTATAGCCTCGGCATCAAGACTGTGGGGGCATACCCACCCCTAGCACAATAACTGCCCCTCCAGTACTAAAGCTTCAGGACTATCTGTACCATCACATATCCACCCCAGCCCAGGATCTGTTTCTGCTATGCTGATAAAAGCACTCATTGACTAGCTGAGAAGCTCCTTGGGGTTGGGGCTAAGCAACTCATGGGCTAGTGCTGGACTGTAAATATACATTATAAATAGATTGTAATAGTATATGGGTGTGGTATTGTGCCAAAGGCAACCCTTAATTACCATATGCATGAATTCTTATATAATATAAAGAAAGGCACATATAATTGAAGTCTGCTTGTGGGGTCTTTGTCCCAGTGATTTTTGTATTGCAGGTGTACAAACAGGACAAGCTTTTGGGCGGGGTAGGGGTTTATCAGGTCAGGGACAAGGACCCCACAAGCAGACTTTAGTGGTATGTGTCTTTCTTTTATTACTAGTGGTGGACTGATCAGAGTGTGTAAATGTCATCACTGTCCAGCTTATTGCTGTGTATATGGGCCCTGTACCATGTTTCATTCATTAAATTGTTTGTGTGCTAGTCGGGGGTGTAACTACAAAGGGTGCAGGGGTTGCTTGCGTTTTGGCCAGGTGGTCTTATCATTGTTCTTCAGTTGCCTGATTTATTTTATTTCTGCTCACACATGTAGTGCAGGGGTCCCCAGATTGTCCCCAGATTGTGGGAGCCACATGTGATTTTTGTTTTGTCTGTCTGTTAGACCAAACTACTTTTGTAGTACACTTTTGAGTATATGGGGGTGCATGGCACCCAGGGCAATGTGATATTGGGTTACTTCAGATTTGGGCAGAACCATTCCAGCTTACCTGTTTCAGCAGCTTCAAGCAGTGCACTGATTTTTCCAGCCTCCCCATGTCTGGGTCTCAACTCTGCCATTCAGCTTCAAACAAACTAAAGAATCATTCCATGCTCAGCCACCAGCATCACAGTATAGTGCTGCCATCCACCATGTATTAGCCACCACATATATAAATACAAGGGGGTACCGCTTGGGCTGATGGCCCCTCTGTCACATTGGTGAAGTTATTCTCTTCTTAATATTGCTTCCCTTTTTGTGCTGCCACTTATATGAGTCTAAGCATTGGTATATCTTGGCTATTTAATCTAGTAATGCTGTATTGGTCTATTTATGTAACACTGGGATAATTACATATATAGTTATTTATTCATTCATATATGTATTATTATTATTATTATTAATAATAATATTTATTTATACCTTTGTATAATTGAGAAGTATATATACATGATTAGAGATATGGAGGGGCCATGGTTTGATTTTAACCATTATTTTTGTGAGCGTTAAATTGGCACTTACATATAATTGCTGCTAGATTCCTCACAGAGGGGCATCCCAATTTGGGATGTCCTCGGCTTCAAGGTTAAGTGGACCAACAGTTATATTTGACTGTGGGTCTGTTATAAGGTTTTGTGCCTGGGGAGGGTATGGTTTAATATAAAAATCAATGTTCTTTTGGTAACAAGTTCACTTTAAATTAAAGAGACCCAAAAGTGTAAACAAAATGTAGACCCCCCCCTAGCAGTTTCTGTAGGGGGTTACAATAAAAAATGAACTCACCTGGTCCAAGAAGAGAGATCTTACCCACAGCGCTCACGCCAGTGAGGATGCACAGACTCAACATCCTGACTCTGCACATGACAGCCATGTCTGGCAATGTGAATGATTTCCGTAACTGACCTGCGCAGGGGAAGGTGTGAGGATGAGTCGCAGTAGCCACCGTTGGGGGAATTAGTTTGTTAATGGACCAGTGTTCTCTGTGACCCCTTCCTGCCTCACCTCTGCCCCTCTCACCTCAGCCCACCTCACCCTCCTGCACACTATATCCCACCTCACCGATGTCTGCCTCACCTCTGCCCACTTCCTTCCTCCTCACCTATTTCTGCCTCACCTCTGCCCACTATATCCCACCTCACCGATGTCTGCCTCACCTCTGCCCACTTCCTTCCCCCTCACCTATTTCTGCCTCACCTCTGCCCACTATATCCCACCTCACCGATGTCTGCCTCACCTCTGCCCACTTCCTTCCACCTGACCTATTTCTGCCTCACCTCTGCCCACTTCCTGCCACCTCACCTATTTCTACCTCACCTCTGCCAACTATATCCCACCTCATCAATGTCTGCCTCACCTCTGCCCACTTCCTTCCACTTCACCTATTTCTACCACTACCCTGCCCACTTCTTTCCACCTCACCTTTTCCCACCACACCTCAGCCCACCTCACCTTTCCCCCCTCCTTCCTGCTCACTTCTTCCCACCTCACCTATTTCCCCTTATTTCTGCCCACGTCTTCCCACCATAGGTCAGCCCACTTCACCTATTCCCCCTTCATCCTGCCAACTTCTTCCCACCAAACCTCAGCCCACCTCACTTATTCCCCCCATTCCTGCCCACTTCTTACCACAACACCTCAGCCCACCTCACTTTCCCCCCCTCATTTCTGTCCACTTCTTCTCACCTCACCTCAGCCCACCTCACCTTTCCCCCTCCTTCCTGCTCACTTCTTCCCACCTCACCAATCCCCCCGCCCTTATTTTTGCCCACGTCTTCCCACCACACCTCAGCCCACCTCACCATTTCCCCCCTCATTCCTGCCCACTTCTTCCCACCTCACCTCAGACCACCTCACTTATTCCCCCCATTCCTGCCCACTTCTTCCCACCTCACCTCAGACCACCTCACCATTTCCCTCCTCATTCCTGCCCACTTCTTCCCACCACACCTTAGCCCACCTCACCATTTCCCCCCTCTTTCATGCCCACGTCTTCCCACCTCACCTCTCCCCACCATACCTCAGCCCACCTCACCTTTTCCCGCCTCATTCCTGCCCACTTCGATCCACCTCACCTCTTTGTGACTCACCTCTTCCTACTACACCGTAGCTCGCCTCAGCTTTTCCCGCCTCAGCTCTGCCCACTTCTTTCCTCCTCACCACTTCCTGTCTCACCTCAGCCCACCTTAACACTTCCCACTTCACTCCACCTCACCTCTGTTCACATTTGCATATACGTAAAACCATATATAATTATTTACAGCCATTCCTGCGCTGAACAGTCTGCATTTTATTGCAGCCCGTTCAAGTGGAACAATAAGATAATGCCCTGGGAGAGGGCTGCTATGCACATTATATTTAGACTCTAGGGTCACATTAAAGAGTAACAAACCCAGGATTTTCACTATCCCAGGTCTTGTTCCAATGGGATGCCCTGCTGTGCTAAATCCCACAGTTGGCCCAATATGCTTAACTCCATGGTGTTCCCACTGCACCAGGATTTTGGTCCTCTTTATATTTAGGAAACATACCGGTATGTTTATGTGGCTGAATGCAGAGCATGAGTGCTTTCTAAGTGGCAGAAATCGGCACTTACATATGTATGAGTGAATATGGTATTTCTATGCAGGAAGTGTGTAAGCATAGAATGCATCAGTGTGACTAAATATGGCATTCCTGTGCAGCGTGTGACTCGGGATAACAACATTCCAGCTCAAAAATAAGGGTCACGGATGGAGGACGGTGGGTCGCTGACTCGTAAGAAAAATGATGGAAATACAATTTAATATTGGCAGGCAGTTATGGAACATAACACATGTGCCACAGTTAGGGTCTTATTTTTGTGCCCTGCGGGTTAAAGACACTAGCAAAATAGAAAAGCTTGATTGTACTGAAATAATGTCCCTTATGTGTAGCTGAATTAAGTGTATTTATACACTAATATTAGCGTCTCATATCACTGCCTCTTGACCATAAATGTGTGACTAAACTAAATGTGACTTTGCTAGATGAGGCAAACCTTTATGATGAATTCTGCATTTTTAAAGCAGAGCAAAACCCAATTTGCCTTGTCCTGTAGTCTTTTAGTGAAAGCACAGCTGACAAACGCTACCTATAACCACATGTCTTAAATTAGTGTCCAACTTCATTAGCACATGCATGACATATACATACACTTCCAACATGGAGGCTGATTCATTACTAACACCAGGTATTGGCAGATGAGCATCTGTATAGCAGCACTTGGAACGACCGCTAGTAGACTCTGTAAGCGGGTATGGGACGCTGTAACATAGTGCCTCAGTCACTGTAGTAACCTGGCCAGCATTGATGAATGTTATGTATATTGGGCGCTCTAACATGAGGGAGCGAAAGGTAGCACCAGCTCAGTGTGACCGACTCTGCGCTCCAAAAAGGACACACACACCGTTGGCGCTCTAAATCTGGTCGCTATAGCATAGAGCGCCAGACGCTGTGTGATTTAAAGTCTGTTTTTGAACACATATACACCTGTAACAAAGTGAAAACACATGGATTGACATTGTGACACTGTGACATTAACACTTTAGTGCCAGACCTGTAATGACAGTTCTGCATAAAAATATGAAAAATCAAAAAAGTTTCTAAAAGTGTTTGTTTGCAGCCAGGAGACGTCACATAATGATTTGAGCAAAAATATATGAAAAAAAATTGTCAAACACACTGTTTAAACACAAGCAAATGAACGACCATTGAAATGTATGGGAGAGCGTCAGTGAGCGAAAGGTAATACCTGGTGCTCTGGAAGCTAGAGCGCAAGCTCTATATGCTGAGCTGCCTGAAATAAAACATTGGGGCGCTACATGGCGCTGTTAAGAGTCGCTTTCCAGATTCGCTTTCATAAATGTGGTTTTGCATATAGCGCCCAGCGTTCAACAGACGCTACCTGCTGCTAAGAGGCACTACCTTGCGCTATCCCTTCTTAAATAACCCCCACAGACTTTTTAAAAACATTTAAAAAACGTATACAAGCTTTGTCTCTGATGAAGCAGTGTATTGGAGTTCTATGACACGCGTTAGGGTAAGGTAACCCACCTATATCCTGCTGCCCCTTATCACTATGTAAGAATCATTGTTCTATATACTTTTTACCTGATGGTCTATGCATGGTTATAGGTTTTGACCTGTGCTCAATAATTCTGTCACACTTGGTTCTTTCACTAGCACTTTAGGTGGGCATTTTTCAGGTTGTTATGTATTTTTTGTGAGCCCTGCTTTATTTTTCATGACTCCCCCAATCTTGTTAAAGTGGAGCAAAAGTGTCCTGATTCCTCGTGAACTGGGATGCCCCACTCTATGAAACCCCCCAGTATTCTCCCTATAAGCTTATTTCGCCAATGATCCCACGCCGCATGGGCAGCCAGCGACGGCATCACTTGTACTCAGGAATCCCAAATCAGTTATCAAAACTTAAGGGGAAGGGGGCTCTTGATTTTAGTCCATGCTAGTCCACACATTGCAATGAAAACGCACAGCGTGACAGGGCCCTTATGCTTTGGATTATAAGCTTGCAATGTCAGTGCCCTATTTTCTAGTGTATTCCGGTACCAATGTGTATTTGTCGCATTTCTGTCACATGTGACTCATAATCCCCTATCTATCAGAAGTCTATTATTTGTTTTACCCTCTTTATACAGCGCCTCAGCTCCGAGCATGATGCTGCTTCAAGAAAAGGCAGTGATAATAATAGACTATGGCCACCCATCATTCTATTTATTGCTCTTGTATGTGGGACTAGTAGTGCTCCTGTGGAAAATGTGTTACTAAACTAAGAGCCTGACTAAGCGCCTGCCTTGTAGTGTCCACTCCCATTTTTGTGCTGTTATCTTTCCACAAGCATGCATTGAATGGCACTGCAAGTCAAATATTCTGTTCTTAAAGTAGACCAAAACCCATGCCGATCACTTGATTCCCTACGTCCGGGGCATCCAGAATTGGGATGCTCCGCTGCGTGAGACCCTCCAGGTCGGCTGCTATATTCATCTTCTCTCTCGGCCCAACGGCACGTGCGTGAGCCACAGCGCATCCCCGCTATCCCTTTAAGGACGCATGCCCACGCCAGGCATTTGTAAGTTCGGCTCCGTAGATGAGCCAAGTTGAGATTGCGCCAGCACAATTGAGCGCGCTGATAGGACAGGAGGCCTCGCATGCGCCTTAGAACTGGGGAAACGTGACTCAGATCAGGTGACCTGGGGGGGTTTCACAGAGCGGGGTGTCAAGGACCGAAACCCAGGATAGTCAAAATGCTGGGTTTTGGCCCACTTTAAGTAGTATCAGCTTGCATTGGTACACTAGATTTAAAGCGGAACAAAACCTGGGCTTTTGGGATGTCCCACTGTGTGAAAACCCCCGATTGCCTAACAACTCACCGCTTCCCAATCCTACAGCACATGTGTGGACTCTTGTCCAATCAGAGCTGCTTACCATGCATATTGAATGTTTGACAGACGGCTTTTGTATTGGGCAAAAGGAGCGCGACTGGCTGCATCCCCTGCAGCACCTACCTCAGTGGTTGAGGCACAGCACACAGCCCAAGAATGCGGGGAAGCAGCCACTGTTGTTTACACTAGCGAGGTTGCCCCAAAAGCAGGTGCGTGTTGCTGGAGGGGGGAGATGCGCCAGGGAAAGCCCAGCGGGAAGCCCTGGAATCTTTTAGGTTCAAGGCTGTGCTGCAAAAGTTTTGTTCTGCTTAAACCGGATCTTCACCATGATTTATTGAAAAGCCCAAACCCTTAAAAAACTATTCCACAACATTTACAATTAATATATTTTAAGTTTTTAATCACCTACTTATTATTCTTTCCCCCACTGGGCTGCTACTCTGTTAAGGACTTTAGGATATGGGCGCCGCCATCTTGACTCAGAAGCATCGCACTTACTGAGGAAAGGAGAGTGGGATAAAATACAGAGGGACGGGTTATAGCTGTGCTTTGCTCAGACAGAGCAGAGCTGGGGTCAGGAAAAGGTCAGCAGTCCCAGAATGCAGAGTGACATAGTCAGAAGACACTTCCTGTTTGCAAGCTGCCTGATGTTCCATGAGCCGCCATCTTGGATGTTTAAAGGCTAGCAGCCTTTTTTAGCTTTACATGCAGAATCTATACTCCCCCCCCCCCCCCCCCATGTGCTGATTTCTAACTATCCACCCCCCCCCCCCCGCCCCCGCGACAGCCCCCCGTCCGGACCTTCACCTCTCACCGAATGCCTGTAAATGGACCTTTACAAGAAGTAGTTGAGTACCTCTGCTATAGACCATCCTGTGTCAATACCTGTTTGTGGCCCTGTGAGCCTTTATGCTGTTCCACCAAATCCTTGACACTGTCGCTATATTTGCTTATATTTAACACAATGAAGGTTGTGGTGGATCTTTTAGGCGCTGGTTGCCATAATATCATTCAAGTTATCTGAAAACATTGTTGCTGTAAAAATGTAGTAAACTTTGTAGCGTGTTTAATTCCATGAGGTTAGATTAACACATTAGTGTAAAAATCAGGAGAAAAAGTGATTTTTAAAATAGTTTTTATTGAATGTGCACAATTTTAGGTACAGGATATATAATGATACAATCGTAAGTTTAAATCTGCATGCATATTTGGGTGTGAATTGCCACCTGCATTTCGGTTTAACACACAAAAAAGTGCAATAAAAGATTTGTTCTAATTTGTCCTAAAAAAAGAATAATCACCTGATGGGACAGGTGAGGCATATCATTTTTCCAATGACGTAATAATAATTGATGGAACCAACAGCACCTTATGGGATACGCTATAGGATATGCTAAAGAATGTATTTTTACATTCTTGCTCTCCTCTAGAAAGAGCCTTGTGGGTAATAAATGTAGTTCTCCAATTATATTTGTGTGACTGAGGGCCTTATTCATGGAGGGATAGCTACCTGGTGCTCTCCCATACATTTCAATGGACGACCCTTAAATCCCTTTCCTGATCCCAATTTTTTTTTTCTTAAAAAAATGACATTTTTGAAAACTTTTTGGATTAATAATATTTTTATGCAGAATTGTCCTTACATGTCTGGTATTAAAGTGTTCATGTTACAATGTTATAACAATGTAATTCCATATGTTTTCGCTTTGTTACTAGTGGATACATGTTCATTAACAGACTTTAATCACACAGCCTCTGGCGCTATGGGCTACAACTACATGATTTTGAGTGCCAGTGCTGTTTGGGGCTGTTTTTTTGATGAATGTGGTGTGAGTCAGTCACACTGAGCTGGCGCTACCGTTCACTCCCATACAGCGTAGTACTGCGACTCATTTCATATTGATCAATGCCAGACAGTGACTGAGACGCTCTGAATCAAAAAGATCCATGGCCGAGCACAGCGACTCTAGTGGTCGCTCTCAAAGCCTCGCTACAGACGCTCATCTGTCGCTATCTGGCGTTAGTAATGAATCAGCCTGCCCATGTAGCGCTCCTTATGAAGCAGCAATTGGCGCACTTGTGTATGGAGCCTTAAAACATAGCTATTAGTGAATGGAGTGATCCTGCATTATATATACAAGGCAATGAATTGTACGTGAAGTATGTATTACTGATTTGTAGTGTACCTAATCTTCATTATGCAATTCCAAATGGAAACATCCAAAATCAGGATGCCGCAAAGAGGACAAAACATTCCAAGATAGTGGAGCTAAAATATAAACTGTGCCTGGATGTGCTGACCTGAGCAAGTTTGCATGGCCGCTTGTTCCCCCTTAGTGCACCTGAGTGCGTTGCCCATAATGTTTCTGGACACAAGTTTGACAGTCCCAGTAAAATAAGCACAGGCCAGGCCAGAAAGCCCCCCTAATGCTTGTCATTTGTGAGGCTGAACTCCTTCCTCATGGGCAATATGTGCGATATGCGTGACCAAGTTCAGTGGAGTGTGCTACTCGTGTGAATAAATGCAGTGCTCAGGCTTCTATTGTATATGGCTTATTTACTAGGAAGAATGTGCTTGCTTTTAAAGGTTGCTTATCTAAAACATTTATTCATGTACAGTAGAAATGCGTTTAATCCCCTGAAGTGAAAAGTTGAATGTATTGCTTTTTATGTACTTAAGGCAGAACTAAACCCTCCCTGGCAACTCTGTGTTTGGGAGGGTCCTGGTCCACAGGCTTCCAAGCCCACCTATGCCTGCAGCGTTGCATTAAAAATATACTAGTCTTTAAAAATGCTGCACACTGTAGAGCACATGTTCTCAACCTGCGGCCCGGGGGCCACATGTGTCACGCAGAGCCATCTGATGGGGCCCAGACCTGCTGTGGGAAAATTGGGAGGGAGGGATAAATAGAACGGATGTGTAAAGGTATAGTAAGGATGGGAAATTACACAGAGAGTGATATACAGTAGGAGGGGGAGCATTGGCCAATAGAGGAGACAGCAGTAACTTGATTGCACACCACCACCCTGGGGTGACATCTTTGGCAAAATAGTTTTTCTATAATAATTGTATGCTTAGCATTCGTGGAAGCTTAGATGGGTTGAGTATTAGGAACATGGTTAAGACGTGGGACTGATGGAGGGTCGGCTATAAATAACAGACCCATGTATTCAGAGAGGTAAACATATGTATTGCTTGCACGTGGGGATTGTTATATATGAATATAGGGATATGGGGGAAGGAGTTGCTAGTTGTAGATATAATCTTCATTATGCAATTCCAAATGAAAACATTCTGAACCTATTTAAAGTGGACCAACACCCTGAGGTGATCGGCCTGGGAATCTATAAGATTCCCGGGCCGATCACCTCACACACCGCGGGACATCCGAGATCGGGATGTCCCGCGGGGTGTAAACCCCCCAAAACCCCCGAAAAACCTTACCTCTCCAGCCGCTGCTTCCGCCGCCGCCGCTTCACTCGCGCTCCTCTAGACGTGCCCGCGCCGGCCGTCTCTGAATGGCCGGCACGGGCGCGCACACGTCAAGAGTGACGCGCGGGAGGCGCCGACGGGCAAGCTGCTTGTACGTCGCTGTCAATCAGCTTGTCCGTCGGCGCCAATTGGACGGCGCGGCCACGTGGGAGCGGGGAGAGGTGAGTTTTGGGGGGTTTCACACAGCGGGGCACCCCCGATCGGGGTGCCCCGGGGAAGTGGACCAATACCCAGGATAGTCAAAATCCTGGGTGTTGGTCCACTTTAATGTTGCCTGCTACCAGGTTTCAAGTCATCTCGTCAAAATGTTTAGCACCCTTGCTATGGAGCTTCATGCCTTCTACCCTGCTGTGTGAAAGCCCCCAGATCTCTGGGTCTGCTTACCATTCCAGTGTATCTTACTATGGATATGCAAACTCTCCTCCAAAGGGCATTCTATTCTATACATATTAAAGAGATGCATAGAATGCTGCAAAAAAAGGGGGAGGCTAGCGTCCCTGCCGCCTGGTGGTGCTAATTGCACCAACCATACAGATAGGCCTGGCACGGGTGCATGCATTAGCCAGAAAGATGCCACTGTGGGACACATATGCAAATGGGATTGCCAGAAAAGTTTCCGGGTGAACCAGGGGGGCTTCACATTTCACGAGAGTCATATAGGCCCATGGCTGCTCCTCTTTAAAGCGGTACAAAATTTAGAACTTTATCTTCCAGGTTTTGGTACGTTCCCCGGGGACATCCTGAATTAAACCCCCCCCCCCCCCCCCCAGAACACTCACTACAACTTCACCTCTTCTTTGTTCCTGCGGCACATGCACAGGCACGCGCAGGCAATCAGAGTGTTTGCATCCTTTGGGGAGCACACGCTGCCGCATCCCCGAAGGCATGTGCACTCCCACCTGAGTCTGGCAGTGGCCGGAGCGCGTGCATTCCCCACATCCCCGCTTCCCATTGAAAACAATGAGAGCCGTTTGCCGAATGACATCTCTCATTGAGCCCATGCACGTGGCATTGGACCGGGGAAAGGTAAGCGACTGCTGGCTCCCTGGAGGGTTTCACACAGCAGGTCATCCCAGGGAGAGCCAGTGGTCGGCCCTAGAATCTTTTAGATTAGAATAGCAACCCAGGCTGATAACTGATTAAGCATGGAAAACATGGAAATGGGATGGGAGGTCCTTATTGCAATGAATGCAAGGGAACACCTTGCCCGGATGTTCTGAATGATTAGCGTGGGCACACCACGGCTGCAAGGTGAGCGGGGGATGCGAATGGAGGTGCACTCGGCTCCCTTTGGCCCCACTCAGGTGCTTAGCCGTCCACGTGGCTTAGCTATCAGCGGCTGATGGGAGCTGAGTGGCAGTGAGTGTGCTGATTGGCTAGGGCAATCAGCCAATCAATAAATCAATCAATAAATCTATGCAATTGCAATAGCTGTTTTTTTTTACTTCGATATGTTTCACAAATCATCCAGCCAACTTTACCAATAGGCAACAAGTCACACATACATTAATTTTGATGAATAACAAAACATGTGGAGCAAAAGAAAACAGCAATTGCAAATCCAGTTGCCTTGATCTATTACTTAGTATATCTCTTTATTAATTAATTTTATATTTTTTATCACTGTTTTGATAAAATTTTGGATAAAAGACGGCACCCCGGGAAAGTGCTAAACCTTGGCCAAAGTTCATGGGGCTGGTAAGTTGCCAGGGGCAGGCTGTTCGGCTTTTTGACCCTGGGCTTGGTGCACCAGTCTGGTAATCTGGAGGAAGGGTCATGATTCTTTTTTCATTTTATTTGAAATGGTTACAAAAAATAAAGTAACTCCTGCATATCTGTAGGAATAAATCTAGCCAACTTTTTTTTTTTTTTTTTTATTCAACATGTTTCACAAGTGATCCAGCTGACTTTCCTAATAGCGGGATGAAAAACAAAACATGTGAAGCAAAAGAAACCGCACGTCCAGTTGCCTTAAACTATTACTAAATGCATATCTAGCATTACGTGGATGAATGTCATTCCTTATAACGGGCAGGCTGATTCATTACTAGTGCCAGGTATCGGCAGATGAGCGTCTGTACAGAGGCTCTAAGAGCGACCACTAGTAGACGTTGTGATCGGCTTTCTGGCGCTGTTAAAGAGCATCTCATTCGCTGTAGTAACCTGGCTGGCATTGATGAATGAGATGTATGTTGGGCGTTCTCCAGTACAGCGTTGCAGGGAGCACAAGCTCATTGTGACCGACTCTCAGCGACTCACACCATATTCAACAAAAAAACAGACACACAGTGTCGGCGCTCTGGTCGCTATAGCACAGAGCGCCAGATGCTGTGTGATTAAATTCTGTTTCTGAACACATATCCACCTGTAACAAAGCGAAAACACGGGAATTACATTGTTGTAACATTGTGACATTTAATACTTTAATGCCAGACCTGTAATCACAATTCTGCATAAAAAAATCAAAAATGTTTTCTAAAATGACTCTCTAGGCCAGGAGAGGTCACACAATGATTTGAGAGAAAAAAAAATAAACACAAAAAACCCTGTTTAAACATAAGAAAAGGAACCTCCATTGAAATGCATGGGAGAGCGACAGGTAATAACTGGCGCTCTGGAAGCCAGAGCTCTGGCGCTATATGCTGAGCCACCTGTAATGATGAATGGACGCTACATGGCGCTCACCAGAATCGCCTTCATAAATGTGGTTTTGCGTACAGAGCCCAGAGTTCACCAGACGCTGCTTGCCGCTTACAAGGCACTACCTGGCGCTATCCCTTGATGAATAAACCCCTTAGATAGGCTGGGTGTGCAGTAACGCACACACCAAACGAAAATCAGGGATGCCGTGCCCCCCCCCCCACGATCCCTATGCCGACGATCCATCAAAACAATGACTTTATGTACTACATAAAGAGCTGATTGGATGAGCGCCTGCATATCACTATTGGGGGGGATTCACAAAGTGGGGCATCCCAAGTCGGGATGCCCCCGAGCCAAGAACCAATCATCATTATAGTTAAAATCCTGGTGATTGTACCACTTTAAAGCCTAACTTCTGTGAATAAATATTTGCCTTCCTCCTTTGGCAACACCCTAATGCTGCTGTTGTCCAACTTCCCCTTTACGTTTTTTTCTAAATCACAGCTGGAATGGTGGTCAAATGACTTACACGCCAGATATCCCTGGGCAGTCATTCTGCTGTGCTGGCTTCTGCCATGTTCCCCTGGTTCCTAATTTGACCATAGTCATGTGACCCACTAATCTACTGCTTCTCTGCCACTTTGGGCAATTTCTAATTTCATATCTCCCACATGTCCCTGATTTTGAGGGACTGTCCCTCTTTTGAGTCCATGCCCCCCTGTCCCTCGTTGTTCTCACATGTCCCTCTTTGAGGTGTAATATGTAGATCTGCAGCAATAAATAATTCATTTTCCTATTTAAAGTGTTTATATTGTTGTTATCCGTTCCATCCTATCTCCTATCCATCCCTCAATGAGGGGGTGTGGTTTCATCCATTCCTTTAACGAGGGGGCGTGGCTTCATACATTCCTCAACGAGGGGGCGTGGTTTCATCCATCCCTCAATGAAGGGGCATGGTTTCATTTACATACGGTCTCTCTTTGAGGTGTAACATGCAGATCTGCAGCAATAAATGATTCATTTGCCTATTCAAAGTGTTTCTATTGTTGTAACTGTTACAATGTATCTCCTATGCATTCCTCAATGAGGGGGTGTGGCCTAATTTAACAATTGTCCCTCTTTCCAACCCTGAAAAGTTGGAAGGTATGTAATTTATAGGTCACATGTCTACCAGCCCAAAATGGGATGTGGAAGAGAATTTCTATTTCTATTGTAAGAAAGTTCCTATTACAAGGTTATTTCGAGGTAATAAATATAGAAACAAGTTTCTTTGCTTTAGCATGTATACGCGCTGTAAATTTTGCCAGCAGCTCTAACTTTTTAACTGGACACGCACAATCAGGATTAATGCCCAGCGCCAGAATCCCCTGAAGTATGGAGCATGATCAGTATCACACCAACGCTGGCAACTACACTTGGCATCGCTTGAGATCCTATGGCTTGATTTTTTTTTCTTTTGTTAGATATTTTATTCATCTTTTCTGATAAGGCAAAGGCTAATAAAGTGAACCCGGCACTTTTTATGACTGCTTTATAAGCAATAATGTGGAGATCCCCTGACACTGCACAATGCACTGAAACATCAGATGAGAATGAAGGGTAAAGGGAATCTTATCCAAGGGACGGATTGTTCTCTGCTAAATAATGAGATTCGACTTTGTATGGCAGTGTTTAATCTGCCTGTTATCTTGTGAATCTTTTAACATACAGTGGTGTGATCTATCACATTGTTACTGGCACCTCTTACAAAAACACCTTTTTAATTCAGTTCCAGGAAGCATCTTTTCATCCTGCAAGCGGCTCATCAGTCTCTGACTGCAGATCGGGGGTCCGGATCGAGATGACGGCTACGGCTGCACAAAAGTGCCTGAAGAATGACAAGGTGGATGAAGCGCAGGCACTGGCCAGGAGCTGTGCCGGGAGACCAGATTTCAAGCCTTGCGATGGCCTATCCATCTGTGCCACCCACAGTCACGGCAAGTGCTTCAGACTCCACTGGTGCTGTCACTTGGGCTGGTGCCACTGTAAGTGATTTTTACTGTGTGCTTTTTTTTCCATAACACTGTGCAAGCTGTGATTGATTGTTGCCAAACCGAGAAGGATTTTCTGTGCGAATCAAGTGCTTGTTTGCAACTTTAAAGCTCGAATTTATATAGTCAGCGTTTCTTTGGAGTAGGTACAAAACAGGCATCAGAGAGCACAGCTGTGCATGAAGAGGCCCTCTCTTATTCTTTTATATTCTGCAGAGCCAGCTTGCTTGCAGCCCCCCCCCCCCCCCTTCAGACCAGCAAAGCTGATCTGAAAGCATTTAGTAGCTGGTCGGGGATGGAGCAATACATTCTCCTGTCAGCAATGGATCCTGCTCCTTAGTAACGGGGAGGCCGATTCATTAATAGCGCCAGGTAGCGACAGATGAGCGACAGTAGCGGTATTTTCACAGCGCCCGCTAGTATTCGCTGTGCTTGGCCGTTGTTTGGTTGTTGACAGCGACTGTCGGTGTGCGGTAATGTTGAATACGGGGTTAGGAGTCGCTGTTTGACAGGTTCCGCGCTGTATGGGAGCGCATGACAGCGAATGGCCATAGCGAACGGCTCCCAGCATATTCATTAACAAATCACGCTCAAAAAATTCTCGCGCTGTGAAATGCTTGTTTAAACCCCAGAGCGCTGGCGGCGATGGGTTAAAAGTAGTTTTTTAACCCCCAAACAACCATATTTTTGGAAAAAAAAAACCAAGTTTTTCAAAACATTTTGTAATATGAATACATTAATATCAGACCTGTAATATCAATTCTGCACAATTTTTTTTTTTTTTTTTTTTTTACCTTAAAAAAAATATCTAACATTGCAGAAGTGGTCACAGAATTTTTGACATTTAAAAAAAAAAAAAAAAAAAAAAAAACATTAATAGCAATTAATTATGAATATTTAACCCTTTAACCGCCAGCCTACCTTGAGATTTTGTCACCCTTTGTTGCCAGACCATTTTGCACTATTTTGCGCTCCCCTTGTTCAACTGTGATTTTTGAGGGGATTTCCAGGGATTTCCCAGGAAAATGATATATTGTTTTTTTCAGCATAGTCTGGGCTTTAACATGAAATGTCTTGTTTGTCATTTGTTAGGTGTATTCTTAATATTTTTGGGTGAAATATGTGCAAAAAAAAAAAAAAAAAAAAATGTTTACATATTGTAGTTTTTTTTGGAATAAAAAATGTAAGTTTGTCAATAAAATCTTATTGCGTGTGAAATCCCAATTTCTCCCGGTTACAGCGGTACCACATATGTATAGGTAGACACCCTTTCCTGCCCAGGAGACTCCCCCAAACTGAAACAGCGCTTTAGGAGATTTTCAGATAAAATACAACTATGCTATGCAATATGCGCACCTTGCGGTTTTTCCAGAAAAACAACCCTTTACATTTAAAATACCCCCAACAAACTATATATTCTCTGGAAGTACACACCTCAGGCTTTCTAGGCGTACCAGGCTTGTGGATGTGGCCATAGTTTTCTGGAAGTAATCCCTCAACGTAATCTTTGGTTGCAAAGAGTTTCCCTAAAAAAAGGATAAAAAAGCAGAATCAAAGCCACATTTTCCTAAAAAAACTATATACAAACAAGAAAAATCAAGTTTAATCTGAAAAAGCAACATCTCCCGAACAGAACGATACCCAACATGCATAGGTTCTGTCAAGGGAAGAGTTGCCAAACACCCCAAAGTAAAGCATGTGCGTAACGGTAATTTTACTTGAAAATTTCAGCTCTGCAGACAAAGTGCGCACCTTGCGATTTTTCAACCAAAACAACCCTTTACATTTGGAATATCCCCCATAAACCATATATTCCCTGAAAGTACACACGT
This sequence comes from Gastrophryne carolinensis, assembly GCA_027917425.1. NCBI lineage: Eukaryota > Metazoa > Chordata > Amphibia > Anura > Microhylidae > Gastrophryne > Gastrophryne carolinensis. Next base: position 168,973,576 of record CM051240.1, on the reverse strand, counting down.
TAAGCTTTCTAAGGGTACCCAGCTTGCTGTAGTGGGCTCATCTTTCTGGAATTAATTCCTCAAAGAATTCTTTGGTTGCGCAGGGTTTCCCTAAAAAATTTATAAAAAAGCTGAATAAAAAACAC